>CM060928.1:949515439-950715439 GCA_030765085.1 Allium cepa | reverse complement strand
ACCTTCGGTAGAATGACGCTAGCCCATGAAAACTTCTCACTTCTGTAATTGTCTTTGGCTGTGGCCAATTCTTGACTGCTTCAACTTTGCTCTGGTCAACTTGAATACCTTTCCCTGAAACAACATAACCCAGGAATAAAACACTAGGTGTCATAAACACACATTTCTTGGTAGCAGCATAAAATTGTTCTTCACGAAGAATAAGCAACACTTCCCTCAAATGTAGAACATGTTCCTCCGTACTCCTGCTATAAATCAAAATATCATCGAAATAAACCACGACGAACTTTCCAATGAGTGGTCTAAAAATTTGATTCATCACCCGCATGAATGTACTAGGTGCATTAGACAAACCAAATGGCATAACCAACCATTCGTACAACCCCTCTCTAGTTTTGAAAGCTGTCTTCCATTCATCTCCAGGTCTGATACGAATTTGATGATAACCACTCTTCAAATCAATTTTCGAGAATATAGTTGCCCCACTCAACTGATCCAACAAATCATCCAACCTCGGCATAGGAAATCTGTAACGAACAGTGATCTTATTCAAAGCTCTACTATCAGTGCACATTCTCCAAGTTCCGTCCTTCTTTGGTACTAACAATGCAGGCACAGCACATGGACTCAAACTTTCCTGAATACGACCCTGTTCAAGTAATTCTTCCACCTGCCTTCGTAACTCCTCATGTTCCTTCGGACTCATTCTGTAATGTGGTCGGTGTGGTAACACTGCTCCGGGAACAAGATCAATCTGATGTTGAATGTCTCTAAGTGGTGGTAACTCCTTTGGCAACTCCTCTGGAAAGACATCTTCAAACTCTTCCAAAACTGGCTTTGCTTCTTCGGGAATCTCAACTTCTTCGCTACTCTCTCTCCCAATCAACAAAAACACTTCCGGTTCTTCCTCCACTTCTTTAACAAACTCCTTCAAAGTCAACAGAGTTTTCAATTCTTCAATCTCTTCTAGTTTGCTCTCCTTCTGCTGCTGTCTCTTAGGAACCAAAGTGATTTTAGTACCCTCGAACATGAAACTGTAACTGTTGGCACGACCGTCATGCTGAACTGCTCTATCAAACTGCCATGGCCTGCCCAATAACAAGTGACAAACATCCATGTCCACAACATCACACCAAATTTCATCTTTGTACTTCTTCCCAATCGAAAAATTCACACAAGCCCTTCGACACACTTTCACTTCACCTCCTTTCCTTAACCATGCTAGCTTGTATGGTTTAGGATGCTTCTCGGTCTTCAAATTCAACTTCCTAACTGCCTCTGTAGAAATAATATTATCACAACTCCCCGCATCAATAACGAACTTGCAAACTTTCCCCAGAATAGTACATGTCGATTGAAAAATATTGCTTCTCAGCCAACTACAATCCTCCTCTTGCTTAGGTGTCAAACAACTTCTCCTCATCATAAGATTACAACCTTCATCACCCGACACTTTTTCTTCCTCCTCAACATAAGGTACATTTGAATACTCTGCCTCCTCACCATCATCTGCTTCAACCTCTGCAACCATGGTTCTCTTCTTCGGCTTCGGACATTCGTTGCTTTTGTGACCCAACTCCTGACAATTATAACATTTGAAAACACTACTAGCCTTCGCCTTCTCAACCTCCTTGACCACTGGCTTTGTAACAGGTTTAGGAACATTAGAACTTCCGCCAACACCCCTTGCTTGATTATTGGAATTAGTAAACACACCACCTCCACGCCTTCCTTGTTTCTCCCAAGCTAACGCTTTTTGATGTGCCTCTGCAACGGATCTAGGATCAAACATATTAACCATATCCTGGATCTGCATTCTCAAACCCCCAACGAATCTAGCTGTCAGCTGTTCTTCTGTCTCCATAATATCGTTTCTAGCAATGAGTTGGTAAAATTCATCAGCATAATCACTAACAGACTTCGTCCCCTGCCTCAGATTCTGCAACCTTTGGTACATAAGTGACTGGTAGTTGTAAGGTAAGAAAGTAGATCTCATCAACTTTTTCATCTTCTCCCAAGATTCTATCTTTGACTTCCCCATTCGTTCTCGAGTAAGTTTAGTTTGCTGCCACCATGCCAATGCTCTTCCCCTCAGCCTTGTAGCAACTAACTTCACCCTTCTATTCTCCGGCACCTCCTTGAAATCAAAGATTTCCTCCACATTAGACAACCAATCTAAAAACTCCTCAGCAACCATTCCGCCTTTAAATTCTGGAATTTCCATTTTCATACCCGACTCCCAACGACGATCATCCTCCACATCACGGTAAGAATTTCGAATTTGGTCTCGATCTCTATAAGGAATACTTGCTCTATCACCCTCTTCAACAAAATCAAAGGTACGCCTACATCGATCTCGACTAACATCATCCCTTCTCTCATGCATGCTTCTTTGACTATGTCTCTCTTCATCTCTATATACTTCATGGTCAAATTCTCGATGACTTCTTCTTTCTTCATGTGCATAGTCATGATGATCTCTTCGTGATGAAATTGATGTTTCTCTTCTATCTCTACAAGAATGTGGCGATACCCTCCTCGCTTCCGTAACCGATGGCGAAACTCGGTTTCCTCCATGGTTCGAGTTTGGTGATCTCCTCCTTTGATTCAAATCATTCATCAATCTCTCCAATTTACCAATGCCTTCATCAAATTTCTCATTAATACGTTGTTCCATAAGCTCAGCTTCTTCTCTACGATACAAAGCTTCAACGTTTTGATGACGATTAGCTCTCCTTGGTGGCATGGTTAAAATTTTCACAAACTTCAACAAATTGAACACAATACTTCAAAATTTCACACGATAAGGCAATCTAGGCTCAACTGTCTCGGCAATGCTTGTCTCGGCCTTGACTCTTCACAACTTTGCTTGGCTCGGTCAAGACTTGCCTCGGCTCACTCCAAAACCTTCAAAACTTTGGCGCGCAAATCACCAATTCAAAATCCAAACAAAATCCAACTCCTCGATCCAAAATGAAATGGATCAAACTCTCCAAACTTGATGCAACTTCAATATGAACACGATGAACTCCTTCCAACTTCAAAAACTTCAAAAACTTGGCTCCAAGAATCAAACTTAGCTATGATTGGCTAAGTATGGCTCCGATACCAATAATGACGCAGCGGATTAATCAAACAAAACTTCAATCGATGAAATGTAGCAATCGGTGAGTTGAAGATACCAAAATGCCCAAGTTCGTTGATCCACAGATACCGAACTCTAGCTATCTCAAACACGTTGATAGCGCACTATACCGTGTTTAAAGATCTACGATTCTTCGCACGTTGATCTAGCGCACTAGATTCCGTGAATCGGCTTCTACGATCGTTGAATCGAGCGCACTCGATTAACCGAAAGAGGAGATAGGAGATTACACTCAACTACCAATTGGTATGAAAGCACAAAGCTAACAAAAGAGAGTTTTATTCAAAAATCAACAACCACAAAAATTACAACACACACGCTATTTATAGAAGTTACAACTCAACACAACATACAACACCCAACTCCTAAGTCGGCACCGACCCAACATACACGACTCATTTCGGCCGACTCATCATAAGTCGTTACCGACTCAACACACGCAACTCCAACCCCTTACAACAGAACACAAAGCAACGACTCATGTAAGGTCCGCCTCCGACTCAAGAACAATTTACGACTCATACTAGGTCGGCAACGACCTACGACTCATGGCACAAAAACACTCAGCGCGACTCAACAGGCCTGCCTCATCACATCCGACTCAAGACACTGCGACTCACGACTCATCACTTCATGCGACTCAACAGCTTCCAACGACTCAAGCTTACTTGTGTCATGTCCCTTCAACCGACTTAATACTGGACGACTCATGGCCTTGCAGTTAGGTCGTATCTTTCTTAAACTTGATTCCTTAGGTCGGTCCCGACTCATGGCCGCCCCAAACTCCTTCCCTGATTCCTTAGGTCGGTCTGGACTCATGGCCGCCCCAAACTCCTTCCCAGTGACTCGTGCCTTTTCTTCCCGTGTCTTGTTGAGTCGTGGTCGATTCACACTGAGTCGTAGACGACTCAAACTAAGTCGGGGACGACTCAACTCCGAAGTCCATGATACTCGACCTTTGTTATCTCGGAAACGACTTAGGGCCCCCTCCTTAGCTCGTAACCGACTCGTCAAGCATGCACGTCTTAAGCTCGTGTACGACCTAATATGGTTTAACTTTTGAATTCCCATATGCCTTGCTGCATCAATATTTAAGTTAAGCCAGTGGTTATGGGACATGAATCCCGACTCATTTATTTACTAGCTTAGTGTAATTTACACTTATCGACAATGCTAATCATTTTGTGATTTAGACTAACGAATTGCGATGTCTCTTTGTTTACGTAGGGGACTAAACCTCGTTTATGGAGCTTCGGTTCAAATTGGTGGGGAAGCGACCCATGGTCTTTGGGCTGTTTGTGGAACCCTCGGTTCAAATTTGATGGTTAGCGACCATGGAATAGCATTCCGTTTGTGATACACATGTTGGTGAGTTTTCATGCTCCCATTTGTGATAGGCCTCCCCCTTTTGTGATTTCTAGAATTGATGATTCTGGAACTTGTGTATCACTAATTTTTTTGCAATTTGCATTGATATGTTTTGTCAATATTTGAGGTTTGGTGAATAAGTAAAGAACATGATAGTTTGGTGAATAAGTAAAGAACATGATATTCTTTTTGGTGTTTTTGAGAAAATTTGATATATTGTATGATGTTTGTTGTTATCATATATTTTCTGTCATATCTCCTATCCTATCTCATTTTATATGATATTTATAGATAGACTGGTCGTTTATTATTTTTCTTCTTAAATAATACTCGGGTTAGACCGAGGTGGTTCAGGTGCTTCCAGTTGACTTCTTAGCAGGGACTAGCTTCTGACTTTTGGCTAACTACTTTAGCTCAATAGTTTTTTTTGTTTTTATACATTCGATATAAAGACTCTTTGATGTATACATATTCTTTTGTGCTTCACTTGTACCTATAGTGGATCTTGTATGACCACTACTTTGATGTACACTTCTATGTGATATATTCATATCTATATCCGCCTCAGTGATATGAATATTTGTGACTGATTTGTGTTATGCTTATTTTATTTTTGTTTTCGAAGAGCACATAGCCACAGTGTATTAGTTTTGAGTTTGTAATTGGTGTGTCAGATTTCCTCTTGAAACGAAATGCATGTAATACTATCTGACATATCGCTACTCGTGCGAAGCAATTACACAAATGGTCGCTCCTCAACAGCCTTATTCTTCGTGCTAGTCAATGACATTATTCTGTAGTGTTCTTGGCTAGTGTGAGTATAGAGGTGGGGCGTCTTAGCTTGGCATCAGAGCCAAACTTCGGAACAATGTAGAATAATCTAACAAGGATCATTGTCCTAAGTCTCTCTTAGTAATCGTTCCTTAGGATTTAATCCGAGTCTCAGGACCCATTCTATCCTATTTTCTTTTATGATGCTTTGTTTTACTAATCAAACTTATTTGAATTCATTTTGAGAATAACCTTTTCCTCTTCGTTCTTTCTTTCCTTCTTAAAGAAGAAGAGATGGTTTGATCTGGCAGTCCGAGCACTGGTCAATCCAGTGGTCCTCCTCTGGATGGCATATTCATATCTACCCAACAACTTTTGGATCTTGTAAAGAATCAAACATCTGTGCTTTGAATAAGAACCCCAAGAAGGTTTTACCTCTGAAATTACAAGTGCCTTTTGACCAGTTTGTAGATATCGCTCTTCTACTTGAAGAGGCCGATAAAGGAAGTGATAGTGATATTGGAGGTGCCAAGAAGAGCCTCAATAACAACAAGAAGAGGCATATTAAGTTCAAAAGCCCTAATCCCAATAGGAAAGGGAAGTAAGAAACTTTGGTAGCAAAGACTCCAACCCTTGATCGTGGAGTATGCTACAATTGTAGTTCTAAGGACCACTGTGCAAATAAGTGTCCAAAGCCCCTTACTTGCCGCTATTGCAAAAGTTTGAGTCATCTTTTATCTTTATGTCCCAAACTTCAAAGCAAGAAAGAGGGAGAGTTGAATGTTGTGCAATCCTCTGGTAACCCTTCTCTTGGTCAAGATATTTCTCATTATGTCCTTAATGGCATTATTTTGTTTCGTGATTATCCTATTCGAATTCTTTTGATACGGGTGCATCTGCTTCTTTTATATCAAAAGAACTTATTGATACTTTTTCTTTAAATATTATGGACTTGGTGACTTCATTGTGAATTACAAATCCGGTTAGTGGATCAACAACACTCGGTTTACTTTGTAAATATGTCGGGAATAATTTATGCGATTATGCTTTTCGATCAGATTTGCATGTTATGCGCAACTTAGGTTTAAGAATTGATTTTGGAAAAGGATTGGCTTAATAATTATGAAGCCCATATCCTATATCCTGAAAGGACTATCCATCTTCGACATCCTCAATCTATTAAGAATATTTTTATTGTTCTTAATGATTTCGATTCCAATTCGGTGGCATTATTTTATTCTTTAAATCCACATGATGAGGAAGATGTTACTTTCCTCATTCAAATAGTTCATGATTTTTTGACATTTTTGCGCCCATTTTAGGATTACCACCTAAGCGAGCAATTGAGTTCAGAATTAATCTAATTCTTGGAGCTCTACCTATCACTTTTCCTCCTTATCGTATGCCCAAAAAGGAAAATAAGGAGATGTGTAAACAGTTATCCAAATTGGAAGAAAAACAGTTTATTCGTTCTAGTACCTCTCCTTGGGGAGCTTCAGGTATCTTTGTGAAGAAATTCAATGGTACACTTAGGCTTTGTGTTGACTACCACAAACTTAATGATCTCATCATCAAGAATAAATATCCCTTACCTCGGATAGATGATCTATTCGATCAACTTAGCGGTGCTAGAGTCTTTTCACAATTAGACTTAGCAACCGGTTTTCATCAGCTTCATATTGCATAGGATAGCATTTCTTTGACATCGTTCCGTACTTGTTATGGATCTTATGAATGGCTTATTATGCCATTTGGTTTGACAACTGCTCCAGCTTATTTCATAGACCTTATGAATCGAGTTTTCAGAGACTTCCTCGATCGATTTGTTTTCATCTTTATAGATGATATTCTTGTTTATTATAAAATCGAGGAAGAGCATGAGAAACATCTTCGAACTGTGTTGGAAACTCCTAGGAGAAATCAATTGAAAGCAAAATTTTCTAAGTGCCACTTTTGGCAATCCTGTGTGAAATTTTTAGGATATACTATTTCTGAATACGAAATTTCTGTGGATCCTTCAAAGATTGAGGCGATTCAAAACGGGAAGGGACCGAAGAATGTGACGGAAATTCGTATCTTTCTTGGATTGGCGGGCTACTATCGTCGCTTTATAAAAGACTACTCTAAAATTTCCGTACCTTTTACTAATTTGACAAAGAAGGAAGTTAAGTACATTTGGTCAGACAAATGTGAAGCTACTTTTCAGAAATTAAGAAAACACCTTTTCGATGCTCCTATTCTTGTGATTTCCGAAGGGAACCAAGACTTTATTTTTTATACCGATGCTAGTCGTGTTGGTTTGGGATCTGTTCTCATGCAAATGGAACGTGTTATCGCATATGCTTCTAGGCAATTAAAGCCTGCCGAGACCAGATATGCCACTCGTGAAGTAGAGCTCACAGCCATTGTTTTCGCCCTTAGAATTTGGCATCATTATCTTTTAGGAGATAAATTTGTTATCTACACCGATCATAAATATTTGAAGTATTTATTTTCTCAAAAGGAACGTAATTTGCGTAAACAACTTGGCTTGAATTCCTTGCATCTTATGATCTTGATATTCTCTATACTCTTGGAAAGGGAAATCGTCTTGCCGATGCCCTTAGTCATAAACAACAAGCGGTTATTTCCATGATGATATTCGAATGCAATGAACTCGAGATTTTGTCCGCTTGTGAGGTTCGAGATCTTGAATTCGATTCATGTTCATCTCTTGTTTTATGTAGCCTTGAGGCTCATCCTTCTCTTTTGGACCGCATCCTTGAAGCTCAAAAGTAAGATCCTGAATTGGCTCTTCTTAGCCAATGTTGTAGGGATCAAAATAAGGCTGATGGTTTGAAAGACTTTCATATTAATGCTCGAGGAAAAATTCAAAAATTTGGTAGACTTATTGTGCCAAATATTAGCGATCTTTGTAAGTACATTTTAGAAGATTCTCGTCGTTCTAAATTTATCATTCATCCCGTAGTAGTAAAATGTATGCAGACATGAAACGACTTTATTATTGGGATGGAATGAAATTTGATATTGCTAACTACATTAAGCGTTGCATGACTTGCCAACTCGTTAAGGCCAAGCATCAAAGGCCCGGTGGGTTATTGCAACCTTTAGACATTCCTGTTTGGAAGTGGGATCAAATTTCCATGGACTTGATTAATAGTCTTCCCCGTTCTCGTTCGGGTCATGACAAAATCCTCCCATTTTATTCCCATTCGGTCTGATCAGACCGTACCTCTTTTGGCCAAATTCTATGTTAAAGAAATTGTTAAATTGCATGGAATTCCTACTTCTATTATTAACGATCATGATCCATTATTTACTAGTGGATTTTGAAAGGGTCTTCAAAAAGCTTTAGGAACGAAGCTTAATTTTAGCACCGCTTATCATCCTCAGTCCGATGGACAAATGGAACGTGTGAATCAAACTCTTGAAGATCACCTTCGTGCATGTGTTCTTGATTTTGATGGAAGTTGGGAAGATCATATTTCTCTTGTTGAGTTTTCTTATAATAACAGCTTCCAATCTAGTATTATGGCACTTTCAAGGCACTCTACGGAAGGCCATGCCGATCTCCTTCGTATAGGCTTGAAGCTGGTTTTAGGTTTAGATTTTATTCGTGATGCCATAGAAAAGATTGACCTTATTTGTCATAGGTTGAAAGAAGCTCAAAGTAGACAAAAATCCTATGTCAATAACCGAAGAAGGAATTTGGAATTTTTTGTGGGACATTTGGTATTCATTTGTGTTTCACCTATAAAGCATGTTGTGCATTTCAGTCGATCGAAAAAATTAGCACCTTGTTATATTGGCCCATTTCCCATCACCGAATGCACTGGTTCCGTGGCTTATCACCTTTTATTACCAACTCAATTTTCTGTAATTCATGTCGTATTTCATGTTTCTCAACTACGGAAATGCCTTAGAGATTCCGATTCTATTCTTGAGCCCGGTGTTATTGAAGAAATTGAAGTTTCACCTAATTTGACTTATGAACAACGTCCTATTCGTATCATCGCTACGGAGGTTAAACGCCTTTCTAATAAGGATGTTCTGCTTATGAAAGTTCAATGGTATGAAAATCCTAAGGATTGTTCTTGGGAATCCAGAGAATTCATCGAGCGAATACATCCACTTACTCTCTCGTGCTCCTTATGGTGAATTATCACTTCAAATTTTTTCTTTGGTGTTCTTATGTCTTAGAGTGGTTGTTACTCTTTATTTTCTTCTTAAGTATTGCGAGGACACAATTTCCTTAAGGAGGAAGTCTGTAACAACCCACATATTTTACGATTATATATTTAAATGTTTTATTTAAATATAACATTGTTAGTTGATTTTAATGTCTGAAATGTGACTTTTTGTAAACAATCAAATCCGGACTTGAGACCACCTTCCATTGAGTTCAAAACGGAGCTTACAACTTGTTTGAGTATAAACATTGATATGTTTGGAGTTGATTAGGATTTTGGTATTTTCATTTAGGCTTTGGGTCTGGTTCTAGCCCACCAACCCAACAAGGTAACCGAACTCCTCTACCAAATACCCTAATTCCACTCCTCTTCGTTTATTCCTGTCATAATTTCCTAAGATTCTCAAGCAAAAGGAAAAATGGGGGAAATGAAAGGAAATTAAAATTCCTAAGCCCTAGCTTTTCTTAGGAATTTAAATTCAAGTTCTAAAATTAAGGAGAAGCTTAGGTAAGCATCCTCTTCATCTCAATCCCTCTTCAATTTTTAGAATTTCCTATAACCTAGAAATTCATTTCATTTGACAATAGATTAAAGATTCTAGAGGTATTGTTGAAGAAAAATCAACCTTAGCTTGTTTTAGAGCTTCTCATTTCTATATTAGGGTTAAAGGTGAGTTCTTGAACTCACATCTATGTATCTAGCTTTCATTGTTGTTAGGTATGAATTTTAACATCTATTTCATGTTTAATTGCTTTTGATTTAAATTGATTTGGTGAATTTTCCAATTTCTGTGTTTTGAAGTCAAAAGCTTTAAAGATCCTATCTTGGATGTTTGGACATGTTGTTTGGGGTGTATCGAAGAGCCTATAAGGCTGGGTTGTAGCTTGGAGTAATTCCTTAGCCTCGGTCGCTCGTCCGATCGCTTCCAAACCGATTTAGCCATCAACAGCGTAGGCAAACAGTTGCCTAGTACAGACAACCAGACGTCTAGTTAAAGAATTTAGACGTCTGGTTATGGCACCAGAAGGAAAAAAAAGACATGGCAGAAGAAAAAAATGGCAGAGCCTTTGACCAGACGTCTAGTCCAAACCAACCAAACGTCTGGGAGGCTTCTGAAATAAAAAGAAAATGGGGAAAAGAAAAATAAATTTCCCGAACCCCAGGTCAGACGTCTGGCCAATCCAATCCAGATGTCTGTCTGGTCCTGTGCAATTTTGCCTATTTCGGCTGTTTTTTAGTGAACATCCAATTTTTATCAATTTTTGTTGGTCCGGTTAGTTGCTGTCAATTATTATTTTTCTTCTTAAATAATACTCGGGTCAGACCGAGGTGTTTCAGGTGCTTCCACTTGACTTCTTAGCAGGGACTAGCTTTTTTTCTTTTGGCTAACTACTTTAGCTCAATAGTTTTTTTTGTTTTTATACATTCGAGATAAAGACTCCTGAATGTATTCATATTCTTTTGTCTTGAACTTGTACCTATTCTTATGGGATGTAGTGGATCTTGTATGACCACTACTTAGATGTACACTTCTATGTGACATATTCATATCTATTTCCGCCTTATTGATATGAATATTTGTGACTGACTTGTGTTATGCTTATTTTATATTTGTTTCCAAAGATCATATAGCCATTGTGTAGTAGTTTTGAGTTTGTAATTGATGTGATCAGATTTCCTCTTGAAACGAAATGCATGTAATACTATCTAACATATCAGTACTCGCACAAAGCAATTACACAAATGGTGGCTCCTCAACAACCTTATTCTTCGTGCTAGTAGATGACATTACTCTGTAGTGTTCTTGGCTAGTGTGAGTACAGAGGCGGGGAGTTACAAACGACATCGATACATCCACTGTATTACATGCCAAGCAATCGAATGCCGGAAAACCCGATTGCTAAGGGAAAAGAAAACGAAGAGGTGGAAGAAAAAGAAACAACACCACATAATCTCACAATCGCAGTGGAACAATATATAATAGATAATAACATGTATTTATATAAAAAACTATAACTGTTGCTTACACCTTACATCATCAGAGTATAACGAATCAATAACTCAATACTGGACAGTTATAATAACTTGTCCTCACTAATGCTGGATATACCATTTACAATACAAAACGGAATATAATCAAATACGTGGAATACGTCTCTGCCATCCAGCTCATCTCCTGGGCTCCATGGCATCCTAAGTTGAATCTGTAATACTCTATCTG
Organism: Allium cepa; assembly: GCA_030765085.1. NCBI lineage: Eukaryota > Viridiplantae > Streptophyta > Magnoliopsida > Asparagales > Amaryllidaceae > Allium > Allium cepa. The sequence goes on along the minus strand of CM060928.1, from coordinate 950,703,744 downwards.
ACCGGAGCATTATAATAAAATACCACCCGAGTCAGTCTGGAAAACCAGCGTGAGAAAACACACTCAATTTGAGTTATTACTATTTTCAAAATCCTTTAAAAAACAAACGTATCTCGTAAGACCAAGTCATACATAAATACGACGGGTTTTTCCCTTATGATAACCAAAACATTTTATATCAAAATCATCTAATATTATAATAGTGTCTATAGAAAGTAAATTAGAAAATAGCTAAAATGCTTGCAACTCACGTTTAAGCATAGTTGGGCACAATCAAAACCGTACTGTGCTTATTGGAGAATGGATTCCATACAATGACTAGGCACTGGGGTACCACCTATCATGGTACATGTCTAGAAAAATATACCGAGGACCTCTTCGAGATCCCCTACAACACAAGACATGTTCTATCCCTAATCTGGATAGTACCGAATATGTTACCACCTCAGGTGTTTCGACCCTTATCGAGAGCTCTTTTTCCATTCACCACCGTATCAATAATTAATAATATATCTGAGGGTATCTAAAAGGAGATAACATATCCTAATTGGGTATGACTCCCTTAGCCTTGCTGCATCTCCCCTGATTTTCAATTATTTCGATTGATGAGGCTTGAGGCTATGATTACCTTTCAAGAACAATTTCACTTAGAATGCTCATCGTCCTCCAATTACAATGTTTTGATAGCATTTGTCCATACAAGTTGTCCTGGGTCTTGACAAACCAAAATACCGTCTTCACTATCTTCGTGATATCCATTCATAACTCTCAAATCAGATCGAAGTGGTTTTTGGATAATTAAATCTGATCCTGGTCCCATCACTTAGGAAAGTTATATTTATTTCTCTTTTCTCAAAACCTTTGAAAATTTTTATTGTAAATTCCTTAACTCTATTATAACGAATTTTATAAGTTCCAGGGATCTTTAATTATATCTCTTTATTCAAAAGTATATACTTATCTCACTGAAATATGTATATTCACAAACCATTTCCTTCAAAAATATTTGAAAAACCTTTTAAAATAAATATGGAAAACACCACGCGGTATAAATCATGGATTCATAGCTCAATGACTACGTCTCTATCCCAGAGAAACCCAAACTTAACTGCAGGCAATCTCTGCCTCCGATTTCGCTATGAAAGTATACCATTCCTTTTCGAAAACTTATTTAATAATTAAATATATTATTAAACAATTTAAATAATTACATAACTTTGAAACAATAATTAATCCTAATTTATTAATAAAATTCTAATCGATTTACAAGACTTGTTTGTAAAACTTATAATTAGTTTTGACAATTTAAAATATTTAAATAACTAACTTTCTGAAATTTCTTTATGCCAAAACATATTTAGATTACCTAGTTCAAAAATTAAAATCCTCTTTTTAAAACAACTCAACTTCTCGATAAAATTATATTTTTCAACTCCAATATAACCACTCTCTCAATTTACCAACAATCGATTTACGTTCCCACTTTTATTAATCCCTTTTTCACATTTCCAAAAAGTAAAATCTTTCATTTCCTTTTAAACCGATTTAACATCTCATTATAAATTCTTATCGTGAATTTATATCTTCAATTTATAAAATGATAATCATTTTAGTTTATTTATTAACATTATCTATAAATCCCATAGCCTCATTTCCAGTTTACAACGGTCTTCACCTCACTTAAATCCATTTATAAACCGATTTCAAAATTAAATTCCATTTACAAATCAATTTCTTAGATAACCCATACTATATTCCAAAACTAACCAAATCTTGATTCTACTCCCATTTTGTAATTTTGAAATCTTATTTAAGATCCAGTATAACCAATTTGTATTGATTTCCAAACTCCCTTCTATTTGCCAATCTATTAGAAACATCGATTTTTTTAAAACCTTTTGTATTTAAACAAGTACCACTTAAGGATTATTATTTAAAATCCTTTATATACATTATTCCAAAATCTCCTTTAAAAATATCATGGAATAGTCAAGTACAAAGTCAAACCATTTATTTCATCCAAATCAATTTTCTTCTAACTAATCCAAATTCTATATAAATATATCACTTCCAAAATACCTTTTTAATTTCTTTTCAAATTTAATAAATATATATATTTATGGTATTTTAAAATACAAAAATCTTGGCCAGTATTAACATAGCATCCAATAAATTCAAATCACACGATAATCTATCACAGATTATTCACAAAAATCATATATCAATATATATGAAATTAAACTCAAATTTTTTTGAAATCCAGTTGGATTCCTCCAACCTGTTTCCCTGCATCCACAGATGTTAGACAACATAAAAATACCAGTCCCACTTCGAAACAGGATATCACGGTAATATATGGTCATTCGCTGTTGTGCTGGGTGCATAATGTCTCATCCACTAAAAATATGTGGGAATATCAACCCAACTACTAATATATACTGTGTATATACATACATCCAAACTGATAATAATTTGTCAATTTAACCAATCAATCAATAATTAATTTAACCATTTAAAACTAACTAGTAGTCCTAAAATTAGTGATGTTAACGCTAAAATTTGAACGCTAACACCCCGGTGTATGAAGTGAGATCGTGAAAGCACCACCCGATAACTCGGGAACAGATTATAAGCAGATAGTAGTGAAAAAACAGTAAACAACAGCAATTTTATAGTGGTTCGGCTTAAGAGATAGCCTACGTCCACTTTGAATATCTTTATTGATGATTTGATTACAAATCAATGCAGTTACACTTTGATTACAACACACTTTGAGTTTCAAGTGGCTTAGAACAAGTAACCTAAACTTCAACGTCGATCCAAATCTTTGAACACATGTTTGACATGTTAGATTTCTTCATGAAGTTCTTTGAAGGTGTTGAAGTAGTTCAAAATGCAGCAGAGTAACGGCGCTTGAAATGAATGAGCCCAAAGTCCTTTGAATGTTGGGGGTGGCCATGCATTTATAGGCAAATCTGGATAGAAGTTTTTTGCCCAAGTCCCGAGTCGTGACCGACTCAGGCTAAGCCGTGGCCGAGTCAAGTTGAGTCGTGGCCGGCTTATCTGATTAAACATTTGGTCTTCTCACTAGCTCATTCTCTTGCTGGATTCTAAGTCAAGTCCTGAGTCGTTGGCGAGTCATTTCTTACTGGGTCATGCATTGTAGCAACGGAGTACGACTCAGTGGCTTTAAGTCGCGGACGAGTCATCCTGAGTTATGAGTCATCAAGTTATTTCTTAGGTTGTCAATTCTCTTGAGTCATTTCTTATGATGAGTCGTGGACCTGTTGAGTCGCTGGGGCAAAGCCTTTGATGAGTCGGTAATGCATTGAGTCGGTCCTGCCTTGTGAACCGCTAACCCCTTGAGTCGTAACCCTTTAAGTCGCTTTGAGCTTTAGGTCATTAACTCCTTGATTCGGTGACTCGATGAGTCGTGAGGCTTCCTGAGTCGTGAGGTTTCCTGAGTCGTGAGGCTTCCTGAGTCGTTAAACACCCTAAGTCGTGGCTCGTCCCAGGCCTTAAGTCGTTGACTCCTTTAACTCGTAGGCTGGAACGGGGTTAACATTTGCCCCTCGAAGCACACGCTTAAGTCGTAAGTCGTGTGCTTCGACTTATCAAAACCCGGGCGTGCCGATTCGAGTTTCAGCTCTTCCAGATATAAAACGCTTGACTCGTTCCTCCTATCTCCCACTTCCTATCAGCGATCTTCTAAACCGCGTCCGCCATTAACGCACCTCTAAGTTCTCACAGGCGATTCCAACTCGACTCTCCTCTGATCATCTTTGACACCACATTACGTAAGCAATCTTGCTTCCATTCCGATTATCGATCATCGTTAACCTATGCGTTCTGTCCCTACCTTCATTTTACTCCCTTGAGTCTTGCGAGTTCGGTCATTCTAACCATCAATGGATGTAGGGTTGTTTGATCTGATGATTTTTGTCTTGAGGTGATTTAGCGGCGTGATAAGACTGGGGTTGTTTATTGAGAGTTTTAATGGGTTAATGGGTTAAAAATTGGATGATTAACGGGTTAGGAGTGAAACGGTTTATGAGTTAGAAGTTGGAAGATTAACGGGTTAGGAGTTAGGTGATTAGTTGGTCAGATTGAATCGAATACTGCTTTAGGTATGACTCGGCTATTTTTATATGATCCGGCGACCTTCGCGATTTAACCATGATACGACTCAACATGCTCCACGACCTAATCCTTGAGTCGCGGCCGAGATAAGACCCTTGAGTCGTGGCCGAGATAAAACCCTTGAGTCGTGGCCGAGATAAGACTTGGAGATTTTCTTATTACTTTGAACCAGAGCTTCTCCCTTTTTCTACGACTTAGGGCACTGCCGACTCAAAATTTTTGAGCCGTTGACGAGTTAGGACTTGCATGAATTCTGCTTGAACTTTGGACCATTGCATTAACTTTGAACCGTTGAATTTTATTGCATTCATTCACAGGTTATTTTGACTTGCAGGCTAACAATCTGTTCAATACAATATTCACAGAAAACTGGGACGAATATACTGTCATCAACTGCCCATATCAAATGACATATTAGTTAATAACAGATAATTAACTTAAACAAATCGTGTGAACGAAGTGCTATCGATTTCAAGTAGAATATTAAAGCCACACTGAAATAGTCAATTGAAACTGACCAGCCTGCACTAATATTATGCTTGAACTTTAAATTAACAAGTTCTGAAATTACCATAGTCGATCAATCGTCAACTAGTTTAATTCCAGTTATATTTACTTGTTATTTTCATTAGTTCTGCACAACACTTCACACTTTTTAGGAAACGTGCACCTTCGCATTTGAACACCCAGTTGCTTGTGTAGAATGACATCTCAACAAGAAGAACCGATGGGCCAGGCTGAAGATGTCTTCCCAGTAGCCAACTTGTTGGATACCCCTCCGGAGAGAACTCCCACAACTCTGAATCAGCGGGTGTTTAACCAATTGCTCATCCAGTTTGGCATTGCCGAAGCTGATGCCTTACTGCTGGGGCCAAATGATACTGCAGATAGGCCCCCTTATGGCTTTATTGCTGTCAACCGCCAAATGTGCTTGAGCGGTGCCATACCACCTTTCAATGACTTCCTTCAGCAGTTCCTGCTTCAACTATCTATCTCTCCATTCCAATTGCACCCCAATGGTCATGCCATTCTGATGGGGTTATGTGTGCTATTCAGTAGAGTTCTGGGCCGATTACCGAGCTTTGAGGAGATCTGCTACTTCTGCTCATTCACAAAAATTAAAGATCATCCCTCTATTGTAGTTATAAGGAGTGCTCGAAATCGCAAGCTCATCACCGATCTTCCTGAAAGCGTTCATGGATTTCTAAATCAGTACTTCTTTGTCCGCTGCCCTCCAGGGTTTTATGCCATCCGGAGAGTAGGAAGTAAGATTTTCCTGCTTTTATTTCTCCATTTTTGGGCTTTTCGAAATCTGAGTTGCTAAACGCTAACTTGGCTTCTTTTTTCCCTGTTTTAGCACTTCCTCCTCCCTCTAGAGATCCATGCTATAAACAAATTTTTGAGAGATTGAACACCGTGGTGGCAGAAGAGAGGAGTATAAAGTTCTTGTTAAATGATGGATTTTTACATCAATTTGGACTTCTTCATTCCTCTCGCTTCACTCAGCTTCGTGAAGTCCCAACTGAAATTCCTGATTCTCCAATGGAAACTCCTGATGCCCCGGTCTCTACTAAAGAGCACACGCAGGGAGGAACCTCTATAGAAACTCCACTAGTGAAGTGTTCAATTCCGAAGGACGTTGCGGGGCCGTCCGACAAATCCGCACTTGCCCCAGTTATCGAAGAGGAAGAAACTCCACGATCTTCCGGAAGATTTGCTGACGAAGGAGTTGAGAAAGCCAGTCCCAAAAAACATGATGGCGATGATGTTTTCGAGGGGTTGAGCGATTTAATTGTGACTTCTCAAGAACTTTTCAAAGATGATGTTTCCAAAACTATCTCTTCTGTAATTGAGGCGACATCCTCTCTACAACAAATGTCAACTCCTTCCACTCAAGTTATCACTACCTCTACTCCACAGAGTGGTCTGTAACTTGATGCGTGTAGTTTACACGTTACACAACACTTAGGACTTTTCAGCACTTCTACGCATTCATCTTCTTGTACTTTAAAGATTTCTAAAGCTTATTATTTTTATTCCAGATTCTCCAATGGGGCGCAGTAGTTCATATTATGACGATTTCCAGCGCTACGGGAGGCGGAGTCAATATGATTATAGGCGTCATCTCCCCTCTTACAGAGAATCGGATGAAGAGAGGGCCATCAGGAAAGCAGACGAGAGACGAGCATATGAAGAACGTCACCGAAGAGAGCAAGAAAGATATGACCCTCCCCACAGAGATGATGATACTCAAAAAAGAAAGACTCACGATGAGAGAGGTAAAGGTCACACGGAAGATTCTTCTAGCAAGCGGGCTAAACTTACTGAAGAAACAATGCCGACAGTTTCTCAAAATGTTCCTGCTGAATCTCCTGCCCCCGTTCGTTCCGACATTCAAACAATCATCAACCGGCCCGCATACCAAGTTGGGCAAGGTCCTCCCACTCTTCAAAGTCGATTCCCTCAGTGGTGCCTGAGAGGGGTTCGATTTGATCTCGACTTGGTTCCTCTCGACAAATCAGCTATGCTACGAAATCTTGACACTGTCAGGACCGATATTGAAAGAATGTCGAACTGGCAAAAACATGTCGACGAGCTTCAGAGGGTTAACCGAGCCAATCTCGAGGCTATGCTCACAATGGAGAACGATAAGGCTGAGTGGCAGAAGACTCTCGAACAGCATGACGCCGAAATGAGAAGTATTGCTTTCTATAATGAAAAGCTGGAAGCGGAAGTAGAAAAGCTTAAGGAAGAATTAGCTACTTCGTCTACTTTCCATTCTCAAAAGGAGAGCATGCTTCAGCAACAAGTACGAGATGCGCATGCCAGTCAAAGGGCAGTCGAAGATAAGCTTACACACCAGGAGAAGGTCATAGAAGAATATCGCGCTGAAACTTTACAGCTGCGAGAACAGACCGGCTCTCAAAGCTTGGAGATAGAGATGCTAAAAGCTCGACTTGCTATGGCCGAAAAGGAGCGTGACGAGGCTGTTGCTGGTAAACTCGCGGCTGAAGAGGCCCATCAAGCAACCAAAGCTGACATTAGCTCCACATTATTTGATTTCTATCTGCACAGCATTTTGGGGCGTGGCAGCCTTGCCTTTCTAGGCCCTAAGTATGAAATTACATTAGCTGAAGTTTGGGAGGCAGCACTCGATATGCTAGGTGGTAAAGGTGCTGGCTATGCTGAGACAGCTCTTGAAGAGCATTATCTCGATGATGATGCCCGCGCCGCTCTTGCCAAGGGAAAAGAGAAACTCGCCAGGGTACGGGCCGGAATGGCGGAAGGGGAACGTTCTGAGAAAGAAATACCACCTACCACTTCTGAACGTCCTTTAGTTTCTTCCGAAGTGGACATTATAGGTTCCAGTGCTCATTCGCTGCCTCCTACAAGAACCGGGGTAATCACCCCTACTGATGATGAGGCTTTGGAGGATATCGGGGCTCAGAATTATGAGATTGAATTAGCGAAGCAAACATCTTCAGGTAATTTTGACATTGGTCCGATTCAGGTGGATCGCTTGCTTACTCCTCAAAAGTTTGATGAGCTTCTCGATTACTTCTTGAATCTCGACGAACCCATGTCTCAGATACTAATATTTTTAATTTCTCTTCTTCTGCAGTTGAAACACCAAGTGCTGTGCAGACTTCACTTCCTCCGGTTATCCCTCCTTCGTCTCTTCAGGTGACTCCTCCTTCTGCTTCACAGCCCGGGTCACAAGAGGAACAGATTGAGGCTCTTCATGGCTTGGATGACCCTATCGCTTCGCAAGAGCAGAAGGACGAGGGACTCAAAGGAGGCGAGATCTCTCCGGAGCGGACTCCCTCTGATGACGTAGTTTTGTCCGCTCTTGTTACTCCAGGGAGCGAGTCTTCTTCGAAGAGAAGAAAGAAGCACGGAACATCGAAAAGGAAGGGGAAGAAAATCATCACTACTGAAGAGGAACCGGAAGTTGCACCGGTTGCACCTCCCTCTCCTTCTTCCCTTATGCCTATAGATAGACCTGAAAAACTAATCATTCGGCCAGGCAAAGGGTCCAAAGGTGGTAAGAAGAAGTGAAGAGTCGGACTTCGGGCTTTTTGATTCCTTTTTTGTGTGACGGTCGGATGTTGTGCAGGCACCGGCCCCTGCTTTTTTATTTTGAAACCTGTATCTGCAATTGAATAAAATGATCCTTTATTTGTACAGACTCTTGTTTGAATTTGAGAATGCATTTATTATTCATTTTTGCAAAAGTTTATTTATAAGATATTGCGGCGAGCTTGTGGTATGTTGTTTGAGCTTACTTTACCGATGTAGCTATACCATTTTGTATGTAACTATACCATGTTGCCCCCATACCACAAGCTTGCTGCAATATTTTATACTTTGAGGGGATTTGCACTCTTATTTTCTAAAGAACAATTACTTCATTCTTGAAGAAATTTTTCATAGAGTACAACTTCCTTCATATAAGTTTTTACGCTTTGTCCTTTAAAGAAATCACTTTTTTCTTTTGCTTATGTACGCATTTTGCCAAGTGAATTCTTCTATGTGGTAAAGCGGGCCTCTGAAGGGTACTTTAACTTTCTTCCCTTTTTTTCCTTTTTGAGGAAGATTATTTTCTAGAATAGGTAAATCACTCTTCCTTTGAAAGTTAAAGTATGCTCTTGATGAGGATTTTTTTTTAAAAAAAAAAATAGAAATTTGTACCTCTGAGGAGGGATTTTTCACGTTTCAACACTTGGAAGTTTTATTTCAATCTTGGTGAAACGTGTACCTCCAAAGAGTTGTGCCTTTGAAGAAAGCCTTTTCACGTTTCAACACTTGGAAGTTTTATTTCAATCTCGGTGAAACGTAGGCTTCCGAAGAGGTCTTTCTTCTTGATTGTGTCTCCGGGAGGGGGTTGTACCTCTGAGGAGGGATTTTTCACGTTTCAACACTTGGAAGTTTTATTTCAATCTTGGTGAAACATGTACCTCCAAAGAGTTGTGCCTTCGAAGAAAGCCTTTTTACATTTCAACACTTGGAAGTTTTATTTCAATCTCGGTGAAACGTGTGCTTCCGAAGAGGTTTTTTTTTTTTTTGCATTTCAACTCTGGTGAAGTGAAACTTCGAAGAGCGGCTGTTACACTTCAACTCCTGGTGAAATGTGCCTCCGAAGAGGTCTTTATTTTGTTTGCATTTCAACTCTGGTGAAGTGAAATTCCGAAGAGCGGCTGTTACACTTCAACTCCTAGTGAAATGTGCCTCAGAGAGGGTTTTCATCGCCTGGAAGTTACTCTCTCATGGTTGGAGGGTCATGACTCCTCCAATCTTCTTTGTTGAGTAGAGAACTTTCTTTTTTGTGGCGTATGACCCATTAGAGGTCTTTATCCTCCGAAGAGTTGTGCCTCCGAAGAGGACTTGTACTGCCGATGATGGCTTTAGTTGTTCCCTTGTCCACTTGCTTATGCCTTTTCAGCGATCCTCCTTTTTTTTCCTTTACAAGTAACTTGTTTAATCCAAGGAAGTGTACTTCATTGTCAGGCAAGTTCGTGAGAACGAGCATCAGCTTCTTAGTTGGATGTCTGTTTGTTCAAACGATCTCAATTTATTAGCAAAGGCCCGTTTCTGTCGAAATCATAGGTCGTTCAATTGAAGTACTTCCTATCTAGGATTTGAATTCGGAGCTTTTGTGACTTGAAATTTGGCGAGAATCATTTGGTCTTATTATGTGCAAGTTTAACTTCCATTGTCTGCAAAAATTTAAATCGACATTTCAGCAATACATTTTATGTACTTTTTATATCGAAAATAAAGCAAACATGTAATAATAATAAGGAACACAAGATTTATAGTGGTTCGGCCAGGAAATTGGGCCTACATCCACTTTATATTTTTTATTATTTACTTGCATCAGTCTTACAATTGCCTTCAATTACAAGAATCATACATTCATAATTCTTTTTACAATATTTCAACAAAATTTTCAAGTAAAGTATGGACGCAAATGATTGCTGTTCCATGCCCTTGGAATTTGATCTCCTTCAACAGTAGTGAGTTTGAATGTGCCGTCGAGAAGCTTCTGACCTATGACATACGGTCCTTCCCAATTTGGCCCAAACACACATGTCGCTGTCATAATTCTTTTCAGGACTAGGTCTCCAATCTCAAAGTTGCGTTGGCGAACTTTGGAATTGAAATGTCTGGCTATCCCTTGCTGATGAGCTGCAATTCTGAGATTAGCCTCATCTCTTTTTTCATCAAGGAGATCTAGCGCTTCAAGCTGTAGCTTTTCGTTTTCTGCTTGATTGAAATGGATTCTTCTATGTGAAGGAACCTCTATTTCCACCGAAATCATTGCCTCTGACCCGTATGCTAATGAAAACGGGGTGTGCCCAGTTGCAGTTTTGTGAGTGGTTCTGTATGCCCATAGTGCCAGTGGTAGCTTATCGACCCAACCACCTTTTGCTCTTTCAAGTTGCTTTTTGATGGTTGACTTAATAATTTTGTTCACGGCTTCCACTTGCCCATTTGCCTGCGGATGAGCCACTGCTGAGAAGCTTTTCCGGATTTTGAATTGCTTGCAAAAATCTTGGAATTCTTCACTTTAAAACTGAGTACCATTGTCTGTAATTATTTTTTGAGGTACACCGTATCTGCAAATGATGTTTTTAGTCACAAAACTTATCATCTTCTTTGAGGTGATAGTAGCCAGTGGTTCAGCTTCTGCCCACTTAGTAAAATAATCTACAGCAACAATGGCATATTTAATTCCAGATTTGGCAATTGGTAACGGTCCTATAAGGTCTATCCCCCATATTGCAAACGGCCATGGACTGACCATCTGTGTGAGTTCAGTGGAAGGAGCTCTAGGAATTTTGGCGAATCTTTGGCATCTGTCACATTTTCGGGAATACTCTGCTGCATCTCGATTAATTTCTGGCCAAAAATATCCGTATCGGAGAATTTTCTTTGCTAATGTTTGGCCACCTGAATGATCACCACACTCTCCTCCGTGTACCTTTGCTAGGATTGCTTTGGACTCTTCCCTGGATACACATCGAAGTAATGGCATTGAGAATCCCCGTCTGTATAATTAGCCATCCTGGATTATGTATCGAGAGGCTTTTCTTAGTAGCTTTTGTCGTTCTTTTGAGTTCCCTGGTAAGGATCCATTGAGCAGATATTCTGTTATCGGAGTCATCCATGATTCTTGCTCTTGAGACATGCTCATGATCCAATCAATGTCCATCTCATCAATGCTAGGAGTCGATAGGACCTCCACCGGAGTTAACCCCAGAAATTGAGCTTCGCCCGTGCTAGAATACTTTGCGAGAGAATCCGCTTTCATGTTTTCTTCTCGAGGAATGTGACTTATCATGTAATGATCGAAATCACCCAGGAGTTCCCAAGCCTTTGACAAGTAGGCGGGCAGGTTCCCTCCTTTTGCTTGGAATTCCTTTTTGACTTGGCATACAATAAGCTGAGAATCACTGAATATCTGTAATGCTCGGATATTTAATTCTTTAGCAATCCTTAAGCCAGCGATAAGGGCTTCGTATTCTGCTTCATTGTTTGTTGAAGGAAATTCCAATCTTAGTGCATAGCATAATGATCGGCCTTCAGGGGTCTCAAGTACAACTCCGGCTCCAGAACAGTAGTCGTTTCTCGCACCATCGACATATAACTTCCATTGGATTGGGGGATCGTCGACCGTTTCCTCCTCACTGTTACCCTTATCTTTGAACTCTGCGATGAAATCCGCTAAAGCTTGTCCATTGATTGCTTTTCGAGGATGATAAGTGATGTCATACTGACTGAGTTCAATGTTCCACTTCAGAAGGCGACCCGAAGTCTCAGGGAGAAACAGGACTTGCTTTAAAGGTTGATCAGTGAGGACTCTGATAGGATGAGCTTGAAAATATTGGCTTAACTTTCTAGATGCAATTAGTAGGCAATAGGCGAGTTTTTCCAACTTAGAGTAATTCATCTCTGCCCCAGTGAGTCTTTTGCTGATATAGTAAACTGGATGTTGAATCCTTTTGTCTTCCCGTATCAGCGCTGCACTTAAAGCATGAGATGATACTGCCAAGTATATAAGAAGATCCTCGCCATCGCCAGGCCTAGAAAGTATCGGAGGCATTTCCATATGGCGAATCAATTCATCAAAGGCTTTTTGGCATTCGGGAGTCCAATCGAAGTTTTTCCTTCCTTTCTTTAGGGCGTCGAAGAATGGAATGCATTTATCTGTGGCTTTGGAAATGAACCGACTCAAGGCGGCGACCTTTCCATTGAGACTTTGCAATTCCTTCTTTGTTTTAGGGGCTTTGACTTCTTTCAATGCAGTAATTTGAGCTGGACTGGCCTCAATGCCCCTAGCGCTCACGATGAAACCTAAAAACTTGCCGGATTCCACTCCAAATGAACACTTTAAAGGGTTGAGCTTCATTCTGTATTTTCCAAGGACTGCGAACATGTCTGCTAAGTGTTCTATGTGATCCACTACTTTCTTAGACTTTACCAACATGTCATCGACGTAGACTTCCATAGTCTTGCCCAGTTGCGGTTTGAACATAGCATTAACAAGTCTTTGGTATGTTGCCCCTGCATTCTTCAGCTCGAAGGGCATAACTCTGTAGCAGTAAAGACCAACATCGGTGATAAAGCTCGTGTCCTCCTGATCTGGCTCATGCATCATGATCTGGTTATACCCGGAGTAAGCATCCATAAAAGATAACAATTCGTGTCCCGGTGTTCCGTCTACCAGTTGGTCGATTCTGGGTAATGGGAAGCAGTCTTTGGGACAGGCCTTGTTCAGATCTGAAAAATCGATGCATACTCTCCATTTCCCGTTGGCTTTCTTAACCAGCACGGGATTTGAAACCCAATTCAGATAGGTAGATTCTTTGATAAAATTATTCTCCATGAGCCGATCAACTTCTTCTTTTAATGCTGCCGACCTTTCTGGACCTTGAGTTCTCCTCTTCTGTTTCACAGGTGTAAATTTTGGAACAATATTTAGAGCATGCACTGCAACTTCTGGAGATATTCCGCACATATCGACATGAGTCCAAGCGAAAACATCCAGATTTTCCTTTAAAAAAGATATTAAGATATTCTGAATTGACACATTAAGTTGTGAACCCACATTCAACACCTTGTTTGGGTCCTTTGGGTCAACAGGTATTGGTATTGTCGTTTCCACTGGTACCACTTTATTTTCCCCTGCACTGACTTTTCTAGGTCCATCTCTTTCCTTGCCCCGCTGTGCTCGCCAGTGCAGGGTCCGCCCTGTAATTGCTACAAGGCTGGTTCTTTGATGCGGACTGGGGCTGCCGCATTCTTTCCCATTTCTCTTTTTCTGGTTTCTCGTAGCTCTGTCAGATAACACTCTCACCCAGCATTTTGATCCCCTTTTATAACTCCTACTCCATTGTCTGTAGGGAATTTAATAGTGAGGCACCACGGGGCAAGAACAGCTTTGAACGCCGCCAGCGTTGGACGACCAAGGAAAGCATTGTAAGCAGAAAATTCGTCGACAATCACAAAAGTTTGCTTGCGGACCACTTTTCTCTCTCCTTCTCCCAGTTCCACAAACAAATCAATAGTCCGTACCGGCTGCTTTGGCTCCCCAATGAAACCAGCAATTTTCTGCGATGAGGCTTGCACATCAGCCATAGGGATCTTCATTTGGTCGAATGTTTTCTTGAAGAGGATATTGCAGGATGCGCAACAATCAATGAGAACTCTTCTGACAATAGCTGGCCCGATACCAGCCTAGGTGACTAGGGGATCCAAGGTAGGAGCTTCGATACCTGCGGAATCCCTAGCTTTGAACACAATATCATCATCAAAAGTTCTTTGTTGCTTCAAGGGCGTAGCACCTTCCAAAACGAATACATCTTCCTCGGTCGGTACATACTTTAAAGCTCGGGTATACCTTTCCATCTCACCCCAGCTTCTGCCTGCTGGGTGAGGTCCTCCTGTAATGACATTGATGATGGGCCTTCCAAATTCATGCTCTGCAGCCTTCTCACTCGTCCTGGGCTGATGAGTAGGAGTCTGTTGCCCCCGACTAGATGAAGCAGGATTGTTGCTATTCTTTTTCACAAATTGCTGCAGTTTGTTTTCCCTTAGCAACTCTTCAATCAGATTTTTCAGCTGGCGGCATTCGTCGGTCTCGTGACCGGGTTGATTATGGAAGCGGCAGAACTTCCCACTCTGTATAGCCTTTTTCCCGGTCCTTAGAGGAGGAGGTTTAGGAAAGTCAACAGAATCTTTAGTGGCAAGGTAGATACGCTTCGGCGTATCTGATAAAGGAGTATATTCTGATGGCTTGAAGGATCGGGGCTTCTTCAGATTACTCTGCTTTTTCCCATTGTTATTTTCCCTTTTTTGCCCTACAGATTCATTCTTGCGTGGAACAACAGTGTTATCTTCGGTTTTTTCCAACGCTGCCTTTACCGGTACGGGACGGCTTTCTAAGCGTATGAATTCATCTGCTTTTTTATAGAACTTTTCAAGGGAATTTGGTTCCTTCATGTTTAGCCATTTCCCAAACTCACTCGACTTGTCAATACCCTTCATCAGATAAGTCAATATCATTCGCGGTTCTACATTGTCCACCTCAGCTAGCGCTATATTAAAGCGGTTTAAAAAGATCTGATAGTCTCTCCTGGATTCTGCTCCAAACTTGATAGTGACATGATATCCTTGGCTTTTGAGGCGTATAGTCTGAACTGCTCCTTGAATTTCCGGGTTAAGTCAGAAAACTGATCTATAGATCGGACTGGAAGTTTGGTGAACCAAAGCAGAGCTACTCCTTCGAGATACACAGGAAAATATTGGCACTTTATTTCATCAGAGGCTCTGGCACCTGTCATGTGCCAATCATACTTGTATAAGGATTCGTTCGGATCACTTGTCCCCTTGTAAGCTGGAATGGTTGGAGGGACAAACTTCCTTGAGAATTCAGCCTTTAAGATTTTCTCAGTAAACGGAGTTTTACTTGGGGCGAAACCCCATTCTTTCTCGTCTTCAACCCTCTGCATACTCTCTTTCATAATTTGTTGGACCATTCCAGAAAGATACTCCTCATCATGTCGAGTTCAAGATCCACCAACCTCTGGAAGTGTTTGTTCAAAGGGGCTAGCAGCCCTTCCAGGAGCATTTCTTTCTTCAGCATCATGAATGTTGCCAGCAAAATTCCTTTCATTACCTGTCGGTTGACGGTTTGCCCCAAGCAAATCGTTCAACCTATTCAGAATTAGGGCATTCTGGGCCTCGAATTGTGCATTTTGGGCATTTATCTGTTGGTTCAGCCCTAAGATTGCAGCATCTAGTTCTGCCTTTGTAACTCCGACAGCTGGAGTGGCTTGATTTGATATAGGGGAAGCGGAGGTTCCCTCTTGAACATTCCCAGATCTGACAGATCTACTTTTCCTTCCAGGAGCCATAATCTCGGATAGACTTCTGGTTTTCAAAGAAATTCTCTCTACAAACCTCTGTGAAGCAATGATGATTACTCGCCTGAGTTCAGTTCTCAGTGAAAGCACCAAAAATGTTAACGCTAAAATTTGAACGCTAACACCCCGGTGTATGAAGTGAGATCGTGAAAGCACCACCCGATAACTCGGGAACAGATTATAAGCAGATAGTAGTGAAAAAACAGTAAACAACAGCAATTTTATAGTGGTTCGGCTTAAGAGATAGCCTACGTCCACTTTGAATATCTTTATTGATGATTTGATTACAAATCAATGCAGTTACACTTTGATTACAACACACTTTGAGTTTCAAGTGGCTTAGAACAAGTAACCTAAACTTCAACGTCGATCCAAATCTTTGAACACATGTTTGACATGTTAGATTTCTTCATGAAGTTCTTTGAAGGTGTTGAAGTAGTTCAAAATGCAGCAGAGTAACGACGCTTGAAATGAATGAGCCCAAAGTCCTTTGAATGTTGGGGGTGGACATGCATTTATAGGCAAATCTGGATAGAAGTTTTTTGCCCAAGTCCTGAGTCGTGACCGACTCAGGCTAAGCCGTGGCCGAGTCAAGTTGAGTCGTGGCCGGCTTATCTGATTAAACATTTGGTCTTCTTACTAGCTCATTCTCTTACTGGATTCTAAGTCAAGTCCTGAGTCGTTGGCGAGTCATTTCTTACTGGGTCATGCATTGTAGCAACGGAGTACGACTCAGTGGCTTTAAGTCGCGGACGAGTCATCCTGAGTTATGAGTCATCAAGTTATTTCTTAGGTCGTCAATTCTCTTGAGTCGTTTCTTATGATGAGTCGTGGACCTGTTGAGTCGCTGGGGCAAAGCCTTTGATGAGTCGGTAATGCATTGAGTCGGTCCTGCCTTGTGAACCGCTAACCCCTTGAGTCGTAACCCTTTAAGTCGCTTTGAGCTTTAGGTCATTAACTCCTTGAGTCGGTGACTCGATGAGTCGTGAGGCTTCCTGAGTCGTGAGGCTTCCTGAGTCGTTAAACACCCTAAGTCGTGGCTCGTCCCAGGCCTTAAGTCGTTGACTCCTTTAACTCGTAGGCTGGAGCGGGGTTAACAAGTGAGATTAACTCACCTTGATTTTTATTGTTGCTTTCTTATTCTGGTTTCAATTAAGTTCAAACGCATTTGAATCTGTCTGAAAATTCAGTAAGCTCTAAACTCAACCAATTTTGATTCCATAGTTAAGATCTTGTTAAAACGAACACAACGCGACTGACCTCGATGGATTCGGACCTAAAACGAATGAGATACTGGATTTGTGCGATTTAAAAATTTGATAAACAAAATCGAACACAATTTAAAGCTCTTATTACCCAACATAGCTAGGCCCATGAACCAAAACTAGCCCGCCACACTTCATCTTGCCAAACGAGAATTACTCCTCCAGGCTATAGCTTCACTCGACCTTTCCTTCCCTTTCCTTTTTTTAAAAAACGATCGCGCCTCATGACTTCGCTCGCACGCTAGCATCACCGCTGCCCTCCACCACGTTCACCGCCGCTCCAACCTCCCTCCATCCACGCGCACACTCGCACGACCAGGAAACACGATGCCTCCTCCTTTTGAATTTCACTTTCCCTCCAACCTGTACGAGTCGAAGCTGAGCACGCCCAGACTTTGTGCTCGTGTACCAACCACCACCAGACAATGACCACAACCAACCACCACCCATGGCCCATTAAAACCCCCTTCTCCTCTTGACAGTAGCATCTCCAGGTCTTGACAGTCGCGATTTGCCTCTTGCCTCAACTACAAGACAATCGCGATATCCCAGCTCGAAAATTTATTTTCAAGAGTCGAACAATCTCTCTCCCTATTTTTCTTTCTTCACTTCCATTGCTCGATCGTTTAAAAGATGAGAGAGGGAAAGAGATGGATATTAAAGTGACGAGATGGAATGATAAGAAGGTGATTTGTGTGGAAAGGAACAGTAGTTGACTAGTCAATATATGAATTAATAAATTTTCAAAATATCTCGATTTACGCAACACAAAATTTTGAACCCCTATCGAAGCGTGCCGCTAGGCGTTCATAATGTTATATCCTATTTCGAATGGAATGGAAAAGATTTTGAGTCCTACTTCGATCGTATGGAGAAGATAGCTTTTTGAACCTAATTGTCATATTGAATTTTCGATATTAAATTCAACACGTTTATATCCCTTACGACCAAACGATAACTCCAAAAGCTATGAAATATGAAATCCAGTGATAATACACTATTACGGATCCAATAAGACAGGTTTCGTCGAATTCTGAGACTGTGCCTCGAAAGGCTATTTTTAAATGTTAATTAAACGAGCTATTTTTAAAATCAAACAAATCACTTGTAAATTCAATTTAAAATTCTTATTATCTTCCTTCTTATTAATATAAAATAAATAAGCCTGTAAATTATTTTTATTAAGCATAAAACTCAAGAATCAATTATTTGAGTAAATTCCAATTATTGAATTATCCAATAAATCATTATATTTGAAATTCAGGTTAAAAATTAACTATTAAATATTTAAAATCAATTAAATATTAAAATTTCAAATAATCCAAATTATGGTCGTTACATTCCTTCCCCCTTAACAGAATTTCGTCCCCGAAATTGCTAAGATAAGAAGAATGGTCCAAAACCCAACAACTTTCCCAAATCCAATCAGTTGAAACAACTTTCCAAATCAATTTATTGAAACCACATTATCACTTTTACTAATTTCCAAATTCATCCATAGACTCCAAATGATATTATTTACTTAATCATTTCGAATTATACTCCAAAATCAAATTTTAGTTATTAAATTTTTTATATCCGCTTAAATTTCTGAAAAATTTCGCTAGCGTCTCCTTTGAACGGCTAAATCCGAACAACTACAAATCACTGTTACGGGGCCCAAATCATCAAAAGAAAACAAAAGCCAAATGGCTCAATTATAAAACCATCAAATCAAACAACAATTTAAACATGTACCTTTTTGGTAGGCAATCCAATTTTTTTCTTGATTTTAAATACCTGCATCCTATTTACCGATGATATCCAATCATATAATTCAAAATCATTTATTTATTCTTTTTTCAAAATTTTCAATATCTGCTTTACTTAAGCCCGTACTATGTACATATATCATCCGTATGCAATATCAACTCTGATCGCTCACTTGATCATACAATTTCACTTCCGAACTAGTATCATTCACACGTCTCTCTAGTGCGGACTCAGATCTGGTTTCTTGATTAGAAATCATCATCCTCCTTACATAGCCATATACTATGATAGAGAATCACAGAATCAATCAAAAATCCATATCTAGTGTTCACCTTTGAGGGAAAAATCCTAACCCGGATCGATATAAATTATCTCGAAATTCTGTGCTCGAATCTGGATCAAATTGTTATGCAAATAATATATGTACAACTTACGTCTTATTCTGATTAATTCTTAGCTATCCCAGTTTCATTTCGTTCACATTCATTTCATTCACTTCCAAATTTTTTTCACTTTAAGTTATTCACCTTTATTTGATCAGCATTCAAATATTTACTTGATATATTATCCAACTCCAATTATCTCTTAAGAATTTCCTCATTAAATTTTCTTAAGTCAATTATAAACAATTTATACCAACTTCTTATTCTTATTTACACTTCATCACTTAAGTTTACATCCATTTCTATTCCAATTCAATTTCAATTTCTATTTAACTCAATTTGTCTCCAGATTTTAATATTGAATTTTATCAACCATATCCCATACCATATTTAATTCACTAATTATTTTAATTAGTTCCACCCACTAATTCGTTTCATATCACAATCAAATTTTATTTCCAAACTTTATTTTATTTAGTCCAACTTAGGCTAAATTTGCAAATCCCATTTTATTTAACTAGATTTTAAGTTAAATTTCATTCCATGGTTAAATTTTAAAATTTTACCTTCTTGCATTGATATTCAACACTTTTAAACATTGTTTTACTTGCAATTTACAAATTCTTATAAGTTATCAACATATTCTCTCATATTCCAAGTAAACATTTCAAATCAAAAACCTAGAGTTTACACACTTGTTCTTAAATATTTCAAAATCATTTTTGTAATCATACACACACACACACAAAATATCATGGTATATCAAATCATTCTTTTGTATTTCAAAGCAAAACCAGCTTTCCAAACAAAACTCCAATTGTAGCAATCCTCCCTTGGAAACTCAAAAATGAATGTCGATGATGTTGTAGTCATCACCGAAATTATCTTCCAGTGACCGAAGTGATTTGAGTGCTTTTATTCCCTTAAAATTCCTTTTTAAATATTTCCAATTCAATAATATTCTTCAAATAATATTGCTATTATTTTCCCAAAACTTTGAAAAATATTTCAAAACCAATGGGAATATAATTCCCAACCTTCAAACCTTTTTTAACAAATCATATTTAAATATATTTCTGGAATTTCATTTTATTTCAAATTATAAATCACATTTACAAAATCTCATTTTGTTATATGAAATTATTTCTTAACTGTTGACTATAAAATCAACTTTTATTCAATCACCACAGCAACAAATGATAATGGTTTAATATTATCATTTCTTAACAACTAAACATACCATACATATAACTATAGTAATTTATGAAAATTATTTCTTTCATATATAAAAATAATCTAGGTAAAATTATTCCATTTACCCCATTTTAATACAATACCATGTCGAAGTACTCTGTTTAAGTGTTTAGAGATCCTTATCAATATCGTTATTTACTCGTATTGACTAGAATCCATAAGCCACTCAATATATCAATCAACACAATATAAATCAATTTTATGTTCACTAACTATACACACTCATATCTTCTAATACACTCAAACTCATTCTAGGGTGCTACTGTCCCTATCTCTAATGAGTTACCCCATCAAAGGTAAGGTTCTCGCTTAACCTTCAGCTCTTGTGCCAAGTGTAATGACCGAGATTTTCGACCCTCTAAAATCAACATCAATACGTCCACTGTATTACATGCGAAGCAATCGAATGCCGAAACACCCGATTGTTAAGGAAAAGAAAAGAAAGAGGTAGAATAGAAAGTAACAACATAGAATCTCACAATAATAGCAGAACAATATATAATCGATAATAACATGTCTTTATACAAAAAGAACTATAACTGTTACTTATATATTACATCATTTGAGTACAACAAATCTATAACTTAATATTTGGTCCAGATCATCTCCTAAGCTCCATAACATCCTAACTTGAATCTGTAATACTCGGTCTGACCCAAGCATTATAATAAAATAACACCCGAGTCAGTCTGGAATACCACCGTGAGAAAACACACTCAATTTGAATTATCACTATTTTCAAAATCCTTTGAAAAACAAAGGTATCTAGTAAGACCACGTCACACATAAACACGACAGGTTTTTCCCTTATTATAACCAAAATATTTTATATCAAAATCATATGATATTATAATAGTGTCTATAGAAAGTAAAATAGAAAATAGTATAAATGCTTGCATCTCACGTTTTCGCATAGTTGGGCACAATAAAAACCGTACGGCGCTTATTGGGGAATGGATTCCATACAATGACTTGGCACTGGGGTATCATATATCACGGTACGCGTCTAGAAAAATGTACCGAGGACCTCGTCGGGATCCCCTACAACACAAAACTGTTTCTATCCCTAACCTGGATAGTACCGAATATGTTACCACCCCTGGTGTTCCCACCCTTATCGAGAGCTCTTTTCCACGAACCACCGTATCCATAATTAATAGTATATCTGAAGGTATCTAGAAATGTGATAACATACCCTAATTGGGTATGACCCACTTAGCCTTGTTGCATATCCCCTGATTTTCAGTCATTCCAGTTGATGAGACTTGAGGCTACGATTACCTTTCATGAATAATTTCACTTGGAATGCTTACCATCCTATAATGACGATGTTCTGATAGCATTCATCCATACAAGTTGTCCTAAGTCTGGACAAACCGAATCACCGTCTTTACCATCTTCACGATATCCATTCGTAACGCTCAAATCGAACCGTAGTGGTTTTTGGATAATTAAATCCGATCTCGGTCTCTTCGAAAGATCAACGTAATTGGCCAAATACTTGATAGTTGGTTATTTAACTATCAATATAACAATCATAAGCAGTCACTAGGCCCATATTATAATTTTCCAAAATTTATTTTCAAAATAACTTTATAAGATATATATTAAAATCCCTCCCAAGTTTCAATATTTGAGACAATTCAAATATTTATATCTATATCAGGATATTTCAAACCATCTCTTATTTCAACACTTAGAAAATATTTAAAAATATATTTTTCTAAACCCTTACTTCCCAACACTTAGGAAAGTTCCATTTATTTCTCTTTTCTCAAAACCTTTCACTATTTTTATCGTATTCCTTAACTCGATCATAACGAATTCTATAAGTTCTGGGACTCCTTAATTAAATCTTTTTATTCAAAAGTATATACTTACCTCACCGAAATAAGTATATTCATAAACCATTTCCTTCAAAAATATTTGAAAAACCATTTAAAATAAATATGGAAAGCACCACGTGGTATCAACCATGGATCCATAGCTCAATGATTACGTCTCTATCCTAGAGAAATCCAAAATTAACTACAAGCAATCTCTGCCTCTGATTACGCCACGAAAGTATAGCGTTACTTTTCGAAAACTTATTTAATAATTAAATATACTTTTAAATAATCTAAATAATTACATAACTTTGAAAAAATAATTAATTCTGATTTATTAATAAAATTCTAATTAATTACAAGACTTGTGTATAAAACTTATAATTCATTTTGACAATTTAAAAATATTTAAATAACTACCTTTCTAAATATCTTTATGATAAAACATATTTAGATTACCTAGTTCAACAATTAAAATCCTCTTTTTAAAACAGCGCAACTTCTCGATAAAAATATATTTTTCAACTCCAATATAATCAATCTATATAAATCTATCTCAATTTACCACAAATCGATCTACGTTCCAACTTTTACGAATCCTTTTTTCACATTTCCCAAAAGTAAAATCTATCATTTCCTTTTTAAACTGATTTACCCATCTCATTATAAATCCTTACCATGAATCTGTATCTTCAATTTATCAAATGATAACCATTTCACTTTATTTATATACATTGCTTATAAATCCCATAGTCTCATTTCCAGTTTACAACGGTCTTCATCTCACTTAAATCCATTTATAAACCAATTTCTAAATTAAATTCCATTTATAAATCAATTTCTTAAATAACCCAAACAATATTCCGAAACCAACCAAATCTCGATTCTTGTCCCATTTTGTAATTTAGAACTCTTATTTAAGATCCAATATAACCAATTTGTATTTATTTTCAAATTCCCTTCTATTTCCCAATCTATTAGAAATCTCTATTTTTATTAAAACCTTTTATATTTAAGCAAGTACCACTTAAGGATTATTATTTAAAATCCTTTTTATACATTATTCCAAAATCTCCATTTAAAGTATCACGGAATAGTCGAGTACAAAGTCAAACCATTTATTTTATCCAAATCAATTTTCTTCTAACTAATCCAAATTCTATATAAATATTTCACTTTCAAAATCCCTTTTAAATTTCTTTTCAAATTCAATATATATATATATATATATATGTGGTATTTTAAAATACCAAAATCTAGGCCAATATTAACATAGCATCCAATAAATTCAAATCACACGATAATATATCACAAATTATTCAAATGAATCATGTATCACTATATATGAAATTAAATTCAACATTTTTGAGGAATCCAATTGGATCTCTCAACCTGTTTCCCTGCATCCACAGATGTTAGACAACATAAAAATACCAATCCTGCTTCGAGGTGGGATATCGCGGTAATATAGGGTCATTCGCAATTGTGCGGGACGCATAAGGTCTCATCCTCTAAAATTATGCTGTAATATCAATCCAACTACTAAAATATACTACTATATATAAATGCATCCAAACTAATAATAATTTATAAATTTAACCAATTAATCAATAGTTAATTTTAACTATTTTAAAACTAACAAGTGATTCAAAAACGAGTGAGACTAACTCACTTATTTTTTATCGTCGCTTTCGCATTCTGGTTTCAATTAATTTTGAACGCGTTTGAATTTGTCTAAAAATTCAGCAAGCTCTAAACTCAACCAATTTTGATTCGATAGTCAAGATCTCGTTAAAACGAACCTAAGGCAACTGACCGTGTTGTATTCGGACCTAAAATGAATGAGATATTGGGTTTATATGATTTACAAATTTAATAAACAAAATCTAATACAATTTAAAATTCCTATTACCCAACACAGCTAGGCCCACGAACCAAAACTGGCCCACCACACTTTATCTTCCCAAACGAGAATTACTCCTTTAGGCTATAACTTCTTGCAACCTTTTTTTTTGAAAAAAAAACCGATCGCGCCTCACGACTTCGCTTGCACGCCAGCAGCCATCGCCGCCTTCCACCACATTCACTGCCGCTCCAACCTCCCTCCACCTCTGCACACTCGTGCAACTAGAAATCGTGACTCCTCCCCCTTTTCAATTTCACTTTCCCTTTAACTTGTACGAGACGAAGCTGAGCACGCCTAGACTTTGTGCTCGCGTGCCAACCACCACCAGATGATGAACATGGCCAACCACCACCCATGACCCATCAAAACTCCGTTCTCCTCTTGATAGTAGCATCTCCAGCTCTTGACAGTCACGATTTCCCTCTTGCCTCAACTACCAGACAATCGCAATATACCGAGAAAAATTTTTTATTTTCAAGCGTGTGTGGAAAAGTGTGGAAAGGATGAGAGAGGGAAAGCGATGGATAAGAAAGGGACATGATGGAATGATAAGAAGGTGGCGTGTGTGGAAAGGAATAGTAGTGGACTAGTCAATGTAAATTAATAAACTTTCAAAATATCTTGATTTACGCAACTCAAAATTTCAAACCCCTATCGAGGCATGCCGCTAGGCATTCATAATATTATACCCCTATTTTAGAAATAATGGAAAAGGTTTCGAGTCCTAATTCGATCGTATGTAGAAGATAGCTTTTTGAACCTAATTATTATATTGAATTTTAGATATTAAATTCAACGCGTTTATATCCCGTACGACCAAACGATAAGTCCAAAAGCTATGAAATTTGAAATTTGATAATAATTCACTATTACGGATCCAACTGGGCTGGATTCGTCGAATTCCGAGATAGTGCCTTGGAAGGCTATTTTTATATGTTAATTTAAACGAGCTATTTTAAAATCGAATAAATCACTTTTAAATTAAATTTAAAATTCTTATTATCTTACTTATTATTAATATAAATTAAATAATGGTTTAAATTATTTTTATCAACCTTAAAACTCAAGATTCAATTATTTGAGTAAATGCCAATTATTAAATTATCCATAAATCATTATATTTGAAATTCAACTTAAAAATTAACTTTTAAATATTTAAAATCAACTAAATATTTCAGTTTTAAATAACCAAAATTATGGGTCATTACAATATATATATATATATATATATATATATATATATATATATATAAGTATATGTGTTATATTCGTATGGGAAGCTAGTTCCTAATCCTTGACTTTTGAATGCCACGGGACTGAAGTAGACGTGTATACAGGCAATTAGGCCTATATGCTATTTATTCTCCGAATTTGATATTCGATATAAGGCGGTTCAATCATGAAGTTGTGCTAAGCATGTGTCATCAAAAGGAGATTCCTTGGTCAATGCGACACTGTCTTTAGATGCCTGGTGTGGTGCATGGTCCAGCACTAATGGGAGGTTCTTTGGTGCATACGATGATTTGGACGTGACACTGTCGGTGGATGCTTGGTGCGATGCAATAAGTGGTGTTACCATTGAGTTATTGGACACAGGTGCTCCAGTAGCCTTTAACTTGTCTGGTGTAGTTGTATTTGGAACCATGTTCCTTAGGTTAATGCGAACAACTCTAGTAATTAATTCACAAACACTATTAGGATACCCTAAGTCACATAGATTATAAATGAATTTAATTGTATGTTATCGTTGTATATTAGTAAGACAATTCATTTACCAAAATTTTATCTGACCCACTCCTTTCCTTTTCCCCCCACCATAGAAGGACATGGAAGTAGGTGATTGGCCCAGATCTAGTACATTGAGAAGTGAGCTTGGCGTTGGTGTTGCATATTATTCTTCATTATTCTCCATGTAACTATCTATTGTATTTAGTATGTATCAGATATTATGCTGTTATTTTGTAAACTTTGGATTATTGACTACATATATTTTGAGATTCTATTTTCTAGAATGTTTTTCTAAGATTATTTTCTGTATTTATATTTTAGTGCCTTTTGCTATGAGATGTGAAAGTGCAGGATGCCTTAGATTTTATCATTGTAATCATATCCTGTGTTGTTTGAAAAACAGATAGCTTATACTTCTTGGCAAGATGCTGGTTTGGAAGTCACCCTATCCTTTAGGTCGGCGTACCTAGACGTGCATGCCACAATTATTTTTAGTAAATGTGAATAATTTTGGTTATTAATACAGTGCTAGTTTCAATTGCAAAATGATATTAAATCGATAGGTGCGCACCACATCAATGCATATACTTTTATTTTTAATTTGCATTTTTAACAACTGCAAAAAAGTTATAAAAGACCTGTTACAATGGGCAAATACAATTGTAAAAGACCTATTGCAACTAGCAAAAATAGCTGTAAAGATTTATTTTACAATGGTACACTATAACGGTGTAAAACAGTTGTAAAATGCACCCACTCCATTACAAATTCACATGTTACAAAGGTGGCATGACCATTGTTAAAGGCCTATTAGAACTGGCAATGCCAATTGTGAAATATGCAATTTATTTTAGTGATTTAGCAATTTCAATAAAATTATTTATCATATATGTATCAAGAGTAATATTAGAAATCATAAAAATGCTAAATAAGAATATTTTAATCCTATATTTAGGTTTTATTTCAAATTACATTGATTATTTTAAACATAAAATGTGAATCGTTTTTAGTTCGGTTGACTCGGATAATCAACCGGACCAACCAAACTTAATTTAGTTGGTTTTGTTCGATTTTCATTTTTATTGGTTTTATTGTGCTTAACGCAAACCAACCAAAGCTTATCCGATTTGGCTATTTAAAGAATTCAAACTCTACATATTTTTCTCACATCTAACTTAGAAAATAATATTTAAAATAGAGCATACGGTAATAAGGGCCTAGGGAGAAGGACATTAGAGGAAAGAGAATTCTGTTTTCGATGACGTGAGCGATACTTTATCTAAGAAAGCACTCTTTTTGATGTCTCGAGGCTCAAATCCATAACCTCTAAAACCTTTGTCTAAAGCACCGTACCGCAAACCACTTGAGCTAGGAATCCTTGATAAGTGAAAAGAGAATTCAATCTAAATAAAGCAAAGGTACAAGTTTTTTCAACATAATCATGGTGAGTGATGTTATTTCTCTAATTGATAACCCTCTAACGGGGACGATTTTCACTTTATTATCTTTATAACGATTTAAACATATAATATGTTGAATTTAGATTAAACTAAAATTTATATGAATTAACATGAATCGATTTAGGTATGGTTTTAAGTGGAACATTATGATAAAATTATTGAATCAATCTCAAATTTTGATAAATGATAAGAAACATAACTTAAGAGTTATTTTTTTAGTTTTAGAATTTTCTGGTAAAGTATGAATTACTTGTGAGTTTTCTAAGGTTAAAATATGCAGTTTTGGCCACAAAATAATTGTTTTGGGTATTGAATTAATGAATTTTAATCTGTAATTTTGACGAAGATGGATAATCACATAATTTTTTCTATCAATATTTGATAAATTTTAAATGTAATATGAATAATTTATGAATTTTCTTAGGCCAAAATGTGTAGTTTTGGATAGAAAAATAATGTCTTGAGTATTAAATTAACGCCTTTTAATCTGGAATATTTACAGAAGTTGGATAATCACATAATTGATTTTTCTTCTTCAAAATATGACAACTTTTAATTCAAATAAATTACCTATAAATTTTCTAAGAAGAAAATATGCGGTTTTGGATTGAAAAATAATTGTTTTTAATACTAAATTAATAAATTTTAATCTAGAATTTTTAAATAATTTGGATAATTACATATTTCTGTCAAAATTTTGGGACTTTTAAATGTAATATCGATTATTATGAATTTTCTAACGTTACAATATGCTGTTTTGGGTGGGAAATAATTGTCTGATTTACTTATTTAATGCGGTGTCCAATGAATAGGCAATTGTGTGCTTTAAACTTTAATAATGAGCTATATAATGAATTGTAATGGTTAAAGCTTTCGAAAATTTAAATGTTTAGTTTTTTGAAAGTATGGAAAGAATAATTTAATAACTAAATGTAAGCTAATGTGAATTATGAATTAGAGATAATTCATTTAAATTAATCATGATAAGAGATTCAATCATTTTGGTTGTTATATGTGATCATATTTGGAAGTTAATTTTTGCTTATTAATCATTTGGATGTGAACCTTTATATGATATTGTATGCTCATTTTTATGTTGTTCACTTATGAATTTTTAATGAATATAACTACAGAGTGTTATAAAAAAGGGGGAAAATTGGGTATACTCTCATGTGGGTAGAAATACATCAAAGAACCATCAGGTATCTATGTAAAATGTAATCAATTAAAGGAAACATAAACCATGGGTTTTCTGGCCTTAGGAGAGCTATTAAAGCTATGAGACAAAGACACTTGTTTTGAATGTGCTCTGCATGCTCGCACTCGCTCCTAAGTGACGTCATGTTACGTAACACCCGACAGATTTTACGTTACTTAATTATTAAAGTTAGTTAGTTGCCAAAAATGGAATTTTCCCAAACGATGGTATTTGACCATGAAACTTGCACTATTGCATTCGTGGCGAAATCTGATCAACTTTTATATTTTGGATTTCGCGATCTGAGTCCAAACGAAGAAGTTACGGATGGAAAACCAATTCGAAATGAGAATAATTAGATATAATTAATTAACTTGTATAGCTGATCGCCCGAGCCCATAGGCCGACCCACTATTGGGATCGGTCGACCACTAGTAGTCGACTGGTGACCCATAAGCGGTCGACCGTTGGGCGTGTGGTGACTAATGTTTGCCTAGGCCATAATGAGCCAGATTAATATATTTAATCATATGGTTGTGGAAGATTCTAGCGCCTATAAATTTAAGCCTAACCGCATCGTTTGTTTTCATATTTTTTCAAGAAAAACCAGCGAAGCTCTGCCATTGTTCTTATCCACTACTTTTCTAAGATTATAAAATATTTATATACGTATACACAAATTAGAAAAGAACAGAAATTAGAAAGTAGAGGAAAAAAATCAACTTATAATACTATTACCCGGGTAATTGACCCGGTAACTTGTGTGTCACCAAGCAAGTACATCGCTCGGCACAAAGAACCATTCAGCACAAAGCATCATTCGGCACACCTCCCGTTGTTTGGCATCTTGCCTCATTCGGCATGGAAGGGTCATTCGGCATAGAGCCTCGCTCTGCACGAAGCCTCGCTCAGCATAAAGCGTCGTTCGGCATTGAAGGGTCATTCGTCATGGAAGGGTTGTTCGGCATAGAGCCTCGATCCGCATGAAGCCTCGCTCGGCATGAAGGGTCGTTCGGCGTTGAAGGGTCGTTCGGCATTGAAGGGTTGTTCGACATGGAAGGGTCAATCGGCATAGCCTTGCTCGGCATGAAGCCTTGCTCGACATCTTGCCTCGCTCGGCATAGAGAGGTCGCTGGGCATCTTGCCTCGTTCGGCATTGGATGGTCGCTTAGCATCTTGCCTCATTCAGCATAGAGAGGTCGCTCGGAATCATTCCTTGACCGGCATGAAAGGGTCGTTCGGTACAACACCTCGTTCAGCATTGAAGTGTCGTTCGGCATGAAGCCTCGCTCGGCACCTCCCCTTGTCCGGCATCAGATCTCGTTCGAACTACATTCTTCACTCAGTGCACTGCCTCGTTCGGCATGCCTCTTTCGACATACAGGTACCATTCAGCATGCCTTCCTCGGCCGGCACACGAATGCCGGTCGGCCTAGATATGTGGTTCGACAATTGTCGTTCAGCCTTTATGGCTCGGCACGTAGAAGTCACTCATCACAGGCCAAGGTATCTTGCTCCTAGGCCCACTAGGGAAGTCCGACCCATCTTGGTCTATAATAGAAGGGCAGGGGCACAGTGAAATAGACCTTTTTTTGAGAACACTGGAGAGACACTGCCGCATTCAAGACTCATTCTATTTCAGTTAGCATTTGTATTCAAATAGTTGGTGTATGGACTGTATCTGTAATCAACTGTTAAGTAAATCAATAAAGATTAACTTCAACGTGGACGTAGTTAGTTACGCCGAACCACTATAAATCCGGTTTTCTTGTCTTTGCATTAATTTGGCATATAGTTCTCGGTTTTAATTTACTTTCTTCATTAATCTCTCTACACAATCTTTCTTAAGGTTGTTAGTGACCAATCCTGGTGCTAACATTTTGGTGCTTTCATTGAGAATCGAATTCTCAGGCCGCTAGGATATGCTTTGTAGCTACAGGATTGAATAAGTCCCCTGAAGGAGATCCAAGTCATTCACAGGACGTCCGTTGATTCTACTCAGAGTTCCTATCAATAACTCTACTATGGGAAGACCATGTACCCGATCAGCTTCTCATAACACGAACGTCAACGAGACTGCTAGCGTACAACAAATAGGACCTAGCAACCAACATGCAAATTTAGGTGCAGGGACTACCACCCAAAATCAAGCAGAAGTTATCACCAAGACAGAGTTCATCGACTTGATGAGAGAACTCATGGAAAGTAGAAGACAACTTGTTGAGCAGATTCAAGCTAACGCTAACCTCATGACTCAGCTTACTCAGCAACATCATCAGAATGCTGGAGGTAGCCCTATTGCTTACTCTTCATCTAACAGCTCGACTTGATCCGATGAACCTCCCAAGCGTAGACGCTGTAAAACTGAAACTACACAAGCAGGTGCTACTGATCGATTAACTAGCGATAACTTACATCTTGGAGAACACACACAAGCTGGAGCAGGAAACTTAGGAGCTGGGGCTCGTATGGAAACTGGAAGTCCGGCTCCCCAAGAACCTAATGAAGCTGGTTCCCAAGATACACGTTTGGCAGATTGCCAACAGAGGAGGCATCGACCCGAGCGGTCCCGTAGAAAAGAGTCAAACCTTCCATCCTCCATACAAACTCCGGACTTATCATCTATGGTCAGACAGTTGATGAGAGAGAACCAAGGCCTAAAAAATGAAGATTGGGGAATATCCAGGAGTCATACTCCCTTCACAGATGCTATTCTACAAGCCGAGTGCCCTAAGAAGTTTAGCATGCCGACTATCCCAACCTACGAATGGAAGACTGACCCCAGGCAGCACGTGATTAGGTATAAATGGATAATGGATTCGTCTAGAGCGAATAATGCAACCAAGTGTAGATGCTTCCCGATCACTTTATCCGAAATCGCCACCATGTGGTTCACTCGACTTCCTCTACGGTCTATATCCAGCTTTGACGAGCTGGAAATGAAATTTGTAGAACAGTTCAGGCCACTCGTCCTAAGGACGTGATGTCCCTATCAAGTGTAATCCAAGCTCTAGGTGAGTCATTGAAAGAGTACTTGCAGAGATTTCATGTTGCGGCTGCTGAAGTTAGCAACCCTAACGACCATGCAATTCTGATGAAGGTAATGCGAGGAGTAAATATGGATTTAGAGTTTAGAGATTGATTGGTAGGAAAGCCTCCAATTATGCTGGAGCGTTTCTATTCGAAGGGTCATCAATTCATAAGGAGGGAAGAAGCTAGATGGGCGAGGCGAGATAAGGCACCAGGGCTTGTTCAGGAGACTGTGAAAAGTAACATCGCCATGAAATAATCTGGTGACAACTTGGGAAAGGTTTAAGTCAATGTCCAGAACAAGCCTGGGCAATCTGAAGGGTCTTGGGGAGGAAATCCCAGAAAGAAAAGAGAAGCAGGGAAATGGATGCCAAGGATTTCGACCTACAATGAATACGCCCCACTGAATGCGTCTCTTGAGAATATTTACCTATCAACTTGTAATGCTTTCCAGTATAGAAAGCTACGCCCAAAGGAGTGTTCAACTAGGAAGTATTGCCACTTCCACGAGACTTATGGGCATAATAAGGAAGAGTGTGGACACCTCCATAATGCCATAGAGAAACTGATTAGACAGAAAAAATTGCGAGAGTTTTTCCAGAACCCACTGGAGGGTAGGCAAGGAACATCAGACCCCGGACGTAGGCCGGCTCCACGCCAACCAGAGGAACCTGCCCGAACTATGGGTATATTGGTCACAAACATGATAGTAGGTGGACCTCACCCTACAGACTAGAATTGGCAGGAGATGGAGCGATATGCTAACTCCTTAAGGCATGCAGATTATGAGTGTTGTTCGAATGTGGAGGATAGGACCCCCGCAAAGTAGTAATGCCTGATGACAGATGATATAGTATTTAGAAGCCGAGATGCGGACAAGGTGGAAGCTCCTACCGTCGATCCGATGGTCATATCTGCGACGATCGAGCCAGCATATGTGAAGAGAATTTTAATTGATTATGGAAGTTCCGTTAACATCATCTTCAAAAAGGAATACGACCAAATGAAGATGGAGACACAGGATTTG
This sequence comes from Allium cepa, assembly GCA_030765085.1. Classification (NCBI taxonomy): domain Eukaryota; kingdom Viridiplantae; phylum Streptophyta; class Magnoliopsida; order Asparagales; family Amaryllidaceae; genus Allium; species Allium cepa. The sequence continues at coordinate 950,671,346 of CM060928.1, read as the reverse complement.
AAACTATCTAAAACCCGAATTCATGGCTTTAATGGTGCACCGACTGATGCAGTAGGATATGTTGAGTTGCCAGTTGAACCGGGACAAGGTGAATGTAGGAGGGTGCGAATCCTAACTTTCATAGTTTTGGATGTTGATTCTCCATACAATGTGTTTCTAGGTCGACCGAACCTGGCAGAGTTTAGGACAGCTCTGGCCCCATGGTGTTTGACATCGAAATTTCCGACAGACAAAGGAGTTAGTGTGGTGCATAGCGATCGGGTGACCGGTCGTGCATGTTATGTGGCTGAGCTGAGAGAGGTCCAGCGGCGAGAGAAAGGAAAGGTTGCGGACAACTCCATTTGCATCCAGAATACCGACAATTGAAAAGTAGTGCCCGAGCCCTGGCTCGAGCCACATTCCCGGATCTATAGAGACATAGATCCAAGAGATGATGAACGGGAACCCAGGGAAGCGGATGCAGCACCGACTGAACCGACGATTGACATTCCAGCCAGCCGAGATGACCCATCACAATCACTCAAAATTGGATCACAACTAGACCCGTTAGTGGCCGAGGATCTTACTGATTTCGTCAGAGCGAACCTGGATGTTTTCGCTTGGACACATTCTGATATATGCGGGATTTCTCCTGCTATTGCAAGTCATATGTTGAACATAGACTCGACGTACATTCCTATGAAACAGAAAAGGAGAGGCATGGACCCGGAGAGGTCCGCTGCTCTCATAGAGGAGGTGGACAAACTCAAAGCCAATGGGTTCGTCCGACACGCCCTCTACCCTGAATGGGTGTCTAACCCTGTGCTTGTGAGGAAAGCAAATGGGAAGTGGAGAACTTGTGTAGATTACTCTAGTTTAAACAAAGCATGCCCGAAGAATAGTTTCCCTTTACCTAGAATCGATCAGTTGGTCGACTCAATGGTCGGACACGAGTTACTATGATTTATGGATGCGTAGTCTGGATATAATCAGATCCCGATGCACATTCTAGATCAAGAACACACTAGCTTTGTCACAGATGTTGGGCTGTATTGCTATATAGCGATGCCTTTTGGATTGAAAAACGCGGGAGCGACTTATCAACGTCCGGTGAATCAAATTTTAAAGACCAGATTGGTAGAACAATGGAAGTCTATATGGATGACATGCTTGTGAAGTCATAGCAGTTAAACGACCACATTCGAGTATTAGCGGAGATGTTTGATATACTCAGACATTATGGAACGAAAATCAATCCTTTGAAGTGTTCCTTCGGCGTTGCATCAGGGAAGTTCTTAGGTTTCATTGTAAACGCAAAGGGAATCGAAGCTAACCTGGAAAAGATTCAAGCTATTCGAGACATAATGTGCCCAGAACTATAAAGCAGGTGCAAAGCTTGAATGGAAAGGTGGTCGCGCTGAGTCGTTTCATATCCAGAGCCGCAGATAAATGTAAGAAAGGAAAGAGAAATTTCAAATGGACATCTGATTGTGAGGAAGCATTCCGAGCACTAGTAAGGCATTTAGATAGTCCTCTTGTGCTATCAAAACAAGTAGACCATGAAATGTTGTATGTGTACTTGGATGTATCCTAGCATGCTATCAGTATGGCTTTGGTTCGTGAGGAGGACCAAGTTCAAAAGCCAGTGTACTATTTCAGTAAACGTTTGACGGGGGCAGAAAGAAATTATCCTAAGATTGAGAAACTAGCCTATTGCTTGGTGATTGCATCACGCAAGCTTCATCCATACTTTGAAGCACACTCGATCAGTGTTTATACCGACCAACCCTTACGACAAGTACTCAAACGACCGGAAACCTCTGAAAGGATGTTAAAATGGAATATTGAGTTGAGTCATTTTGATATTACCTACCTGCCACGAGGGGCTATACAAGGGCAAGCACTAGTAGACTTCATTGCTGAATTCACCATGTTAGACGAATCGAGCAGTCACAATATCATACCTCCCTTTCGATGGAAGATGTACACCGACGGGGCATCTAACGACCGTTGCTCAGGGACTGGCATAGTTCTTGTGACTCCTGAAACTGATCAGTTTTTTATGCTTTGAGGCTCGAATTCCTAGCGAAAAATAACGAAGCCGGGTATGAAGCATTGATTTCTGGCTTGAGACTTATCAGAGAATTGGGGGTAAAATCGGTTGAAATCTTTTGTGACTCACAACTGGTGGTATACCAGGTGCACGGGGACTATCAAGCAAAGGGACAGAGACTTGCTCCATACCTTGCATGGGTTAAAGATCTGCTAGCAAATCTAGAATATTATGATATTTCGCATGTCCCGCATAGACAAAACAGAGAAGCCGATTTATTGGCAAAATTTGCGAGCACTGGCGACGCACAACAAATGGGATTGGTTCCTGTTAAAACCTTACATACTCCGAGTATAAATATGATGGAGGTAGATTTCGTGTTAGAAATAGAAATCGAGGAGAAATCATGGATGACCCTATTCAAGAAATACTTGCCACACAGGGTCTTTCCCAAAAGAAGGAGCAAAAGACGACAAGTCATTCGCAAGGCTTCGCGATATGTAATGTAGGACGGAATAATGTATCGGAAGGGATTCTCGACCCCCTTACTCTGGTGCATTTCCCAATGAGATAAAACAAGTCCTGAAGGAAGTCCATGAAGGAGAATATGGTGACCATAATGAGGTCAAACATTAGCAAAGAAAATCCTCCGCTATGGATACTATTGGCCAACTGTAAATCGGGACGTTGTAGACTACGTAAGGAAATGCGACAAGTGCCAGAAGTATGCAAAAATCCCGAGAGTTCCACCAATGGAACTCATGCAAATGGTTAGTTCATGGTCGTTTGCAATATGGGGAATCGACATAATCGGTTCTTTACCCATATCCAAAGGTGGTGTGAAATACGCGATAGTTGCAGTCGATTACTTTACTAAGTGGGCAGAAGCAGAGCCTTTGGCCACGATCACCACCAAAAAGGTCATTAATTTTGTTGCAAGAAACATTATATGCTGTTTTGGCCTTCCACGGACTATCATTACAGACAGTGGAACTCAATTCGAAAGCAAAAAGTTCAAAGAATTTTGTCAAAAATATGGCACTGAAAAAAGGTTTGCAGCAGTTGCTCATCCAAAAGTCAACGAACAAGTGGAAGCCGTGAACAAAGTAATCAAGTCCATATTGAAAAAGCGTTTGGAAAAGGCTAGAGGCAAGTGGGTGGATGAACATCCAACAACGCTTTGGGCTTATAGAACCACCCACAAGTCCACGATTGGCCACACTCCATTCGCATTGGCATATGGCAGAGAAGCCATTATACCCATAGAACTTGAAGTTCCATCACATCGGGTAACTCATTACGACCTTAAGATGAATTGGGATCTTTTGATGGAATCATTGGACTTCATTGATGAAAAATGCGAAGAAGCTGATTTAAGAGCGGATGCATATAGACACCGAGTCGCTCGATATTACAAAGAAAAAGTCCGGCCAAGAGTCTTCGATATGGGTGACCTCGTTTTGAAACGAGTTTTCCCGGTCCCGTCGCATATGAGTTCCACATGGGAAGGTCCGTACGTCATTGAACGGAAGCTTGGAGAGGGAACTTTCAAGCTAGCAACCGTTGATGGTGTGACACTCCCCTGAGCATGGAATAGCGAGCATCTACGTCATTATTACACTTAGTCTATTTCTTTCGTATTTTAGTTGCAATTATTTCTAACATATTATTATTTCGTTGATTCTTAGTTTTCGGCATGTAATAAGGCAATTTAGCTTGTTTTCATTAATAAAGGCTTGAAGCCATCTTTTCCATGAATTATTGATGTTTCTGTGTATGATAATACTATGGCAACCAACTAGAGTTATATTATTTTGTTTGACGTACGAACGCACGCGAACACCTTAAAATCTCCAAGTCCCCAGAGTGCGGACTGGAGTACTCTGAGTCCCCTAAGTGCGGATCAGAGTATAAACGACTTAAAATCTCTAAGTCCCCAAAGTGCGGACTGAAGTACTCCGAGTCCCTCAGAGTGCGGACTAAAGTATAAACGAATTAAAATATCCAAGTCCAAGAGTACGGACTGGAGTACTCTGAATTCGCAAAGTGCAGATTAGAGTATAAACGAATAAAAATCTCCAAGTCCTCAGAGTGCGGACTGGAGTACTATGAGTCCCCAAAGTGCGGACTAGAGTTTAAACGACTTAAAATCTCCAATTCCCCAAAGTGCGGACTGGAGTACTATGAGTCCCAAAGTGCGGATTATAGTATAAACGACTTAAAATCTCCAAGTCCCCAGAGTGCGGATTGGAGCACTCTGAGTCCCCAGAGTGCGGACTAGAGTATAAACGACTTAAAATCTCCAAGTCTCCAGAGTGTGGACTGAAGAACTCTGAGTCCCCAGAGTGCGGACTATAGTATAAACGACTAAAAATCTTTAAGTCCCCAAAGTGCGTACTAGAGTGCAAATGACTTGAAGCCATCAAGTCCCCAGTGTACAGACTAAAAAATATTCTAAGTACCTGAAGCGTGGAATAAAGGATGACAACTCCAAAGAATTCTCGAGTTATATGAAAGTGAATTGGGGTTTATATAACTCACAATAGCTCAGGTTTCGACCACAGTTATACAGAAAGCTGAACAACAAAAGTCATTTGAAAGACAAAGAAACTAAACTTTATTTATTAATCCAAAATGGGGTTCTAATACAACTCCTCCAAAACATGAGGTCAAAAGTCTATCTACGTTGAATATGAAAATAAATAAAAATAATTACATAATCTAAGCTGACTCTCGTTGAATGAGTGTAATAGCTACTTCTCTGATTTCTTCGGTTTCTTTTCCTCCTTCGTCTTCTTTGACGACTCCTCCCCCATGAGTTTTCTCTTGGAAGTTTTGGTTGATGGGGAGGTGACAACTGAGGAAGAACGAGGGAAATCTAGTGGCCTAGACCCACTAGGGGGGATGACCTTTAAAAGCTTGTTCAAAGGATCATCTATGTCCATTACTCGAGACTCGACTTTGATTTCAGCTGTTTTTTCTTTTCCTCCGCGAGATGCTCCTTCGTGCTCATTTTTAAAGTGTGTCTAGAGGCGCTTGTGATCTTAATTTCATAACTTTCTTCAACGGGAGATGAAGTCTCAGACTTGTCCTCATCAAACGCCTTAATCACTAGAGCATCTAGACCGGGAGTCTCTCCCACATGAGTAGCCTTGCTCGCTTTCCCCTTCTCCTTCTTGCCGTCATCACTCCTTGGAGTTGGTCCAGGATCAGAACAACCTGCACAAAGTCACAAGAGACAAACATTAGAATACAATAATCTCTCGTAAAAAAAGCAGCTCTTTAAACTTTAAAAAGAAGAATTATGTACCGGTTTCTTGTTGACTCTCAATCGTCCAAGGAGTCTCGAGTCTCACCCTCTGGAATGGGAGATAGAACATGAATGCCGAGGCCAGGGTCTTCTGGGTCATAACCAACGTGTTGCTCGAATGGATCGAGTACTGGCCGATCAGCCGGTTGAGTAGGAGGAAGGGCTGGAGACTTGTTCCGTACGGACCATCAATGACAGCTTTTCCTTTGGATGAGGAGGAACCTTTGCAGTAGAGGGCCTTCGCTGCAGACAAGTCTAAAGGCTCATTCTCCTTGAGAAATTCTTTCACCTAAGCCTCCTCGTCAACCTCTTCATTGCCCAGCTCGACCTTCTCGATCTTTATAAAGTCTCGCATGCCTCGGCTAGAGATTCGAGGTAGCCCTCGCCAACAGAAGTTAAGTCCTGATGCATGAGGACATGGGCATTGTATTCTGCTATAAGTGGGTCGAGCATGAACCTAATCTCCTCCCTACCAGCCTCTGTAGCTGCCTCAAGGTGAGAGTCAATCTCCATGGATGCTATTCTCTTGCCCTCTTCACGGGCTTCATCCTTCAGCATCCTGACCTTAGAGAGCTTGTCGTCGAGCTTTACCTTCAGGAGTCGCGCAGCAACAATCTCGTCGCAATATCGTTGCAACTCTTTCTGGGCAGCAGTTTTTTGCTCTCTCTCTTTGTGGAGTTGATCTTCCAACTCTTTGATTCTAAGGGCAATCCCTTTCCTTATGAACTGAATCCTTCTCTAAAGTCAGGGCTCCGCAGCGTTGGACTGCTTCGTCAATTTCTTTCTTATGTGTCGTTTCCAGACAATTGACGTCCTCCATAGTATCTTTAGCACTTTGTTGGGCGGCTTCAAGCTGAGATTTGTGCGAAGAGAGCTCTTCATCTTGAGCTTTAATAATGTCTTTATCACGAATGGCTCAAGCTTTAGGCGGTCAATTTCGTGTTGACGCTCCATAGAGACTTCCGAGACCTTTTCAGCTAGATGGATAAACACGTCAGGTTGAACATAAACGTCGTTGGTACAAGCAATAGTGCTTTGTTTGACAATTCCCGGAATGTGATGAATCGCCGAGAGAAATTTCAAGCCATTAAATCATATCTTTGGGAACGTTGACTTGAGCTCAGCAAGACTTTCTACCACCGACGGATCAGGTACGAGAGTGGGAGGAGTATGCCTGGAAAATATAGACATTTTATGGGGTTCTCGAGATTGCCTGGTGGTTGATGAACTTGAATGTTGATCTCAGTGGGCCTCAGGCTGGGACCCCTTCTGCGTAGGCTTCTCCCTGCCTTGCTCTAATTGAGAAGGATGATCGCGGGAATATGAGGATTGGCTGTATGTTTTCCTTCGATAAGTTGATTCCCGTGGGGCAATAGTCTAGGTCTCCATAGTCATCTCTATCTTGGCCTTTTCCAGGGCCCGAGTTCCGGCCAGAATGATGAAAAATAGATGAACCACGGAGACGATCGAGCCCGTGAGTGCATCTCATGTCACCTATGCAAAATGAGAATAATAACAAGTTAGTAAAGAGTAGAGTGATGGCTAAAATTGAAGTGCAAGGTGAAGTGCATGTGTCCTAGTGTTTCCCGTCAATAGACCAGTTTCTTTATCTCTACTTATAGGAGTTTTTCTCCCTGAACATGGGCTTGATTGCCTACATTGCCTCTTGTGGGCGAATGAAGTTTAACAACTTTCGAATCATTAAAGCCATAGTTAAGCAAATCGTCGGGAATAGTAAGGTCCGACAGGCCTTTCAACAAACTCTCTAAGCAGTAAGGAGAAGGCTCTCTTTCCACCGGGGTGATGGTGACTTTAGAGGTTCCGTCCGTTGTTTTCTTCCTCAATTTATAAGTCAACTTTTTCTTTCCCTTCATATGGGGGGCGTTACTTCTATATCGTGCACTTCGCCTATCGGCTCCCGAGCAGGGCTAACATTCTCTCCATGTACTTCGGGTGTTTCAGCTTCTTTAATCTCCCCCTCCTTAGATGTGTTAGGGGCATCACGTGTTGAAGGCCCGGCTTGCTTTTTTCCTTTGCTCGAAGCAGGCTCGGTTATAGTGACGCCATGAGGAAGGCTTATCCGACGACCTTCAACCAACAGCCCAAACTTTGAGAGAGACTCGTTCGAAATAAGAGATCTAATGTCCCGGTCTCCTCCGGGGATAGCTCGAATAACCTCACAGCTTCAGAATACCCGGAGCCTTCGGGACGTGGGCCGATACCTGAAAAAGTAGATAAAGAGTCAGAAAAGATGCAAATTCCGCTAAATGCAAGTATCGATCCAGAAAAGGAACTTACTTCCTTCTACCCATCTCCTTGCGAAGCCAGGCGAACATCGCACGTAGAACCACTCTTGCTTGTACTGGGCAAATTTGGTCCACGCCCTAGTCAGAATTTGACATTTGTTGTGTGGCTCGAGAAATACAAAGGATGGGTGATCGTCTCTTGAAACGATAAATGTGTCGGATATCGCCAGGAGTCGGAAGCCTGAAAAGGACACTCATGAAGAGGATGCACGTGTCGTACACGAACGCATGACTTTTTGGGTGTAGTTGCGATGGAGCGATCTCAATATACTATAGTAGGTCATAAAGAAAGAAGTTGAATGGCGGCACGCTGCCAACCCAGCAAATAAATTTATTGCAGGCCGTTTATCCGACTGGGGGCAGATGAGGACGATCTCGTCCTGATGGAACCAACATATCATCGAAAGGAATCCCGTGCACTGAGCATATGCGACGAAGGGAGCTTTCATTAATTTTCGAGACCAGAGAATCGATCAGATCATCCAAAAAGATCATTGCATCCACGGCATCAGGAGCCAAGTCGACGGATGCGATCGTGGGGCTCGCCATGTCTTACGCAGGAGTAGTCGACCGATTTAAAGTTCCAACCACTTCTTATTGAGAAGATGGCCTAGATCCGTTCGAGATCGTGGCAGAACTAGATTTCCTAGACATCTCTAGTGAATGTTGAATCTGACGAAACACCTGTTTGAACTATACTTGAAAAACAATCGACATTAGACTTAACAATAAAAATACTCCCCCCCCCCCCCCGCGTCGTGTATGAACTAGAGAATTCGTGCGAGCATAAGTACCAAGGAATTAAAAGTCATAGAGTAGATCTAGGCATTGAATTATCATCTTCGAAGACCGTCATCGCTGACCGTCTACGAGAGCTTGTCGTATGATGGTTTATTTTCTGATCTCGACATCGACACTATACGTTGAAGGTTATTATCCATTTTAATCGAGATAAATTCAAGTTTATAGTTGTCACAACAGAAGAATTATTAGTCTGGATTGTCCGATATGCGTAGTTGCTTAAGTCCTTGTCCTTGTTCAGTATCATATGTTCGAGCATTAAAAAATAGGTTAAGTTAACTATGCGTTACGTTCAACTAGTGTTGTTGTTGTACACTACTCTCCTACCATCCATCATCACCGTTCGACATGCGACAAGTCATGCCGAACTACAATCATGCCGCACCGCAAACATGCCGAGCTGCATCTCTTGGCACTTTGCCCTCAATGGCAACTTCCTTCCTACACTTCCTCTCTATCGCTCGGCACCGACGAGTCATCCAACAAGTCATGCCGAGCAGCCTCGTTCGACATAGGGGGTCATGACGAGCTGTAACTATACCAAACCACACCGCTCGGCCCTATAAGCCCAACCCTCACCAGCATCCTCTCTTCGCCGTTCGGCATGACAACACTCATTTCTCTCCCGTATTCTATCTTTGTCGTTGGGCATGACTCATTGCTCTCCTCGTCATTCGGCATGTGAGAGTAGTGCCAAGCCACAGCCATTTCTCTTCCTTCCTCCACACCGCCTGGCCCTAAGACATGTTCTAACCTCGATTCGTTATCCTCATCCACGCGGTTCCTACTGTCCTCGATTTTACAGAGATTCACGAATTTGAAACTCGTACCAAGTTTCCTAGTTGAGATAAAGTGTTTAAAGGAGAGGTCATTACCTAAGAACTGACTCGAAGCTTTGGGGGATCCTAGAGTAGGAAACACGATTCTGATCAGATTCGTCGATTGAGGAAGGAGGCTACAACAACGTATTGGGTTCGAGAAGAGAGAGGAAGGGTAAATAGTTTGCAAAGGTGTGGTGGAAGGTGAGTTCATAAGTTATGTAGAACGGAGGTAAAAGTAAAAGGGAGAAGAGGAAGGAGCAGTGGCTTATATAGAGAAAAGGGAAATTGAACAGATATTGACCGGTGGACTCGGTCAAGGTATCTCGATGGTTTGGCATATTTATGCCGAACGGCATGTGGCTTGACGAACGACTCATTCGGCATCCATATGGAACATTTTTGTGCACGCTACAAAAGAGAAGAAGGAATTTGATATTAACTCAAAGCGTGTCATGTTGTCTCACACGACACACTGTAGGGGGAAAGTGTTACCCGGGTAATTGATCCGGTAACGGTGTGTCACCAAGCAAGTACATTGCTCGGCACAAAGAACCATTCAGCACAAAGCGTCATTCGGCACACCTTTCCTCGTTCGGCATCTTGCCTCGTTCGGCATGGAAGGGTCATTCGGCATAGAGCCTCGCTTGGCATGAAGGGTCGTTCGGCATTAAAGGGTCGTTCGACATTGAAGGTTCGTTCGGCATGGAAGGGTCGTTTGGCATGGAAGGGTCGTTTGGCATGAAGCCTCGCTCTGCATGAAGGGTCGTTCGGCGTTGAAGGGTCGTTCTCATTGAAGGGTCATTCGGCATGGAAGGGTCATTTGGCATAGAGCCTCACTCGGCATGAATCCTCGCTCGGCATCTTGCCTCGCTCGGCATAGAGAGGTCGCTCGGCATCTTACCACGTTCGGCATAAGGTGGTCGCTCAACATCTTGCCTCGTTTGGCATAGAGAGGTTGCTCGGCATCTACCCTCGACCGGCATGAAAGGGTCGTTCGGCACAGCACTTCGTTCGGCATTGAAGAGTCGTTCGGTATGAAGCCTCGCTCGGCACCCCTCCTCGTTCGACATCAGATCTCGTTCGGCCTACATTCTTCACTCAACGCACTGCCTCATTTGGCATGCCTCTTTCGGCATATAGGTACCGTTCGGCATGCCTTCCTCGGTCGGCACTTGAATGCCGATCGGCCTAGATATGTCGTTCGGCAATCACTGTTCGGCCTTTATGGCTTGGCACGCAGAAGTCACTCGCCATGGGCCGAGGTATCTTGCTCCTAGGCCCATTAGGGAAGTCCGACCCATCTTCATTTATAATAGAAGGGCAGGGGCACAGTGAAATGGGCCATTTTTCGAGAACACTGGGGTGACTCTACCGCATTCAAGACTCATTTTATTTCAGTTAGCATTTGTGTTCAAGTAGTTGGTGTATGGATTGTATCTGTAATCAATTGTTGAAAAGATTAACTTCAAAGTGGACGTAAGCAGTTACGCTGAACCACTATAAATCCGGTGTTCTTGTCTTTGCATTTAATTTAGCATACATTTCTCTATTTTAATTTACTTTCTTCATTAATCTCTCTACACAATCTTTCTTACGGGTGTTAGTGACCAATTCTGGTGCTAACAAATACGTGCATTCGAGGTAAATGTATATTCGTACTTTCTTCTTTATATTTTATTCCCTTTTAACCCATGTCTCTTCTTAGATCAGAAATCCTAACGTATATAAACTCCCTTTCATATATATATATATATTTCATGGATTTAAAAGAGATGGAGTTAAATGAAAGGTTCTACTTCAGATTAGAGATTTGGAGCACTTTCTTAAGATGAGTGTGAAATCTTATATATTGTGATAATATGAAAATTATCTCATTGGTGTTTATTTAATTATTATGCCTAGCTGGATAATTATATATGAATTATAGGCAAAAAATTGAATATAATAAATATCGCCTACATATTCTTGTTTATGAATTGATTTAGATTTGTTTACAACCTGATCTCGAAATAATTCCCAAAAATATGAATTTAGAATGTTGATTTGGATGAAATTTATTCTAGATCTAAAAATAAGTTATATAATAATGTTTTGAATTTGGATTATTACCATAATCTTATTGGAATGTAAACTTTTCTATGTTTGGATTGTTGGATTTTAGATCCGCTTAGTATTTATAAGCTAGTTTGATTTCTTTCCCTTTTAGAAAAATACAATGTTTGATCTAACTAGGAATAGATGTAAATAAAGTCTATTTCAATAATAAAAAGAAATGATTATTCCTTGTAATTTCAAATGATGTAATTTTTATATTTTAAAGTTAACTATTTTGTTTTGGACTAATTTTTGAGAGTTGTAGCAGAAAATCATTTTAGATATGATTCCAACGATTAAATAAGGAAAAGAATATTCTAATGAAAATGTATAACTAGAGTATATTTGATAAAAGTAGATATTTGTGCGCAATTTACTTCGCTTATAATAATTAAAATAAAACTTAACTAATAATAACGCTTGCATGCAATATTACGCTAGGATAACTAATTAACGGGGAAGGAATTTAAAAGGTTGTAACTTTAACAAATGAGAAATAAATGGAAATAGATATGGAAGTTGCAATAATTTGATAGGGTAAATGAATTAATGGGAGTGATAAATAAAGCAGTTGAATTAATAACTATGGAATAGGTAAAAAGATTGCTAATTGTATATTAATAAACATATAAATGTCTTAGGATATGTTCTTAGGATGATATTCATTTATCTTGGGCAAGTTAACATTTATGGATATGTAAATAAAAAGGGAATTGGTTAGTGATGGAATATATAAGGTAGATATATAGCCTTAAACAACAAAAGGGTATTAGTAAGCTAAGTCCAATATTCAACTTGGAATAATAAATAAATAATTTTAAGAATAATAAGCCTAGGATAGCATGGCTTAAAAATAAAAATAAGCATAGGTTAATTATTTGGACTTAGTGGAAATGCGAGGTCGGTAAAGTTTGACAACAGAAGTTTGCCCTTCACTCAAAGGCTACCAGAAGTTGTGCACACTTATTACTGATGTGAGGTATTTCTAACCATAGAATCAGAATAAATGATTGTTAAGGCAAAATAGAAAGGAATTCATATATGGCCTGATCAATTTATATTACGAGATGTTTGTGTATATAAGAGTGTGGTAAATATGGCTAAGTCGTAGGGATATCTTCTATGATAAGTACTTGGCGATGATGCGAGGTTAGTCCCGAATTCCGTAAGGTAAATCCACCTAGCTAGCCTAGCCACTAGTTTGTACAAATAGCCGGATTAATGTGAGCGTCATTGTGAGTATAGATAATAAAGCAAAGAACCCGCTATTGGAGTTTTGAAGCTATTAAGTGGTTGTTTGAGGATTCGCCTCTCTCAAAGTATTAAATGGTCTACCTATGAAAATAAATGTAGGACCTGCTTAAAAGGATTTAAGGTATTAATGGTTGTTTGAGGGCCCGCCTTTTTCTTTAATTGGAAAAGTATTTAATGGTCAGTATATGCGGTTAAGTGCGGTAGAGGATATGTTGAGAATAGTCCGCTTTGGGTTTGAGGTCATAAGTGAATGTTATAGGGTTTGCCTCTCCCTATAACAAAATTATTAAGTGAGTAAGCGAGATTCCAAGCATGTCAGATAGATTGTACCTTTAGGGAGTCTACTTAAGGATAGTTATTAAATGATGGGGGTCTGCTTCGGGAATTTTAAGGGTATTAAGTGGTTGTTTGAGGACTCGCCTCTCTTGAAGTATTAAATAGTCAGAAGTCTACCTAGTCCTTCTTATAAAGGTATTAAGTGGCTTAGGTACTTTCTCTCATATAGCTAGACTTTTAGGGGCGATAGATGCGTTTGTAAAGTGGCAGTTATATATCAAAAAGCCATGTATATACGTTGAAGGTCTCGGTAGCTAGGGCCAATCAACCAATGTTAACTATGCTAAGGGTCCGCTTCATTTTAGGAAGTATTATGTTGCTAAGTAGCATAAATCATACTTTTGGAATAAACTAGGTATATTGTGGGTAGATAGCCTATCATACGCATATGGTAAACAAATTGGGTTTACCTTGAATAATGGACATAACAATTATGTAGGGACCTATCGGTATAAATTTATGTTATGAACAATGTATAGATTTTCTAGTCACCGGAACATTGTTATGACCCCCTCCTCATTACAACCCACAATGTAGCTTAGAAGGGCAAGTCAATGGAGCTGGATATGATCGGTTGATGGTGTAGTCTTCTCTCTCTCATATGCTCGGTATTGACAAGGTGATTGATGTCCTAGGAATTCTGTAAATTCCTAAGTAGCAGCCACAATCAGTATTTATGTCCTAATATTACTTCATTTATTTTAAGTTTAGTTTGATTGATCTTTAATACACTTATATTGATTGTAAGTACCAAATTTAATGAATCGTGCTTTGATGGACTTGGTTTTTGATTTTTTTCAAAATTTAGGCCCATTTAAGTATGGGTTGTTACATTCGGTATTAGAACCTAGGTTAGTTGATCCGAGGAATTAGGATAAATTAAAAAACATATTCATATTCTTTATGAATCATTATTCTGCACTTGGCTCTAAGAATTCCAACTATAGCATCGTTGTAGTCCTATCTCGTAAAAATAGGCAAAGCAACCATAAGTTGAAAATATTTTAGAGGCTAAGATTCTCACGCCAACCCCGAGTCACACCTTTGGTGCGTTTGGCGATAATTGAAAGAACATGAGTATGACATATGGTAGAATCCTGGAAATTGGAGGTGTTTAACTTGATGGTTGAGGTCTAGATACCCCATGATCATGGATTTTGGTAATGAGTTCCAGTCGAAGATACACATTTTCTCTAGATAAGCGGGAAGTTGGAGTCTATATGTCGCAACTATCCAGAAGCAAGTTCTTCTAAAGGTGCATTCATTGAGCACCTCTTTGATAGCAAATAGATCTTTTTAATTGAAGAATTGAGGCAATTCCTTAATCTAAACCTGTGAGAGAATTTTGATAAAGTATATTTTGGAAATGCCTTAGAGTTGGAAAGAGAGTTTTCAAAGGATTTCTTATTCCAAGGATTTCTTTTGGAAATTTTGAGAAGTTTTGAAATTTTAATTTCCAAGAAACATGCATACCACTAAGTTTGGGCATGTTAAGAAATTTTGGTTTATAAAGAAGTAAGTTCTGAAATCCTTAAACATTTATATAAATCAATAAGGGTTTGATTTTTGATTTTTGATAATAAAATAGTTTTTCGATTTGGAAATGAGTTTCAAAGGGTGAATATTTAGCCCAATGATTTTCCTGTTTTCAAATGTCAAAGATTTTCAAAAGTTTTCACTCTACCATAGGATAGACCAAATAGGAATGACAACTAGTTCTATTGGGTTATTTTGTTAAAGTGTTGTTCTACACGTTAGCTATTAGAAGGAATATTTCGGTATAATGCAGAATAATAGTTGGACTGTCTTTGAGTTTTGGTAGTGTTGTCAGTTGTAGAGTTTTTGTTGGGACTACTGTGAATTGCTGAAGAATAGTTCGGAACAAGATGGTTGGCATTGACACCACCGTGATGAGGACACGATGTTTTCGGATCGTGTCGATTTAAAGGAAATGGCATGAAACAATTATTATTTAGTCCAACCATAATTGGGTCCAGGTTCAACCAACACCCAAAGCCTGTCTAGCAGTATACCCCTAGAGTGGTCTACCAACCAACATGTTTAGCACCCTGTACCTAGAACACAACTATAAAAGTCACATTCAAATTCCCCAGTTGCATTCTTTCGTTCCTCCTTCCACAACCAGCCCAACCCAATCTTCGTCCTCCTCTTCCAAAATAGCAGCCGCTCTCCTCTATTCTACCTTCAGGCGATGCCGTTTTTCTTCCCCTCCTAGGAGTAGCAGCCCTACCTCCCCCTCGTGTCGGTTGTTGCGTGTTAGATCTCGCCCCACCCCCACTCCATGTCTAAACCCTATTTCTTCCCTTCGACCACTTCTTAGCCCATGGCACCTTCATGCACTCCTGGTTCTTCCTTATGCTATCCTAGTCTCACCTTTCAAGTGGACATTTGGTTGTACCAAAGTGAGCAAAAGATTTCTCCGTTTTGGCCTGAAGGAGTTATTTGTCACGTTAGGACTTGCACTGATCCTCTGCTTCGAGACCTTTAAGCAGGAATTTTACCCATACTACATTTTCCTTTTTGATGCCCTATTGGCACAGAGTTGTGGCAAAGGCGATGGCTTAATTCATTTGGAGAAGAAGGGTATCTATATTGAGCTGACTATTGATGATCTTGTTGAGGTTTTGGAGATTTCTATGGAGGACGCGAACTTGGACGATTTAGAGATAACCGACCAAGAGATTTTGCAATAGATCTTTTCCCAGAATGTCGGCGTTTTAAAGAGGGATAATCTACGTCCGACCATCCGTCTGTTTATACACATTATTCAGCACAATATCATCTAAAAGATAGGAAGTTACGACCATATTTATCTTATGGTATAGAAGGCCACCTATACATTTATTAGTGGCATAGCCGTCAATTGGGTCTGTATCCTCATAATTCATTTTTTCGATCAAGGAGTTGGCTCTCCACGAATTTACATTTCGTATTGTCAGCTATTCACTCTCGTCTATAGGCAATACATGTGAATCTTCATGAAGAGGCGGTTTAGAAGAAGGTTTCTATTGCCTTCGATAGATCCTCCCTTAGGAAGATGATGGTTCTGAAGCCGCCAGCAACACGAGTAGTGCCAACGGCATGAGATTGGGTGTATAGCCTCTATGCTGTGACCATTAAAGGGTCACGACAATGGCTCGAGCTCTAGCTCCAGCCGCGGAGTGAGACAATCTGATAGTTTATAGGCGGTGTTTGTAAATATTTTTTAGTGTTGTTGTTGTATTTCGTTCTAGCATTTGTTATTTCCATTTTAGGCTTTTGGGTTATGACAATTAGTTGTCTCTTTTTAAGACACGTACAATAATTATAAGTATTTCTATTTGCCTACTATGTTATTGTTCCAAATGTGTGAATCACTCTTGTATGAATGTTTGGAAGAAACAATATAAACATGAGAAATCTCATAAGGACACTTAACTAACAGTAAAATACAATATAAGACTGGGAGTTTTGAATAGTTGGAAAATTTTAGTGAATGATAGGGTACAATTGTTTTGGTATTATGTATCATTACTCTTGTTCCTTAAAAGCTAATTTTTTTGAATAATAGATGTGTTAACATTTTTTTAATATAGAATGTCAAGTTTCACAGGTTAATCTTAGTTGTGGAAATTTCCCCACAACCCCAGAATTTTCTTATGCATTCTGTACGTGGAAAATTTGGAGTAAATCTGGGGTTGCGGGGAAATTTCCAGTACTATGGGAATACGAAGCCCATACAGTGGTAAGAATGTTAAATTCTCCACTTAAATTCCTTTTTCCCGGCATAGGAGTAATAATTAGAAAGCAATTTTTCAATGCGTTATATTTTCACGTGGTAGGTGCTGGATGCAAAATTGGTTGCACCATGCTTTTATTCATAGGGTAATGAGGATTTTTGAATGAAAAAGGATTTTCAAAATTTGCATACATGTAGAACTATAACTATGTTTAGTTTAATTGCATCATGTTTTCAAAAATGCTTTAAAATAAATGTGTTTATATAGTATGGCTCGATTTAGAGTCATTCTACACACAGTGTGTGATGATATAGTAACGCACTATGCACTTGTACACGTTTGGTTGCAAAATTGGATGTACACAAAATGGTTGTGTAGTTTAGGGTAAGTGAGAATAACAACAACGACGTAGTCATTGGAATAAATTTCGAGGATAAAATATTTTAAGAGGGAAGAATGTAACACCCTGCAAACTTTACGTTAGTTAATTATTAAAGTTTGTTAATTGCTAAAAATGAAATTTTCATAAACAATGGAATTTGACCATGAAACTTGCACCATTATGTTCGTGGCAAAATTTTGACCAACTTTAGTATTTGGGATTTTGCGATTGAAGTGCCAATGAAGACGTTACGGATGAAAAATTAGTTCGAAACAAAAATTATTCGATATAATTAATTAATGTTTATAACTAATCGTCCAAGCCCACAGGCCAACCCACTATTAGGACCGATCGACCACTAGCAGTCGACTGGTGATCCATAATCGATCGACCAATAGGCATGTGGCTGCTAGGGTTTGCCTAGGCCACAATGGACCGTGTTTAATATATTTAATCGTATAGCCTGGAAATTCAGGTCTAACCCTCTCCTTTCTTCTCATAATTTTTTCTAGAAAAAGCAACAACGCTCTGTCATTTCTCTTCTCTACTACTTTTCTAAAATTATAAAATATTTATATATGCGTATACAAATTGGAGAAGAACAGAAATTAGAAAGAAGAGGAAGAGAATAAACCTACAATATGTGTATTCGAGGTAAATCTATATTCGTATTTTCATATTTATATTTTTATTCCCTTCCAACCTAAATCTCTTCATAGATCTGAAACCCTAACGTATGTATATTCCCATTTTTATACATATTTCAAGGATTTAAAAGAAGATAGAGTTGAATGAAAGGTTCTATTTCAGATCTGGAGATTTGGAGCAATTTTTAAGGTGATGAGAAATTTTATAGATTGTTATAATATGAAAATTATCACGTTGATGTTCATTTGATTATTATGCCAAGGTGGATAATTGTATGAGTTGTAGGCAACAAATTGAATATAATCTGAATATAATAAATATCGCCTACATATTCCTGTTTGAATTGATTTAGAATTGTTTACAACCTAATTTGGAAATAAGTCCCAAAAGTATGAATTTATAATGTTGATTTGGATGAAATTTATTCCAGGTCTGAAAATATGTTGTATAATAATGTTATGAATTTGGATCATTACCCTAATCTTGTTAAAATGCAAACTTTTCTACGTATAGATTATTAGAATTTAGATCCGCTTAATATTCATAAGTTTGTTTGATTTCTTTCCTTTTTAGAAAAATATAGCATTTGATCTAATAAGGAATAAATGTAAATAAAGTCTATTTCAATAATAAAAATAATAATTATTTCTTGCAGTTTCAAACAATGTTATCTTTTATATTTTAAAGCTAAATCTTTTGTTTTGAACTAAGTTTTGGAAATTACAGTGGATAATATACTTAGATATGTTTCCAACAATTGAGCATGGAAAAGAATATTCTAGTGAAGATGTATAACTAGAGTATATTTGATAAAAGTAGATATTTATACATAATTTACTGTTCTTTATAATCAAAATAAAAATTAACTAATAACGATGCTTACATGTATATTCACGTTAGGATGACAATTTAATTAATAGGGAAGGAATTTAAAAGGTTGTAACTCCATTAAATGAGAAATAAATATGGGATTTGCAATAATTTGATAGAGTAAATGGATTAATGGGACTGATATATAAAAAAGTTGAATCAATAGCTATGGAATAGTTAAAAATATTACTAACTAGATATTAGTGAACATATAAATGTCTTAGGAAATATCCTTAGGATAATATTCATTTATCTTGGTCAAGTTGACAATAATGGGTACATAATTAAAAAGGGAATTGGTTAGTGATGGAATATTTAAGGTAGATATATAACCTTAAATAACAAAAGGGGAATATTAAGTTAAGTCCAATCAAATTGGAATAATAAATAAATAACTTTGAGAATAATAAGCCAGGGAAAGCATGACTTAAAAATAAAATAAAAACAAGCTTAGGTTAATTAATTGGACTTAGTGGGTTGGAAATGTGAGGTCAGTAAAGTTTCACAACAAAAGTCTGCCCTTCACTCAGAGGCTACCAGCAATTGTGCACACTTATTGCTGATGTAAGATATTTTCAACCATAGAATCCAAATAAATGATTGTTAAGGCAAAATAGGAAGGAATTCTTATATAGCATAATAAATTGACACGATCAAATGTGTGTGTGTATAAGAGTATGATAAATATGACTAAGTCATAGGGATATCCCCTACGATAAGTAGTTGGCGATGACGCGATGTTAGTCCCAATTTCTATAGGGGTAAATCCGTCTAGCTAATATAGCTACTAGTTCCTACGAATAGTCAGATTAATGTAAGATGTTGTGTGTATAGGTAATAAAGCAAAGAACCTGCTTCGAGAGTTTTGAAGGTATTAAGTGGTTGTTTGAGGACCCGCCTCGCTCGAAGTATTAAATGGTCGACCCATGAAAATAAATGTAGGATCCGCTTGAAGGATTTGAGCTATTAAGTGGTTGTTTGAGGCTCCACCTCTTTTCTACATTCCTTAATTATAAAAGTAGTAAATGGTCAGTGTATGTGGTTAAGAGCAGTAGAGGATATCTCGAGAATAGTTTGCTATAGTTTTAAGGTCTTAAGTGACTGTTATAGGGTTTGCCCCTACTGGTAACAAAAGTATTAAGTAACTAAGCAAGATTTCAAGCAATGGCAGTTAGATTGTACCTTTGGGGAGTCCACCTCTAGATGGGTACTAAATGACAGGGGCCTGTTTCATGGGTTTTAAGTATATTAAGTGGTATTTTGAGAGTCCATCTCTCTCGAAGTATTAAATGGTTAAAAGTCTACCTAATCATTGTTATGAAGTTATTATGCGGCTTCGGTACTTTCTCTTACATAACTACACTTTTAGGGGCAATAGATGCATTAGTAGAATGTCAATTATATATTAAAAAGCCATGTATAGAGGTTGAAGGTCTCAGTAACTAGGGCCAATAAACCAATTTTGACCATTCTAGAAGGCCTGCTTCATTTTAAGAAAAGTGGTTAAGTAGCATAAGTCGTACCTTTGTAAAGGACTTAGTAGACTATGGGTAGATAACATATCATACGTGCATGGTAAACAAATTGGGTTTACCTTAGATAATGGACATAACAACTAAATGGGAACCTATTGGTATAAATTTATGTTATGGACAGTGTATAGATTTTCTAGTCACCAGAACGTTGTTCTGACCCTCTCCTCAGTATAACCCACATTGTAGATTAAAGGGACAGGTCAATAGAGCTGGATATGATCAGTTGATGATATAATCTTTTCTCTCTCATCCTCGGTATTTGTAACGATCTGACTTTTCGACCTTCGAATGTCGACACTAAATACATCCACGTTATTCATATACCGAGACCCAAGTATCGGAAAGACAGAAAGTTTTAGTAAAATTTAAAAAATAGAACAAAACAAGAAAGAAAGAACACAACATCAGAATCTCACAATGGAACGATAATTTATAAAATCAAAGGAACAGTATAAAGGGTTACTTTGAATATTGGATTTTCAAAGTTACAAAACCTAAAACTATCATCAGCCCGGACAACTATAACTGCATGTCCTTACATTATTGATTATGTACATATCTAATATGGAATAACAGAAATAGAAATACATAGATAATGGAAACCTCCCGCTCATCTTCTGAACTCCGAAGCATCCAATGTAAAACTTGACACTCGGCCTACTCGAAAGAGTACGTAAGGAATTTAGGGAAAACAAAAACCAATCGTCAAACATAAGTCTGGTATGAGAAAACTCGAGACACATGAAATAGGTAGTAGTAACTATTGAGACCGTACAAATTCCCGTAATAGTTTTCCCATCAAAAGAAAATAACCATTTATTAATTTTAATATGGTGAGATAATGTCTAGGGTGTAGAATATAAATCATATCAAATAGTTGTTATGCTCACATTGGTCACACCATAATATTTTAAATTACACTCAAAACTGCTAAGAAACATTCGCATAATGGATTTTCAGCGGAGATCTCTTAGAGGAAGCCGAATCCAAAATCCATGCACAAGGTTTAGAAGTTACCTGAGCGTTGTGTATCTCTAGATAAAATATACCATAAGGAAATCACAAAGGTCCGCACCCGAACATACCACGTGGATCCAAATACCATTCACTTCTGGTACCAACATATTGATAGGCATACTCTAGATCTAGAGTTGATAATATCCTATCGTGGGTTAGCCAAACTCCAGATTGTGCAGCCTACTCTGTCTTTAGCCATTTCTAATGTCGAACTTACATTTGGCATATTTCACACAGGTCTTTATCACTTGAATAGAACACGAATCCCAAATTGGATCCTCACGTCTCGAACAGATATCAAAACCACACATGGATTTCCATATTTCAATAGATCTCGGAATCACACATGGATTCCCACATACTGAATATATCACGAATAACTACATGTGTTTGAGCATTTAAAACAGACCTTGAATCTCCATATAGATTCCTTTCTTCAACCACTTCAAAAACATAGAACATGTATACTTGTTTTAAAGTGGTATTCGGTAAGTAAAACACTTACCGATCTCGTACTCTTCAAAACCAATCGATGAATTTTCAATTAACTCAATTCTGCTTCTCTCAGAAGTAAGCAAAAGCTAGAGACATTTTGTACCAATACTCCTCCCCAGGAACTCTTATTGGTACAAAATCATGAAGCCTTATGAACTACTTCCTAAGTTAATATTAGGTCAAGTTCGATAGTCGACTAATAGACTATTTTGTTAAAAGGCTTATTTACGCATATCAATATTCGTACGCTTAACTCGTTTCCGACATTTCAAATTAAGTATTATTTACCCAAGAGTGAAGCGGGTTAATTTTGAGCATTGGTTGCTCCAAGCCTTGCCTAGACACTTCATTCTTGAATCTCACAAATAGATACGTCTACCTTGTCGGCTTTTAATATTAATGATTTCCATAAACAAGTAGGAAATCAGCACGATTAACATGTTTTCAACATTTTCCACTACCTATTCCTCGATTAAGAGGGAAGATGATAGGTTAGATCTCTATTGCTCCATCCCTACTTGAACATCAATTTTAACTCTCACAAATAGAAATGCTTACTTTGTCGGTTTATTAGTGTTAAGCATAATAAACTACTCTTCAAATAAGTAATTAACAATTTAACCATTTGTCCATTAAGCAATTAATAACCTCTTTTTAAACGTTTTGTTTATTCTTTTAAAAATCCTTTAAAAAGAAAGATATTTTCCAAGATATAAGATATTTTCACAAGATAAGATATTTTCGAAGATATAAGATATTTTCACAAGATAAGCTATTTTATACTAAAAATAATTATAATAGGTTTTAAAACATTCATACAAAATGTTACTTAACCATGATCACTTTGAAATTTACTTGAAAACATAGAAAATCGTGTTTTTTCACAAAACATTCTTTTCTTACAAATTCATAACAAATTCATGAAAATTCTAATAAATCTCAAACTACTTTTAAAATACTATAATATAAGTAAGGCAATACTTTTAAAAAGAATGAAACTAAATGTTGAAGCTTAAAGTCCTTTTTAAAACATTCGAAGGCCAAAAATCAAGGTTAAACGGGGCAGTTTTGCACTTGTGATGTTTTGGCCGTTTTCGAGATGTTACTTAACTTTTTACCATTAAGCTTTTAATAGTAATGAACGTACATATAAAACAATTAAATATGGCGAGAAATTCCTAAGGATCTCTCTACAAAGATCCATAACAATTGCTTAAAACAAGGCAATTCCAAACTGCATCTAAAATGACTAGCACTATAAGTGCATTTCTAAATCTAAGTCATAGTCCAATCTTTTTTCAAATACAACCTATAAGCTTTTTTCCAATGTCTAGTCATATGCACATAAGTCCATTCAAGTCCATATATGGATCCTATGTGCCACTTGTTTTCAAAACAAGAATCAAAATCAATGTTTTCAACATATTTCCAAGTTAATTCAAAAAACTTTAACACAACAAAATATAGCAATATGTGAGTTATATAATCAATCCAAGTGGTGAGTTAGCTCACCTTAAACCCAATAAACAACCAAGCCTAAGCATTCAAGTTCAAACCCAAGTTAGCAACACATTTCCTTCCCTTCCTTTCCTTTCTTTGCCTTGCTCCTATGCCTCTCCTTTCCTTTTAATGCTCACGACCTAATGATGTGGGGGGGGGGGGAGTGTGGCTTCACTTTTCATAATATAACTAGGTGGAAAGTGTTGTTATATGGTGGGAAGGTTTTTCTCAAAATTTGAGGCAATTTAGAGATGATTTGCAAAATATTTGCTTTAGGAATTTAAGATGAAGAAGAAGATGACGACATTGAAATTTTAGCTCAAAGCTCTAGAATATTTTTTATATATATTTCCTAAGTGTGTACCCCTCCTTATATAGGCTTAGGAATGATGATGGGAAAAGACCAAAAAACCCTCAAATACCTAATGACATTAATTGTTTCTTATCATGACAAGTTTATTTCACCTCTCCTTTATTCATTTTACCATTTTACCCCTTTCATGATAATATCCCTTATCTTTAAGGAAGCTTCTAGATCATTATAAGTTTTATGAAGAGGATATTATGCTAATTAAATGCTAATGTGTTCATTTGATCATTAATTAAGTGTACAAGATTTCAGACAACTTATATCGATCGAAAAACTGTTTATCGATAAACCGATTTTCGGTCTACATTATCAATTTTTCTTCAAAGAATATATTTTTATAAATACTTTTCAAAAGAAAGTTTCTTATCATTTTTATATTAATTAAATTATGTTAAGCATTGTTATAAGATCATATTTATAACACTTAAAAATATCTCAAAATGTATCGATATTCGAAGACAAAGTGTTTGAATTTCTAGGTGCCATATTACTTAGAACATTTTGTCCTCGAAATTCAACTAGAATGATAATCAAAGAAGATAAAAGAACAAGAAATTTGTATAGCACCGCTGAAACTATGTACAAACTAAACTACAACCCAAATGCAAACTAAGATCAGAGAACTCTAGTCTAAAAACAAATCTGATTATGACTCCTTCAAACTATCCCAAGTCTCCCACGTACAATTTCGAGCATCCGCGGTCCATTGTACCTAGACTAACTTCACAACCTTAGTCCTCAATTTCTTCGTATCTCTATCAATAATACGAACAGGCTGTCTCAATACAGTCAAATTTGGCTCAATTTCTAATCCTCTTGCTATAGCACTTCTAATATCATCGAAGGATTATGTACAAACTTATGCAAATGCGATACATGAAATTCATTGTGGACACCCTAGCCTAATCGGTAACTCGACTCTATATGCGAGTGTACAAATCCTCTCAAGAATCACGAAAGGTCTTATATAACGAGGAATCAACTTCGTAGCCCTTCCAAACCAAACTACACTCCTCATCAGAGAAACCTTTACAAATACAAAGTCTCCAATCGAGAAATCCAAGTCTCTGCTCCTCTCATCTGCATAGCTCTTCTGTCAATTTTGTGCTTCCTTGATTCACTTTCGAAACACTATAACCTTATCCGACTGCTCTTAGATCATATCTGGCCCAAGCGTAAGACGATCTCTAGGTTCTACCTAACATGATGGTGATTTGCAAGGCCTTCCATGCAAAGCTTTGAATGATGTCATTCTGATACTGGTCTAAGAACTATTGTTGTATGAAAACTCAATAAGTGGTAAGTGCTCTTTCTACGAACTCCCAAAATCTGAAATACATGCTCAAAGAAAGTCCTCCAACACTCGATTCACCCTTTCCGTCTGCCCATCTATTTGCGAATGGTAAGCGATACTCAAACTAAGCTCGGTCCCTAATGCTTCATGCAGACCCTTCCAAAACTAGCTTGTGAATATCAGATCTCTATCACTCACGATATCATATGGAACACCATGCAACCTGGTGATCTCCTTAACATATAACTTAGCTAAACTAGAAGTTGTTCTCATAGTCTTAACAAGTAAGAAGTGCACGCTTTGGTCAATCGTCTACGATAACCAACACAACTTTGTTATCCCTCCTCGACCTAGGCAATCTATTGATGAAGTCCATAGAAATATGCTCCTGGCTTCACTTCAGAATCTCAAGCAGCTGAAGCAGTCCGATTGTCTTCTAATGACTACCTTTTACCTATTGATAGTTAGCACACCTACTCAACAAGATAGAAACATCCCTCTTTATGCCATCCCACTAGAACATCCTCTTCACATCTTGATTCACCTTAATGACCCCAGGATGTATCGTCAACCTACAATGGTGACTCTCTACTAGAACTTTCTGCCTAATCCCATCAACATTCAGGACACACAACCTACCGTTCATTCTCAAAATGCCATAGCTATCTACTTCTAATCTTGGCCATCTGTCGAGTGCTTCGTTCTCACTTACATTCTTAACTATCCTAGAGAAATAACAATGTAACATCCCGCCTTTTCGCACACTTTAAACGACACACATGCCGATTCAAAGCATACGCAAGGGCGGATTGTTATGGGGTAAATAAGAAAAACAGAGAAGGAATAAAACAAAATAGAATCTCACAGCGGAAGGATAAAATATAATAATAAATATACAGTTCAAAACAGTTTACAAAACAGTTATTTCACTTATACAATGAACATCAGAGTTACACATACCAATACAACAATGCAGCGGAATAGAAAGAGTGTGTAGTGCAATACTATATATATAAAATAATACTGAATCTTCGTCTTCGTCCTCCAAAGCTAAAACCTGCTATCCTGAAACGCTCGGACTGACCCGAGCGAATTTGAAAAGACAAAAACACTCGAGTCAGACTAGAATATCTTATGTGAGTTAAATAAACAAAAATAAATATGAGTACAGTAACTCAAGAGATGCTCGGGATTTACATCTCCTAAGGATCCGTTAAACTATTTACTATGTAGTATATTGCGCTATTATAGTAGTGTCTATTTATAAAATAAACTTACTTTTTAATAGCGTTAAGGGGTTACCCATATAGCCCTTAACACGTAATAGTCCCAGTAGTCCATCCAATATCATACCTCCTGATCGGGAAGCCACTAGAGGATACCACACGGGCTACGGGAGAAAACCAAACTCGTACAAGGCGCGATAGGGTAGGTGACACGGCACAACTAGGCAATGCCAGGGTAAGATATACCAATTACGCTTCCGGGCCGATGGTAACGCGAAGCCGCAGCAACCGCCCACCTCGAAACAACTCCCCAAATCAAAAAAATAGAAGTGGCCACTGAATCAATCCAAAGTCATAGTATAATATCGAAGAGGAGTGTCCGATCAGAGGAATGACCTCATTAACCCGTCGATCGCTCCTGTTTTAGCCACCTTATGCCAACTCACGGGAGTCGGGTCCACGTATTTACCTTACAGGAATCGTCGCCACCAACCTACTTCATTCTGGAATCTCCACCGCGTACACGGTTAGTCAAAGTGGTTTTCGGTATCGACAGAGAGTATGTCCATATCCGATCCCGGTCTCTTTGCCAACCCATCGTTATTATAACACCGCGGTTATTTAAAAATAGTTTATACTTTTAAACCAGAATATAATCCATTTCAAAACCATAATATTACGATATCATTCCAAAACCCAAAACCATATTTTACCACTTATCCCAAATATAATTCCTTTCCAATAATAAAAGGCTTTAACTTCATAATATCTGAAAATCGAATATTTTCAAAGCATAATATTTTTGGAAATCCATAATTTCAAACCCTAACTTTTAAAACTCAAATGGTTTGGATATTCAACGGTATATGAATTTCAAAGGCTTAACTTTACTGTCACTTTGTAAAGAAATAAGTTATATGGCTTTATGGAAATATTTCTTTATCTAAAGTTAAAACCATAATTTAGATATCACTCTTAAGTTCCAAAACCATTTCAATTTCCATATATATAAATCCATTGGAGTATTAATATTCAAAAACTAAAATTGGAATATATTCTTTCAACAAATTAAATGTTTTATTATTTAGTTTGAATATTCACATAAATCCTTAAACAACTCCAATTTCTAGTAATAAAACATATGTATTTTTCGATTCCAATTATATTAGAATATTTTTCCAATTCAAATTCATATTAGAATATTCATTTCAATTTTTCTTGGGAAAAATCCAATTATAAATATCATATCTTAAATTTCCAAACTTAACATTTAAACATATGATATAAATTTATCCAACTCCATTTTCTAAATTTTCTTCCATTTTACTAAGGGAATTTATACACCTTTTTATTTCAAAATTTCCAACTTTTCATGTACATAAATACGGAAGAAAAATATTTATACAGTATAAAATTTAAGATTATTATAAACCGTATTCCATCCAAACCATAGAAATCACATTAAAATAGTTATATATAGACCGCGGTGCCTGTATATAATTTTCTATCCTATGGTCAAGTGATACGGATATTTATCATTTCAATCCGCAATTTAAAAATAAAACTTTGCGGTTTTATCATTTCAAACCACAATCCCGAAAAATGAAATATGCATGATAAATTTGCAATTTTAATGATATGCAATAAACATTCATTCATCAACAACATCCATCATCCAATCGCAACCATCAACCAATTTCAATCAATAACAGTATATATCTATGAACATATACAACAGGTAATAACTGTCAGTTTTTTTTCCAAATTAAATTTATCAACTATTTATCTAACAGTTTACTCAATAATAATTTACATAACTGTTAACTAGCAGTTCTTATGCAAACAATAATTTCTAACAGCCAATTAATATGCAATCAATCAATTTAAATTAACAGCTAAATTCAAAAAATGCAATTCAACAGATATGGATGAAATAACATGCCCAAAAGCTCATAAATAAATTTCTATTCATTTCTAAAATTTATTTAACAAACATAAAAGCTTCTAGTAATCGTGAGTGGGTTAAAACACTCACCTTTGGAATTTAAATCGAATTTAAATTCGATTTAAACCCAAAAATTTGACGGTCTCCAAATCTAACCAAACCAGCGTCATCGGATCCGGAATTTAAATACGAACCTAACAAAAAAAAATTTCGCGTGAATCGGAGTTCGTATGTGGAAGTTATTCAAATTTGAACGCGTTGAAAACAAAATTAAATTTAAACAAAATAATAATAAAATAACCTCCTACACAACCTCGCCACGTCTGCATCAGAGACTTCCCTCACGTGCGACTATGCTCATCTGAAACGCAGGCCTCACCCAAAACCGTGACCTTTGACCACGATATTCCTCGCCGTTCGACCATCACAAGCCACGCCGTGACCACCGACGTCACCGCCCAAGCCTCCTCTCCACAAAGAAGTAGGTGCGGCCTCCTCCAATGCCCGCCGCCGCCGGTGATAATTGGGGTTTCGAAACCCTAAAAGCCCAAATTCCACCGCCTCGGTCACCAATTGATGCTGCGACCACCACCAACCAACTCCAAAGGCCATCCTCCACGGAACCCAGAAGGCAATTTCGCCAAATGTCGCTCGATCGAAAAACGCCCAATTTTTGATTTAGGGTTTCGAACTTTGCAAGTTTGACTGCGATTTCTGGTGAATCTGGACACCATCTTGAAAAACGAACAACAGACGTAGATTCGTATTGATGAACACTACGCCATATATTTTTTTGGGAATTTTTCGAGAACTTTGAATTTTCACTTTTAATTTGCAATTTGAGAATGGATCTGAGATGTATACATTTGGAAAGAGAGAAGGTTGAAGAAATGTACGTATATCCAATTGACAGAAGAAAGGAGGCTAGGGTTTATGATCGCATATATATAGACAAATAGAAGAAGGCTAGGTGGGTACGGATAACGAACGTGCTAAACGGTAGTTGGCCCAAAAAGCCCGCTATGCCTCCGGAACCGAATTTGTTAAAACTATATATCCAAATAGGTGTTTTAAAATATTCTGAACGCGATGGAAAAAGTTTCGCGACCAAATTCGATCGTATGAAGAAGTTATGTTGAAAACAAGATTTCCAAATTGATTTCAAATTGATTTTAATAAATTTGATTTCAAGGCGTTTCGCGTCCGTACGATCAAACGACAAGTCCGATCGATACGAAATTTGAAACCCTATAATAATTCACCGATACGGATCCGATGAAACTGGTTTCGTCGAAATCCGAGTCCGTGTCCAAAATGGCTATTTTTAATATTTATTAAATCAATTAAATAAATCATAAAAATCAAATTTTTTTTTTCTTCAACTTCTAATATTTGCCAAATTTCATTACTTATATAATCCAATCAGTTCCAGATGATTTAGCAAGCTTGGATGTGAATTAAAATCTATAAATATATCAACTTGCAGTGTTAATATCTGCACTTTCTTATCATTTGGAAATTATAAATTATATTCTAAAACTCAATTATTACATCTTATACCTTTATACTCTTAACTTAAATCTAACTAAATAAATAATTGGATTTCCATCTCAACTTGAATCCAATTGGATAAATGGATTTGATTTCCTTTTCAACTCATTTTTAATTTTATTTAACCCTTTTTACCCTAATTAAATTTCAAATTATCAATAAACTTTTATTCCCATTTATTTTTCTTAACTATTATAATTCCAATCTTAATGAATTCAATATTGTAAATTTGATAAATCTATTAAATCCACTCAATTGTTTACAATTCCAATCTATATTCAATAACGTAATAATTTACGTTAGAATCCATTTTATGGTATTAACTATTGCAATAAATCCAAATTAATAAATGAGGCTTGACTCCTATAATAACTTCTTTGGTTTCAATTAACATTTTATGGTGAATATGAATTTCAATGTATAATTGAAACCTTTATATCCATATTAATCGTCAATCTATAAGAAAAATTTAATATTAGGTTCATACTTATGACAACTAGACCCAATTTCTTTCAACCATAATTACATAAACTATTAAATATTAAATCCATTTAATTTTACTATCATCCAATATCTACATATTCCAGCTAAATTCCAACTAATCATATAAATTAGCTATTCCAACTTCCATTAATTGCGATTATCATACTATAGAAATTAAATTCCATTAACCACATAAATAAAAGTTGATCCCCATCTATTTACATTATATCACGTATGCATAAATTTATTCAATGGTCACCTTTAATTAGTAACTATGCATTTTCCAATCCAAATATAAATCTTCCACTTTTGAATTCTTATATTAAATGGAATTTATTCTAGGTAATATTTTTACTAATATTTACTGATTCAACATTTATATGTTTCTTAAAACTAACTCCAACCAAATGTGACAATTTACATTCCATTTCTATGCAATATATACTCATTTTATTCCATTCACTTGGTTACTGTATTGAAATCTATTTATTAACCAATACTAACGTTATTATCATTAATTAAATTTTGATTCCCAATTTTTTATTCAATACCTTGAACAAAAATTTACATATTAATCAAATCCTTCTTCTACTTTATTCAAATTGGATTATATTCCAATTTCTATAAGCTGGGTCTTAAATCATCCTTTACATAATTAAATTTTTTTTTTTTTTTTTGCGTTTATAACTTAAAGTTTCTACGAAATTGAATTACAAAACTTATGGACTTTAACAAATTTAGTCCACCAAGTAAAATTTTTATTGTTTATATATTTGCAATCCAATTCAGTTATTATTTCATTAATAACATTCTAATCAACTAATTATGACTTATAACCACAAACACAAATTTCAATTATTCCAAACTATGTCACATAACATTTAAATTATTTACCCTTAATTACAGTTACTATCTAACCCCTACATTTATTCCCTTAAAAATCCTAAGACTTCTACTTTATTCTGGATTAAATTAGAAAACATATAAATTTAATTTATTCAATATTATCTAATTTAACGGGTCGTTACAATCTCCCCCACTCAAAACTTTTCGTCCCCGAAAAGGAAAAAGAAGGGAGAAGGAAGAATAAAACAGTACATTTTTATTTCAAATATTAATTTATAAACAATATTTTACTGGATTAATTTCCTTTAATGAAATACACTTGTTTTATAATCATTATATCCTTTAATACTTGAGTTATTAAAGTTGGAAAAATATTTTAACAAAATTCTAAGTCCAAAATTTTCGAAAATTTTTGGCAGAGTCTCCTTTGTACGGAGGGACTCTGGAGAAAATATAATATCCAAATATACAAGTATATTACATATATAATCAAAATATTATATCCCAACACGGGAAAAATATATAAAATATCGCTTTAAACGTAATCCGAAAACGTACCTATTTGTCGGGCAATATACGCTTATTATTTTGGAACCAAAAGCAGTAGCAGTTGCTTCCAACACCTGTATTCACTTATAAAATCTAAAAGGTTAAATATTTATTTTACAGTGAATGTTTAGGTGGATTCAATCATTCATATCCAATCAAATGCAACAACCATAGATTTTAGCAAACAACACACACCACAACAAACAATCATTAAATCAAACAAATAATTAGTTGTTCGGCTCAAATTCTGAAGTTGTACGAATGAAGAATAACTATCAAGTGCATCCGTTGCTCAACAGCCTTAGATGGAACAAAGATAGATTATTTGTTCATCCAACAACTCCACCATTCCTTACCCAACAATCATACATCAAACAATTCAAACCAACACCAAAATAGCTGATTATACATTCATTTCATAATTCAGTGTTTTGATTTTCTTCCCTTTATTTATGGAGGAATTCCTTTATTTCTTACAAGTTTTATTTTCCAATTATCACCAAATTCATTATATTTGTATTTCCTTTTTATTAATTAAGTTTCCTTTTATTACTTAAGTCTATAAAATAAATTCTCATTAATAACAACAAATATTTTGAATATCTTCTCTTGTAAGGTTTCCCTTAAATTCTTAATCTGCTAACCTTCATTCTTATAAATGAAAGTTTTTTATTTATCCATTAACTATTAATTGTAGACATTTCAATTTTTCCTACTTTCCATTATATTAGAATAGGGGAGATCAAAACATACTTAAGTAAATAATCTTACAACATGTCACCTATTAATAATACTTAACTTTATTTTCAATAAAATTTTAATTATAACTTAAGTTTATACCATTAAATTCTTATTTATAACAGTAATTTATTGAATACTTCATTTTCCTAAATTCCTACTTGTAACATATTCAATTCTAGTTTCTCATTTAACATTTCAACTTTTATATTTGGGTAAGTTATTTATGTTAAAGAAGATGCAATTGTACTTATACAAGTTTAATCTCCATTCTTTAATTAAATTTAATGTCTATCCATATTACTCTTTATAGTTTTGCAATAATTCTCTTATTAAATTAGAGGTTTCAATTCATTTATTACTTAACTTTTATTTCCCTAACATAATTTTAACAATTAATTAATGGAAATTTAAGAATTTAATACCGGGTCAAATTTCAAAATTACTTTAAAATAATAGATAATATAATTTCTTACAACTCTTATATCTCCAATTATCTTTAAACAATTAAAATTTCAAATAAATTCAAAACAATTCTGTAGTAGTATTTACTACAGCGGCCTTTCCCCTCCGAAACTCGAAAATGAAAGTCGATGATGCGGCCGTCATCACCGAATTTATTTTCCAGCGACGGAGAGAAAAGTACATAATTTATTTCCCCAAAATCTTCTTTTAAAACAAATTTCCCGAATTTAAAACGGAATATTCATATCGGAAAATATATATATGACAATATTATTATACTTCCAAATTATACTTTTTATATAAGAAATTTCTTATAAACCAAATCATTATTTTTCATAAATTCTTTGAAAGTACATTTCAAAAATCCCTGACTTAAGTTCTAAAATCTCCAAATTTGGTTTATTAGGATTTCACTTAGCTTCAATTTATTACAAATATTCTTATTGCCTAACATCCAATCTATAGCAACCAAATATATATATATATATCTTTATAAAAATATTTTTATATATATAGAAAATATAATAGGCAAAATTATTTCATTCACCTATATTAAAAACAAATATTATGTCGGTCTGTCCTATTAAGTGTTTAGAAATCCCTATTGATGACATAGCGTCCCATGCATCAACCAGAATTTATAAATACAAAGCGGAACAGATTAACACAATATTAAAATCTTTTTATTAATGCTAACAAGTACGCTCTCTCTTATATATACACTCAGCGACTCCCATAGGATATTACTACCCTATTAACAAAGAGTCAAACCCCACAAAACCAAGGTTTAGTCGCTAAACCAAAGCTCTGATACCAACTGTAACATCCCGCCTTTTCGCACACTTTAAACGACACACATGCCGATTCAAAGCATACGCAAGGGCGGATTGTTATGGGGTAAATAAGAAAAACAGAGAAGGAATAAAACAAAATAGAATCTCACAGCGGAAGGATAAAATATAATAATAAATATACAGTTCAAAACAGTTTACAAAACAGTTATTTCACTTATACAATGAACATCAGAGTTACACATACCAATACAACAATGCAGCGGAATAGAAAGAGTGTGTAGTGCAATACTATATATATAAAATAATACTGAATCTTCGTCTTCGTCCTCCAAAGCTAAAACCTGCTATCCTGAAACGCTCGGACTGACCCGAGCGAATTTGAAAAGACAAAAACACTCGAGTCAGACTAGAATATCTTATGTGAGTTAAATAAACAAAAATAAATATGAGTACAGTAACTCAAGAGATGCTCGGGATTTACATCTCCTAAGGATCCGTTAAACTATTTACTATGTAGTATATTGCGCTATTATAGTAGTGTCTATTTATAAAATAAACTTACTTTTTAATAGCGTTAAGGGGTTACCCATATAGCCCTTAACACGTAATAGTCCCAGTAGTCCATCCAATATCATAGTCCCTCCTGATCGGGAAGCCACTAGAGGATACCACACGGGCTACGGGAGAAAACCAAACTCGTACAAGGCGCGATAGGGTAGGTGACACGGCACAACTAGGCAATGCCAGGGTAGATATACCAATTACGCTTCCGGGCCGATGGTAACGCGAAGCCGCAGCAACCGCCCACCTCGAAACAACTCCCCAAATCAAAAAAATAGAAGTGGCCACTGAATCAATCCAAAGTCATAGTATAATATCGAAGAGGAGTGTCCGATCAGAGGAATGACCTCATTAACCCGTCGATCGCTCCTGTTTTAGCCACCTTATGCCAACTCACGGGAGTCGGGTCCACGTATTTACCTTACAGGAATCGTCGCCACCAACCTACTTCATTCTGGAATCTCCACCGCGTACACGGTTAGTCAAAGTGGTTTTCGGTATCGACAGAGAGTATGTCCATATCCGATCCCGGTCTCTTTGCCAACCCATCGTTATTATAACACCGCGGTTATTTAAAAATAGTTTATACTTTTAAACCAGAATATAATCCATTTCAAAACCATAATATTACGATATCATTCCAAAACCCAAAACCATATTTTACCACTTATCCCAAATATAATTCCTTTCCAATAATAAAAGGCTTTAACTTCATAATATCTGAAAATCGAATATTTTCAAAGCATAATATTTTTGGAAATCCATAATTTCAAACCCTAACTTTTAAAACTCAAATGGTTTGGATATTCAACGGTATATGAATTTCAAAGGCTTAACTTTACTGTCACTTTGTAAAGAAATAAGTTATATGGCTTTATGGAAATATTTCTTTATCTAAAGTTAAAACCATAATTTAGATATCACTCTTAAGTTCCAAAACCATTTCAATTTCCATATATATAAATCCATTGGAGTATTAATATTCAAAAACTAAAATTGGAATATATTCTTTCAACAAATTAAATGTTTTATTATTTAGTTTGAATATTCACATAAATCCTTAAACAACTCCAATTTCTAGTAATAAAACATATGTATTTTTCGATTCCAATTATATTAGAATATTTTTCCAATTCAAATTCATATTAGAATATTCATTTCAATTTTTCTTGGGAAAAATCCAATTATAAATATCATATCTTAAATTTCCAAACTTAACATTTAAACATATGATATAAATTTATCCAACTCCATTTTCTAAATTTTCTTCCATTTTACTAAGGGAATTTATACACCTTTTTATTTCAAAATTTCCAACTTTTCATGTACATAAATACGGAAGAAAAATATTTATACAGTATAAAATTTAAGATTATTATAAACCGTATTCCATCCAAACCATAGAAATCACATTAAAATAGTTATATATAGACCGCGGTGCCTGTATATAATTTTCTATCCTATGGTCAAGTGATACGGATATTTATCATTTCAATCCGCAATTTAAAAATAAAACTTTGCGGTTTTATCATTTCAAACCACAATCCCGAAAAATGAAATATGCATGATAAATTTGCAATTTTAATGATATGCAATAAACATTCATTCATCAACAACATCCATCATCCAATCGCAACCATCAACCAATTTCAATCAATAACAGTATATATCTATGAACATATACAACAGGTAATAACTGTCAGTTTTTTTTCCAAATTAAATTTATCAACTATTTATCTAACAGTTTACTCAATAATAATTTACATAACTGTTAACTAGCAGTTCTTATGCAAACAATAATTTCTAACAGCCAATTAATATGCAATCAATCAATTTAAATTAACAGCTAAATTCAAAAAATGCAATTCAACAGATATGGATGAAATAACATGCCCAAAAGCTCATAAATAAATTTCTATTCATTTCTAAAATTTATTTAACAAACATAAAAGCTTCTAGTAATCGTGAGTGGGTTAAAACACTCACCTTTGGAATTTAAATCGAATTTAAATTCGATTTAAACCCAAAAATTTGACGGTCTCCAAATCTAACCAAACCAGCGTCATCGGATCCGGAATTTAAATACGAACCTAACAAAAAAAAATTTCGCGTGAATCGGAGTTCGTATGTGGAAGTTATTCAAATTTGAACGCGTTGAAAACAAAATTAAATTTAAACAAAATAATAATAAAATAACCTCCTACACAACCTCGCCACGTCTGCATCAGAGACTTCCCTCACGTGCGACTATGCTCATCTGAAACGCAGGCCTCACCCAAAACCGTGACCTTTGACCACGATATTCCTCGCCGTTCGACCATCACAAGCCACGCCGTGACCACCGACGTCACCGCCCAAGCCTCCTCTCCACAAAGAAGTAGGTGCGGCCTCCTCCAATGCCCGCCGCCGCCGGTGATAATTGGGGTTTCGAAACCCTAAAAGCCCAAATTCCACCGCCTCGGTCACCAATTGATGCTGCGACCACCACCAACCAACTCCAAAGGCCATCCTCCACGGAACCCAGAAGGCAATTTCGCCAAATGTCGCTCGATCGAAAACGCCCAATTTTTGATTTAGGGTTTCGAACTTTGCAAGTTTGACTGCGATTTCTGGTGAATCTGGACACCATCTTGAAAAACGAACAACAGACGTAGATTCGTATTGATGAACACTACGCCATATATTTTTTTGGGAATTTTTCGAGAACTTTGAATTTTCACTTTTAATTTGCAATTTGAGAATGGATCTGAGATGTATACATTTGGAAAGAGAGAAGGTTGAAGAAATGTACGTATATCCAATTGACAGAAGAAAGGAGGCTAGGGTTTATGATCGCATATATATAGACAAATAGAAGAAGGCTAGGTGGGTACGGATAACGAACGTGCTAAACGGTAGTTGGCCCAAAAAGCCCGCTATGCCTCCGGAACCGAATTTGTTAAAACTATATATCCAAATAGGTGTTTTAAAATATTCTGAACGCGATGGAAAAAGTTTCGCGACCAAATTCGATCGTATGAAGAAGTTATGTTGAAAACAAGATTTCCAAATTGATTTCAAATTGATTTTAATAAATTTGATTTCAAGGCGTTTCGCGTCCGTACGATCAAACGACAAGTCCGATCGATACGAAATTTGAAACCCTATAATAATTCACCGATACGGATCCGATGAAACTGGTTTCGTCGAAATCCGAGTCCGTGTCCAAAATGGCTATTTTTAATATTTATTAAATCAATTAAATAAATCATAAAAATCAAATTTTTTTTTTCTTCAACTTCTAATATTTGCCAAATTTCATTACTTATATAATCCAATCAGTTCCAGATGATTTAGCAAGCTTGGATGTGAATTAAAATCTATAAATATATCAACTTGCAGTGTTAATATCTGCACTTTCTTATCATTTGGAAATTATAAATTATATTCTAAAACTCAATTATTACATCTTATACCTTTATACTCTTAACTTAAATCTAACTAAATAAATAATTGGATTTCCATCTCAACTTGAATCCAATTGGATAAATGGATTTGATTTCCTTTTCAACTCATTTTTAATTTTATTTAACCCTTTTTACCCTAATTAAATTTCAAATTATCAATAAACTTTTATTCCCATTTATTTTTCTTAACTATTATAATTCCAATCTTAATGAATTCAATATTGTAAATTTGATAAATCTATTAAATCCACTCAATTGTTTACAATTCCAATCTATATTCAATAACGTAATAATTTACGTTAGAATCCATTTTATGGTATTAACTATTGCAATAAATCCAAATTAATAAATGAGGCTTGACTCCTATAATAACTTCTTTGGTTTCAATTAACATTTTATGGTGAATATGAATTTCAATGTATAATTGAAACCTTTATATCCATATTAATCGTCAATCTATAAGAAAAATTTAATATTAGGTTCATACTTATGACAACTAGACCCAATTTCTTTCAACCATAATTACATAAACTATTAAATATTAAATCCATTTAATTTTACTATCATCCAATATCTACATATTCCAGCTAAATTCCAACTAATCATATAAATTAGCTATTCCAACTTCCATTAATTGCGATTATCATACTATAGAAATTAAATTCCATTAACCACATAAATAAAAGTTGATCCCCATCTATTTACATTATATCACGTATGCATAAATTTATTCAATGGTCACCTTTAATTAGTAACTATGCATTTTCCAATCCAAATATAAATCTTCCACTTTTGAATTCTTATATTAAATGGAATTTATTCTAGGTAATATTTTTACTAATATTTACTGATTCAACATTTATATGTTTCTTAAAACTAACTCCAACCAAATGTGACAATTTACATTCCATTTCTATGCAATATATACTCATTTTATTCCATTCACTTGGTTACTGTATTGAAATCTATTTATTAACCAATACTAACGTTATTATCATTAATTAAATTTTGATTCCCAATTTTTTATTCAATACCTTGAACAAAAATTTACATATTAATCAAATCCTTCTTCTACTTTATTCAAATTGGATTATATTCCAATTTCTATAAGCTGGGTCTTAAATCATCCTTTACATAATTAAATTTTTTTTTTTTTTTGCGTTTATAACTTAAAGTTTCTACGAAATTGAATTACAAAACTTATGGACTTTAACAAATTTAGTCCACCAAGTAAAATTTTTATTGTTTATATATTTGCAATCCAATTCAGTTATTATTTCATTAATAACATTCTAATCAACTAATTATGACTTATAACCACAAACACAAATTTCAATTATTCCAAACTATGTCACATAACATTTAAATTATTTACCCTTAATTACAGTTACTATCTAACCCCTACATTTATTCCCTTAAAAATCCTAAGACTTCTACTTTATTCTGGATTAAATTAGAAAACATATAAATTTAATTTATTCAATATTATCTAATTTAACGGGTCGTTACAAACAATCTCTAAGTCTATTCCATTAAATATGACTAATCAGAGTCGAACGAACTTCAATATTTTCATAACTGTATACCTCCACTGAGCGCATCGGCTACGTCATTAGCTTTTCTCGAAGTATACAAGATATCCAGATCATAAGCAGCGAGAAACTCTAACCATGTTTTTTGTCTCATGTTCAAGTACTTCTACCTAAAAAGATACTTCAAAGACCTATGGTCCATGTATAACTCGAACCATTCACCTAGCAAATGGTGCCTCCACATCTTGAACGCAGATACCACCACCAATAACTCTAAGTCATGAGTTGCATACCTCGCTTCATGCGGTTTGAGCTGCAAACTCGCATAAGTGATAACCTTTCCATGCTGCATCTACACAACACTCAAACCCGTTCCTCACACATCATTGTAAATAGTCAAACCCTCACCTCCATACGACACAGTAAGAATAGGAGCACTAGTCAAATTTTCCTTTAGCTCTAAGAATGCTTGCTCGCATTTATCCGTTGATACAAATTTGACATCTTTCATCATCAAATTCATAAAGCGAGAGGCAATCTTTGAGAAATCCTATATAAATATCCTATAATAACCCACTAGACCCATAAAGCTTCTAATATCAGTTGCACTTTGCGGCCTCTTTTAGTCCTAAACTCCCACAACCTTGGTGGGTCAATAGAAATACCCTCCGTTGAAACAACATGACCTAAGAACTTAACTTTCAAAAGCCAAAAATAAACTTCGGTAACTTAGCCTTCAACACATGCTCTCTTAGTATTTGAGGGCCCACTTCTTTCCTTAATTAGAAAAGTATTAAATGGTTAGTATATACGGTTAAGAGCTGTAGAGGATCTCTCTGGAATAGTCAGCTTCGGGTTTGAGGTATTAACTAAATGTTGTAAGGTTCGTCTCAGCCTGCAACAAAAGTATTAAGTGACTAAGCAAGATTCCAAGCAATGTCAGCTAGATTGTACCTTTTTGGAGTCTGCTTGAGGATAGGTATTAAATGATGGGAGCCTGATTCAAGGGTTCTAAGGGTATTAAGTTGTTGTCTGAGGACCAGCCTCCCACAAAGTATTAAATGGTCAGAAATCTGCCTAGTCCTTGTTATAAAGGTATTAATTGTCTTGGGTACTTTCTCTCACATAGCTAGACTTTTAGCGACGATAAATGCGTTAGTAAAATGGCAATTTGATGCAGCGGATAATTAACAAAACGATATGGATTGATGAAAGTAGCAATCGGTGGATTGAAGATACTGAAATGCCCAAATTCGTTGATCACAAAGATACCGAATTCTAGCTATCTTCGACACGTTGATCGCGCACGATTCCGTGAGAGAAGATCTTCAATTCTTCAAGCGTTGATCAAGCGCACTTGATTCCGCGAATCGGCTTCAACAATCGTTGATTCGAGCGCACTCGAATAACCGAAAGTGGAGATAGGAGATTACACTCAACTACTAATTTAGGATGAAAGCACAAAGCTAACAAACAATAATTTTATTCAACAATAACCAATTTACAAATGACCCACACTCGCCTATTTATAGGCTACATCACACCACACAATACCTTACAACACCACCGACCTACCATAGGTCGTTCACGACCTAACTTCCCACACTAGGTCGCACGCGACCTAACACCAATACACGACCCAGACACGAATCTCACAAGTACACGACCTACGACCTAAACAAGGTCGTTAACGACCTACGTATTACATCAAGCGACTCAACTTATATACAACACGGAACAGTACAAATACAACATACACGACTCGACTTACGACCTATCATTGGTCGAAAACGACTTAAGAAACAATAGTACAAACAACTTATTACAACACAAGTACACGCGACCTAAAACACACACGACCTATACATCATGCGACCTAAGCTCCATGCGGCATATCTCTTCAGCGACTTAACATTGATCGGTAGGTCGTATGAACGACCTAAGGAAAACACCATGCAGCGACCTATCTATTCAGTGCATAAGGTCGAGCGACCTAAAATAAAGCGACATCCACATTAGCGACCTAACATAGGTCGTAACTCGAAACAGTCTTCGCTCGATAGATCGGAGCGACCTAAAGTGAGCGATCTAAGGCCTGGCGACCTAAGGCCTTGCGACTTATCATAGGTCGTTGGCTTTCCTGTTCTTACATAATCCGCTTCTTCGCCTTTTATCTCGTCATCCTGGAACCTGTTAGGTCGCACACAACTTATCATTACGTTAGGTTGCTCGCGACCTAAGACTTTAGTTTCCACTGCATCATCATAGGAGTTAGGTCGCAACTCCTTAGCTCTTGTCTGTTAGGTCGTGGCCGACCTATAACCATTTCGTCAGCTTGTAGATGACCTAAAATGGTAATGTTAGATCGCAACCCCTCTTCTTCTGACCTGTTAGGTCATGGTCGACCTAAGCCTTTAGGTCGTGGCCGACCTAAACCATGTGACTCTGTAGCTCGTGCTGCATCACGGTTATATATTAAAAATCCATGTATAGAAGTTGAAGGTCTCGGTAGCTAGGGCTAATAAACCAACGTTAACTATGCTAGGGGGTCTACTTCATTTTATGAAGTATTAAGTGGCTAAGTTACATAAGTCATACCTTTGGAAAAGACTTCGAAGATTGTGGGTAGATAACCTATCATACGTGGATGGTAAACATATTAGATTACCTTAAATAATGGGCATAACGAATAAATAGGAAACTATCGGTATAAATTTATGTTATGGATAGTGTATAATTTTCCAGTCACCAAAATGTTGTTCCGACCCCTCCTCATTACAACCCACAGGATAGACTGAAGGGACTTGTCAATAGAGCTGGATATGATCAAATGATGGTGTAGTCTTCTCTCTCTCTCACATGCTCGGTATTTGCAAAGTGATTGATGTCCTAACAATTATGTAAATTCCGGGGTAGTAGCAATATCAATATTTATATCCTAATATTAATTCTTTCGCTGTGAGTTTAGTTTGATCAATCTCTGTTATGCTTATATTTGTTACAGGTACCAATTTCGATGATTCGTGCTTTGGTGGACTTGGGTTTTGATTTTTATCGATATTTGGACCCGTTGAGGTACGGGTTGTTACATGTTAGGATCGGTATGTTCTGATGGAGAGGATTGGTAGGTTCCTGATATTTGTTGAAAATGAAACTAAAAATGTGGAAATTTGGCAGGTGTGACCATATTGCTAAACTATGATAACTTTAATTATGATCACTCAACAGTTGTAAGCCTAGAATTAACTAAGAAAACTTAAAATTATGAGAATTCAATTGGATTGACATAATAATTGAATTGATACACTACTAAAAGGTAGTTTTGGGGAAATGTTGGCATGACATTTCGTAACTTCATGGAAGTCAACTTATTATGACCTTTAAATAACGTTTGAGTGTTATATTGATTTAATGTTATGCTTTATGTGGTGTAATAGCAAGGTGAAAACTCATTCCATGAAAGTGGCGTGGTCTCATTATATTTATTATGAGTTTTTGGAAAATAATATTATTCATACAAGACTACATCCAACTCATGTATTTATTTTTATTTTCCTCCTAAACTCATAGGTACTCGATTGAGTAGGTTGGAGTATGGATGATACAGTTAGGGATATACCCTATGGGTGATTCTGTAATTTATTGTAAATTACCAACTCTGTAATAAAATCTCTTTGAAATAAGTGTTGTTTTTCTTTCTGTTATATACTTATTACAATGTGTTATAATTAACTGAATATTTAATCTAAGTATATTTAAAAGAAAATCCATAAATGGTGTGTTTTGTGATAATAATTAAAGGTGTTGTAATCATGATCAATATATCAGAATATAATAACACATCATTTTAATATTCCTAGTCAAGATGTATCGAGACTGGATATCGATACATTCATTGAGACTAGAGTATGTAACACTCTTCAAATGTTGGATAGTGCATTATTCATGGCCGCTGCGGGTATTAAGGGGCTACGTACTGATAGTTATTGGATAACTATGGAATAATCCACTTAATAGTTTTCTATTGTTAATATAATTAAGGTCTAAAAGAAAATATCGATGTGACAATAATTACATAATTCTACCGACTTGAGAATACCAACGAGCTTCGGTGTGGAAACTCCACTTTGATTATAGTTGAATTATAGCACAGTGCCCTTCGAACGACTATAGTTGGATTGAGTGGAAGTATTGAAAGTGAAACATTATTCAATAGAGTAATCATCACTTTGGTTATATAAGATTAGTATGACGATCAACCTAAGTCAACCTAAAGTAAAAGTCTCTAGCTAGAGCAGTTTAGTTAATTATTATTATTATTATTGAAATAAGGACTTCGTGTTTGGACTACAAAGTTCACTATGGACGATATTGGAATTTTAACCATAATTTGACAAAAAGAATTGGTGTAAATAATTGTCACTACTGGGTAACGACTAAAATAAGTAAAATTGCATTTTACCGAAGCTATATAAACGACAAATTTGGCTATAATGTCACACCACTAGCTAAGGTGACGTATGAATGTTAAAATTCAAATTGTTCGATATTAGTTCGAATTTACT
The DNA here is from genome assembly GCA_030765085.1 of Allium cepa. Classification (NCBI taxonomy): domain Eukaryota; kingdom Viridiplantae; phylum Streptophyta; class Magnoliopsida; order Asparagales; family Amaryllidaceae; genus Allium; species Allium cepa. The sequence goes on along the minus strand of CM060928.1, from coordinate 950,627,840 downwards.
CCCAAGAGCCGCACAATGAAAATGTTGAATACTCCAACTATCACTGGATTTAATTAATTATAGTTATTATAAATTAACTAAATTAAATAACATTTATGAAATATTAATTATAATTTTTTTTTTTAATTTGGTGGAAATTATGCATATATAAAGTTGTATACATACATGCACACATATTTGATAGAGTTAGGGGTATGCACTAGGGAAATTATGTAATTTGTTACATAAATTTAACTCGATAACCAATCTTGTTCGCAATAAAAGGTATTTTATGTAACGGTCGGCTTTTTGACCCTCAAATGTCGACAATAATACATACATAGTATTCACATGCCGAGCAACCAGTGCTAAAAAGACAGAATGTTAGAGTAAAGAAAAAGAAGAAAAGAAAAGGAATGAGAAAAAGGAGAACAAGAATATTAGAATCTCACAGTAGAATGATAACATATAATATCAAAAGATAATACACAGAGCTACTCTAATGTACAAAGTGTTTCAGAGTTACTAATTGTAACAACCCGCATATTTTACGATTGAATATTCAAAAAATTTATTTAAATATTTTATCGTCAGTCGGATTTTAGTCCGAAATTTTTTGCATACGGCCGAATTAGGACTCGGAACCACTTCCATTGGGTCCAAAACGCCGTTTGCGATCTTTTTGAGTATAAACTTTGATATGTTTGGAGTTAGCGGAATTTTGCCACTTTTTCACTTTGGGCTTTGGGTTTGGTTTAGCCCATTAGCCTAAACTATTAATTCTAGCTCAACCCCCTTCAATTCACAACTTCACTTTCATTTCCTAACACTCAAGCTTCATCAAAAATGGAGGAAGGAATGGGAAATTAAAACTCCAAGCCCTAGTTCATTTGTAAATCCAACATCTAACTCCAAATTCAAAAGAGAAGCCATTGATTCTTCCTTTGCTTTCAAGCTTCTTCTTCATTGATTTGGTGTAAAGGTGAGATTTTTATCTCACATCTTTGTCTATAACTATCTTTGATTGCTGGATATGAATTCCTAACACTTTTCCATATGCATTTGCTCTTGGTCTGGATCGAATTGGTGAAAACCCCAATTTTTAGTTTTTGGGTTCAAATCTTTAAAAATCCTAACTTTTATGATTGAACACGTTTTTGGTGACGCATCGAGGAGCCAATAGGACCGGGTAGCCGGTGGGCTTAAGCCCCTAGCGTCCGTGCTCGATCGGTTGCAAATTGAGAGAGTTTTTGCACTTTTGTTGCTTAGGTCGTTCGGCCTGCACGCGTTTCTCTCGGCCTGCGGTTAGGTCGGCCTGCCTTAGGTCGCAACCTATAGGTCGCTCGCCTTGTGTTAGGCCGTTCCATGACTTAGGTTGCAACCCCCTTAAGTCGCTCGCCTTACAATGAGTCGGCATCTCTTAGGCTGCTGGCCACATAGGTCGCTCGGCCATGTTAGGTTGCGCCATACTTAGTTCGCGTCTCTTAGGTCGCGCCATTAGTCTCATTTTATTCTCTCGGCCTTCTTTTACTCCTTTGGGTCGTTCCACCACTTGGTCGCAACCCATAGTCGCTCGGCCATATGTGGAACCGTATCCCTTAGGTCACTCAGCCATGTTATGTCATTAGCCCCTTAGTTCGCAACACCTTAGGTCGCTCGGCCATGTTATGCCGTTAGCCCTTTAGTTCGCAACCCCTTAGGTCGAGCCAGTTAGGCCGCAAGCTACTCCTTAGCCGCTAGCTGCCTTAGGTCGCTGATCTCCTTAGGTCGCTCGGCATGCTTGCACTGTTAGGTCGCTCCATACCTTGGGTCGCACCTGCTATATCTCGCACACATTAGGTCGCGCCACTCCTTTGGTTGCTCCCCACTTAGGTCGCGCCATGCTATAGGTCGCGCCAGGCTATAGGTCGCGCCATATTGAGTTTCTCTGTTAGGTCGCATGCTATTTCTTGAGCCGCTGATTTCTTGTGTTGACTTATGTTAAGTCGTAAGTCGTGGCTGTTAAGTCGCAAGGGTATTTCCACTGATGGATTTGGAATTGAATTCTTTGGATTTTATTCACGTCTTCGAATGTGAACTTTTGTGATTGTTTGTTTCTATAATCATTTTGTGATTTGTCACTTTAAAATATGAAGGTTTCAATACTAGCAGTAAATATCAAAACTCTTTCATCAAAACGATTTTAACCCTATTTTACTACAAAGCTTGTTTCTTAAACCGTTTTCCAATCTACTAGTATATATAAACCTTTACCTCACTCGTACGAGAAATCTAATTAAACGGCTTAGTAAAACAAGTGGTATGAAAAGCTTGCGTTTACTTCGCCGGTTAATTCTTGGACTTGTTCGATTGAATCTCTTGTGACAATTTTCGAGTGGAGATCTACAATTTGTCCGTAAATATTTAAGTTAAGCTAGTGGTTGTGGGACATGATGCTAAGCTTATATATTTACTAGCTTATTGTAATTGACACTTCTTGATGATCGTTGATGATCATTTTTGTGATTTAGACTAGAAAATGTGCGATGTCTCTTTGTCTATGAGGGAGACTAAACCCCGTTTCTATGGAGCTTCGGCTCAATTTGGTGGGGTAGCGACCCATGGTCTTCAGGCCGTTTTGTGGAGCTTCGGCTCAAAATTAATGGTTAGCAACCCTGGAATAGCTTTCCATTTTGTGATACACGTGTTGGTGAGTTTTCATGCTCCCGTTTTGTGATAGGCCTCCCCCCTTTTTGTGATTTCTGGATTTCCATTGATGATTTCTAGAATTTGTGTTTCACCGATTTTCGTGATTTACATTGATATGTTTTATCAATATTTGTGCATTGGTGAATTTGTGTGTCATTAACTTTTGTGATTGGCATTGATATAATGATCAATACTTATGGTTTTAGTGAACAAAAATAGAGTGTATGACATTCTTTTTGATCTTTGAGAAGATTCTTATGATATTGATTAATCTCTTGTTGATTTTCAATTACATACTTATCACAGTATGGCTTTATGGTTATCATATGTTTACGTCATATCTCTTATTCTATATCATTTTATCTGATATTTATAGCTAGACTGATCCGTTTATTATTTTCTTATTAAATAATACTCGGGTCAGACCGAGATGTTACAGGTGCTTCTGCTTGACTTCACATCTGGGATTATCACCCTGACTTTTGGCTAACTACTTAGATTAGTAGTTTTTGTTGTATACATTCAAGATATAGACTCATTGATGTATCCATATTCTTTTGTTTAGCACTTTAGCTATCCTGTTGTGATATTGGGGATCTTGTTTGACCACTACTCTGATGTACACTTTCATGTGTTATGTATTCATATCTATTTCCGCCTTTGTGATATTGATGTATGTGACTTATTTGTGTTATGTTTATTTCTATACTTGTTTCCGAAGAATATATATAGCCAGCGGGTAGTAGCTTTGAGTTTGTATCGGTATGTCGGATTTCCTCCTGAAACCAAATGCATGTTATACTATCTGACATATAGGTGCTCGCACAAAGCAATTACACGGATGGTCGCTCCTCAACAGCCTTATTCTCCGCGCTAGTTGACGGCATTACACTGTAGTGTCCTTGGCTAGCGTGGGTATAGAGGTGGGGCGTCACAGCTTGGTATCAGAGCAAAACTTCAGAACAATGTAGAATAATCTAGAAAGGATCATCATCCTATGTCCATCTTATGTGTTGTTCTTTAGGATTTAATTCGTGTCTTCGTACCGATTCATCCTATTTTCTTTATGATTCCTTGTTTATCTATCAAGATTGCTTGATATTAATTTGGTAAATAACCTTATCCTTCTTCTATCTTTCTTTCAAAAGGAAGAGGAATGGTTAGACCTGGCCGTCCCAGCGCCGGTCAATCTAGTGCTACTCCCCAAGATGGAGTATTTATGTCTGCCTAGCAGCTTCTTGATCTAGTAAGGAATGCTCAAGCAGCCGGATCTAATCCGGAGTCTACTCACCCTAGGTCTGGATTTGCACGTTTGTGCAACGATTATACCAATTTGGGTGGGAAGCCATTCAAAGGTTTTGAAACCATTATTGAAGTCCAGGCGTGGCTGAGAACGTGCGATCGAATCTTTTCTCGCATGAATCTTATTGATCTTCACCGTGTTCAGGTGGCCTCTAGTATGCTCCAAGGAAGAGCACTAGATTGGTATGAGCTTCTGATTTTTGAAATAAATGAAGCGGGTCTTACTTGGGAAAAATTCCAGGAACGCTTCGAATTAAAATTTGTGATAGAAGCTGAGAAGGTGACTTTGGCTCATCGTTTCATAGACCTTGTTCAAGGTGAATCTTCCGTGGTAGACTATGTCGCATCATTCGAGTCACTTTCTAAATATGGGTCGAGTACATAAACACCCCACTGAAGAAAAACCAAAGATTTGTCTATGGCTTGAATAAAAATCTCAAAAATCCATGACTTCTAAAATTAGAAGTTTCTTTTGATCAACTCATTGATATCGCTCTTCGACTTGAAGAGGCAGATAAAGAAAGTGACGTTGAAGTTATGGGTGCCAAACCAAACTTCAACAACAAGAAAAGGCCTAGCAATTTCAAAGGTCCTTATCCCAACAAGAAAGGGAAGTAAGCAACTTCGGTGGTAAAGACTTCTACCTCTGGTAGTGGGCAATGCTACAATTGTAGTTCTAGAGACCAATATGCGAATAAATGTTCAAAGCCCCGTGCTTTTCGCTATTGCAAAAGCCCGGATCATTATTTATCTTCTTGTCCCAAACTTCAAGGCAAGAAGGAGGGAAAGCTTAATGTTGCTCAAGCCCCTGGCAACACATCTCGTGGTCAAGGTATTTCTCATTCTATCCTTGATGGCATTATTTTATTTCGTGATCACCCTATTCGAGTTCTTTTTGATACGGGTGCGTCCCACTCTTTTATTTCAAAAGAACTTGTTGATACCTTTTCTTTGGATGTTTTGTGTTTAATGACTTCTTTGAGAATTGCGAATCCGGTTGGTGGATCCGCAACAATCAGTTTATTGTGTAAAGATGTCGAGATTATTTTGTGTGATTTTTCTTTCCGAGCCGATTTGCATGTTATGTGCTACTTAGGCTTTGGAATGATTTTGGAAATGGATTGGCTTAACCGCTATGAAGCCCAAATCCTATGTCCTGAGCGGACTATTCATCTTCGACATCCTCAATCTGTTAAGAAGATTTCTATTGACCTTAAAGATTCGGACTCCAGCTTGGTTGAATCTTTATATTCTTTAAATCCTCATAATGACGATAATGATGATGAGGAAGATATTATTTCTCTTATTCACGTTATTCGCGAATTTTCCAACATATTTGATCCCGTTTTAGGACTACCACCTAAGCGAGCAATTGAGTTCAAAATTAATCTCATTCCTGGAGCTCAACCTATTACTCGTCCTCCTTATCGCATGTCCAATAAGGAAAATGAGGAGATGCGCAACCAATTGTCCGAATTAGAGACGAAGCAATTTATTCACTTTAGTTCCTTGCCTTAGGGAGCTTCGGCTATTTTTGTGAAGAAATCCGATGGTACACTTAGGCTTTGCGTTGACTACCGCAAGCTTAATGATCTTACTATCGAGAATAAATATCCTTTACCTCGGATTGATGATCTATTCGATCAACTTAGTGGTGCTAGAGTCTTTTCACAATTAGACTTAGCTACCGGTTTTCATCAGCTTCGTATTGCAGAGGATAGTATTCCTTTGACATCGTTCCATACTCGTTATGGATCTTATGAATGGCTTGTTATGCCATTTGGTTTAACAAATGCTCCAGCTTATTTCGTTGACCTCATGAATAGAGTTTTCAAAGACTTCCTCGATCGGTTTGCCCTCATCTTTATTGATGATATTCTTGTGTATTCAAAAACCGAGGAGGAGCATGAAAAACATCTTCGGATTGTGTTGGAAGCTCTTAGGAGTAATCAATTAAAAGCAAAATTTTCTAAATGCCACTTTTGGCAATCTCGTGTGAAGTTTCTCGGTCACATTATTTTCGAATCCGGAATTTCCATGGATCCTTCAAAGATTGAAGCAATTCAAAATTGGAAGAGACCGGAGAGTGTGACGGAGATCCATAGTTTTCTTGGATTGGTAGGTTATTACCGCCGTTTCATAAAGGACTTTTCCAAAATTTCCGTGCCTCTTACTAGTTTGACAAAGATGGGAGTTAAATACATTTGGTCGGACAAATGTGAAGCTTCTTTTCAGAAAATAAAAGAACTCCTTTTCGATGCTCCTATTCTTGTGATTCCCGAGGGAAACCAAGATTTTATTGTTTATATCGATGCTAGTAGCGTTGGTTTAGGTGACGTTCTTATGCAAAGAGAACGTGTTATTGCTTATGCTTCTAGGCAATTGAAGCCAGCCGAGACTAGATATGCCACTCATGATTTAGAGCTCGTGGCTATTGTTTTCGCCCTTCGTATTTGGCGTCATTATCTTTTGGGAGAAAAATTTATTCTTTACACTGATCATAAATCTTTGAAGTATCTATTTTCTCAAAAGGAACTTAATTTGCGTCAACAACGTTGGCTCGAATTCCTTGCATATTATGATCTTGATATTCTTTATACTCCTGGAAAGGGAAATCGTGCTGCCGATGCACTTAGTCGCAAGCAACAAGCGGTTGTTTCCATGATGAAATCCGAATGGAATGATCTCGAGGTTTTATTCACTTGTGAGATTCGAGATCGCGTTTTCGGTTTATGTTCGTCTCTTATTTTATGTAGCCTTGAGGCTCATCCTTCTCTTTTAGACCGCATTCTTGAAGCTCAAAAGCTAGATCCCGAATTGGCTTTTCTCGGCCAACATCTTAGGGATAAAATTGATTTTGAAGGTTTGAAAGACTTTGATATTGATTCTCGTGGCGGCATTCGAAAATTTGGTAGACTCATCGTGCGAAATATTAGTGATCTTCGTAAAGATATTTTAGAAGATTCTCATCATTCTAAATTTACCATTCATCCCGGTAGTAGTAAAATGTACACGGATATGAAGCGACTTTATTATTGGGAGGGAATGAAATCTGATATTGCTAACTTTGTTAAGTGTTGCATGACTTGCCAACTTGTCAAGGCAGAGCCTCAAAGGCCCGGTGGGTTATTGCAACCTTTAGAAATTCCAATTTGGAAGTGGGACCAAATTTCCATGGATTTTATAGTCGGCCTTCCCCGTTCTCGTTTGGGTCATGATAGCTTATGGGTGATAGTTGATAGACTTACTAAATCCGCCCATTTTATTCCCGTTCGGTCCAATCGAACCGTTTCTCTCTTGGCCAAACTCTTTATCAAAGAAATTGTTAAATTGCATGGAGTTCCTACTTTTATTGTTAGCGATCGTGATCCATTGTTTACCAGTGGATTTTGGAAGAGTCTTCAAAAAGCTTTGGGAACGAAGCTTAATTTGAGCACCGCTTATCATCCTCAGTCCGATGGACAAACCGAGTGTGTAAATCAAACTCTTGAAGATCTTCTTCGTGTATGTTTTCTTGATTTTGGTGGAAGTTGGGAAGATCATATTTCTCATGTTGAGCTTTCCTATAATAATAGCTTCCAATGTAGTATTGGTATGGCTCCTTTCGAGGCACTCTATAGAAGGCCATGCCGATCTCCTTCTTTTTGGCTTGAGGCTAGTGAGAAGCTGGTTTTAGGTTTAGATTTTATTCGTGATTCCACTGAAAAGATTGATCTTATTCGTCATAGGATGAAAGAAGCCAAAGTAGACAAAAATCCTATGCCGATAACCGGAGAAGGAAATTAGAGTTTTCTATGGGAGATCTTGTGTTTATTCGTGTTTCACCTATGAAGGGTGTTGTACGTTTCAGTCGATCGGGAAAATTAGCGCCTCGATATATTGGGCCATTTCCTATCACCGAACGTGTTGGTTCTGTGGCTTATCACCTTTTATTACTGGCTCATTTTTCTGCTATTCATGACGTGTTTCTCGTTTCTCAATTACGGAAGTGTCTTCGAGATTCTGTTTCTATTCTTGAGCCCGGTGTTGTGGAAGAAATTGAAGTTTCACCTAATTTAACTTATGAGCAACATCATATTCGTATTATTGCTTCGGAGGTCAAGCGCCTTCGAAATAAAGATGTTCCGCTTGTTAAAGTTCAATGGTCCTCAAATCCTAAGGATTTCTCTTGGGAATCTAGGGAGTTCATCGAGCGAACACATCCGGACTTACTTTCCCGTGCTCCTTGAGGTGAATTTCTTATTTCAAATTTCTTTTGTGTTGATATGCTTTCACGGTTGTTACCTTATATTTTCTTCTTAAATATTGCGAGGACGCAATTTCTTTAACGAGGGGAGTCTGTAACAACCTGCATATTTTACGATTGAATATTTAAATATTTTATTTAAATATTTTATAGTTAGTCGGATTTTAGTCCGAAAAGTTACTTTTTTCATACGGCCGAATTAGGACTCGGAACCACTTCCATTGGGTCCAAAACGCCGTTTGCGATCTTTTTGAGTATAAACTCTGATATGTTAGGAGTTAGTGGAATTTTTCCACTTTTTCACTTTGGGCATTAGGTTTGGTTTAGCCTGTTAGCCTAAACTATTAATTCTAGCTCAACCCCCTTCCCTTCATAACTTTACTTTCATTTCCTAACACTCAAGCTTCATCAAAAATGGAGGAAGGAATGGGAAATTAAAACTCCAAGCCCTAGTTCATTTGCAAATCCAACATCTAACTCCAAATTCAAAAGAGAAGCCATTGATTCTTCCTTTGCTTTCAAGCTTCTTCTTCATTGATTTTGTGTAAAGGTGAGATTTTTATCTCACATCTTTGTCTATAACTATCTTTGATTGTTGGGTATGAATTCCTAACACTTTTCCATATGCATTTGCTCTTGGTTTTGATTGAATTGGTGAAACCCCCAATTTTTAGTGTTTTGGGTTCAAATCTTTAAAAATCCTAACTTTGATGATTGAACACGTTTTTGGTGATGCATCGAGGAGCCAATAGGACCGAGTAGCCGATGGGTGTAATCCCCCAGCGTCCGTGCTCGATCGGTTGCAAATTGAGAGAGTTTTTTCACTTTTGTTACTTAGGTCGTTCGGCCTGCACACGTTACTCTCGGCTTGCAGTTAGGTCGGCCTGCCTTAGGTCGCAACCCATAGGTCACTCGCCTTGTGTTAGGCCGTTCCATGACTTAGGTTGCAACTCCCTTAAGTCGCTCGCCTTGCAATGAGTCGGCATCTCTTAGGTCGCTGGCCACATAGGTCGCTCGGCCATGTTAGGTTGCGCCATACTTAGGTCACGTCTCTTAGGTCGCGCCATTGGTCTCATTTTAGTCGCTCGGCCTTCTTTACCCCATTGGGTCGTTCCACCACTTGGTCGCAACCCCTAGGTCGCTCGGCCATATGTGAAACTGTATCCCTTAGGTCGCTCGGCCATGTTATGCCGTTAGCCCCTTAGCTCGCAACCCCTTAGGTCACTCGGCCATGTTATGCCGTTAGCCCCTTAGATCGCAACCCCTTAGGTCGCGCCAGTTAGACTGCAAGCTACTCCTTAGCCGCTAGCTGCCTTAGGTCGCTGATCTCCTTAGGTCGCTCGGCCTGCTTGCACTGTTAGGTCGCTCCATACCTTGGGTCGCACCTGCTATATCTCGCACACATTGGGTCGTGCCACTTCTTTGGTCGCTCCCCACTTAGGTCGCACCATGCTATAGGTCGCGCCAGGCTATATGTCGCACCATATTGAGTTGCTCTATTAGGTCGCATGCTATTTCTTGAGCCGTTGATTTCTTGTGTTGACTTATGTTGAGTTATAAGTCGTGGCTGTTAAGTCGCAAGGGTATTTCCACTTTGATGGATTTGGAATTGAATTCTTTGGATTTTATTCACGTCTTCGAATGTGAACTTTTGTGATTGTTTGTTTCTACAATCATATTTGTGATTTGTTACTTTAAAAATATGAAGGTTTCAATACTAGCAGTAAATATCAAAACTCTTTCATCAAAACGATTTCAACCCTATTTTACTACAAAGCTTGTTTCTTAAGCTGTTTTCCAATCTACTAGTATATATAAACCTTTACCTCACTCGTACGAGAAATCTAATTAAACGGCTTAATAAAACAAGTGGTATGAAACGCTTGCGTTTACTTCGCCCGTTAATTCTTGGACTTGTTCGATTGAATCTCTTGTGACAATTTTCGAGTGGAGATCTACAATTTGTTCGTAAATATTTAAGTTAAGCTAGTGGTTATGGGACATGATGCTAAGCTTATATATTTATTAGCTTACTGTAATTGACACTTCTTGATGATCGTTGATGATCATTTTTGTGATTTAGACTAGCAAATGTGCGATGTCTCTTTGTCTACGAGGGAGACTAAACCCCGTTTCTGTGGAGCTTCGGTTCAATTTGGTGGGGTAGCGACCCATGGTCTTCAGACTGTTTTGTGGAGCTTCGGCTCAAAATTAATGGTTAGCAACCATGGAATAACATTCCATTTTGTGATACACGTGTTGGTGAGTTTTCATGCTCCCGTTTTGTGATAGGCCTCCCCCTTTCTATGATTTCTGGATTTCCATTGATGATTTCTAGAATTTTTGTTTCACCGATTTTCGTGATTTACATTGATATGTTTTATCAATATTTGTGCATTGGTGAATTTGTGTGTCATTAACTTTTGTGATTGGCATTGATAAAATGATCAATACTTATGGTTTTAGTGAACAAAAATAGAGAGTATGACATTCTTTTTTATCTTTGAGAAGATTCTTGTGATATTGATTAATCTCTTGTTGATTTTCAATTACATACTTATCACAGTATGGCTTTATGGTTATCATATGTTTACGTCATATCTCTTATTCAATATCATTTTATCTTATATTTATAGCTAGACAGATCCGTTTATTATTTTCTTATTAAATAATACTCGGGTCAGACCGAGATGTTACAGGTGCTTCTGCTTGACTTCACATCTGGGATTATCACCCTGACTTTTGGCTAACTAGTTAGATTAGTAGTTTTTGTTGTATACATTTGAGATATAGACTCACTGATGTATCTATATTCTTTTGTCTAGCACTTGTAGCTATCCTGTTGTGATATTGTGGATCTTGTTTGACCACTACTCTGATGTACACTTTCATGTGTTATATATTCATATCTATTTTCGCCTTTGTGATATGGATGTCTGTGACTGATTTGTGTTATGTTTATTTCTATACTTGTTTCCGTAGAATATATATAGCCACCGAGTAGTAGCTTTGAGTTTGTATCGGTATGTTGGATTTCCTCCTAAAGCCAAATGCATGTTGTACTATCTGACATATAGGTGCTCGCACAAAGCAATTACACGGATGGTCGCTCCTCAACAGCCTTATTCTCCGCGCTAGTTGACGGCATTACACCGTAGTGTCCTTAGCTAGCGTGGGTATAGAGGTGGGGCGTCACACTAATCATAATGCTATCATCAACCTGGACAGTTATAATAGCCTGTCCTTATAATTGCTAATATACATACATAAAGTAATGCAACGAAAATAAGAATACTATGGTAGATAAACATCCAGATCCTCTCCAAGAGCACAATGAACATCAATGAAAACCTGCCTTTCTCAGACTACTCAAAAGAGCACACGAGGAATTTAGGAAAAACAAAAGTCACGTGTTAGACATAAGTTTGGTATGAGAAACTCAAGAAATACGTGTACAACATATATCAGCACCCTTTGAGACCGTCATAATGGTTATCCCTCTAAAAGAGTCAAACTATCTAATAAGTACATATTGCAATATAGTAGATAATGTCTAGGGTGAAGAATATAAATCAAAAATAGCTATGATGCTTACAATGGTCACACCACAACATTTTAGAATACAATCAAAATCGCTAAGGCTTGTTCTCTTAATGGATTTTCCACAAAGACCTCCTCAGTAAACTGAGACCGATCTTGTGACGACCGCCCATGACTCCCACACGGAAACAAGAAAATGGTGCGCTGAAAGTGTGCCAGACAGCCATGGACGATAGTCAGGGTAAGGTAAACACAGAATAGCCTATCGTATTACTCACAGCGCATGGATAAAATACAATAGAAAGTATACATAGTGAAGCTCTATAGAACAGAAGTCTCATCATATAAGCTCATAACAATTTGTTACAAACATCTGAATAGCCAATACATCAAGCCTCACTACATAACACTCAGAGAATCATACAAACAGCGGAATACCCAGTACATATAGTAAGAAAACAATATGCAAAAGCCTCCAGCTCGTCTTCGTCATCAACAGCGTTAGTCACTAAGAACAGCACCTGTCACCTGCTACCTAGTCTTCCCATCCCAACATGGATGAACAGCCCAAGGTAATAAGAGTTAAACATAAAACCTTGAGTCAGACAAAAGTCTTAGTGAGCAGTAAATCAACTATCAAACATACCAAAAGAGCATAAAGGGTACAAAGGAATAGGAACCCAACCATCCCACTCCACCTCTTTCTACAGTGATAGCCCCCAGACACACTAAGCAGAAGCAAACATAGCAATTCAGACATTCAAAGAAAAGTAATTATCACTCGAGTCAAGGTCGGCGTTTCCCAAGTACAAACCCCCAAGGCCTAAACCAAGATCAGATAAGCACCCTAAAAACATCGCTCTTGACCCAAGTGACGATACAACCAAACATCCAAACATCCATGACTCTGGCTATCACTGTTATCATTGCCTTGATTTCCCCGTTAGTTGAATGACCGCCTGCCAAGGGCTAATGGTAACCCCGGTTCTAGACATAGCTCCGCACGTCATCGTGACCCATGCCTAGGACTATTGCATCTGCCCAGAGTACTAGCACGTCATCGTGACCCGTGCTTGGAACGTCATTGTGACCCGTCCCAACGTACTCTTACTTTGAGCATGCTAGAACCTTCAACAACGATGAAATCTCAGCCTTCTAGTCATCCGCCTCGACGACTATTCCCATACTAGCTCAAGCGCCTCTCAAGCTAACCATTATCCACAAACCCGAACCACATCACCGAGTTATCAACATGCTTGGGATGATCCCGTCTGAATTAAACCAAGCTTTCTCACATCATGCTTTGTTTCATCGCATCATAGCAAAGTCTCATCTCAACATCATGGTTTGCCTCATCGCATCATGGCAAAGTCCCATCTCAACAACATCATCAAATCTACCCATATGAGCTTCAACATCCGCTTCATATGCCACAAGCAGCTTTCCTTATTCAAGAGCCTTTCCACTTAGCTTTTGAATCATCTTCGACCAACTTGTCCAAATCAAGTTATCAATCAACTAATCCATCAAATCAAACATTAATCCAAGTAATCAATCATTCAAACAAGATGTAAATAAACAATTACAATAATAATGGCAATTTCGTAAATAAAGAGTCCAAATCTAACATGCATTTTAACAAGCATGAATTATGAACAATATCTCTACAACTTGATGAATGAACTTGCATAAGTGAACATGTAGTAAAATAGATGTCAAATCATCATGAACAATAGATCTACATGCAGACTTGAGAAAAATGCACGAAATCACTCTCTTTAACACATAAACAAACCACCGATCCAATATACTCCTTTGGGTCCGTGTGAGAGATGACCACCACTCACCGAATCAGCTAAACACCTCAAAAGCAACTAACTTCAGATCTGGACAGCGAAGGATCTAACTTGATCCGACCAAATTCCGCTTCAAACGGTGAAATCTCACTTCAATGGATGAAGATCTTCAACTTTGGCCCTTGGATCTTCGATCTTGATCTTCAATCTTGGATGGATGTAAGCACTAGATTAGAGTGGAGAAAAGAATTGAAGAAATGATGTAGTCGAGCTCTCAAAATGGCAGCACTTCGTCACTTCAAAATCCGGTGCCAAAATAGTGAGATATGGACGAGTATTTATAGGCTGAAACGTCCCTTAAGTCGTCCGCCCCTATGAGTCGTCCACGACCTAAAAGCCTAACGACCTACGACTTATGCCCCCACACGACTCAACGACCTAACACCTTAACACCTACACGGCTTAGCGACTCAACTACAAAGCCGACCTAACGGCTTAGCAACGTAGCCGCCTCAACGAACTAACTGACATACACGACCTACGACCTAACTGGTATGCAACTTACCAAATGCCGCGACCTAACCAAACCCAGGCCATACGACTTAACCATGTGACGACCTAAAATAATAATACGACCTAACTAAACACAGGGTCACACGAGTTAAGCCTTATCTCATCTACGACTTATCACCTAGCCGACCCAATGACTTAAGACTCCCACGACCTATCTCAACACAGTGCTAACCTCAAGGTCGCTATCCTCCTTAAGTCGTTCCAAATGACCCACGACCTAAGCACCTAACGACCTATCCCCTTAGGTTGCCTAAACCTTAAGTCGCTCACTATACTCAGGTCACTTACTATACTTAAGTCGCTTAATCCATTAACTCGCTAACTACTAGGTCGTGCTGTTTTTAAGTCGCTCTTCTTCCTTAGGTCGCTCACCCCTTAGGTCGCTCAACCGACCTAACTTCCACACGACCTAAATCCTATACGACTTAACTCTTAAGTCGCTCAACGTACTTAAGCCGTTACATCTATAGGTCGCTCCACTCAACCTAACTCTCATACAACCTAAGCTCCACACGGCTTAACAACATCAACGACTTAATGGCAACTATTTTACGATATGTCGACACGTAAAATACGGGTCGTTACATTCTCTCCCCCTTAGGAATTTCGCCCCCGAAATTCCAAACAAACAAGCGCAATCAAAACTATTCTGCATGCCTACCATCCATTGCAGTCAACAAACCATGCATCCAATTACTAGCCTAGCATGCAGAATCCTAAGATTAGAACAAGTTACAAATTCATGAGATGTCACGGCACCTTAGGGCCATACCTCGAAGAGTTCAGGATGAGCTGCTTTCATCCTCTCTTCCTCCTCCCATGTACAGTTAACATCATCACTCCATTGTACCTTGAGCAACGTAATCGTCTTCCTCCTAAGCTGTTTCGTGTCGGTTCCAACAACACAAAGCGGCTTACAAGGTCTCGTAATAACTGGATCAACCTCTAAATCTTCACAGCTATCAGCAGAAACCACTGTATTCGAGTCGTGCACATACTTCCGTAGATAAGATACATGAAAAACATTGTGCACACACGCCATCTTTTCCGGTAACTCCAATAGGCGAGCTTTCTAATTCGCTCGATGATCGGGAATGCTCCAACAAATCTCTGAGTCAATTTTCCTTTCTTCCCGAATCGAATAACATTCTTCAGTGGAGAAATCTTCACAAAAACCATATCTCCTACGTCGAATTCCAAGTCCTTACGACGCTTATCGGCATAACTTATCTGACGATCTTGGGCTACCTTCATTCATCGCTGAATGGTCTCTATACAATCCGAAGTCTGACGAATCATTTCTGGCCCAAGTATCAATTTTTCTCCAGTTTCCAACCAAGATGTCGGAGAGTTACATGGTCTTCCATACAATGCTTCATACGGTGCCATACCAATACTTGACTGGTGTTAACGCTAAAAATTGAACGCTAACACCCCGGTGTGTAGAAGAAGGTAATTGTGAAAGCACCACCCGTTGGTACGGGAACAAAATATAAGCAGAGAAATCCCAGAGAAGCTATAAAAGACACAATATTTATAGTGGTTCGGCTTAAGATCTAGCCTACGTCCACTTTAAAGCTCTTTATTGCTGATTTGGTTACAATTCTTTACAACAATCTTCAATTACAACACACTTAGACAAATAGCTCAAACTCTGATGTAGAAGAATCCTTCAAATGCATGGCGAATGAGTTAGATTTCCTCTTGAGATTTGTTGAAATGTCTTTGGTGATTGGAGTGATAGAAGTGTTGCTTGAACGTTGCTTGAAGTTGAGACAGTGGCAGAGTAATGGCGTCCAGGAAGTCAGTCCAAAAGTCCCCTCTCTGTTGGAGTTATGGGCGTATTTATAGGCATCTTCGGAGTTAGGTCGTAACTCGTATACGACTCATGATGAGTCGTAACTCGTATACGACTCATGGTAGGTCGCGGCTGATTTACTGGGTTATCTTGTAGACTCTTTAACTCGTGGAGGCCTTAAGCCGTAGATCCTTATCTCGTAGACCTTTTAACTCGTAGAGTCTTTAACTCGTAGTGGCCTTAACTCGTAGATCTTTTAACTCGTAGAGTCTTTGAATTGTTAGGTCGTGAAGACCTTGAGTCGCACAGTTCTTGAGTCGTTGATCCACTGAGTCGGCCTGTCTCATGAACCGTAAACTCCATGAGTCGTTAACCCGTTGAGTCGGTCTGCCCCATGAGTCGCTAACTCCATGAGTCATTAACTCGTTGAGTCGGTCTGCCCCATGAGTCGCTAACTCCATGAGTCGTTAACCCGTTGAGTCGGTCTGCCCCATGAGTCGCTAACTCCATGAGTCGTTAACCCGTTGAGTCGGTCTGCCCCATGAGTCGCTAACTCCATGAGTCGTTAACCCGTTGAGTCGGTCTGCCCCATGACTCGCTAACTCCATGAGTCGTTAACCCATTCACCCGTTGAGTCGGCCGGCACCTTTAAGTCGCTAAGGTTATAACCTGGTGAGTCGTTATTCCTCCTGAGTCGTTGAGTCGTAACCCTTCAAGGCCGTTAAGTCGGTAACTCCTCAAGGCTGTTGAGTCGGTAACTCCTCAAGGCTGTTGAGTCGGCAACTAGATAAGTTGAGTCGCTGGCTTACTTCACTCTTTAAGTCGTATACCGTTTTGGTCGGGGCGCTGCCCCGCACCCCGCCGGGGGCGCTGCCCCCTGGACCCCTGCGACCTGACCGGTCAGGTCGAACACCGTAGGCGGTGGCGTTGCCCCCGCACCCCCACCTTGGGGGGTTGGCACCCCCCTGGACCCCCCCTCCGTAGGGGATCTTATCTGAAAATTCATTCAACAGAACTTGCTTTATTGGGAGGTTAAATCGACCATCCTTCGAGATGAACTATCATTGGATTCTCGGTCGATTTTTGATGTCACGGCCTTGCTGAAAAAGCAGAGTTAACAACTGGTAACTGTTATTATACGCAAATTCCACCAAATGAAGATAATCTTCCCATGATCCTCCGAAGTCCAAAACACATGCTCTGAGGAGATCCTCCAAAACTCGGTTGACTCTCTCGGTCTGACCATCTGTTTGGGGATGATAAGCTGTACTCAAACACAACTCGGTTCCCAAAACTTCCTGGAAGCTCTTCCAAAATCCACTAGTGAACAATGGGTCTCGATCGCTTACTATACTCTTTGGAATACCATGGAATCGTACTATCCACTTGACATACAACTCAGCCAACTTCGATGCAGTCCTAGTTGATCGAACAGGAATGAACCTTGCACTCTTTGTCAAACGATCTATGATGACCCAAATCCCTTCATTTCATGCCCTTGCTCTAGGTAAACCATCGATAAAATCCATCGATATTTGTTCCCACTTCCACGTAGGAACTTCCAATGGCTGAAGCAACCCACTTGGCTTCTTCTGCTCGGCTTTTACTACCTGGCAGTTCATACATTTGGAAATAAAATTTCCAACATCCTTCTTCATAACTTCCCGGTAATAGGTTCTCTTCATATCCCGATACATCTTATTTCCACCTGGATGAATCGTCAACTTCGAGTGATGACTTTCCCTCAGAACTTCATCTCTCAACCCATCTATATCGGGAACAACTAGCCGTCCTTGTTTCCGAAGCCAACCCTCTCGATCGACTTCGAATCATTTATCCTTTTCTGGGTTCAATCCAGATTCCAAATCACAGATAATCTTGACAATCTTATCGTCTCGCTTTTGACTCTCGCCAATTCTTTCCACAAGAGTAGGTCTTATCGATAAGTTTGCCAACATTTCAGGTTCCAATTCACATCTATGCCTGAAGTCGAATCCAGCCAAATACTCGAGAATCTTCCGTTCTGAAAACATGGCTCCCAATGCTGCATGTCTTCGACTCAACGCATCAGCCACTGCGTTACCCTTTCCCGGAGTATAGGCTATACCAAAATCATATGATGCCAAAAACTCTAGCCACCTTTACTGCCGAAGATTCAAATCCTTTTGGGAGAAAAGATACTTCAACGACTTATGATCTGTAAACAACTCGAATCGAACTCCCAATAGATAATGTCTCCACATCTTCAGAGCAAAAACAATCGCCGCCAACTCCAAATCATGAGTCGGATAATTCCTTTCATGCGGCTTAAGTTGTCGACTTGCATACGCAACAACTTTATCCTTCTGCATCAACACTGCTCCAAGTCCAGTACCACATGCATCGGTGTAAACTACCATCTCATCGTTTCCACTTGGAATAACCAAAACAGGAGCACTCGTCAGTCGCTCTTTCAGGATTCCGAAAGCTTGCTCACTCTTAGCATCCCATCTGAATACCTGATTCTTTTTCGTCAATCCTGTCAACGGTGCAGCTATCTTGGAGAAGTCTTTGATAAACCGACGATGGTATCCTGCTAATCCAAGAAAACTTCTCACATCAGATGCATTCTGAGGTCTAACCCAATCCTGGATTGCTGCCACCTTGGCGGGATCAACCGCTATTCCATTTCCAGAGATAACATGGCCTAAGAACCTCACTTCACTCTTCCAGAAGTGACACTTCGAAAACTTAGCCTTTAGCTGATGTTTCCGCAAGATTTCCAAAACGACAAGTAAGTGCGTCTTGTGCTCTTCTTCAATTCTGGAATAAATCAAAATATCATCCACGAACACAAGTACGAACTTGTTCAACTGATCCCTGAATAGTCTATTCATAAGATCCACAAAATATGCTGGTGCATTGGTCAATCCAAACGGCATTACCAGCCACTCAAAGAAACCGGATGGTGTCCTGAAAGCAGTCTTCGGCACACTATCCTTTGCCACTCTCAACTGGTGAAATCCCGTTGCCAAATCCATCTGAGAAAACACCTTAGCTTCGTGAAGCTGATCAAACAAGTCATCTATTCTCGGCAATGGATACTTGTTCTTCTTAGTCACTTTATTCAGCTCACGATAATCCACACACAACCTCAACGATCCATCCGCTTTGGTTGCAAACACAACTGGTGCACCCCATTCGGACACACTACGCCGAATGAATCCTTTCTGTAAAAGGTTATCAACTTGCACCTTCGACTCTTGCTGCTCCCTAGGCGCCATTCGCCTAAGAGGCATCACAACAGGTCTGGCTCCTTCAACTAGATCGATACGAAACTCGATCTCTCTATGCGGCGGTAACCCTTTGACCTCATCAAAGACATCCTCAAATCCATTCACAATAGGCACCGATGACAGTCCATCCCGTGGAACAACCAGCGAATACATGAAGCTCATGAAGATGCCTTCTTCATGCTTACATCGTATCACAACCTTTCGCCCCTCCACATTCTCGACTGTCACCTCCAGCCTCTTACAATCAACCCTTGCCGCATACTTCCTAAGCCAGTCCATACCCAAAATAATTCCGAACCCCGCAAATTTCAGAACAAAACAATCACAAACAAAAGAGCAATCATGACTCGATACAACTAGACCACGACATACCATACACAAACAAGACGAACCCCCAACTGGATTAGTCACAACCAATGGTCTATCAACAATTTCCGGTTCCAAACCTAACCGGCCTACAAGTTCACTACAAACAAAGGAACGCGACGCCCCAGTATCAAACAACATTCTAACTGGAACACCACAAATGGAAAGAGTACCTTGAACCACCACACTCTTTCCCTCATCTTCAGCAGTAGGAGCCTTCAAAGATGATGGCACGGCCCCCAAAGCATAAGCTTGCACGATCTTCTTATCTTTTCTCGGTTCTGGACAGTCCTTCCTGATATGCCCCAGCTTATCACAGTTGTGGCACTTCAACTACACCTTTGGATTCTT
This sequence comes from Allium cepa, assembly GCA_030765085.1. NCBI lineage: Eukaryota > Viridiplantae > Streptophyta > Magnoliopsida > Asparagales > Amaryllidaceae > Allium > Allium cepa. Next base: position 950,607,926 of record CM060928.1, on the reverse strand, counting down.
GCAATCCCTAGAGAAATGTCCCTTCTGCCGACAATTGTAGCAGGTCACTTCACCCTTTGGCTTCTTCTGGCCATCCTTACCCTTCTGCTGTTGCTGCTTCCTCTTCTTGTTTCCACCCTGCTGTGGTTTGGACTCTTCCTTGGTCACAGCAACAACAGACCCTTCCTTAGGAAACAAACTCTCGTGCCTGAGAGCTTTCTCCACGAGCTTCTCAAACGGATCGTCCAGATGATCCACCAACTGCCTCCCAAGATAACTATCCAAGCCTGTCACAAACTTCTCGTTCTTCTGATATGAAGACTCAATATACGATCTGGCATACTTGGACAAAGCTTCAAATTCAGAAGCATACTCAAGAACTGGTCTTCCACCTTGCTTGAGCTCCACAAACTTCTTAAACAAAACAGACTTCTGAGCTGTAGAAATGAACTTAGCTTCAAATCTGACTTGGAATTGCTCCCAAGTGATCTCTTCCTCTGGAGTATCAATGGTGATAGAGTTCCACCAATCAGAAGCTCTTCCCTGAAGCTGTCTTGATGCAAGCTTCATTTTAGTCGCATCCTCAATTCCCAAATCACCAAAGATTCTTCTACAAGCATCTATCCATCTCTGAACTTCTATGGTTGATTCGGTTCCCAAGAAAACCTTTCCTCCAAGAGCAGTATAGTCCTTACACAACTTAGCAAAATCCACTCGTCTTGGGGCTTGAACCTGAACTCCAACATCTACTGATGGCCCCGGAGCTGGCATCCTTCTCATGATCGAAGTCATCATAGCCTCGAACATAGAAGCATAATCAGTAGCCCCCTCAACAGCATGGCCTCCCCTAGCAGCTGGTCTCCCTCTTCGACTCATTCCTAATATCTAAAAGAAATGATTAATATACCCTGAGAAATAACTGCATAAGAAGTTCAAATCCTTCTAAGCTACTATATTATATATAGTAATCATCCATCAAAATTACAATTAAGTCTCTCATACGTAGTTACATCAGCGAGCGTTGGCTAAAATCGATTAACCAAAGCTCTGATACCAAATGTGACGACCGCCCATGACTCCCACACGGAAACAAGGAAATGGTGCGTTGAAAGTGTGCCAGACAGCCATGGACGATAGTCAAGGTAAGGTAAACACAGAATAGCCTATCGTATTACTCACAGCGCATGAATAAAATACAATAGAAAGTATACATGGTGAAGCTCTATAGAACAGAAGTCTCATCATATAAGCTCATAACAATTTGTTACAAACATCCGAATAGCCAATACATCAAGCCTCACTACATAACACTTAGAGAATCATACAAACAGCGGAATACCCAGTACATATAGTAAGAAAACAATATGCAAAAGCCTCCAGCTCGTCTTCGTCATCAACAGCGTTAGTCACTAAGAACAGCACCTGTCACCTGCTACCTAGTCTGCCCATCCCAACTGGATGAACGGTCCAAGGTAATAAGAGTTAAACATAAAACCTTGAGTCAGACAAAAGTCTTAGTGAGCAGTAAATCAACTATCAAACATACCAAAAGAGCATAAAGGGTACAAAGGAATAGGAACCCAACCATCCCACTCCACCTCTTTCTACAGTGATAGCCCCCAGACACACTAAGCAGAAGCAAACATAGCAATTCAGACATTCAAAGCAAAGTAATTATCACTCGAGTCAAGGTCGGCGTTTCCCAAGTACAAACCCCCAAGGCCTAAACCAAGATCAGATAAGCACCCTAAAAACATCGCTCTTGACCCAAGTGACGATACAACCAAACATCCAAACATCCATGACTCTGGCTATCACTGTTATCATTGCCTTGATTTCCCCGTTAGTTGAATGACCGCCTGCCAAGGGCTAATGGTAACCCCGGTTCTAGACATAGCTCCGCACGTCGTCGTGACCCGTGCCTAGGACTATTGCATCTGCCCAGAGTAATAGCACGTCATCGTGACCCGTGCTTGGAACGTCATCGTGACCCGTCCCAACGTACTCTTTCTTTGAGCATGCTAGAACCTTCAACAACGATGAAATCTCAGCCTTCTAGTCATCCTCCTCGACGACTATTCCCATACTAGCTCAAGCGCCTCTCAAGCTAACCATTATCCACAAACCCGAACCACATCACCGAGTTATCAACATGCTTGGGATGATCCCGTCTGAATTAAACCAAGCTTTCTCACATCATGCTTTGTTTCATCGCATCATAGCAAAGTCTCATCTCAACATCATGGTTTGCCTCATCGCATCATGGCAAAGTCCCATCTCAACAACATCATCAAATCTACCCATATGAGCTTCAACATCCGCTTCATATGCCACAGGCAGCTTTCCTTATTCAAGAGCCTTTCCACTTAGCTTTTGAATCATCTTCGACCAACTTGTCCAAATCAAGTTATCAATCAACTAATCCATCAAATCAAACATTAATACGAGTAATCAATCATTCAAACAAGATCTAAATAAACAATTACAACAATAATGGCAATTTCGTAAATAAAGAGTCCAAATCTAACATGCATTTTAAAAAGCATGAATTATGAACAATATCTCTACAACTTGATGAATGAACTTGCATAAGTGAACATGTAGTAAAATAGATGTCAAATCATCATGAACAATAGATCTACATGCAGACTTGAGAAAAATGCACGAAATCACTCTCTTTAACACATAAACAAACCACCGATCCAATATACTCCTTTGGGTTCGTGTGAGAGATGACCACCACTCACCGAATCACCTAAACACCTCAAAAGCAACTAACTTCAGATCTGGAAAGCGAAGGATCTAACTTGATCCGACCAAATTCCGCTTCAAACGGTGAAATCTCACTTCAATGGATGAAGATCTTCAACTTTGGCCCTTGGATCTTCGATCTTGATCTTCAATCTTGGAGGGATGTAAGTACTAGATTAGAGTGGAGAAAAGAAGTGAAGAAATTATGTAGTCGAGCTCTCAAAATGGCAGCACTTCGTCGCTTCAAAATCCGGTGCCAAAATAGTGAGATATGGATGAGTATTTATAGGCTGAAACGTCCCTTAAGTCGTCCGCCCCTATGAGTCGTCCACGACCTAAAAGCCCAACGACCTACGACTTATGCCCCCACACGACTCAACGACCTAACGCCTTAACACCTACACGGCTTAGCGACTCAACTACAAAGCCGACCTAACGGCTTAGCAACGTAGCCGCCTCAACGACCTAACTGACATACACGACCTACGACCTAACTGGTATGCGACTTAGCAAATGCTGCGACCTAACCAAACCCAGGCCACACGAATTAACCATGTGACGACCTAAAATAATAATACGACCTAACTAAACACAGGGTCACACGAGTTAAGCCTTATCTCGTCTACGACTTATCACCTAGCCGACCCAACGACTTAAGACTCCCACGACCTATCTCAACACAGTGCTAACCTCAAGGTCGCCATCCTCCTTAAGTCATTCCAAACGACCCACGACCTAAGCAACTAACGACCTATCCCCTTAGGTCGCCTAAACCTTAAGTCGCTCACTATACTCAGGTCACTTACTATACTTAAGTCGCTTAATCCACTAACTCGCTAACTACTAGGTCGTACTGTTTTTAAGTCGCTCTTCTTCCTTAGGTCGCTCACCCCTTAGGTGGCTCAACCGACCTAACTTCCACGCGATTTAAATCCTATACGACTTAACTCTTAAGTCGCTCAACGTACTTAAGCCGTTACATCTATAGGTCGCTCCACTCAACCTAACTCTCATACAACCTAAGCTCCACACGGCTTAACAACATCAACGACTTAATGGCAACTATTTTACGATATGTCGACACGTAAAATACGGGTCGTTACAGATCTTCTATGACAGGGATAAAAAACTACCTTCTAAGCGTCGTATATCTCTAGATAAAATGTATCATAAGATAAACATAGCTGGCCAAACATTCGTACACTTTCGTGAACAGCATGAATCAAGTATAAACAATTCCCCACGCACAACATATCGAAAGCATACTCTAGATATGGAGTTGATATGCCCCTAAGGGTTAGCTAAACCTAGGATCATGCATCCTTCTTTGTCTCTGGTCATATACCGATGATGAAGTAACGTTCAACATCTTAGCATACGAGCCATCATCACTCAAACATGGATTCTAGCATCTCAAATAGATCACGAACCTCTACAGGAGTTCGAGCATATCAAACAGATCCCGAACCTCCACATATATTCTAGCATATCGAATAGATCCACTTCCAAGAGATAGAACATGTATCTTAGTCTTCAAGTGGTTTTCGATAAGTAAATCACGAGTCGATGAATTTGGTCATATTCAACAGTAATGAGAACGATCGCATATGAAAACCAAGTCTCATATACTTATCGAGTTTTCGAGCTTCGCAAATTCTGCTAACCCTTGGTTAAGAGTGAAGCCCGGTAGGTTAGAGCATTATTGCTTCTACACCCTACTTGAATCATCATTCTTAACTCTCACAGATGGAAGCAAGTCTACTTCGTTGGCTCTAGTGCTAAGTACACGACTAAATACTTTCCATAATCAAGTAAACACACAAATCACGATTAACACACACAAAGCAAGATCAAGCCACATAAACGACTTTTAATTCCCTTTTACTTAATTAATCCTTTATCAATTAAAACCTCTTTTCATTAGTAAATTTTCTATTTAATTAAAACTTCTTTCATTTAATTAAACTTCCTTATTTAATTGAACTTCTTTATTAATTAATCTCCCTTATTAATTAAACTCCACTTATTTAATTAAACTTCTTATTTATTAAAACTTCACTTATTTAATTAATAACTTAACTTATTAATTAAACTTCTTTAATTAATACCTTAACTTATTAATTAAAATTCTTATTTATTAAAACTTCAGTTATTTAATTAATAACGCAATTTATTAATTAAACTACTTATTAAACTTGTACATATTTTTAATTTCTTTTTATAAAAGATATATACTTATATTTTACTATTCACATATTACGGTTCATTTATATCTTCTATATACTTTAAAAATATTCATATACTTATCTTAAATGGTTTAAATATATTCACAAATCATTAACAAGATTTACTTTGAAATATAATCCAAGAGGTTAAAAGCAAAAGTTAATAAAACATTGTTACTATAAGCCCATTCTCTTTTATAAATCAAACATATAACTTTCCTACCTTTATTTCAAAAGATTCCATGCTTGTTATTATTATTAAAATTCCATTATTAAAGATTTAATTATATTTATAATATTTTTCATTTAAAATAATTTTAAGGGTTCAAAAACAAATGTTACTAAAACATTATTTACTACAAACCCAAAACACTTCACACTTAATCAGTTTCTTTATAACTCTCTTTTCACTACAACGAAAAAGGCTTTTGCAATACTTCTTTTACGCGGCTATTGACAAATAACTGTCGCAAAAGATAACTTGCGATGCTCAATTTTCCATCGCAAATGATAGAGTCATGAATAATATTTTTCAACGTTTATGAGCATCGCAATAGATATAGTAACTGCAATTTAAAGATGTGTTTTAAATGATTCTGAAGCATTGTAAAAGTTCTTCTATCGTTTGAAAAATTATTTTTGTAATATTTTTATAATAGTATTAGCGACATGAGCATGTTCCACCATTAAGCATCAACTACAACTTATCTGTAAGTTGCAAATCATTCAATTTTTTAACGATACTATTATACATCACAAATAACTTATTTATTAATGGCACATCATTTTATCACAAACAAGCATTCGTTTTTTGCAATGTATGTTTTTTACGATTCAAGATTTGCAATATTAGCATTGTTCAAGTATTTTTATTAACCTTGCATATAGTAACAATACCACTTTGTTAGTTCTATCACAAACTTATATAATAAACATAGAATAAAAAAACATGGAATATTAAATTTTACTAATGATTATATAACTTATTACTATTCGTGACACTACAAAAAATTGCTTAGAAAGTGAACACTATTAATCTTCACTTATCCACTGTAGTTAAAATGCCACAAGTATTGAAATATTGTATACAAAGATTAACATATTAACGTCGTATACCATAAAATTTTTCAAGCATTCATCCAAAAAATTAAAATAGAATATAAATACAAAGCTTTTGTGGAGTTTTGCAAAGCTTTCTATATCACTACTTGCTTGAACTCCATGATATTGATAACAATTTTTGTTAGAGGTGCTCTTAAAATGCATACAATAACAATTTTTGATAGAGGTGCTCTTAAAATGCATACATATACTAGAACTCATAATGATCCAACCTCTATCCAGTTTCATCACCTCAATGTTCCGTCCACCAACTTATTACTTTCTTTTTGTATAGTCAACTAGTTTGAAAGTTATTTAAGCCTTTCTAGATCTGATGTAGTAGTAATATGTGTCATGATCACTATACTAAGGCATATTTCGTGTAAATTCAATGGTATATTTGACTTTAATATCCAGTTATGGTTGTAACAAAAGAATAAAAGCCAGGTTGGTATAATTCAATTGTACTTGCAATTTTCAAAATCACACTACTATACCTATGCAAAGGTCACATGCTTTGAGCACAAGTTCTTCATCCATAAAAACTCAACCTTACCGACCATGTTAATACGTCAGTTATAGTCTGCAAATCAAACAACATCAATCAATAGATGCCCTCAAATTAACATGCATGATATGGTGGGGAAAAAATAAAAGTTGAAGAAAAGTACTAATATTTTCGCAAAACGACGAAAGTAACAACTATATAACCTCTATTTACAAATGATACTTGCATAAGGTAAAAATCAAATTTTAAGATCAATGGTTATTTAATTAGTATGCTGATCAATTTGATAAATTATTGCTTACAAGAGGACTGGTAAGCTGGTACATGATGAAAAACTTAATTGATTTGTATGATATTAGCATTACCATCTGTAAAACATTATCAAATATAACATGAACATCGATAACGGTAGTAATATAGCTTAAAGGCTAAAAATAACCATTTTCAAAACTATGTAAATGCATATATTCCTTTGCATTTCAAAAAATTTCCATTATAAGTTTCTTACCCTTATTGTAAAAAAATCGTATAATTTTCAAATTTAAAATGCTTGGAATTTTTTGACATAGACGCTTACAAAACCCAAGCCAAAGCTTTTTAAATGCCAGAAAAGAAGGTGATTTGAAATGAATAAGCTAGCCAACTATTGTTTCAGAAATAACCTTTCTACAGATATTAAATATTTATCAAACAGCTCAACAATTTCCCTAATAAAAACCGTCTCAGTTTCCCCTTTTCATCCTTTTTTAGAGGAACCTATAATTCTATAAGGTGCATCAGGCATAATTGCAGACTATATGACAAATTATTGCCCAAAGAAATTGAAATAATAACATCAACGCATATTTTCACTAGACTGTTTCGGGATGACAGTAACATTGATCTAAAACTATATCGATAGGTTTTAATATATTGCAAACACAGTAAGGTGGAGCATACCACATCTGGATATAATAATATAAGAATAACATACTGTGAGTCTGTGAGTAAAGCATAATGATGCTATATAGGAATGATGTAAGATGAACAACCAAGCATCAATACAGATTAGCATATTATTTAAGAAAGTTCTTGCAATGTCACAAGCAACCTTTGATCTAATAAAATCATCCAACAAAAAAACATATATCATTACCAACTAAAAATCCATTTGTCATGGTTAAATCTGAATATTGGTATTTATTTTCTAGCTAAGTACAATTTGATCCTATTATTAACAAATAAGTCGTTTTCAAACCCTTCTTAAGAAGCATGTGATGCATAACCTTTCATGTCAAAAACAATGAAAAGGTATTTTATTTCGTAAAATGCAATTGAAGTAAAATTATTTTTTCGCTATATACTAACCAAAACAGAGAAAAAAGCAACATTCTCCCTGCAATATAACCATTATGTACAATCACGCACTGTATTTTATATTAAGCATTGGCTTCCAACACCTAAAATGAAGTTATACATGATACGAAATTTTACATAGTAAACTGAAATCATAAATTATCAACAAAATCAGAATTAAAAAGAAAAATCAAAATTTAGTAATTCATCGCCAGATAATGATCCACCATTATTATTCTCCCTAAATTCACCAAGATTCATTCCTCTTTGTACTATAAATGCCTACACATTAATTTTATCAAAATCAATTATTTACTTCTATCCAATATTTGGCCATGTTAGTTTTCACATGATAAAAATGCCTTAAAATCTCAATTAACAAAAAAATGTAGAAAATTAGAAGTTTTTTTACTTGACGACATGCGTGTGTGAAATAAGGTTTTTAGAGTAAACAAGTGCAAAAATTGACTAGATTTCTAAATATGACAAAATTGGGATGGATCAACAGGACTAAAAATAACTTTCCAATGGTCAAAAAGATTTCCTGCACCAGTGAGATCTCCTACGTTAAATATTAAGAAGAAAATGATAGTGGTGGGAGAAGGTGCAGAATAGATCATGGGTTTTTGTAACCCTAATTCATTCGTATGTTTTTTTTTTTTTTTTTTTTTTTTTTTGCTCCAAATAATTAAACATTCAATTATAAACATCTATCCATTTTTGCACCTAAATGGTATTCTCTAGATCATATGTATTCTTTGCCTATGTTGGTGCAATGTATTCCCTACATGGAAAATTCCACCTCTTTAGCTTGAGAAATTCAAAAAACTTGTACAGTGCGTTAATTGTTCAAAAATTACATTATCCTAAATTGCAACCTTAAGTCGTATGTTATCATGTATGTTTCCTTGCATAGTTTGTTCATTTATTTTTGTAGTTTTCTCCTTCATAACCTTCTTATCACCAGCTTCATCCTCGTGATTAATTCTTGCCATTATTGCTGACTACCTACTCATAATAAGATGCTCATATTAGAATAAGATCATGAAGTATAGGAAATAGTAGTATTATTATTATTTTTTTCCAAAAAGAATTTCATATAAATACCAACACCAAAAGTTGTCAACAAGCCTGACAGGTAACCAGAAAACAACAGAGTACCAAAACTACGGATACCACAGAAACGACAGAGCAAGTACAAAAAACCATAAAACAGCATAAGATGCAGCGGAGTAGATGAATACGACTGCGAGAGACAATCACAGATCAAAGACGATGAACTGTGACGGAACAACCGACCACCGTAACCTCGACAGTAAGATCCTGAGTAGCCACCGCCCGATAACGGGGATGAATGAAATCCGAGAAGAACAACAGCAAAAAGAGCAGACGAACCCAGCAGAGCTGATAAGCCATAGCCTGAAAAGCCATCAACCAGAAAATGAGAAGTAAAAGGGGGTGGGGGGACGATGTCGTCAACCAATTTCAACTCTAGAGGAAGACACAACACAGGAAATAGATAATAGGTCCACAAGCCGACTAGATCGAGAACTGACCGAGCCCCTAAAAGGTCTGCCATGAAATGCCAAGAAGACATCATTTCTAACTCTACAAATAATGGAAGAGGAATCCATAGGAGAGTCATCAAAAATTGCCTTGTTCCGCGCGCACCAGAGGTGCCAACAAATCAGGCAAGGAATCAAGCGAAAAATAATCGAGCGAAGAGATTTGCCAGAAATACCGTGCTACCAGGTCGTCTGTTAATCATCAGGAGAGTTGATATTTCCTCGGACACAAATCAGGTTGCCGAAGTAATTCCAGCAGGATCTGGCAGTAAAGCCCAAAAAAAGCAAATGGCACAAGGATTCCGTATCCCCGATACCGCAACACCGACATCGGGAGACGGTTGGGATACCAATCGACTGAAGGTTCTCGTCTAATGGCAGCCTATTATGAAGGGAACGCCACATGAACAGAGACACCTTAGGAGGAATTCTAGAATCCCAAATGAAAGAGAACGAAGGAAGGACTTGGGCTGGGGTGCGAACCGAATTCCAAGCCTTGGAGATAGAAAAGGGTCTGCTATCCCATCCCGATGATCCGCCATGAGAATCATAGAACGATGTAACAGATTGCATGTGTTTCCAAGTCTCGCTAGCGAATGAAGGAGAGCCCGTGTACCCAGAGGCAGAAAGCCGATGGTATTTGGCGTGGAGGAACGATGCCCATAAGGAGTTGTTAGCCTCAAACTGATTCCACAATATGCAAGAAAAAGCCGAACAGATGTCCTTTAGATTGCGCAAGCCTAATCCACCCTCACGATGGGGGCGGCACACGACGTCCCATAAGACCCAGTGATGGCGGTGGGTTATCAGCCTTTGACCCCCAAAAGAAGGACGAGGCAATGGACTGGAAAGACCGGAAGAAAGAAGAGGTAGGGGTCATCGCCGCGAAGACATGAGTGCCCATCGAGCCTAATACAGACTTGATGAGAACCAGTCTACCCGCTTGAGATAGAAGAGCCGCATTCCAAGGGATAATCTTCCCCTTAGCCTTGTCCAACAAGGGATCGAAAATAGCATTAAGTTTTCTACCTCTGTATAGTACTATACCAAGATAAGGAAGCGGGAGGGAAGCTTCCTTGTATCCTGTAAATTCCTGAAGCCACGATACCCTGGAAGGAGACATGTCCTTTGCATGAACGAAACAGCTCTTAGAGGAGTTAACTAGCTGGCCCGAGCACCTCTCGTATAGCTGAATGAAGCGTTGAAGCTGCCGAACAGAAGAGCGCTTGCCATTCGAGAAGATGACAATGTCATCTGCAAAAGATAAGGAGGAAACGAGCGGGCACCCCCTCGGAAGCCTAAAACGTTGGACCTGACCGAAGATCTTGAGGGTGTGAATTCCGCGGATAAGAGCCTCTGCCGCAATAACGAACAAAGAAGGTGATAGAGGGTCTCCTTGACGTAAACCTCTCCCTGCCTTGAAGAAACCGTTGGCCGATCCCTTGATGAGAACAGAGAACCAACAGTTGGAAATGAGCCTCCATACCAAATCAATAAGGGTTTCAGGGAAACCAAAGGCTCGCAAAACCCTGATGACGAAAAACCATGACATACGATCGAAAGCCTTTGCCATGTCTAGTTTGCAAACAACATTAGATCCTCTAACCTTCCGATCAAGCTGGGAAATAAATTCCTGAGCTAGAAGGACATTATCGGTGATTAAACGACCTTTAACAAAGCCCGCTTGGGAGGCGGATATGATGCGATCAAGGTAAGGGACCAAGCGATTGGCCAACACCTTAGAGATAACTTTGTTAGAAAAATTACATAAGCTGATGTGATGAAAATCCGAGCATGACCGAGGATTATCACACTTCAGAATAACGACCAAGTTAGTGGAGGTCCATCCAACGGGTAGAGTACCGCCCGCAAAAAAATGCTGAACCGCCAAACAGAAGTCAAGATGAATGATAGGCCACACACTCTGGTAGAACATCCCGTTGAAGCCATCCGGCCCGCTGGCACTATCCTTGCTAAGAGCAAAGATACTGGCTCGGATTTCTTCCGACGAAGGGTAGTCAGCTAAAGATGCACTATCAGACGGAGAGACCAGCCGCGGGATGAACGAAGAGAGGAACGGGTCGGAAATCGCAACAGATGGAACACCCATAAAAGATTGGAAGTGAGACAAGACGGTGTCTTTGACTTCAGCCGGAGTTGAAGCCAACGTAAGATCCGGCCGAATAATCTCACGAATTGAAAGAAAATTGTTTTTCTTACGAATTGAGGAGTGGAAAAATTTGGAGTTGGAGTCCCCATCGACCACCCATTTGAACCTCGCCTTTTGGCGAAGATAGGTGTTCTCAACGCGGAGTTTCGAGGAGAAGGCTAGATGGGCCAACGCCCACTTCTCCTTGTTGATTGTAGTAGGGCCCTCGTCGAACAAAGATTCGACAAAGATGAGAGTCTCCTCAGCGGCCCTAACACGATCGAATATGTTTTTGAAAACTTGAACGTTCCAGGCCTTAAGGCAAACCTTGAGACGTTTCAGTTTTTGAGAGAAAGTTCCCAAAGGAGAAGCAACGATAGGAGAGCCCCACAAATCCTCCACTACCTGAAGAAAAGAATGATGGGATCTCCACATACTCTGGAAACGAAAAGAAGAAGGCCCCGAGAGAGAATGAGGGGAACATCTCAAGATCAAAGGGGCATGATCAGAAAAGGTCCGATGGAAATGCGAGATGGAGAAGGAAAAGGGGAGATTGAGCTAATCCTCACTCCCAAAAACCCTGTCCAACCGCGAAAGGATGCGGTTCGAGCCATCTTGGTTGTTAGACCAAGTGAAAGCAGAGCCAATGAAAGGGATTTCAGATAGACCGGAACTTATAATAAACGAGTTGAAATCCGTCACCGAAGAACGGTTGACGGCCACCCCCCCAGGTTTTTCAGCCTGGCAAGCGACTACATTGAAATCACCGCCAACAACAGAGTAAGAAAAGCCCAACTCTGAGAGTGACAGGATATTAGCCCAAAGAGACAACCTCTCAATCCGATCACACTTGGCGTAGATAGCCGAGAAAAGAAACGGATGAGGGAAGGGAGAGACTGAGCAAGCCACAGAAAAAAGCTGAACAAAATCAAAAATAGGGCGAACACGAGAGCCTTTGGACCATGGAATCCAAATCTTTCCCGATACATTGGACAATGCGCCGCCAAACCCGAGGGACAACACAGTTTTGGAAATTAAACCTCTCCAGGACCCAAAAAAGGTTCCAGAAGAGCCACCAAACAAACAGAGTGTTTCCTGACAATGCGCTTCAGCCTAGCTAAGGACGCTTCATTACCGATACCGCGGATATTCCAGAAAAGAAAGTTCGACATGATGGATAAAAAGCGGATAGAAAGTAGGAAATCAGAAAGAGGAAAAAGAGCAAACTCAACTCAGATAAGATACAACGAATACCGAGCGGACCTGTCGGTCTGCTCAGTCGCCGCTATAGAGCGAGTCTGGATGGATTGGGAAAGCTCATGCATTAGAAAGTGAAGAAAATGGCTGTGGAGGAAGGAGGAGAATAGATAGTGGTTTTTTGTAACCCTAATTCATTTGTATAGGTTAGATAGAGAATTACATAGAGCTAACCCCAAAATTAGCCCCTGCATAACAAATTCCTTTATAAAGCTTGGTATAATTAAAAAACTATTACCCTTGTTTACTTTTTACTTTCATTTTTTTTAAAATGACTTGTAATATAAAATCAAATATTTAGACATTGTTATTACTTACAAGATATACGAATGGATTGTACAATTAAATGCAATATAACTATGGTCTTAGATGATCTTAAAGAAAAACGACTATGTTTTTGAACACAGACTAATAAATGCATAAAATTTGTCTATAAGCATTATTTATTTATACATAAATGATTAGATCTTTGGTGAGCAATTTAAAAATCCATCATTATTTTACAACTGTATATAAAATTGATTCAATATAAATCAAATTTAAAAGGAAAAAAAAATCCTAAACGTTAATTTATTTAAAGTTCATAAAAAAAAAAAAAATTAGCGACGTTGGTTTATGTCGTAAAAAATCAAAATTCTTTCGCGACTATCTTTTGGCATTATGAACTTTTAATTTTGTAACAAAAGAATTATCTTCAAATTTAATTGATTTTTTGCGACACATAGTAAAGCCATAAGTAACCGAAGTAAAACAGTGTCCCCTCCTGATTACTCGTAACATTGGCAACAAAGTTTAATGTCAGAAATATTTAGTATTAAAGACATATGTTTGCATCGCGAATAAATGTGTTGCTAATAAGCAAATTTGTTGTAGTTTTTAAAGAGCTAATTGCTTTTATAAGGGTTTAAGACAAGTGTTACTCAAAACATTGTCACAACAACTCTCAACTATTCATTTATAATTATCTTCAAATTACTTACAATTAAAGTTTTAATTATATTCCTAATTATAATTAATAAGGGTTAAAAACAAATATTACTCAAACATTGTTTACTACAACCCAAAATCATTACTTATAATTACCTCTAAAATATTCATTATTATATATATACATATATATCTAATTATATTCCTATGTATAGTTAATAAGGGTTAAACAAATGTTACTAAAATATTGTTTACTACAACCCAAAACCATTTACTTATTATCTCTAAATTTCTCATTTTAAAGATCAAAACATACCCACACTTATTAGTTAAGATAATACACTTTTAATTGAACTTCTCAAAATAATTTATTTTAACATATGTATTAAAATCCAAACTTCTTTTACTACATATTTATAAATACTTAACCTACTTTTTTAAAACTTATGTACTTACTAAAAACCTTTTTAAAATGTTGTATATATTTATATGTATACTAATTTATTTGTAAGCTAATATAATTAATAAAATTCTGAAATAATTTAAAGATATTATATTACATAAGCTTTTTAATAGTTTAACAAAATCTTAAACTAATTTACTAAAAATATATATATTTAAAAAAACATATACTATGGTTTAAAATGGTTATTTTAAATATCATTTTAAAATACTTATTTTATAATTTATTGAAAAATCATAAAAAGCACGTTTTATAATTTAAAACCTTTAAAATTTCATAAATCATTATTAAATATTTAAGCAATGATATTTTTCACATGATAAATACACTCATAGTATTTATTAAAAATTAAAAGAAGCCCCAAGAATGTCTTTCAAAGTTAACTTTAAAAATAGCCGAACACAAGACATTTCAAAGTCCATCATATCGACCTTTTCGCTTCTAACTTTGACAACTTTCATTCACAATTTCTATAATTTCCCAAAACTATTTCTTTATGTCAAATACACCAGAAAGCGTGTAAAGAACAACCAAATATATATTTCTGCAATATATTGACATTTTAACCTGAGAGTTACTATGCTTTGATACCAAATGAAAGTGACTGTACTATAGGACCGTGTAATATGGATAAACCACTTGTGCGGAATAATAATTAAGTAAATAATAAAATAAATGACAACAGAGATTTTTATACTAGTTCAAACTCCCGTTCTACGTCCAGTTCTAGACTCCTTTTGAAACTAAACTAGCAACCCTCACTTAACTCGCAGGAATATGTTTACACCGCCTGAGCAATCGAATAGGACTTCTACCTCCTAGGCAACTGAATATGACTTCTACCGTCTGAGAAACCGAACGTGACTTCTTTACAAATAAACAAAAATGCCTGACTGTGGTATGCTCTTTAAATAGCACTGATAAGTCAATTAAGTACAATCTTCCTATAATCTTCTCTTTTATGATATATAATGTAATGTGCTTGAGAAATGTGGAAGATGAAGTGATCAATGATCAGAGATTGTATGCAGCTTGAGTGCAAGTTGAAAATAGATTAAGAGATAAAAATTCAAGAATATTAAAATCATTTAAGTTTTTTTTTTGTTGAATTCTGAAATCTATTTATAAAGATTTAAAAGTTGCAATCATTCATGAAAGATAACGTTGAAAAGAAACAGGTGCAACTGTTGATTTTAAGATGTTTCTCTTCGATGAGGAGAAGTGTCTTTTCATAAAAAATAGCCATTATAAACATTCAGCTGGTTGAAAATATAATTCAGCCTTTTGAATTTGTTAATTCCGAAAACAGCAAAGCAATAGGCATTTTCAGGCCTAATTCAGCCATCTGAATGAAACTATTCAGCCGTTTGAAAATACAAACTAATTTATGCTTTGTTTCAACATTCAGTCATCTGAATGGTATTATTCAACCGACTGAATTATAGCCTATAACAAAAACTATCATAGCTTATTTGGTTACAGCACTTGCCTTCTAAACTGGTGACCCGGATTCTAGTCCCGCTCCATACAATTTTTTGAAAACTTGAATTTTCATTTAAAATATGAATGTATATGTATGCATACTATTTTGAGAAGATTTTAACATTTGTAAACTCTTGACACGATACTCTATAACTAATAATACTTTGTTTGCCACCTTCGTCTTGTCCCTATCGTGTATATCACTTCTTGTATCTTCATATACATACTTTCATCCTTTTTTGACTGTGTATCCTCATTTTGAACGTTTTTGTTTGTCTCTTTTTAATGCTCATGTACCTACAAATTGCCTTAGAGATTATTTGACATAATTGTATAGTTGTTGTCATTAAAATCCAACAACTGAGGTTCTAACATAACCAATTTAACATATGTCAAGTACAAGGGATTTCAAAGTGCGTATATAGCGACTATTTCGCTTTAACCATTCACAACACACTTCGAATTTTCACACATCAATACCAGACATGTAAATAATAGGTCACAACCAAGCTACAAGTTTAGAGGGATTCTAGAGATATTTTACTACATATATGTTGTCACTTGCTTTTCAAAGCAAGAACGAGTCCAATAATAACTGCATTGTTATATATTTTAACTTATATTTAACACAAAAATTAAATAAACAACACTATACAAATTAAATAGTGAGTAAACTTACCCAAGCCCAACCTAACCAAGACGTAGATCATCCCACTATGAGTGCAACAGCAAAAACGGTGTCTCAATTGGACCTTATATGTAAGAGATATTGATTTTATAAGACTTTAGATTAAAAATATTAATTAATGAATATTGACTAACTTAATTACTAATTATTTTCTTGATCCTTCTTCCCTATTAAATTCCAACTCCCTATACATAGAAACGTGCATAATAAAACCCACCATACGCACACCCTCTCTCCTCTTTTCTCCGCCTACACTCAGCAAATCGACGCACGGCCAACGCTATTGCACTCCTCATTGCACAAGCTTCACTTCCAGCCCAACAAATTAAGGTGCACACCTCCTTAGAAAAAAGAACCATGATGCCTCTCTACTCAACCTTGCTAAGTCGTGATTCCCCCAGCACTCTGGAGCTTAAGTAATTGATTCAGGAAGGTGCACTTCGACATGAGAAACGCGACGACAATCTCAGTTTTGCCATATGCCTTCCCAAGCTCCGTCAAACACTAACCCTAGCCATGGAAAGCCAACATCAATCACCCCATGTCATAGTCGCACCCACCATCGCCTACACCAACACGAAGATCGCCCTTCCTCGAGTGCAACAGATCCAACGCCAACCTCTATTGTGGTCCGAAGCTCCAAATTTAATTTCCAGAAGAAGGAGGCTAAGTTATCTTTTGTTTATATGGGAGAGAAAGAAAGGTAAAGTAAGGAAAATGAATTATTTGATTATTTTGGGGTTGGGGTTAGTTTATATAATAAAATATATATTATATTTAATTTCTTAAATTAAGTTGTTATGCGTTCCAAACTCGTACGATCACATGGAATGTCAGATCTCTACAAAACTCATTGACATACATTACCTGATTATTCTGATCCCGATGACACTGGTTTCATCAAAATTCATGACATTGCCCTGAGATGATAATTTCACGTGCTTCAAGGCCTTTTATCGATAAAATGATTTTCGATTACATCTTCGATATTTCTTCGAATTGTTTATTTTTTTAAACAAATTTCAAAAGTAATTTTTTAATCTTTATTTGTTATTTCAACAAGGTTATTAAATCAGTTTAATCATATTAGATCCAAGATTAAAATATTTAAATAATTTAGATATTTAAATACGAAGTGTTCAAAATTTTGGGTCATTATATTTTCTTTCTATTATATACTTAATATAATGTGTTATATTAATTAAATAATTTAATTAAAAGTGTATTTAATAGAAAATCTATAAATGGTATACTTTGTGATGGTGGTTATGAAATGTTGTAACCATGAGAAATTTATCACAATGAAAATAAACATACCGTTCTAAATACTCCTAGACAAGATGTATCAAGACCAAACATCGATGCATCCGTTGAGACTAGAATACATAACGCTCTCCAAATGTTAGGTAGTATATTACTCATGGCTGCTAAGGGCACTAAGGGGTTATGTACTGATAGTTATTAGATAACTATGAATGGCTTGCTCGGTAGTTTTTTGTTGTTTAATATAACTAAAGTCAAACAAAAAATATTGAAGTGACTAATTTGCACGGTTCTCTTGACTTGATAATACTATTGATATTCAATGTGAAACTTCCACATTAATTGTAGTTTAATCATGGCACGACGTCCATCGAAGAACTATAGTTGGGTTAAGTGGAAGTATTGGAAGTGAAACACTATTCAAGAGAGGATTCGTTTCCTCGGTTATATGGAGTTAGTATCATGGTCAATTGAAGTCAACTAAAAGTCAAAATCTTTCGATAGAGTAGTTCGGTTAATAATAATTGTTGTTATTGAACCAAGGACATTGTATTTGGATTATATAGCTGAGTACAGACAATAGTGGAATTTTGACCATAAACAAATTTCATAAATCCAAAGTGATATAGTTTTGACGAAGAAAATTGCTGTAAATAATTGTCATTGCTGGGTAATCTTAAATAAGTAAAATTAGATTTTAATCGAAAGATCTGTAAGTGATAAATTCAGCTAAAATGTCACTCCACTAGCTAAGGTGATGAGTGAACATTAATATTCGAATAGTTTGATATTCACTGACTGAATTTACATCTATGAGTCACTCAACTGCATTGATAGATTCTTCGAAATAGCACGTGATTTAACAGATTTATAAGTTGTAAATTAATTAGTATTTTTTGAAAATATTGATTTCTTATTTATTTGATGTATCGGATGCCAATAACATTTTTTAATGGCATTAACATTTACTTGAACGCGTATATAAAAGTTGTATATGTATAAACCGATATAAGATATCGATGGGCATTTAAATTTGATTTAAATGCATCTATTTGCTAAGTATTATTAAATGAATTATTGGCCACAAAACTCTTTCAATACAATCCCAGCATCGAAACATGTATACATTTACTATGTACATAAAATTATATATTGCACTTACTCAATATACATTAGAGTATTTATGGATGTACTCATGATATATGCTAAGTATAAATTTGGTAATCTACGTCATTTAATTAATCCACCAATAATTTAATTAAAGGAAAAGAAATGAAAATTTCTGTCTATCCAATTAAAAACATATATCCCCTCATTACTTGACTACTTTAGGGATGAAAACAAAAGGTTTCCTTCTCCAAATTAAATATATCAAGTAACAGTCACGCACAATATATATATAAATGTATGTTTGATATACTCTAATTTATGTAAACATTAAATTCATGTGAATCTTAAAAAATATATTTTATTTACATATATTTTAGATTGAATCTAAAACCCCCTTTAGACTTCATAGGCCCAATAGATCCTAAAGGAGTTTTTTTGAAATTTACCCTTTAACTCTGCTGAGGGCTGGCCCAGTTCCTTTAGTATTGATATACAATATTGATTTACATTGGATTTAAACGTATTTTATTTAATTAGGATTAAAGGGATTTGGAGGCCTATATATGGGGCATGGATGGCTAGCCAAAGGAGTTAAAAAGGAGGGGTTAAATTTGATTTAAGAGGATTTGAAATGGTAAGAGAGAATAGTGGATCTAGAACTACTTTTAACTCCTCTCTCTGCTATTTAAATAGCCTTATCCCATCATTTTGCTCTTTTATTTTTATCTACTACTAGTCTCACTTCTGGTCAAAAATTATAAACATCCACCTCCATTGATTCAAGCATTAAAAATGCAAATTTAAATAAAAATGGGACAACCATGCATAGTGATTTCGGTCTAGTAGCTCTCTTTGTAAGGATTTGAATTCAAATTCAAGCGGTTAATCGATCTAACATTCAAGGTATAACAATTAGGCTATGTCAGGGTAAATTACAATTATGTATATTTATTTTATAATTATCTTGAATCATATTTGCTTATTTATTTACAATTATGTATATTTATTTTATAATTATCTTGAATCATATATGCTTAGATTATATAACAAATCCTTATATGTGATTGCTGTAAACATTGGATGTGAATATATTTGTGTGTCTAGTGATTAAATAAAAAATCACACACACACACACACACACATATATGCATATATAGTTGTCGGTCAGCAAAGGAAAAATAATAATTTTAAATTTAAATAATAGTTTGAAAAGGGATTTGAAAACAAAATTTGATTTTTAATGTATAAATGTGTGTGTATTACATATAAAAATTATGTTATATCACATACATATAAGGATTTTTGAAATTTATATTTATGTATATATAATTATAAAACTAAATATAATTATATATAAATTAATTATTTTAAAATAAAACATGTTATTTTAATATAATACGTATATCATAAAATATGCATGTACATATAGTTTAATATACATTAATTATATTTATGATTGTGAAATTTAAAGAAAATTATTATTTCTTTAAATTTTTCATACAAAAAAAATTAATTAAAAAACATTTTTAAAATTGCAAGGATTTAATAAAAAAATCAGATTTTGTTAAAAATATTGTAGGTCAAAAATATATATGAATATATATATTTTATTCTTTTTATATTATATTTATATTATATTTTTTATATTAAAATTTTAAATATACATATATTTCCAGAAAGATAGTTCCATATACTTATATTTATTTATTTTATCAAAATATTATTTATTGATTCAAATTTGAAATTAGAAAATATTATTTATTGATTAATTTTTGTATTTACAGATATAACTATTTTATAATATTATATATAAATATAAATATTTAGATTATTGTAAATATATTTAATATTACAATAAATTATATATATATATATATATATATATATATATATATATATATATTTGGGTGCATGTGTGCACATATAATAGCACATATGTATATAGTGGGGCTAAAATGTCCATTGTAGTGTAAATCTCAATGCTTATATACGCATATGTTAAATAATGTACATTGTATATGTTACACGTGTGCACATATAATAGCACATATGTATATAGCGGAGCTAGAATGTTCATTGTAGTGTAAATCTCAATGCTTATATACGCGCATGTTAAACCATATACATTGTATATGTTACACGTACACACATATGTGAATACGATACACATGTTCACATTAATAATATAAATATAATATCAGAATAAAATTTATTTACAAAAAAAATAAAATAATGATTTTTATTTAAAAATAATTTAGATCAGATCTAAAATAAATTTATACTTCATAGGCTTAATAAGATCCAAAATGACATATTATTTTGAAATTTATCCATTTAACCCATTATATACCAACCTAAATCCAACAATGGTATTGGAGCCTAATAGTCTATGCAATCTTAATTAGTCATATTAGGGCTAATCATATCCATTCGGTATGTGTAATAGCCCTGTCTTCTACACCCTAAAAATAAGTAAATTTTATTAGAGTATAAGTGTTTGAATTTGAATTGTGATGATTATAATTTAAAAATATTTAGTTAATTAAATTCTATTTAATAAAAGATTTTCTCACAATAAAATTGAATTGCTTAAAAGAAAAGAAAGGAAAATTTTATTTGATAATTAGAGCCCAAATTTAAGGCCTAAAATAAACAAGCCCAAACCTATTTAAATTCATTCCTTTCTCTCTTTGTCTTAACCACTGTCCTATTTACTAGTTCAAACTCGAACCCCCATTTACCATTTTTCAGCCCTAAATCCCTGTACTTAAAAAATCATGACATAGAAAATAAAAATAAAAGAGAAACAAGGTCGCGTTCTTGCCTAGCAACCACAACCAGAACGAGGGGAAAAGGCTACGATGTGGTATGTGACTTGGGAGGAGATTGCGGTCGACCTGGAGTTGACATGTGCTTTGGTGGCGACCATGAAGGACTACGGTGATAGAGTTGGCTGGCAGCATGGTCGAGCATCGACTTGGTGAAGGAGGGGACAACTGCGATGTGACCGTGATTAGTGACGTGATCTCTTCTTAGTGAGGTGCGGATTTGGGTTGGAGGGGTGGAGGTGGAATTCGCAATGTTGCGGTAGAGCTCGGGTCTGGTGGCTGGTGAAGGAGGTGACATGGTGGTGGGCTGAATGAGGGCTGGCTGTGCGAGCTTGTTTTGGCAATGTTTGGAGGCAACGATGGTGAGCGCAGTGGTTGGTTGTGAAACGAATGTGTTTGTTTGGTCATGGTTGACATTCAGGCAAAGTGTGGCTAGTGATTGGAAATAGTGACTTCGGCAATGGTTGTATGGTTACAGGCAGCCGCTGATTTGAAAATTCAAGTTTCTTTTTGGTGGGTTTCTAAACTCACATCTATTTCTATATCCTATTGTTTGATTTCTTTTTACCCCATGTTTTGTTTTATTTTCTCAAATGAATGAATTGTTGGTTTATTGGATAAAATTGATTGCTTGAAGATGATTTATATTTGATATAGTTTGAATTGTATCATGAACAATGTCTTACTTGTTTTATGATGATTATTGGTTGATTTATGATTATCCCCCATTGTGTGATGTTTGGGTAGTGAATAGATGGTTGCAAATAATCGAATAACATTTGAAATGATTTCTTATTAAAATTTAAGATGTTGAAATAAATGGAAAAGTTTGAAAGAGGGATGGTTTTGAAAATATATATATATATATAAGTGGAATAATTTTAATGATTTTAAGAATAGAAATTATTTGGTAAGTGAGGAGTTCTGTGATTTTATAAAATAAGAGAATTTTGAATACTTATATTTTACTTATTCATTGTCGTTTATAAAAATATTTGGAGGATATTTATGAAACGAAATTTAACGTTGATATTTTTTTAAAGTGATAGGTAATTTTATTAGATTTAATAGATTGACAGTTTATAAAATAATATGTTGAGGAAATTGAAATCAAAGGCAATTTATTTGTTGGATGGGTATTATTCCTTATGGCATTTGTTATATATTGTTAAGTGAATTTTTGAAAGTAATATATGTATTTGTGTTGGATTATCAAAATATTTTGGGAATATATTATATGAGGTAGAATTTGAGTTTGATGGATTGCTTTTCATTGATAATGGTTTTAAAGAGGTTTAGAAAATAAATGAGGATTTAAAATAATGATTTTTGGAACTATGTACTTGAGTTTGAAAATATTTATGGATTAAGAATATTCTTATGATTTGATGTTTATAGGTATTTGAAAATATATACTTCTTCGTAGTATTTCCATAATATATTATTAAAGTAGAAATTTGGGATGAAAGGATTTGAGAGGTTTTTAATATATTGACGGGTTCGAATGAAAATTTCTTTGAATCAAATAAGTGGTTTTAAATATGGGTTTTGGTATGAGATTAATAAGTATTATTTTAAAAGAGAAGGAAATAGATAAAAGTGGTGTTTTGTTAAATTAAATTGAAGTGTTTTTATAAAATGAGGAGAAAAATTAAAGTGAAATGTACTTAAATAAAACCCTTCATCTCTTTAATGACTAGTTAAATAATATACCAATGTATGTATGTATGATTGTCGATTTGTTTGCTATAAACAAAATGAAGTTTAATTACCTGTTGTGTTGAATTCTATAAATAAGATGAAGTTAAATTACCTGTTGTGTTGAATTATAAAGTAATGAAAATAAAGAATAATGAATTGAAGTAAGTAAGCGATGAGCGATTTAATAAGCGAAATGGAAATTTATTTAATGTTGATTGATTGAGGGTGTTATGTATATGATTGTATTTCACCAGGCAGTTTGTGACATCCATGTGTGATATATTTATTTACTCAACACAAGTATGATGTCGGGTAATTCGTTGAAGTCTGAGTATTTGATATTTAGATATTGGTGAATTATTCTATATTATACATGAATATTAAATGATATTACTTGGATTGTTGACTTGACGTGTGAAGTAAATTATATAATTCCTTATTTACTTTAAGGCAGGAATATTATTGTCTCTGCTTTTGAGTGAATAAAGGCGTGCGATGCGGAATTCCTTATGTTGATGTGATGGCCAGAAGTTTTGCAAGCCCCAGCTTAGTTTGATTGATCATGGTGTCACTCCCTGATGGTTGTGATGATTTGGCCCCAACATCACATGATCACAGTCTGTTACATATGGCAACTGGATAAGGAGTGCCAAATGAGGCGAGGTGGCTGGCGACAGGAAGCAAGGTACGAGGAAGCGACATACATTTATTGTGCAGCTAAAGACTGGTGAGGATGCTCACATAAAATTTACGAGTAGGGCCTTCCTTTGCATCTGAGAAGTAGCGAGGCTTAAGTGTAAACTCGACTTCTGGAAGTACATTAAAAGTAGAAGTAGTTGTAGCACTAAAGAAGATAATACTAATGAATATATTGAATAACTCAAATACGGTCAAGTAAATATGAATGAACTAATGTACGATTTGTGATGTATGCGATGATGTGTGACATGTGCGATGTGTGCGATAGCTGTTTGATGAGTGCGATGGATGCTTCACATGTGTGGTGTGATGTATGTGATGGATGCTTTACGTGTGTTGTTTGACGTGTATGATGGTGTTCAATGTCTTATGGATGTTTTAATGTTTGATGTGTTATGGGTGTTTAATATGGTGTGGATGTTTTATTATTATTTTGGTCGGTTTTCTTTACTATGCAATGTATATGTTATTCCTTGAGATATTGTTTAAAATGATGTGGATGGTTTTGATTTGGATTGATGGGATGGAGGTGGAATTTGCGACGTTGAGGTGGAGCTCAATTCTGGTGGCTGGTGAAGAAGGCAACATAGTGGTGGGCTGAGTGATGGCTGGCTATGAGAGAGGGTTTTGGCAGAGGTTAGAAAAAGTGATGGTGAGTGCAGTGGTTGGTTGTGGCACAGAGGTGTTCTCCTAGTGGTGGTTAGCGTTCAGGCAAAGTATGGCTGGCGACTGGAAACACTAACTCCAACAACAGTTGTATGGTTAAAGGCAGTCGCTGATTCGAAAATTCAAGCGTCGTTTTGATGAGTTTCTAAACTCATATCTATGTCTATGTCCTATTGTTTGATTTGTTTTTACCCCGTGTTTTGCTTAATTTGCTTTGATGAATGGATTTTTGGTTTATTGGATGAAATTAATTGTTTGGTGATGATTTGTGGTTGATACAGTATGAATTGTGTTGCGAACAATGTCTTGCATGTTGTTGTTTTTATTATTGGTTAATTGTTGATTATACTCCCATTTTATGATGTTTGAGTAGTGAATAGATGGTTGCAAATAATAAAATGACATTTGAAATTATCTCTTATTTAAAATTTAAGAAGTTGAAATAAAAGAAATTTTTGAAAGAGCGATGATTTTGAAAAAAAAATTATAAGTGGAATAATTCTAAAGATTTAGAGAAACATTTGGTAAATGAGGAGTTTTGGGATTTTATAAATAAGAGAATTTTGATGATTTGTATTTTATTTATTTACCGTCATTTATAAAAATATTTCATGGGTGATTATAAAATGGTATTTGAAGTTTATATTTTTAAAGTGATGGGTTAATTTTATTTGGATTTAATAGATTGACAGTTTATAAAATAATATGTTGAAGTAATTGAAAATTATAGGCAGTTTATTTGTTAGATGAGAATTATTCATCATGGGATTTGTTATATATTATTAAGTGAATTTTTGGAAGTAATATATTTATTTGTGCCGGATTGTCAAAGTGTTTTGGGAATATTTTATATAAGGTAGAATACGAGTTTAATGGATTGATTTCTAATAATAATGTTTTAAAGAGGTTTGGAAAATAAATATGGATTTAAAATAATAATTTTTGGAGCTAGATACTTGAGTTTGAAAATATTTATGGATTGAGAATTTTCTTCTGATTTGATGTTTAGAGGTATCTGAAAATATAAACTTCTTCGTTATATTTCCATAATATATTTTTGAAGTAGAAATTTGAAATGAAAGGATTTTAGAGGTTTTAAATATATTGATGGGTTCGAATAAAAATTTCTTTGAAACCAAATAAGAGGTTTTAAATATAGGCTGTTGAATTAAATGGAGATTAACAATTATTATTTTAAAAGAGAGGAAAATAAATCAAAGAGGTGTTTTGTTAAATTAAATTGAAGTGTTTTCATAAAAAGAGGAGAAAATTTAAAGTGAAATGTATTTAAATAAAAACCTTCATCTCGTTAATTACTAATTAAATATTATATTGATATGTGTATGGATGATTGTTGATTTGTTTGCTATGAATGAGAAGCTACATTACCCGTTGTATTGAATTATAAAGTAATGAAAATAAGGAATAATGAATTAAAGTATAGTAAGCAATGAGCGATTTAATAAGCGAGGCGGAAATTTATTTAACGTTGATTAATTGAGGGTGTTGGACATATAATTGTAACAACCCGCATATTTTATGATCAAATATTTTATTTAAATATAGTATAGTTAGTTGGATTAAATTCTGAAATGTGACTTTTTGTATACAGTCGATCCGGACTCGAGACTACTTCCATTGAGTTTAAAATGATGTTTACATCTTGTTTAAATATAAACATTGATATGTTTGGAGTTGATTGGGATTTTGTTATTTTCAATTGGGCTTTGGGTTGTTTTCTAGCCCACTAACCCAATAAGGTAACCCAAACTCTTTTATAAAATACCCATAACTCCTCTCCTCTTCTTTCACTCCAGTCACAATTTCCTAACACTCAAGCAAAAAAAATGGGGGAAAAGGGGGGAAATCAAAATTCCTAAGCCCTAGCTTTTCTTAGGAATTCAAATTCAAGTTCTAAATTGAAGAGAAGCTTAGGTAAGCATCATCTTCTCCATCTCAATATCTGTCCAATTTTCATAATTTCCTATAACCTAACTTAGGAAATATTTGCATATGACCATAGATTGGAGCTTCTAGAGTTGTGATTGAAGTGGAGTTGATCTTTCCTTATTTTAGAGCTTCTTAATTGTTGTTTTTGAGTTTAAAGGTGAGTTCTTGAACTCACATCTATATCTATAGCTTTCATTGTTGTTAGGTATGAATTTCTAACATCTATTTCATGTTCGATTGCTTTTGAATTGAATTGGTTTGGTGAATTTTCCAATTTTCGCATTTTGAAGTCAAAATCTATGAAAATCCAACTATGGATGTTTGGACATGTTGTTTGAAGTGTATTGAAGAGCCTATATGGCTGGGTTGTCACTTGGCATAAATCCCTAGCCACCATGCTCTTCGATCGCTTCCGAGTTGATTTGGCCATCAATGGCCTAGGCAAATTTTACCCTGAGCTTCAGCTCAGACGTCTGGGTAAACACTCAAACGTATGATGCAAAGGAATAAAAATTTCCAAACCTACTGCTCAGACGTCTGAGGTTATTCCTGGACATCTGATTAATCTAGAAGAAATTTCCGGACTTTCAGCTCAGACGTATGGGAAAACCAGCAAACGACCGGCGTTGTTAAATTCAGCCAATTTACCTATTCTTTTGTGGGTTTCCATTTTAGTAGTGATGATCCGAATGGTTATTATCTTCCATTACTGACTTTAATGATTTTTTTCTGGACTTTTGGTGTTTCCATTCGATGGATTTGATATTGATTTCGATGGTTTTGATTCACATTATTGAAATGTGGATTTTGGTGATAGATTGTTTTTACAATCGTTTATATGATTTGTCACTTTAAACTGCAAAGGTTTTTATACTAGTAGTAAATACTAAAATGATTTCAACACTACTTTTAATACCAGACTTGTTTTTAAAACAGTTTTCTAATCTATTAGTCTATACAAACATTTACCTCATTCGTATGAGAAATCTAATTAATCGACTTAGCAAAACAAGTGGTATGAAACGCTTGCATTTCATCGGTTAATTCTTGGGCCTGTTCGATTGAAATCTCGTGATAATTTTCAAGTGGAAATCTACAATCTGTTCGTAGATATTTAAGTTAAGCTAGTGGTTATGGGACATGAAGCTAAACTCATTTATTTACTAGCTTAGTACAATTTACACTTTATTTACTAGCTTAGTGTAAATATTTAAGTTAAGCTAGTGGTTATGGGACATGTAGCTTTGAGTTTGTATTTGATATATCAGATTTCTTCTTGAAATGAAATGCATGACCTTCTATCTGGTATATCGGTACTCACACAAATCAATTACACAGATGGTCGCTCCTCAACAGCCTTGTTCTTTACGCTAGTCGATGGCATTACTTCATAGTGTTCTTGGCTAGGGTGAGTATAGAGGTGGGACGTCACAGCTTGGTATCAGAGCCAAACTTCGAGACAATATAGGATTTTATGGCAAGGATCATTGTCCTAATTCTCTCTTAGGAATCATGACTTAGGATTTAATTCGAGTCTTAGGACCCGTTCTATCTTATTTTCTTTTATGATGCCTTATTTTATCAATCAAGTTTGTTGGATATTCATTCTGAGAATAACCTTTTTCCTCGTCTTTCTTTCTTTCATTCTTAAAGAAGAGAAATTGTTAGACCTGGCCGTCCCAGCGCCGATTGATCCAGTGCTACTCCTCAGGAAGGCATATTCATGTCTGCCCAATGCTTTTCGAACTTATAAAGAATGCCCAAGCTGCCGGACCCATTCCTGAGCCTACTCATCCTAAATCCAGGTTTGCACGCTTGTGCAGTGATTATGCCAATTTGGGTGGAAGGCCATTAAAGGGTTTTGAAAGCGTTACAGAAGTCCAAGCTTGGCTTAGAACATGTGACCGCATTTTTTCTCGCATGAATCTTGTGGATCTACATCGATTCCAAGTGGCTTCTAGCATGCTCCAGGAGAGAGCATTAGATTGGTTGATTTCAAAAATTATAGAAGCAGATCTTACTTGGAAGCAATCTCGGAAAAGGTTCGACTTAAAGTTTGTGCCAAAAGCTGAAAAGTAACTTTAGCCCGATGCTTTATTGACCTTATTCAAGGTGGACCTTCTGTGATAGATTATGTCGCATCTTTTGAATCCCTCTCTAAATATGGGGTCGAGTATATTAATAACCCATTGGAGAAAAATCAAAGATTTATCTATGGTTTGAATAAGAACCTCAAAAAGGCTTTACTTTTGAAACTAGAAGTGCCTTTCGATCAGCTAGTAGATATCGCTCTTTGATTTGAAGAGGCCGATAAAGAAAGTGATGGTGATGTTGGGGGTGCCAAAAAGAACTTCAATAACAACACGAAGAGGCACCCCTCTATTAAGTTCAAAAGCCCTAATCCCCAACAAGAAAGTGAAGCAAGCAACTTCAGTAGCAAAGACTCCAATACCAAATCGTAGAGAATGCTACAATTGTGCTTCTAAGGACCACTGTGTAAATAGGTGTCGACCTACTTCTTGCTGTTATTGCAAAAGTTCGGATCATTATATATCTTCATGTCCCAAACATCAAAGCAAGAAAGAGGAAAAGCTAAATGTTGTGCAAGGCCCTAGTAATGCTTCTCTTGGTCAAGGTATTTCTCATTCTATCCTTGATGGCATTATTATATTTCGTGATCATCCTATTCGAGTTCTTTTTGATACGGGTGCTTCTCACTCTTTTATATTAATAGAACTTGTTGATACTTTGTCCTTAAATGTTATGGGATTGATGACTTCATTAGGAATTGTGAATCCGGTTGGTGGATCGGCAACACTCAGTTTATTTCGTAAGGATGTTGAAATTATTCTATGTGATTATGCTTTCCGTGCCGACTTGCATGTTATGCATTACTTATGTTTCAGAATGAATTTTGGAATGGATTGGATTAATCATTATGAAGCCCACATCCTATGTCCCGAGAGGGCTATCCATCTTCGACATCCTCAATCTGTTAAGCAGATTTCTATTGCTTAAAAATTCAGATTCCAATTCGGTAGCATCCTTATATACTGTAAATCCACATGAGGATGATGATGATGATGAGGACGATGTCATTTCCCTCATTCATGTTGTTTGTGAATTTCTCGATATATTTGTACCTGTTTTAGGATTACCACCTAAGCGAGCAAATGAGTTCAGAATTAATCTAATCCCTGAAGCTCTCCCTATCGCTCATCCTCCTTTTCGTATGTCCAGTAAGGAAAATGTGGAGATGCGTAAACAATTATCCGAATTGAAAGCAAAATAGTTTATTCATTCTAGTTCCTCTCCTTGGAGAGCTTCAGCTATCTTTGTGAAGAAATCTGATGGTACACTTAGGCTTTGCATTGACTACCACAAGCTTAATGGTCTTACCATCAAGAATAAATATCCCTTACCTCGGATTAATGATCTATTCAATCAACTTAGCGGTGCTAGAGCCTTTACACGGTTAGACTTAGCAATCGGTTTTCATCATCTTCGAATTATAGAGCCTAGTATTCCTTTGACGTCGTTCCATACTCGTTATGGATCTTGCTAGTTTGACAAAGAAGGGAGTTAAGTACATTTGGTCAGACAAATGTGAAGCTGCTTTTCAGAAATTAAAAGAACTCCTTTCCAATGCTCCTATTCTTATGACTCCCGAAGGGAACCAAGACTTGATTGTTTATACCGATGCTAGTCGTATTGGTTTGGGAGCCGTTCTCATGCAATGGGAATGTGTTATCACTTATGCTTCTAGACAATTAAAGCCTGCTGAGACTAGATATGCCACACATGATTTAGAGCCCATGGCTATTATTTTCGCTCTTAGAATTTGGCGTCGTTATCTTTTGGGAGAGAAATTTATTCTCTACACCGATCATAAATCTTTGAATATTTATTTTCTCAAAAAGAACATAATTTGCGTCAACAATGTTGGCTCGAATTCCTTGCATCTTATGATCTTGATATACTCTATACCCCCAGAAAGGAAAATCGTGTTGCCAATGCCCTTAGCCGAAAGTAACAAGTCGTTGTTTCCATGATGATATCCGAATGGAATGATCTCGAGACTTTGTCTACTTGTGAGATTTGAGATCATGAATCCGATTCATGTTCATCTCTTGTTTTATGTAGCCTTGAGGCCCATTCTTCTCTTTTAGTTCGCATCCTTGAAGGTCAAAAACAAGATCCCGGATTAGCTCTTCTTAGCCAAAGTTGTAGGGATAAAAATAAGGTCGATGGTTTGAAAGTCTTTGATATTGATACTTGTGGAGGCATTCGAAAATTTGGTAGATTTATTGTGCCAAATATTAGTGATCTTTTTAAAGACATTTTAGAATATTCTCATCATTCTAAATTTACCATTCATCCCGATAGTAGTAAAATGTATGTGGACATGAAACGACTTTATTATTAGGATGGAATGAAATCTGACATTGCTAACTTCATTAAGCGTTGCATGACTTGCCAACTCGTAAAGGCTGAGCATCAAAGGCCTGGTGGGTTATTGCAACCTTTGGACATTCCAGTTTGTAAGTGGGATCAAGTCTCCATGGATTTTATTGACGGTTTTCCCAGTTCTTGTTCGGGTCATAACAGTTTATGGGTGATAGTAGATCGACATACAAAATCTGCCCATTTTCTTCCCATTCGATCCAACCGGACCGTACCACTTTTGGTCAAACTTTATGTTAAAGAAATTGTTAAATTGCATGGAGTTCCTACTTCTATTGTTAGCGGTCGTGATCCATTATTTACTAGTTTTTTTGGAAAGGTCTTCAAAATTTTAGGAACGAAGCTTAATTTAAGTACCGCTTAACATCCTCAGTCCGATGGACAAACCAAGCATGTAAATCAAACTCTTGAAGATCTTCTTCATGCTTGTGTTCTTGATTTTGGTGAAAGTTGGAAAGATCATATTTCTCTTGTTGAATTTTCTTATAATAATAGCTTCAATTCTAGTATTACTTTGGCACCTTTCGAGGCACTCTACGGAAAGCCATGCCGATCTCCTTCATATTGGCTTAAAGCCTGTGAGAGTCTGGTTTTTGGTCCAGATTTTATTTGTGATTCAACAGAAAAGATTGACCTTATTCGTCATAGGATAAGAGAAGCTCAAAGTCGACAAAAATCCTATGCTGATAACCGAATGAGGAATTTAGACTTTTCTATAGGAGATTTGGAGTTCATTCATGTTTCACCTATGAAGGGTGTTGTGCGTTTCAGTCGTTCGGGAAAATCAACACCTCAATATATTGGCCCATTTCCCATCACCGGACGCATTGGTTCCATGGCTTATCGCCTTTCATTACCGGCTCAATATTCTGCTATTCATGACGTATTTCACGCTTCTCAACTACGGAAATGCCTTAGAGATTTCGATTCTATTCTTGACCCCGGTGTTATTGAAGAAATTAAAGTTTCACCTAATTTGACTTATGAGCAATGTTATATTCATATCACTGCTACGGAGGTTAAACGCCTTCATAATAAAGATGTTCCACTTGTGAAAGTTCAATGGTCCTCCAATCCTAAGGATCGTTCTTGGGAATCTAGAAAATTCATCAAGCGAACACATTCGAACTTACTCTCTTGTGCTCCTTAACGTGAACTTCTCACTTCAAATTATTATTTTGTGTTTTTATGCGTTAGAGTGGTTGTTACTCTTTATTTTCTTCATAAGTACTGCGAGGACACAATTTCTGCAAAGAGGGAAGTCTGTAAGAACCCGCATATTTTACAATTAAATATTTAAATGTTTTATATAATTATAGCATTATTAGTTGGATTAAATTCCAAACAGTCAATCCGGACTCGAGACCACTTCCACTGAGTTTAAAATGACATTCACATCTTGTTTAAGTATAAACATCGATATGTTTGGAGTTGATTAGGATTTTGGTATTTTCAATTGGGCTTTGGGTGTTTTCTAGTCCACCAACCCAACAAGGTAACCCAAACTCTTCTACAAAATACCCCTAATCCTCTCCTCTTCATTCATTCCGCTCACAATTTCCTAACACTCAAGCAAAAAGAAAAATGGGGGAAAAGAGGGGAAATCAAAATTCTTACGTCCTAGCTTTTCTTAGGAATTCAAATTCAAGTTCTAAATTGAAGAGAAGCTTAGTTAAGCATCCTCTTCATCTTCTCCATCTCAATCTCTCTCCAATTTTCATAATTTCCTATAAACTAACTTAGAAAATATTTGCATATGACCATAGATTGGAGCTTCTAGAGTTGTGACTGAAGTGGAATTGATCTTTCCTTATTTTAGAGCTTCTCAATTATTGTTTTTGAGTTTAAAGGTGAGTTCTTGAACTCATATCTATGTCTATAGCTTTCATTGTTGTTAGGTATGAATTCCTAACATTTATCTCATGTTTAATTGCTTTTGAATTGAATTGGTTTGGTGAATTTTCCAATTTTTGGTATTTTGAAGTCAAAATCTATGAAAATCCGACTATGCATGTTTGAACTTGTTGTTTAGAGTGTAGTGAAGATCCTATAGGGTTGGGTTGTCGCTTGACATAAATCCCTAGCCATCATCGCTCATTTGATCGCTTCCGAGTTGATTTGGCCATCAATGGCCTAGGAAAATTTTTCCTTGAGCATGAGCTCAGACGTCTAGGAAAACACTCAAATGTCTGATGCAAAAGTATAAAAATTTCCAGACCTATTTCTCAGACGTTTGAGGTTACTCCTGGACATCTGAGTGATTTGGAAGAAATTTCCAGACCTTCAGCTCAGACATCTAGGAAAACCACCAGACTCCCGGCGCTGTTAAATTCAGCCAATTTGCCTATTTATTTGTGGGTTTCCATTTTAATCGATATTTGATGATCCCAATGGTTATTGTCATTCATTACCGACTTTGACGGTTTCTTTTCTGAATTTTTGGTGTTTCCATTTGATGGATTTGATATCGATTTCGATGGTTTTGATTCACGTTATTGAAATATGGATTTTGGTGATAGATTGTTTTTACAATCTTTTATATGATTTGTCAATTTAACATGCAAAGGTTTTAATACCAGTAGTAAATACTAAAACTCTTTCACAATAATGATTTCTACAATAATTTAATACCAAGCCCGTTTTTAAAACCGTTTTCCAATCTATTACTATATACAAACCTTTAAATCATTCGTATGAGAAACCAATTAAACGACATAGCAAAAAAAATGGTATGAAACGCTTGCATTTACTTCGTCGGTTAATTCTTGGACTTGTTCGATTGAAATCTCATGACTATTTCCGAGTGGAAATCTACAATCCGTTCGTAAATTTTTAAGTTAAGCTAGTGGTTATGGTACATGAAGCTAAACTCATTTATTTACCAACTTAGTGTAATTTATACTTGTTGATCAATGATGATCATTTTGTTGTTTATACTAGCACTATGCGATGTCTCTTTGTCCGCAAAGGGGGACTATACCCTATTAGGAGGAGCTTCGGGTCATAGTCCGCAAAGGGGGACTATACCTATTAGGAGGAGCGTCGGCTCATAGTCCGCAAAGGGGGACTATACCCTGTTAGGAGGAGCTTCGGCTCATAGCCCGCAAAGGGGGACTATACCCTGTTAGGAGGAGCTTTGACTCATTTTATGGGTTAGCGACCCACGGGATAGCGTTCCGTTTGTGATACACGTGTTGGCGAGTTTTCATGCTCCCGTTTGTGATAGGTCTCCCCCCTTCTTTTGTGTTTTCTAGATTTCCAATTGATGATTTCTAGAATTTGTATTTCACCAAATTTGGTGATTTGCATTGATATGTTTTGTCAATATTTGAGGTTTGATGAATAAGCTAAAGAATATGATATTCTTTTTGGATATTTGAGGAGATTTGAGATATTATATGATTTTCATTGTTATCAAATATATACTTGCCATAGTATGACATTATTTTTGTCATATATTTTAGTCATATCTCTTATCCTATCTCATCTTGTATGATATTTATAGCTAGACTGATCCGTTCATTATTTTTCTTCTTAAATAATACTCGGGTCAGACAAAGTTGTTTCAGGTGCTTCCACTTGACTTTTTAGCAGGGACTAGCTTCTGACTTTTGGCTAACTACTTTAGCTCGGTGGTTTTTATTTTTATACATTCGAGATAGAGACTCCTTGATGTATACTTAATCTTTTGTCTAGTACTTGTACCTATTCTTTTGTGATGTAGTGGATCTTGTATGACCACTACTTTGATGTTCACTTCTATATGTTATTCGTATCTGTTTCCGCCTTAGTGATCTGAATATCCGTGACTAATTTTGTGTTATGCTTATTTTATATTTGTTTTCGAAGGCCACATAACCACTATGTAGTAGCTTTGAGTTTGTATTTGATATGTCAGATTTCCTCTTGAAATGAAATGCATGACCTTCTATCTGGCATATCGGTACTCGCACAAATCAATTACACCGATGGTCGCTCCAAAATAGCCTTATTCTTCGCGCTAGTTGACGGCATTACTCGTCAATGTTCTTCGCTAGTGTGAGTATAGAGGTGGGGCATCATAGCTTGGTATCAGAGCCACACTTCGAGACAATATAGGATATTATGACAAGGATCATTTTCCTAAGTCTCTCTTAAGAATCGTGCCTTAGGATTTAATTCGAGTCTTAGGACCCGTTCTATCTTATTTTCTTTTATGATGCCTTGTTTTATCAATCAAGTTTGTTTGATATTCATTCTGATAATAAATTTTTTCCTCGTCTTTCTTTCTTTCTTTCTTAAAGAAAAGAAATGGTTAGACCTGGCCGTCCCAGCGCCGGTCAATCAAGTGCTACTCCTCAAGATGGCGTATTCATGTCTGCCCAACAGCTTTTCGATCTTGTAAAGAATGTCCAAGCCGTCAGACCCATTCCTGAGCCTACTTATCCTAAATCCAGGTTTGCACGCTTGTGCAGTGATTATACCAATTTGGATGGAAGGCCATTCAAGGGTTTAGAAAGCGTTATAGAAGTCCAAGCTTGGCTTAGAACATGCGATTGCATCATTTATCGCATGAATCTTGTGGATCTACATCTAGTCCAAGTGGCTTCTAGCATGCTCCAGGAAAGAGCATTAGATTGGTTGATTTCAGAAATTGTAGAAGCACATCTTACTTGGGAGCAATTCCAGGAAAGGTTCGAGTTAAAGTTTGTGCTAAAAGCTAAAAAAGTAGCTTTAGCCCGACGCTTTATTGACCTTGTTCAAGGTGAATCATTTGTGACAGATTATGTCGCATCTTTTGAATCCCTCTCTAAATATGGGGTTGAGTATATTAATAACCTATTGAAGAAAAATCAGAGGTTTATCTATGGTTTGAATAAGAACCTCAAAAAGGCTTTACTTTTGAAACTAGAAGTGCATTTCAATCAGCTATTAGATACCGTTCTTCGATTTGAAGAAGTCGATAAAGAAAGTGATGGTGATGTTGGGGGTACCAAACATAACTTTGATGAAAACAAGAAGAGGCATCCCTCTATTAAGTTCAAAAGCCCTGATCCTTAACAAGAAAGTGAAGCAAGCAACTTTGATAGCAAAGACTCCAATACCTAATCGTAGAGAATGCTACAATTGTGGTTTTGAGGACCACTATGTAAATAGATGTCCAAGGTCTATTTCTTGCTGCTATTGCAAAAGTTCAGGTCGTTATATATCTTCATATCCCAAACATCGAAGCAAGAAAAAGGAAAATATGAATGTTGTGAAGGCCCCAGTAATGCTTCTCTTGGTCAAGGTATTTCTCATTCTATCCTTGATGGCATTATTATATTTTGTGATCATCCTATTCGAGTTCTTTTTGATATGGGTGCATCTCACTATTTTATATCAAAAGAACATGTTGATACTTTGTCTTTAAATGTTATGGGTTTGATGACTTCGCTAAGAATTGCGAATCCGGTTGGTGGATCCACAATACTCTGTTTATTTTGTAAGGATGTTGAAATTTTTCTATGTGATTATGCTTTCCATGGCGATTTGCATGTTATGAATTACTTAGATTTTGGAATGATTTTGGGAATGGATTGGATTAATCATTATGAATCCCACATCCTATGTCCCGAGAGGACAATCCATCTTCGACATCCTCAATTTGTTAAGCAGATTTCTATTGTTCTTAAAGATTCAGATTCTAATTCGGTAGCATCCTTATATTCTCTAAATCCACATGATGATGATGATGATGATGAGGAGGAAGATGTCATTTCCCTCATTCACGTTGATCGTGAATTTCTCGATATATTTGAGCCCGGTTTAGGATTATCCCCTAAACGAGAAATTGAGTTCAGAATTAATCTAATCCCTGAAGCTCTGCCTATCATTCGTCCTCCTTATCGTATGTCCAATAAGGAAAATGAGGAGATGCATAAACAATTATCCAAATTGGAAGCAAAACAGTTTATTCATTCTTATTCCTCTTCTTGGTGAACTTCAGCCATTCTGTATGGAAATTAGATGGTACACTTAGGCTTTGCGTTGACTA
The DNA here is from genome assembly GCA_030765085.1 of Allium cepa. Taxonomy (NCBI): domain Eukaryota; kingdom Viridiplantae; phylum Streptophyta; class Magnoliopsida; order Asparagales; family Amaryllidaceae; genus Allium; species Allium cepa. Next base: position 950,570,799 of record CM060928.1, on the reverse strand, counting down.
CCGCAAGCTTATTGATCTTACAATCAAGAATAGATATCTCTTACCACAGATTGATGATCTATTCGATCAACTCAGTGGTGCTAGAGTATTTTCACAGTTAGACTTAGCAACTAGTTTTCATCATCTTCTAATTTCAGAGGATATTATTCCTTTGACGTCGTTTCGTACTCGTTATGGATTTTATAAAAGGCTTGTTATGCCATTTGGTTTAACAAATGCTCCATCTTATTTCGTTAACCCTTTGAACCGAATTTTCAAGGACTTCCTCGATCGATTTGTTCTCATCTTCATAGACGATATTCTTATTTATTATTAAACTGAGGAAGAGCATGAAAAACATCTCGAATTGTGTTAGCAACCCTTAGGAGCAATCAATTGAAAGCAAAATTTTCTAAGTGCCACTTTTGGCAATCCCGCATGAAAATTTTAGGACATATTATTTCTGAATCCGGAATTTCCATGGATCCTCAATGATTGGAGAGATTTAAAATTGGAAGAGACCGGAGAATGTGATGGAAATCCATAGTTTTCTTGGATTGGCGGGCAATTACCGTCGTTTCATAAAAGACTTTTCTAAAATTTCCGTGTCTCTTACTAGTTTGACAAAGGATGGAGTTAAGTACATTTGGTCAAACAAATGTGAAGCTGCTTTTCAGAAATTAAAAGAACTCCTTTCTGATGCTCCTATTCCTGTGATTCTCGAAGGGAACCAAGACTTGATTGTTTATACCGATGCTAGTCGTGTTGGTTTGGGAGTCGTTCTCATGCAAAGGGAATGTGTTATCGCTTATGCTTCTAGGCAATTAAAGCCTGCCGAGACTAGATATACTGCTCATGATTTAGAGCTCACGGCTATTGTTTTCATTCTTAGAATTTAGCGTCATTATCTTTTGGGAGAGAAATTTGTTCTCTACACCAATCATAAATCTTTGATATATTTATTTTCTCAAAATGAACTTAATTTGTGTCAACAACGTTGGCTCGAATTCCTTGCATCTTATGATGTTGATATTCTCTATACTCCTGGAAAGGAAAATCGTGTTGCTGATGCCCTTAGCCGAAAGCAACAAGCAGTTGTTTCCATGATGATATCCAAATGGAATGATCTCAAGACTATGTCTACTTGTGAGATTCGAGATTGTGAATCTGATTCATGTTCATCTCTTGTTTTACGTAGCCTTGAGGCTCATCCTTCTCTTTTAGACACATCCTTGAAGCTCAAAAGCAAGATTCCAAATTGGCTCTTCTTAGCCAAAGTTGTAGGGATAAAAATAGGGTCGATGGTTTGAAAGACTTTGATATTGATGCTCGTGGAGGCATTCGAAAATTAGGTAGATTTATTGTGCCAAATATTAGTGATCTTCGTAAAGACATTTTAGAAGATTCTCATCGTTCTAAATTTATCATTCATCTCGGTAGTAGTAAAATGTATGCGGACATGAGACGACTTTATTATTGAGATGGAATGAAATATGATATTGCTAACTTCATTAAGCATTGCATGACTTGCTAACTCGTATAGGCCGAGCATCAAAGGCCCGTTGGATTATTGCAACCTTTGGACATTCCAGTTTGGAAGTGGGATCAAGTCTTTATGGACTTTATTGACGGTCTTCCCCATTCTCGATCGGGGCATGACAGTTTATGGGTGATAGTAGATGTGCTTACAAAATCCGTCCATTTCTTCCAGTTCGGTCCAACCCGACCGTACCTTTTTTGGACAAACTCCATGTTAAAGAAATTGTTAAATTGCATGGAGTTTCGACTTCTATTGTCAGCGATCGTGATCCATTATTTACTAGTGGTTTTTGGAAAGGTCTTCAAAAAGATTTGGGAACGAAGCTTAATTTTAGTACTGCTTATCATCCTCAGTCCGATGGACAAACCGAGCATGTAAATCAAACTCTTGAAGATCTTCTTCGTGCTTGTGTTCTTGATTTTGGTGGAAGTTGGGAAGATCGTATTTCTCTTATTGAGTTTTCTTATAATAGTAGCTTTAATTCTAGTACTAGTATGGCACCTTTCGAGGCACTCTACGGAAGGCCATGTCGATCTCCTTCATGTTGGCTTGAAGTCGGTGAGAGGCTGGTTTTAGGTCCAGATTTTATTCGTGATTCCACAAAAAAGATTGACCTTATTCGTTATAGGATGAGAGAAGCTCAAAGTAGACAAAAATCCTATGCTAATAACCGAAGGAGGAATTTAAAATTTTCTGTTGGTGATATGGTGTTCATTATTGTTTCGCCTATGAAGGGTGATGTGCGTTTCAGTCATTCGGGAAAATTGGCACCTCGATATGTCGACCCATTTCCCATCACCGAATGCATTGTTCCGTGGCTTATCGCCTTTCATTACCGGCTCAATTTTCTACTATTTATGACATATTTCAAGTTTCTCAACTACGGAAATGCCTTAAAGATTCTGATTCTATTCTTGAGCCTGGTGTTATTTAAGAAATTGAAGTTTCACCTAATTTGGCTTATGAGCAACATCCTATTCGTATCATTGCTATGGAGGTTAAACGCCTTCGTAATAAAGACGTTTCGCTTGTGAAAGTTCAATGGTCCTTAATCCTAAGGATTGTTCTTGGGAATCCATAAAATTCATCAACCGAACAAATTCAGACTTACTCTCTCGTGCTCCTTAAGGTGAACTTCTCACTTCAAAATTTTCTTTTGTGTTGTTACGCCTTAGAGTGGGTTTTGCTCTTTATTTTCTTCTTAAGTATTGCGAGGACACAATTTCTTTAAGAAGGGGAGTCTGTAACAACCTGCATATTTTACGATTAAATATTTAAACATTTTATTTAAATATAGCATCGTTAGTTGGATTAAATTTCAAAATGTGACTTTTTATAAACAGTCGAATCCAGACTCGATACCACCTCCATTGAGTTTAAAACGACGTTTACATCTTGTTTAAGTATAAACATCGACATGTTTGGAGTTGATTAGGAAATTGGTATTTTCAATTGGGCTTTGGGTTATTTTCTAGCCCACCAACCCAACAAGGTAACCCAAACTCTTCTATAAAATACCCCTAACTCCACTCCTCTTCATTCATTCCACTCATAATTTCCGAACATTCAAGCAAAAGGAAAATGGGGGAAAAGAGGAGAAATCAAAATTCCTAAGCTCTATCTTTTCTTTTAAATTCAAATTCAAGTTCTAAATTGAAGAGAAGCTTAGGTAAGCACCCTCTTCATCTTCTCCATCTCAATGTCTCTCCAATTTTCATAATTTCCTATAACCTAACTTAGGAAATATTTGCATACAACCATAGATTGGAGCTTCTAGAGTTGTGATTGAAGTGGAGTTGATCTTTGCTTATTTTAGAGCTTCTAAATTGTTGTTTTTGAGTTTAAAGGCGAGTTCTTGAACTCGCATCTCTGTCTATAGCTTTCATTGTCATTAGGTATGAATTACTAACATCTATTTCATGTTCAATTTCTTTTGAATTGAATTGGTTTGGTGAATTTTCCAATTATTGGTATTTTGAAGTCAAAATCTATGAAAATCCTACTATGGATGTTTAGACATGTTGTTTAGAGTGTATTGAAGAGCCTATAGGGCTGGGTTGTTGCTTGGCATAAATCCTTAGCCACTATTGCTCATTCGATCGCTTTTAAGTTGATTTGACCATCAATGGCCTGGGCAAATTTTGCCCTGAGCTTCAGCTCAAACGTCTGGGGAAAACAGTTAGACGTCTGATGCAAAGGAATAAAATATTTCATACCTATTGCTTAGACATCTGAGGTTATTCCCAGACACCTAAGTGTTCTGGAAGAAATTTCCATAACGTCAGATCAGACGTCTTGGAAAACCACCTGACATCCGGCGCTGTCAACTTCAACCAATTTGCCTATTTTTATGTGGTTTTCCATTTTAATCGATTTTTGATGATATGAATGGTTATTGTCATACATTATTGACTTTGACGATTTCTTTTTTGGATCTTTGGTGTTTCCATTTGATGGATTGGATATTGATTTCGATGGTTTTGATTCGCGTTATTGAAATGTGGATTTTGATGATGGATTGTTTTTAAAATCGTTTCTATGATTGTTATTTTAAAATGCAAAGGTTTTTATACTAGTAGTAAATACTAAAACTCTTTCACAAAAATGATTTCAACACTACTTTTAATACATGGCTCTTTTTTAAACTATTTTGCAATCTATTAGTTTATACAAACCTTTACCTCATTCGTATGAGAAATCCAGTTAAACGATTTAGCAAAACAAGTGGTATGAAACGCTTGCGTTTACTTCGTCAGTTAATTCTTGGACTTGTTCGATTGAAATCTCGTGATAATTTTCAAGTGGAAATCTACAATCCATTCGTTAATATTTATGTTAAGCTAGTGGTTATGGGACATGAAGCTAAACTTACTTATTTACTAGCATAGTGTAATTTAAACTTGTTGATCGACGATGATCATTTTGTGGTTTATATTAGCATTATGCGATGTCTCTTTGTCTGCAAAGGAGGACTATACCCTATTAAGAGGAGCTTCGGTTCATAGTCCATAAAGGGGAATTATACCCTGTTAGGAGGAGCGTCGGCTCATAGTCCGCAAAGGGGGACTATACCCAGTTCGGAGGAGCTTCGGCTGATAGTCCACAAAGGGGGACTATACTTTGTTAGGAGGAGCTGCAGCTCATTTTATGGGTTAGCGACCCATGGGATAGCGTTCCGTTTGTGATACACCTGTTGGAGAGTTTTCATGCTCCCGTTTGTGATTGGCCTCCCGCCTTCTTTTGTGTTTTTTGGATTTCTAATTGATGATTTCTAGAATTTATGTTTCACCGATTTTTGTGATTTGCATTGATATGATTTTTCAATGCTTGAGATTTGGTGAATAAGCTAAAGAATATGATATTCTTTTTGGATATTTGTTGAGATTTGAGATATTATATGATTTTCATTGTTGTCAAATATATACTTGTCATAGTATAACATTATTGTTATCATATATTTTAGTCATGTCTCTCATCATATCTCATCTTGTATGATATTTATAGCTGGATTGATCCGTTTATTATTTTTCTTCTTAAATAATACTCGTGTAAAACCAAGGTGTTTCAGGTGCTTCCACTTGACTTCTTAGAAGGGACTAGCTTCTGACTTTTGGCTAACTACTTTAGCTTGGTAGTTTGTTTTATACATTCGATATGGAGACTTCTTGATGTATACTTATTCTTTTGTCTATTACTTGTACCTATTCTTTTGTGATGTAGTGGATCTTGTATGACTACTACTTTGATGTTCACTTCTATGTGTTATATTCGTGTCTGTTTCCTCTTTAGTGATATGAATATCCATGACTAATTTTGTGTTATGCTCATTTTATATTTGTTTTCGAACCCCACATAGCCACTGTGTAGTAGCTTTGAGTTGGTATTTGTTAACTCCACTTTTTCAGCAAGGCCGTGATATCAAAAATCGACTGAGAAGCTAATGATAGTTCATCTCGAAGGATGGTCAACTCAACCCCCCAACAAAGCAAGTTCTGTTGAATGTATTTTCAGATAAGATCCCCTACGGAGGGGGGGTCCAGGGGGGGTGCCAACCCCCCTAGGTGGGGGTGCGGGGGCAACGCCACCGCCTACGGTGTTCGACCTGACCGGTCAGGTCGCAGGGGTCCAGGGGGCAGCGCCCCCGGCGGGGTGCGGGGCAGTGCCCCGACCAAAACGGTATACGACTTAAAGAATGAAGCGACCTATCTTCTATTCGAGGCCAGCAACCTAACTGCTCAAGAAGTGGGCGACTCAATAAGTGGCGACTCAAGAGGTGGCACCGACTTAAGGAGTTAAAGGGTCAACCGACTTAACGAGATAAGCGGGTGCCGACCTAGTAACATAGCATGGAATGCCGACCTAAGGCTAAAAGGGATGCCGACCTAAGGCCTGATGGGATGCCGACCTAAAGGTGCTACCGACCTAAGGTCTAAAAGGGATGCCGACCTAAGGCCTGATGAGTTGCCGACCTAAGGCTATGCCGATCTAACAACCCAAAGGGTTTGCCGATCTAATAGCTCAGGACTTAATTCGATGCCGACCTAACTGGTTAAGAAGCGTACCGATCCAATGCCTTATCATGGGTGCCGACTCAATGCCTTTACCAAGTTCCCGACCTAAGGGCTTAAATGGTTAACGACCTAATGCCTTGAAGGATGCCGACTTAGGAAGTCTACCGATCTAACTTGAGTACCGGTCTAATTATCTAAAGGAGCTGCCGACCTACTTGATGAGGACATGGAAAGGTACACGACTCATACTTAAGCCGGGGCATGTTAACTCGGCTACGACTTAGAACTGGTGATTTAAGTCCGGAGAAGCATGCTTGCCCCATTAAAAGCATGAGCCATGCATAAGAGAAAGGGGGACCTACGACCTAGCTTATCTCGGCAACAACTCAATTCAGACAAGCTTGCTTCCATTAAGTCGTGGGCTTGGCTCGTTAGATCGGCGATGGGATAAGTTAAGTCGGCCACGACTTATACTAAGTCGGTCGCGACGTAGAACTTGGCAAAAATTCCAGACCAGAACTCTCTATAAATAGACGACCACTTCCAACGTTCAAGGGACTTTTGGGGGGGCTCATTCTCGAAGCGCCGATACTCTGCCATTTTCTCAACTCAAGCAACACTTCAAGCACTCCAAACATCAAAGACATTACACCAAACTTCAAGAGATAGAATCTACTTCGTTCATCATGGATTTGAAGGATAATTCTCCATTAAAGTTTGTACTAACAGTCTAGAGTGGTTTGTAATTGAAGAAAGTTGTATAAGTTGTACTCGAATCAGCAATAAAGAAATCTAAGTGGACGTAGGCTCGATTTTAGGCCGAACCACTATAAAACTTGTGTTTTTACTGCTTTTTTCTGCAATTTCTTTACTTGCTTATAATTCTTTCCCGATCTATCGGGTGGTGCTTTCACAACTATACTTCACACACTGGGTGTTAGCGTTCAAATTTAAGCGTTAACATTTTTGGTGCTTTCACTGAGAACCCAACTCAGGAATACTTTCACCATTGCTTCGCGAAAGTTTGTTGAAAGAATCTCTCTAAAGACTAGAAGTTTATTGGAAATAATGGCTCCTGGGAGAAAGCGAAGTTCCGCAAGATCCGATAATGTTCAAGAGAATACTGCTACCTCTCCTCCTTCAAGTCAAGCAGCTCCAAACGCTGGAGTTACACGAGCAGAATTGAACGCCGTAGTTTTGGGATTGAATCAGCAATTGAATGCTCAAAATGCGCAGTTGGAAGCCCAGAATGCCCAGAATGCCTTGATTATGGATAGGTTAAACACCCTACTTGAGGCAAATCACCAACGACAGGATAATGAAACAATCTATGCTGAAGATGCCCGTGACCCCCAAGAGAAAGGTATTCCTCAAAAAGCAGACAACACCACTGCAAGGGGACCTTCCCAAGCTGAAGGTTCAAGGCCGCAACCAACTTTTCGCGAATATTTGCCCAGGCAAACTTCCGAAAGAACAGCGGACGCAGACGTCTGCCCGGCAAGACCTTTGAACGATGAGGAGTACCTATCAGGGATGGTTCGCTCGATTATGAAAGAAAGCATGCAAAGGCAAGAGGATGAAAATGATTGGGGATTTGCCCCGAGTAAGACACCTTTCACCGAAAAAATCTTAAAGGCAGAGTTTCCCAAGAAATTTGTACCTCCTACCATCCCAGCTTATCGAGGGACAAGTGACCCTAACCAATTCCTGTACAAGTACGATTGGCATATGACCGGGGCAAGAGCAATAGATGAGATCAAGTGCCGTTACTTTCCGGTATACTTAGAGGGAGTGGCCTTACTTTGGTTCACAAAGCTGCCAGTTAGATCCGTGGATCAATTCTCTGACTTAACACGGAAGTTCAAGGATCAGTTCAGGCTATATGCTACAAAAGCCAAGGATATAATGTCTCTCTCTAGTCTAGAACAAAACCCCGGAGAATCTACCAGATCATTCTTAAATCGTTTCAATATAGCCCTAGCTGAAGTCGAGAACGCAGAGCCAAGGATGGTTTTGACTTATCTAATGCGGGCTATCGATAAATCGAGTGAATTCGGTAAATGGCTAAAAATGAAGGAGCCAAACTCACTTGAGAAATTCTATAAGAAGGCTGATGAATTTATGCGTTTGGAAAGCTTTCCTGCGACATCAAGAGCAATCGAGGCCGAAATTTTGAATGTCGGTGTTACTTCTGATAAAAGGGAACCTAGAGGACAGAAGAGGAAGAACGATGGTGGAAAAAAGAAGAGAGACTTGAAGAAAGCTCGCCGCTTTAAACCCTCAGACTTTACTCTCTTAACTGATACCCTGGAGAACATCTTTCTCGCAACCAAGGATGCTTTTGATTATCCTAAGCCACCTGAGTTGAAGGTTGGGAAAAATGCTATGCATAATGGGAGGTTCTGTCAGTTCCATAACCAACCTGGTCATGACACCAATGAATGTCGTCATTTAAGGAATTTGATTGAAGAACTATTGAGACAGAATAAACTTCAGCAATATGTCAAAAGAGGCAGGAATGACCCATCCTCATCCACTCAGGGGAGGCCCTCACCCGGCAGTCAGGAATCATGATGGGATGGAAGGACACGCTCATGCTCTAAGAAAAGCCCCGAAGGGAGAGAATGTTCCTGTTCTCACACCGGGGATTCGATCCCGAGGAGCTTGGGACAGCAATGATTTGCATCCATGTTTTACTTTATGGCTTTGTTACAAATTTGTAAAAGAATGATGGATTTATCATTCTCATATTAAAAGTCATTGTAAAAACATTGCAAATGAAATATAGGAACTATAAATCTTGTGTTTTCTATTACTATAAAAGACCTGTTTCATTTCGATATGCCAAATATCTTGAATATATTGCTAAAATGTCGATTTAATATTGCAGGCAATCAAAGCAAAGCTTACCTAGTCAGCACATCGCAAAGCAAAGCGATTCCTATAAGTCATTGAGCAAATAAATGTCAAGCCAGAAAAGGTTCCAAATTGAATTCCTGCATAAGAAATGTTCCTCATGAACAGTTGATACAACCAAAAGGGCACCTTCCCCACGCGATGGTTTCAGGCCCTCGCTAACCGACAAAGATCGTTTGTGCAAACAGACATCTAGTCGGGTAGTTTGGGTCTGCCCTATGGATTCACTTAACATTGAGGAGCATTTCTCTGGAAAAGAGACAAATAACTTGCAAAGAAAAGAACATGGCTGTGGAAATAATAACGAGGAATCGCTAAGGAGCGGATGGTGAAGAGGCATGGGCAAGCAGACCGAAAACACACAAGCCCTCTTCGGAGGCACAAGTCCTCCAATGAGGCACACTTCCCAAGTTTGAAGTGCAAACTCAAGTCCTCCAATGAGGCACACTTCCCAAGTTTGAAGTGCAAACTCAAGTCCTCCAATGAGGCACACTTCCCAAGTTTGAAGTGCAAATTAAAGCCCTCCAATGAGGCACACTTCCCAAGTTTGAAGTGCAAATTAAAGCCCTCCAATGAGGCACACTTCCCAAGTTTGAAGTGCAAACTAAAGTCCTCCAATGAGGCACACTTCCCAAGTTTGAAGTGCAAACTAAAGCCCTCCAATGAGGCACACTTCCCAAGTTTGAAGTGCAAATTCAAGCCCTCCAATGAGGCACGCTTCCCATGTTTGAAGCTTAAACTAAAGCCCTCCAATGAGGCACGCTTTCCATGTTTGAAGCTTAAACTAAAGCCCTCCAATGAGGCACGCTTCCCATGTTTGAAGCTTAAACTAAAGCCCTACTCAAAGGCACAACCCTTCAGAGGATAAAGACCTCTTCGGGGGCACATTTCACCAGAACTGAAGTGCAAACTCTTCGGAGGCCCACTTCTCCAGAGGTGAAGTGCCAAATAAAGACCTCTTCGGGGGCACATTTCACCAGAGCTGAAGTGCAAACTCTTCGGAGGCCCACTTCTCCAGAGGTGAAGTGCCAAATAAAGACCTCTTCGGGGGCACATTTCACCAGAGCTGAAGTGCAAACTCTTCGGAGGCCCACTTCTCCAGAGGTGAAGTGCCAAATAAAGACCTCTTCGGGGGCACATTTCACCGGAGCTGAAGTGCAATCTCTGTGGAGGCCCACTCCTCCAGAGTTGAAATGTCAAATCAAAGCCCTCTAGCGAGGCGCAACCAAAAAAAAAAAAAAAAAAAAAAGGGAAAAAAGGCTTCTCCAATACAAGGCACACTCTAACAGAGCAAGAATAATATTTCCTCAAAAATGGAAAATTATTCTCTAGAGAAAGAGTGCATGCCTTGTCAAAATGGAAGAGTTATTCTCTAAAGAAAGAGTACAAGTCTTTTAAAAACAGAAGAATTGTTCTCCAAAAATTTCCTCAAAATGGAAAATATTACAATGAGTTGTGGTATGGGGCAATATAATATTGCTACAATAATAAAAACAAAACCTAAGCAACGTACCACAAGCTCACTACAATATCATGCAAAGAGAATAAAGAAACTTGTTTGAAAATGAGGAGTAAATACATTCTCAAATACAGACAAAAGTTTCTATAAAATTTGTTATGCACGTGCAGGTTTCAAAAGGCAAAACAAGAAGGATGACCCCACACCGTCAAACGGAGTAAAACATTACACCAATAAGGCTTCCGCAATAGGTTTCATTGATGCAAGTTCCTTTGCGAAAGCTGGGGCATCTGAAGTTTCTGCTTGAAAAACCAGGGGCATCGTGAAGCTAAGTCGACCAAAAGGAGTGCAAAAGTTCGAATTATTGCAAGAATTCATCTTTCAGCAAAAATTCAACACTCCTCTCCTTAACCGTCACAGCACTTAGTCTTTTAAAAATTGACTTGTGACTGGAATATTCGGAAAAAGGAAGGAAGTGCTGCAAAAGTAAAGAATGAAATTGGTACCGGACAACTTGGATTTTGAAAATCCCAGAAATGAAAGGATCCAGTTTTCCCCACTACTCTTCTTATCGAAAGGATATTCTATATGAAGAACTGGATATTCAAGAGTAAAGGTGCACGTTTTCTAAAAGCATATGAAGTGTTGTGCAAAGCTACTAAAATAACAAGTAATTAAAGCAATACTTGAAATAATACTGGTTGGCATATGTCAATTCAGAAAAATTCGAGGCTTGTTATTTGAAAGTAAGTGCGGTGTCAATGCAGATAGCAGTTATAACTGTGTAAACTTTGTGTTGATACTTCATTCAGGACAATTGATTCGCAACACTTCATCAAGACCATATTAATTTGCTTACAATAAAATACCAGTTCTTCGATCTAATCCATCACTTGATATGGGCAATCGGTGATGAGTATATTCGCCCTATTTTTCTACAAATGTTGCGTTTAACAGGTTGTTAAAATAATCTGTAAAGAGATGCAGCAAGTTCAGGTCAAGGTTCCATTGAATCGCATTGGTCAAGTTTAAAAGGCTTCAGGTCAAAAGCAATGCAAAGTTGCCTAAGTACAAGCTCAGCAGCTCAGTAGAGCACGAGTTAAGAAGAATCGAAGCACACGACCTAGTCCCTAGGCGTATACTTCGAGGGGCAAGTGTTAACTCCACTTTTTCAGCAAGGCCGTGATATCAAAAATCGACTGAGAAGCTAATGATAGTTCATCTCGAAGGATGGTCAACTCAACCCCCCAACAAAGCAAGTTCTGTTGAATGTATTTTCAGATAAGATCCCCTACGGAGGGGGGGTCCAGGGGGGGTGCCAACCCCCCTAGGTGGGGGTGCGGGGGCAACGCCACCGCCTACGGTGTTCGACCTGACCGGTCAGGTCGCAGGGGTCCAGGGGGCAGCGCCCCCGGCGGGGTGCGGGGCAGTGCCCCGACCAAAACGGTATACGACTTAAAGAATGAAGCGACCTATCTTCTATTCGAGGCCAGCAACCTAACTGCTCAAGAAGTGGGCGACTCAATAAGTGGCGACTCAAGAGGTGGCACCGACTTAAGGAGTTAAAGGGTCAACCGACTTAACGAGATAAGCGGGTGCCGACCTAGTAACATAGCATGGAATGCCGACCTAAGGCTAAAAGGGATGCCGACCTAAGGCCTGATGGGATGCCGACCTAAAGGTGCTACCGACCTAAGGTCTAAAAGGGATGCCGACCTAAGGCCTGATGAGTTGCCGACCTAAGGCTATGCCGATCTAACAACCCAAAGGGTTTGCCGATCTAATAGCTCAGGACTTAATTCGATGCCGACCTAACTGGTTAAGAAGCGTACCGATCCAATGCCTTATCATGGGTGCCGACTCAATGCCTTTACCAAGTTCCCGACCTAAGGGCTTAAATGGTTAACGACCTAATGCCTTGAAGGATGCCGACTTAGGAAGTCTACCGATCTAACTTGAGTACCGGTCTAATTATCTAAAGGAGCTGCCGACCTACTTGATGAGGACATGGAAAGGTACACGACTCATACTTAAGCCGGGGCATGTTAACTCGGCTACGACTTAGAACTGGTGATTTAAGTCCGGAGAAGCATGCTTGCCCCATTAAAAGCATGAGCCATGCATAAGAGAAAGGGGGACCTACGACCTAGCTTATCTCGGCAACAACTCAATTCAGACAAGCTTGCTTCCATTAAGTCGTGGGCTTGGCTCGTTAGATCGGCGATGGGATAAGTTAAGTCGGCCACGACTTATACTAAGTCGGTCGCGACGTAGAACTTGGCAAAAATTCCAGACCAGAACTCTCTATAAATAGACGACCACTTCCAACGTTCAAGGGACTTTTGGGGGGGCTCATTCTCGAAGCGCCGATACTCTGCCATTTTCTCAACTCAAGCAACACTTCAAGCACTCCAAACATCAAAGACATTACACCAAACTTCAAGAGATAGAATCTACTTCGTTCATCATGGATTTGAAGGATAATTCTCCATTAAAGTTTGTACTAACAGTCTAGAGTGGTTTGTAATTGAAGAAAGTTGTATAAGTTGTACTCGAATCAGCAATAAAGAAATCTAAGTGGACGTAGGCTCGATTTTAGGCCGAACCACTATAAAACTTGTGTTTTTACTGCTTTTTTCTGCAATTTCTTTACTTGCTTATAATTCTTTCCCGATCTATCGGGTGGTGCTTTCACAACTATACTTCACACACTGGGTGTTAGCGTTCAAATTTAAGCGTTAACAGTATTTGATATGTCAGATTTCCTCTTGAAATGAAATGCATGACCTTCTATCTGGCATATCGGTACTCGCACAAATCAATTAGACATATGGTCGCTCCTCTACAGCCTTATTCTTTGCGCTAGTCGACGACATTACTTCGTTGTGTCCTTGACTAGTGTGAGCATTGAGGTAGGGCATCACAATAATTGTATTTCACCAAGCGGTTTAGGATATCCGTATGAGATATATTTATTTAATCAACACAAGTATATTGTAGGGTAATCGTTGGATATAGGTATCTGATATTTGGATATCAGTGAATAATTCTATATTATACACTATTATTAATCGATATTACTTGGATTTTTGACTTAACGTGTGAGTTAAATTATATCATTCCTTATTTTATTTTAAAGCTAGAATATGATTATCTCTTCTTTTGAATGGATGGAGGCATGTGTTGTGGAATGCCTTACATGGATATGATGGCTAGAGGTTTTGCTAACCCCATCCTAGCTTGTCCGACCGTAGGATCACTCCTTGATGGTTATGATGATTTATCCCCACCGTCACATGGTGACAGTCTACTGCATATGTAACAAGACGAGGAATATAAAATGAGGCAAGGTGGTTGACGATGGGAAGTAAGCTATGAGGAACCAAGGAAGCTACGTGCGTTTATTATGAAGTTAAAGATTGGTGAGGACGCTCACAAAAAATTTATGGGTAGGGTCTCCCTTTGCATCTGAGAAGGAGCGATATTTAACAAAAGAAGTGCTATCTAAGAAGTAGCAATCTTTAAAAACTATTTTTGAATTTTAAGATATTTGAAATTGAAAATCATTTGAAAAGGAAAAATAGAGAGAGAGAGAGAGAGATCAAAGAAGTGCTATCACAGTTTTAACAAAAATTCTTTGACTCTGTAACTTATCTAGGAAATCGTGAATTTTCAATACTCACGAGTCTTCAATCTCTAACTCTTAAATCACTATATCAGCCCCTTGAATCTTCACTTGATACTGTATAGTCTTCTTAATCAATACCTATCTAATATCCTGCACTATATACTATATATAACTTGATGAAACATTAGTATCTATTTTTTTTGTAATGTTATATGGTTGTTGTCATTAAAACCAATGCCTAAGATACTAACAATCTCCTCCTTTTTTACGATGACGACTATGGATATAAAATATGTTTTAACCCCCTCTAAGTTACAAAACACCCTCTTAATCTATGCCTAGTGGTCGATTGTGAAAGGTTACTAGTGATGATAGGGACCAACGATGGGTATAGGCTAATGTTGAGCAACATGCCTGAGGATATATTGATGGTTAGCTTTCTATACTCACTCAAGACCCTACATAATGAGTTTTCACCAGTTCCTATAGGGAGAGCGTATTTCAATATATTTGAGGAGGTTACAAAATTACCACCGTATAGAGAGATTGATTTCTACATCGATTCAGTAAAAGATGTCAGTCCTATTGTAGTTCCTTTAAGCTAGATGGCACCTAAAGAATAACGACGACTATAGCTGTAATTGAGTGATCTATTGAGGAAGGTATTTATTTGGAGGAGCATTTCCAAATGGGGAGCACCTATACTACTCGCCACTAAAGTGAATGATTTTTTAAGAGTATATGTAGATTATCATGAGCTGAATAAGGTGGTAAAAAAGAGAGTAAATATATAGATGACTTGTTCGATAATCTTCATGGTGTGAAGATGTTTTCTTAGTTGGGTTTGGTGATGGGTTTTCACAACTGAGAGTGGCGAGGGATGGTGTATCAAATGCCACGTTTTGTGCACCATCAGGATTTTATGAATGGTTGGTTATGCCTTTAAGGCTAATCAATGCACTGGCATACTTTGTTCACCTTATAAATCGTGTTTTCAGATATCAACTAAACAAATTCGTACTTTGGTTATTCTTTTCTATTCATGGATGGTATAAAAACAAAAGATTCGATGAGAGTTGTGCTTGAAATGTTGAGAAAGCATAAGCTAAAAGCTAGATTTTCAAAATGTCACTTCTAGAGGAGAGAAGTGAGGTTCTTAGGTCATGTTGTTTTGGAGTAGTGTATCACCGTTGATCCGGCCAAAGTAGCAATAGTCCAAGATTGGGAAAGACCTAAAATTGCAACTAATGTGAGAAGCTTTCTCAGATTAGAAGCATGCGCTAATCTGGTAGAGAGGTTGACGAGTGCGCCGGTGTTAATCATTACGTATGGGAATGAGGAGCTGAAATTATACAAAGATGCATATGGTAATAGACTTAGGGTGGTATTGATTCAACGTGGTAAATTTATCGCTTATATGAGTAGGCAACTAAAACTAGATGAGTGGAAATATAAAACACATGATTTAGAGTCAACACTATAGTTTTTGCATTAAAGGCATGGAGGCATTACCTACTAGGAAGAAGATTCAAGTTATTCACAAACCTTAAGTCATTGAAATACCTTTTCTCACATAAGTATCTTAATCTTCATAGTAGAGATGGGACCTATGTTCCTAGACTAGATGAATTTAGAGTATATAGCCGTGTATAATTTCTAACCTAGATGTGAGCTAGAGTTAGAGATGTTGGTGAGCTTGATGTTAGACCTACTCTTATAGGGTGGATTGGTACTAATCAAAGGCATGATGCTAGACTAGCAGAGATTATTGCTAAACTAGAGGTGAGAGTAGCATCTAAAAGGATGAAGCGGTGTAGATTTGAACAAGATGGTTGGCTTTTAATGATTGGAGGTTATATGTACTTGATGTAGATGGATTTAAAGATGAGGTGCTACGAGAGTACTATCATTTGAAGTTGACAAACCATCATGGAGGCAACAAATTGTATAGAGATGTGAAGCAAACATTTTATTGGAAAGGGAAGAAGGATATTGAGACATTCAACATAAATATATGGATTGTTAGCTAGTAAAAGCTAAATAAATGAAAACGAGTGGTTTGTTGCAACTGCTTGAACATAGAGGAATTGGGAGTAGACGTTGATGGACTTCGTCGATGGATTGCCAAGGGCTAAAGGAGGATACTATAGCATTTGGGCTATAGTCAATAGATTGATGAAGAACTCTTAATTCATATCTTTAAAGAATAACCGAACTATAATGAAACCAGCCAAGTGGTATGTGCATTGGATCACATGATTTCATAGAGTACAAAAGAGCATAGTGAGCAACAGAGACCCATTATTCATGAGTAGATATTGGAAGAGCTTACAAGAGTGTTAGGGATATAGTTGCATTTGAGTATGGTTCATCACTTATATATGATGCTCATATTAAGAGAGTGAATCATATACTAGAGGATCTTTTACGAGCTTGCATACTTGACTATGGATGCTTGTTGGATGATAATTTGCATTTAGTAAAGTTTTCATACAACAAAATAACTAGTCAGGAATTGGATGACACTATTCGAGGCTTTATACGGCCAACCAGGCGATACCCCTTCAAGTTAGTGGGAAATGGGGGAGAAACTAGTACTTGAGCCAGATATGATTAGAGAGACCTCCGAAAAGATCGAGACTATTCAACAATAAATGGAAAACCCTATAAGATAGACAAAAGAGTTATGCTGATAAGAAAAGACAAGTCTTGGAGTTTTCTACAGGTGATATTTTGTTTATCGAGATTTCTCCATTGAAGAATACATTCCGATTCAGTATTAAAGGGGAAATGGCATCGATACTCGTAGGACTTTCCCAATACTCGAGAGATACGGAACCTTGCATACAAAGTCGGCTTACCTTAGAAAATGGAGGGTGCAGACAACTTGTTTTATGTTTCGTATCTTTGGAAGTTTGTGCATGATTCAGACATGATAGTTGAACCGGATCATTGAATGATCAAGAATTTGAACTTGAAGCATTGAGAGCAGTAAGCCAGTATATATAGTAGAGTAGAGTACGAAGCAACTTAGAAGGAAGACCATAAATCTGGTAAGGGTTCAATGAAGTTAAGCAAATACGATAGCCCTTAGAAGACCGAGGAAAGCATGATAACCGTTTATCCATGGCTTTTTTCTTGGTGAGATTCCATTTTTATCACATTTACTTTCATGCTTTAGAATTTTTTTAGTTAATAGTTGTTAACAAGATTTTTGTCTCACAACAAAAAGTTAATTATGATGTAATTACGATGTCGAACACTTACCGTAATCAGGAAATAACAACTTTAAGTGATATTAAATTTGCCTTAAGGTAGTAATTATGTCGCTAGATTCTTACACAATTACGAGATTGCACTCTAGCTATTCGTCAAAATGTCAAGTCTAATTTATGTTCAATTAAGGAAAAAATAGGAAAAGGATCTAACGCACAAAAAGGAATAAGTAAAGTGCAAAAAAAGTTAAGGACACCAAAACTCACATGGTTCGAATTTTGAAGAATTCGACATCTATGAGTCAAATCTTTGCTTATATGATTCTTTCTAGGGTAATTCAATGACAAAGAGTACATGTATATTTAGTATAGAATTCATACAATGTCCTCTTCCCTTGCTACAGTAGCCTTCTATTTATTGTGTCATAATATCATATGGATCGCTAGTCCCTTAATTCAACATTTCTCCCCTCCAATCAATCCTTTTAATCACATTGCTTACTGATTTGTGCAAAGGTTGTTAATGTGGACGAAGGCAAGGGAAAATTCTTTTAGTGGGAAGATTTGGCTGAAGGTGGGAATTGTGAATTTGAAGTCAGGTGGGAATTTTTAACTTTGGGGCCTTGGGGGTTAACCTTTAGATTCATTCTGAAGATCGTGGTTTGTTAGCTTATAGGTCTGTAGCTTCTATATTTGTTCTTAGTCGGTGAAGTTCATCTCGAACATAGGGACAAAATTCTCATTTAGTGTTTGTGTTGTTCCTTAATTGATGATGTATAGATTTCAAGAAGATGACGACATAGATTTGAGTATAGCGTTGGTGCTAGTTCTAGAAAGGCGTTGATGTAGACAATTATAAGGTGGTAATGTGGATTTTAAAAAGATGGCGACGCTAACTTTAAAGGAAAAGTAGCACAATCTTTAAAAGGGTGATGAATTAGACTTTAATGGGATGTCAGTGCAATCTTTGAGGAAGGTCGGTGTAGTCTCGAAGGAGATGATGATGCGGTCTCCTAGGATAGGTTGGCATGGCCTTAAAGGAGACGATGATGTGGACTCTTAGGAGAGTCAGCACGTCTTTACCTTCTGCTAGTAGATGGGTTCTTTGGGTTTGCATTTACTTGTAGGCGGCACTTGTTTGGTCATTCTTGACGGGGCGACTTCCTTATTTTGTTTCCAACGTAAACTGTTGTGGCATCGGTGTAATTCATCTATAAAGACTATGTAGACATTATTTGATTTGGCTTAACTATTGTACTGGTTTCCATCTATGATTTCTTTGTTACATCGTTGATTGCATATCGACTTTGTATTTGTCCAATTGTCTCTAAACGTAGTTTGTTGTGTTTGAACATGTCTAGTTTTGCACGGTTTCCTTCCGTTGGTGATATTGTAGCCAAATTGTTTTGTCCTTGGTTGTAGAATTCTATCTATGCTCATTTTGTTGATCTATATTGCACATACTGACTGGAGAAAATTGGGCATAACGTTTCGCCCCCCAAGTTTGCGCTAACATATTTTAGTGCCGACTTATGGTATTTACATCCAATTTTATTAATTTTCTAACCAATCACATCATATTTAATGCTTGCTACACATCTCTCGTTGTGGATGGCTAATTTTCCGACCATTATATTTTAGTCACTTTGAATTTCAACAAATCCTCCTTGTTCTTTGTGTATTTGGGATTGTTATTATTACAATCTAACGGTCATTGTTTATCATACATTTTAAAGTTTTTTGGGTTGAGATTCTTTTACCAAAAACTATATAAATTCCTCCTCCTCTTTTTATTTCTCTTTTTCCTATTTGAGAAATTCTAATTCCTAATTGCAATGGTCCTTCCCTTTATTTCTTCACAATACTCTTTGCTTCAATTCATAGATCGTTTAAATCATAGGTTAGACTCTTTTTTTTTCAATTGCTCTTTTGTGTGTTTTTCTATACATCTTCTCTCTTCCCTTTGGTTTATTACTATACATATCCACGTCTTGAAAATGTTCGGGGAAATGTTTATATAGGTTGCTCAATCGATTCGGTATTTAGATGAGCTTCTTTCTTTTATCCATCCTCGAGTTGGATTGATTTGATTGATTAACTATGAATGATTATCGAGTTTTTTAGTGCTGAATACGTAATTTCTTTTTATTAGAGACTCCAGAAACATACTCCCGTTCCATTCATTTTCTGTTTTAGTTACTTGTGGCTCAAGACTATCCTCCGAGCATCTCGGATCCTGGCTCAACTTCCTTCATTGAAATGACTTCGACCATCTATGAAGAAGCTCAGGCCTAAGGGATTTTGGATCATTTTGGATTTAAGGATTATATGCTTAGGATTCCTACCCACTCTGGTCCCATTCCGATACCCTAGAAGGATTTGTTTCGATAATATTAGAACACATTCGAAATGAGTTTGATCTAATACATCCCATCATTAGGGAATAGTTAACTACCGACAATCTATCTCTAATCCAACTATCCCCGTTTCTTATTATTTGCACACATCCACCTTTATCTTCTATGCTGAGTGCCTAAAAGTACCTCCTATATGTCATAAGCTGTTGTTCTTGTACTCGGTTCATGAGAGTATGATTGTTGGCTGTAGTGGATTTTTTATTTCAAGCCTTAAAATCCATTTTATCGATTTCACCTCATGAAACACAAAAATATGCAGACCAGCTTTCCTATATTTCTAATCGAGACAATTTTATTCCTTCTTACAGATCTCTCAGTATTGTTATCGCTATTTTATCATTTCATTTTATATTATTTTTATTACTTTAAGCCACAGCGACTTGCATGCTTCTCCTCTCTTTTTTTCTTTCTTCTTCCTTCCCTCTCTTCTTTTTTAGTTAAATGTTGCGACTATTGTCAGGGTTCCTTTGGTCTGTTTGCTTGGTCATGGTGAAGAATGTAAAATGGTGGATGACTGAAACCAGAATGAGTAATGCAGAAGCAGGAAGACGAAATTTGCAGAGGCAAGAAGATAGGCAGAAATTGGATTGGCAATGATCAGGGAAGAAATCAGAAGATCAGCTGAAAGATGACAATGGGATTAGAGAGTAAAGAATGAGAGAGTGAGAGATAAGGAAGTAGTTGCAATAGAAAATAATGTAGGAACAGAATGTATCAAAGAAGAAAGTAACAGAGAAGAGAAAAATTGCTGTAAGAACAGAGATAGTAAAATAAATGAAAACTGTTATTGCTTTTTTTTCCACACCTTTCTGTACAAATGCGTGTCCCTATTTATAATGCAAAAATTACAGCGGCTATATTATGCCAGCTCATGCATCTTTTGACAAATTCAACATCTCAAAAGTTACAAATAATATTTTCTGATAAAATGAGAGATATTCCCTATGCACGTGCACAAGCCTGCAGCAATCCAGGATCTTCAATCTTCCAGTGCAGTACTCTACCTTCCCTTCTCTTCATTAGTTAAGTTGTTGTCATGCTTTTCTCTTATTCTCTGTTGGTCTGAACATACAACTTCTGCCATGGCCATTTCATCATCAATCTTCAGTCTGAACATATTAAGTAGAGCAAGGTTGTTACAATTCCCTTCCTCTTCAAGAGTTGACCTTGTCCCAAGGTCTAGAGTAGGAAAATTTCGAATTATAGGCCAATAATCTTCCCAAGTAGCTTCTTATTCACCTCTGCCTTTCCATTTTATCAAAATCTGGACTACTGCCTTTCGATTTCTGGGAATCATCCTTCTGTCTAAAATCAAGTCTGGCTCCGGTACTTCTTCTACTTCATAGCTAGGTATGTCTTCTTGCATTACTATCTGGTTACCCACTTTCTTTTTCAGCTGTGAAACATGGAACATAGGATGTATTCTGGATTGTTCCGGAAGCTTTATCTTGTATGCTACTTCACCAATTATGGATTCAATTTGATATGGTCCATAGTATCTAGGAGATAATTTGTGTGTCTTATGATCTCGAGCTGTTATTTGTTTATATGGTTGTAATTTTAAGTATACCCAGTCTCCTTCTTGAAAAATCTTCTTAAATTAGCATACTTTCTCATTCTTTCTTGTGAAAGCTTCAAGCTGTCTTTAAGGAACTCCGGTGTGATATCTCTGCTGAACAGTGCTTTTTCAACTTGTTCCACCTTAGGAGTATTAGGTATATAGGAGAGTAATGTAGGTGGGTTTATGCCATAGACAGCATTATAGGGAGTGGTATTAGTGGATGATTTCCAGGAAGTGTTGTACCAAAATTCAGCTAGGGATAGCCAATCAAACCATTCATGGGGCTTATGACATATAAAGCACCTTAGATACCCCTCTAAAATTTTATTTACAATCTCAGTTTGACCATCACTTTGAGGGTGATATGCTGAGCTTAATTTCAGCTTGCATCCTTGTAATTTAAAAATTTCTTGCCAAAATGTACTTGTGAGTATTGCATCTCTATCACTTACAATTGACTTAGGCATCCCATGTAGCTTAAAGACACCATCAAAAAATATTCCTGCTACCTCTTTGACTCTGTAAGGGTGAGATAAGGGAAAGAAGTGTGCATATTTGCTTAGCCTATCTACCACCACATAGATGACAGTGTAGTGGCTTTTGGGCAAGCAAGTGATGAAGTCCATAGACACATCTTTCCAAAAAATTTCTGGTATAGGTAGAGGGTTTAGCAGTCCTGGGGTTAGCACATTTTCATGTTTATTTCTCTGACATTGGTCACATTCCTTGACATATTTCTCCACAGTTTTTATGAGTTATTGCCAGTAGAATACTTGCTTGGTTTTCTTCATGGTTCCTTTGATTCCTGTGTGCCCTCCAAGTGGAGTAGAGTGGTGTTCCTCAATAATATTGTTTTTTAGATTGTTTAAGTGGTGGTCAATCAGCAACTTCCCTTTGTAAAATACCAGGTTATCCACCAACTTGTATTTGCCTTCATGCATTTCATTTTTCTCAATTTTGGCAATTAGCTGTTGATACCAACTGGAAGTGGATAGAGTAGTTTTTAGTTCCCTTAGCTATGGGGTCTGAACTATGGAAATTGCTTGTATCTTTTCAGTGATAAGATCTTCCCTTCGAGATAAGGCATCAGCTATGATATTTTCTTTGCCACTTTTATATTCAACTTTGTAGTCAAAGCCATGTAATTTGGCCAACCATTTGTTCTGAATTCCTGTGTGTAACTTCTGTGTCAACAAATACTTTAAGCTTTGGTGATCTGCTTTTATAATAAATTGCCTCCCTATGAGATACTGGGTCCATTTCTTGGTGGCAATGATGATGGCTAGTAGTTCTTTTTCATATGTAGATAGTGATAAATTCTTTCCTTGTAGAGCTTTACTTAGATAGGCTATGGGTCTTCCTTCCGGGAGTAAAACAGCACCAATGCCTAGTCCACTGGCATCACACTCAAGAACAAAAGGTTTGGAAAAATCTGGCATTGATAATATAGGTGGATTTGCCAAACACTTCTTGAGTTTCTCAAATGCCTGGGTAGCACCTTCAGACCATGCAAATGAATTTTTCTTGAGCATGTTGGTGAGTGGTCTTGCAATAATGCCATAATTCTGTATAAATTTTCTGTAATAACCAGTGAGGCCTAAAAATCCTTTTAGTGCTTTCAAAATTTTTGGCAGCGGCCATTCCATAATTGCTTTTACTTTGCCTTGATCAACTGCAACTCCTTGCTGTGATATGGTGTGCCCCAAATATTCAATAGTTTCCTTGGCAAAGCTACATTTAGATAGCTTGATAACCAACTGGTTTGCTTGTAGTACCTAAAATGTTAACCCTAAGTGCTCTAAATGCTCAGACATGGTCTGGCTGAAGATTAGAGTATCATCAAAAAATACCAGCACAAATTTTCTTAAATATGGTTTAAATATGCTGTTCATGAGAGATTGAAATGTGATGGTGCATCCACTAAACCAAAAGGCATAACTATGAACTCAAAATGCCCTTCATGGGTTTTGAAAGCAGTTTTGTGAATGTCTTGCTCACAAACTCTAATTTGGTGATACCCAGATTTGAGATCAAGCTTAGAAAAATATTTTGACCCATGCAATTCATCAAATAGTTCATCTATTAAAGGAATAGGGAACTTATCTTTTATGGTGAGAGAATTGAGGCTCTATAGTCAATGCATAGTCTCCAAATGCCATCTTTTTTCCTCACCTTCACCACTGGTGAAGAGTATGGACTGCAGCTATGTCGAATGATTCCAGTGTCCAGCATGTCTTTAAAGATTTTTTCCAGCTCATTCTTGATGTGATGAGAGTGTCTATATGGTCTTAAACAGACTGGCTTTGCTTCCTGAACCAGTTGTATATGATGGTCTTGTGGTCTCTTGGGTGGAAGAAATGATTCACTGTGGGTTATTTCAGGATATTTTTGAAGGAGCTTTGCTATGGTAGGATGAATTTCAGAACTATTAATTTCAATAGGAGTTATTACTGAAGAGTAAAGTATCATGGTAATATGGTTTTGGCAGTTTTCCTTGCTCATGGTCTTCTTGTCTACTACCTTGATGTCTTGCTGTTTCATTCCCTGCCATATGTAAGTCTTTTTGTTAAAGACAAACTTAACTTGTAGCTTCTCTAAATTTAATGTAACTTCTCCTAGATCCTTCATCCATTGAGCACCAAGAATAACTTGACATCCTTCTAAAGGTAGGATTAACAGATCCACTGGCATCTTGCAACCTTGGCACCTTAAAAGAACATTATGAAAAATGCCAGAGCCTTGGAGTTTTTCTCCATTAGCAACCATTACTTCATAGATTTTAGATTCATCTATCTGAAGTTTTAATTTCTGGCTAGTGACTCATCAATGAAACTATGAGTTGATCCCGAGTCTATTAAAATTTGGACTGGCTTCCCTTTGATATGTCCTTGTATTTTGATGGTAGAAAGGGCTGGTATGCCACAGATGGCTTGCAAGGTGATAGCATGTGTTTCTTGGATTGTTTCTTCACTGTGAATTTCATCCATATCTTATGTGGTTTGTTCCTCATTTTCATCAAGTTCATCAAATGTCATCATCCCTTCTAACACATGAATTTGTGGGCTTTTACACTTGTGACCTTTGTGCCATTTTTCTTTACAACCATAGCAAATATTTTGTCTCCTCATTTCAATTAATTGATTAGGAGTTAATCCTTTGCTTCTTGCCAGTCCTTCCAAGTAGTTAGGGTTCCATTCTTTGGATTTAGAATTGTTGTTCTGTGGCTTTGAATAAGGGACAATCTGGTTATGATTTCCTTTGGATACTGTTCGAATTACTTTGTTTCCCTTCTTGGTTTGATTCAGTACACCTTCAAACATTTTAGCTAAAGAGACTTCTTCCTTGAAGTCCACTAGTCTAGAGGTAAGAACATCATATTTTATCTCTTCTTTAAGTCCACCAACAAATCTATCCAGTAGAAATCTAGGTGGTAATTTCTCAATAGTAGTTTGCAGACCTTCAAATTTGGATAGATAGGCTGATACAGTAGTTTGCTGTTTGAGTTTGGCTTTGGTTTCATAGGGTCTTTCCATTTCTTATGGACTGAACCTCACCAATATCTCCTCTTTAAACACTAGCCATGATTCTGGATTGGGGATATTTTTTGTAAACCAATTATACCATTTTAATGCATCCTTTTTTAAATAGAAAGAAGAATTTCTACCCAATAACATTCTTCTGTTTGGTGGAATCTGAAGTATTGCTCCACTTGGTTGATCCATTCATAGACCATGTCATCACCAGTGTATATAGGGCAGTCTAATTTCAGATTAGGAAAGGGTGAGTTCTTGTTCCAAGAATTATTTTCTTGATGGGTTGACTGGTTATGGTAATGGGCAAGAAGATGCTACTGGGGTATTGGGTGTGTAACATGGTGGTCTGAATCAGATGTGATGTTTCTTGGATTTGGTTGGTGGATGTGAGAGAAGGAAGATTGTTGATGGGGGTTTGGTGCAAGAATTCCTTGAAGATTGTTTGGTGTTGAGGATGAGGGAGGTACTGTTGCATTCTGGATTTTGAGTTGTTGAATATCCAATGCTAAAGCAGATAATACATTGTGGATTCCTTCGAATTTAGTGCTGAGTTCCCTTGTAGCATGATCCAATCCTTGTGTGGTTGCTTCTAATTTTCTTAATGAATAGTTGGTTCTATTATTTCTTTCTTCCTGTCTTTTGATCCAGTTACTTTCTTGATCTTGTGAAGTGGTTTCATGGCCATCATGGAGATTCGTGATGAGTGATCCTGGCTGGTTGTCAATGGTTAGCCCAACCTCAGGCTCTGATACCAATTTGTCAGGGTTCCTTTGGTTTGTTTTCTTGGTCATGGTGAAGAATGTAAAATGGTGGATGACTGAAACCAGAATGAGTAATGCAGAAGCAGGAAGACGAAATTTGCAGAGGCAAGAAGATAGGCAGAAACTGAATTGGCAATGATCAGGGAAGAAATCAGAAGATCAGGTGAAAGATGACAATGGGATTAGAGAGTAAAGAATGAGAGAGTGAGAGATAAGGAAGAAGTTGTAATAGAAAATAATGTAGGAACAGAATGTATCAAAGAAGAAAGTAACATAGAAGAGAAAAATTGCTGTAAGAACAGAGATAGTAAAATAAATGAAAACTGTTATTGCTTTTTTTTTTCCGCACCTTTCTTTACAAATGCGTGTCCCTATTTATAATGCAAAAATTACAACGGCTATATTATGCCAGCTCATGCATCTTTTGACAAATTCAACATCTCAAAAATTACAAATAATATTTTCTGATAAAATGAGAGATATTCCCTGTGCACGTGCACAAGCCAGCAACAATCTAGGATCTTCAATCTTCCGATGCAGTACTCTACCTTCCCTTCTCTTCATTAGTTAAGTTGTTGTCTTGCTTTTCTCTTATTCTCTGTTGGTCTGAACATACAACTTCTGTCATGGCCATTTCATCATCAATCTTTCAGTCTGAACATATTAAGTAGAGCAAGGTTGTTACAACTATCCCATCGAGGAACGAGACTCATTTTTAGTGCATGGAATCAACATACTCAATCTTAGCAAGGGTATCCACAAAGGTTCCAATGTTTTTACTGAAGGTTTACTATGTAAATATGGCTTTCTAAACCTGCAGCATCTCTTCCTCCTTTGGTGTTCATTTATGTTTCATTAACTCTACGCCACATGGTATATTTGTTATTTATATGAACAAATTAGTGCACATGAGTTAGGATACAAGTGTGTTTCTATGTGTGCCTGAATAATGGCCACTTTCCTTTTAATTATATTTTGTTTAACATGATATGTATATTTAAACGCTTCATTGATTGAATTACGCAAGTAACATGTCTTAATTCCTAGACGCATTTAAACCTAAGAAGCCAACCAAGAGAAAAAGGGTTGGAGTTGGAGAGGGACTATCCATAGGCGGTTGTGCTCTTCCTCCTCATATACCTTATATAGACATTCTTGTCATGGCAGTGCCTCCCATTAATACGCTCCCTCGTTCTCGACGCTACTTCCCTCTTTCAGAGGATAGTACCATCCCTACTTTGGAAAGAAGACGGGGTGACTCAAGATTGACGATATTTTGATCCTCGACTCCGCTATCTTTTCTTCATTGCTTCTTCCGGTTACATAGCCCAATTTGGCTAAGGTTTTCCATAGTCATTATAGGAGTTTGTCATATGTAATATTTTAATCCCACTTTTAAAGATAACTTTTTTACATATCAGTTGAACAATTACTTACCGTTTATTCATTTCATGCAAGGATATGCTTTGGCTATGGAATTAAATCGTCGGGTTGAGTCCGCTGAGCCAGCGTTGATAAATTTGTTGGTCGGAGTTCAAAAGCTTAAGGCGGATGTCGGTATCAAGTGTCAATGGGAAGAAGGGTATAAGTAGGAGCTCAACTGAGCTTAAGGTGAAATATTCGGAGATCGAGGCTCATGCGATAAGTGCCGAGGGTGACCTTGCAAAGGCCAAGGGGGAGGAGAAACAGTAGAAGAGGAAACTGGCCTAAACAATCAAAGACACTAAACACTAAGAATTTAGCCTACAATGTCCTCTACTATATATATATGTATGTATGTATATATATATATATGTGTGTGTGTGTGTGTGTGTGTGTGTGTGTGTGTGTACACAAGTTAAGAGACAGCTCTTTCTAGATTGTCTCGATGATCCAGAGAAGGAGGTTAGCTTTAGATTTCTAACCAATCATGTGATTGCAAAGGCTTCCCAAGAGCACTGTCATAAGATATGGGTCGAGAAGCGCAGTAAGACAGGGCCATCAGTTTCTATTCAAATTGATTGAGATAATTCGGGCAATGAGAAAGCATCCAAGGAAATGCTTGATGCTGATGTTGTTCTGGTTCATGATTTCTCCTGCTCTGCTAAAGTAAATATTTGTTAGTTTTTGTTATTTTCTAGTCGTTCCTTGAGGCTTTGGGGAATTATAAATAATATTTCTAATACATTAACACTTTCATTTTTTGTCATTGTTTTTTTAGGCTTGGTAGTTAATGAAAAAAATCAAGTATTTTAGTATTCTTTTTGTATTTCGTTATAGTGATTGCCAATTTAATATTTTATGTTGGATATAGTTACGCACTAGAATTAATACCTTTCTCCTTTTAGGTAGGCATTGTTAATGTTGATAAATCTCCTTTAGCGAAGTCACTCAATATTGAAAGGATACGTTTAGAACCTAGAAAAATGAGTTGTAAAACGTTTATAAAAAAATATATCCTTTGTTCAAAGGAAAAGGATTAAGCCGAAAAGATCCATTATCTAACTAAGGAAGGAATCCCGAGAGCGATTGAAAAAGTTACTTTTCAAAGGGTTTCAATAGTACTATGCAAGTGGGACTCCTCACCAAAGGAGAACTGCTCCCTTTAGGGCATCCTTACTTATTGATGTAGCACGACCTATAGAAGTCCAGAAGTTAAACCATTCACAAGTTAATGAAGCTTCAGTTCAATCTCCTAAGTCGTGTACGAGTCAACAAGGGAAGGCAACACGAGTTAACTTCGCTCTAGGTCGTGTGGAGGAAGCTACGGAGCTAACTCGTTTGAGAACTTTAAGTCGTTGCCGACTTAAGGAACAAGGCTCACGACCTAAGGAGGAGATCCTAAGTCGTCCGCGACTTAACAAAGTAAAGGGGGACGAGTCAGAGAAGCTACGATCTAAAGATCCACGAGAAAAGAAGCTGCGAGTTGATGGGAGCATAAGTCATTCATGCTTGATGAGTCACAAACGAGTTAACGACACGGGTCTAAGTCGTTCACGACTTAACAGAACAGAAGTTGTTGAAGGCTTAAGTCGTCTCCGAGCTAACTGGTTGACAGAGGGAAAAAAGAGCCGAGTTAACGACCTAAAGTTTTAGGTCGGCAGCGACCTAAAGGAAGGTGTTGTATATGTGCTTTGTTGTACCGGTGTTAGGTCATGAGTCGGTGAAGCTGTGGGTCGTGTTGTATTTTAGGTCGTTACCGACCTATGGGTTGTGTTGGGTGCTAAGTCGCGAATCTTTGAGTCGTTATATGTTAAGTCGGTAATGAGTTAAGTCGTGTACATATGTTGTATTACTTTAACTCGGTCATGTATGTTAGGTCGTACTTGGCTAAGTCGGCCATGTGTGAGTCGGTCATGTTGTGCTATGTTGTAATGGGTTTAGGTCGCCACTGTGGTAAGTCGGCAACGACTTAGGGACTGGGTCGAAAACTCTATAAATAGGGGCGTGTGTTGTACATTTGGGTGGTTGATTTTTTTGAATAAAATTCTCTTTTGTTAGCTTTGTGCTTTCATACCAATTGGTAGTTGAGTGTAATCTCCTATCTCCTCTTTCGGTTAATCGAGTGCGCTCGATTCAACGATCGTAGAAGCCGATTCACGGAATCTAGTGCGCTAGATCAATGTGCGAAGAATCGTAGATCTTTGAACACGGTATAGTACGCTATCAACGTGTTTGAGATAGCTAGAGTTCGGTATCTTTGGATCAACGAACTTGGGCATTTTGGTATCTTCAACTCACCGATTGATACATTTCACCGATTGAAGTTTTGTTTCGATTAATCCGCTGCGTCAGTGTTTTTGGTATCAGAGCCATACTTAGCCAATCATAGCTAAGTTGATTCTTGGAGCCAAGTTTTTGAAGTTTTTGAAGTTTGAAGTTGTTCATCGTGTTCATATTGAAGTTGCATCAAATTTGGAGTGTTTGATCCATTTCATTTTGGATCGAGGAGTTGGAAATTGTTTGGATCTATCTTGGGTTTTTGCGCGCCAAGGTTTGAAGTGTTTGAATTTGTAGCCGAGCTAAAGAGGTTGAGCCGAGTCAAATTAAGCCGACCTTACTTGAGTCGTATACATACAAGCCGAGTTAAGATCAAGGCCGAGCCTTGTGAAGTTGTGTGAAAGCTTTGAAGTTTTGTTTTCAAATTGTTGAAGTTTTGTGAAGTTTTTCAATCATGCCACCAAGGAGAGCTAATCGTCATCAAAACATTGAAGCTTTGTATCGTCGAGAAGAAGCCGAGCTTATGGAACAACGTATTAATGAAAAATTTGATGAAGGCATTGGAAAATTGGAGAAATTGATGAATGATTTGAATCAAAGGAGGAGATCACCAAACTCGAACCATGGAGGAAACCGAGTTTCGCCATCGGTTACGGAAGCGAGGGGGGTATCGCCACATTCTTGTAGAGATAGAAGAGAAACATCAATTTCATCACGAAGAGATCATCATGACTATGCACATGAAGAGAGACGAAGTCAACGTGAATTTGACAATGAAGCATATAGAGATGAAGAGAGACATAGTCAAAGAAGCATGCATGAACGAAGGGATGATAATGGTCGAGATCGATGTAGACGTACCTTTGATTTTGTTGAAGAAGGTGATAGGGCTAGTATTCATTATCGAGATCGAGACCAAGTTCGAAATTCTTATCGGGATGTTGAAGATGATAGACGTCGGGAATCGGGAATGAAGATGGAAATTCCGGAGTTTAAAGGCGGAATGGTAGCAGAAGAATTTCTCGATTGGTTATCTAATGTGGAGGAAATCTTTGATTTCAAGGAGGTCCCGGAGAATCGAAGGGTGAAGTTGGTTGCTACTAGGTTGAGGGGGAGAGCTTTGGCGTGGTGGCAACAAACTAAACTAATCAGGGAGAGAATGGGGAAGTCAAAGATAGAATCGTGGGATAAGATGAAGAAGTTGATGAGATCTACTTTCTTACCTTACAACTACCAATCACTTATGTACCAGAGGTTGCAGAATCTGAGGCAAGCGACGAAGTCTGTTAGTGATTATGCTGATGAATTTTACCAACTCATTGCCAGGAATGATATTATGGAAACGGAAGAACAGCTAACTGCTAGATTCATTGGGGGATTGAGAATGCAGATCCAGGATATGGTTAATACGTTTGATCCTAGATCAGTTGCAGAGGCACATCAGAAAGCGTTGGCTTGGGAGAAACAAGGAAGGCGTGGAGGTGGTGT
Organism: Allium cepa; assembly: GCA_030765085.1. Classification (NCBI taxonomy): domain Eukaryota; kingdom Viridiplantae; phylum Streptophyta; class Magnoliopsida; order Asparagales; family Amaryllidaceae; genus Allium; species Allium cepa. The sequence goes on along the minus strand of CM060928.1, from coordinate 950,540,092 downwards.
GTTTACTAATTCCAATAATCAAGCAAGGGGTGTTGGTGGAAGTTCTAATGTTCCTAAACCTGTTTCAAAGCCAGTGGTGAAGGAGGTTGAGAAGGCGAAGGTTAGCAGTGGGTTCAAGTGTTATAATTGTCAGGAGTTGGGTCACAAAAGCAATGAATGTCCGAAACCGAAGAAGAGAACCATGGTTGCAGAAGTTGAGGAGGATGATGGTGAGGAGGCAGAATGTTCAAATACACCTTATGTTGAGGAGGAAGAAGAATTGTTCGGAGATGAAGGTTGTAATCTTATGTTGAGGAGGTCATGTCTTACACCAAAGCAGGAGGAGGATTGTAGATGGTTGAGAAGCAATATTTTTCAGTCGACGTGCACTATTCTGGGAAAGGTTTGCAAGTTCGTTATTGATGCGGGAAGTTGTGATAATATTATTTCTACAGAAGCAGTGAGGAAATTGAACTTGAAGACTGAGAAGCATCCTAAACCGTACAAGCTAGCATGGTTAAGGAAGGGTGGTGAAGTGAAAGTGTGTCGAAGAGCTTGTGTTAATTTTTCTATTGGGAAGAAATACAAAGATGAAATTTGGTGTGATGTTGTGGACATGGACGTGTGTCATCTGTTGTTGGGCAGACCATGGTAGTTCGATAGAGCAGTTCAACATGACGGTCGTGCCAATAGTTACAGTTTCATGTTCGAGGGTACTAAAATCACTTTAGTTCCTAAGAAGCAACAGCAGAAGGAGAGCAAGCTGGAAGAGATTGAGGAATTGAAAACTCTGTTGACTGTGAAGGAGTTTGTGAAAGAAGTTGAAGAGGAACCTGAAGTATTTTTGTTGATTAGGAGAGAATGCAGTGAAGAAGTTGAGATTCCAGAAGAAGCAAAGCCAATTTTGAAAGAATTTGAAGATGTCTTTCCAGAGGAGTTGCCTAAGGAGTTACCGCCACTTAGAGACATTCAACATCAAATTGATCTTGTTCCGGGAGCAGTGTTACCACATCGACCACATTACCGAATGAGTCCGAAGGAACATGAGGAGTTACGAAGGCAAGTGGAAGAGTTGTTGGAACAGGGACGAGTTCAGGAAAGTTTGAGTCCATGTGCTGTGCCAGCATTATTAGTACCAAAGAAGGACGGAACATGGAGGATGTGTACAGATAGTAGAGCTTTGAATAAGATCACTATCCGATATAGATTTCCTATGCCGAGGTTGGATGATTTGTTGGATCAGTTGAGTGGGGCAACTATATTCTCGAAGATTGATTTGAAGAGTGGTTATCATCAAATTCGAATCAGACCTGGAGACGAATGGAAGACAGCTTTCAAGACAAGAGAGGGGTTATACGAATGGTTGGTTATGCCATTTGGTTTGTCAAATGCACCTAGTACATTCATGCGGGTGATGAATCAAATCTCTAGACCATTCATTGGGAAGTTCGTCGTGGTTTATTTCGATGACATTCTGATTTACATCAGGAGTACGGAGGAGCATATTCGACATTTGAGGGAAGTATTGATTATTCTTCGTGAAGAACAATTTTATGCTGCTATGAAGAAATGTGTGTTTATGACGCACAGTGTTTTATTCCTGGGTTATGTTGTCTCAGGGGAAGGTATTCAAGTTGACCAGAGTAAAGTTGAGGCAGTCAGGAATTGGCCTCAGCCAAAGACAATCACGGAAGTGAGAAGTTTTCATGGGCTAGCGTCATTCTACCGAAGATTCATTCCACACTTCAGTAGCGTGATGGCACCAGTTACTGATTGCATGAAAGGGAAACAGTTTGCATGGTCAGAGGAAGCGAGGGTTGCCTTTGAGAAGATCAAGGAATTGTTGACGTCTGCACCAATTCTTGTTCTACCTAATTTTCAGTTATTGTTTGAATTGCATACTGATGCTTCGAAGGTTGGGATTGGAGGAGTGTTGAGTCAACAGGGGAGACCTATTGCATATTTCAGTGAAAAGTTGTCAGGGGCAAAGATGAGATACAGTACATATGACGTTGAATTTTATGCTGTTGTACAAGCTGTTAAACATTGGAGACACTATCTATTTCAGAAGGAATTTGTTCTTTACACAGATCATGAAGCATTGAAGCATTTACAGGGGCAGGATAAAATTTCAGCAAGACATGCATCATGGATTGCATATTTACAGCAGTTTACTTTTGTCGTTAAGCACAAATCAGGGGTGACAAATCGGGTAGCTGATGCTTTGAGTAGGAGGAGTCATTTATTAACGACAATGAAGGTTGAAGTGACGGGGTTTGAAATGTTGCCAGAGATGATTAATGAAGATCCTTACTTTGTGAAATATGTTGAGAAAGTGAAGGATGGGAGTACCGATGAATTTATGATAGTTGATGGTTTTCTGTTTAAGGGAAATCGTTTATGTATTCCGGATTGTAGTCTGAGGATGAAGATTGTGAAGGAGTTACACGAGGAAGGGCATGTGGGCCGTGATCGTACTTTGCAGTTGATTTCACAATCTTATTTTTGGCCGTCGATGAGAAAAGTGGTTGAAAGATTCGTGGAGAGATGCCATATTTGCCAGGTGTCAAAGGGAACAACAACGAATGCAGGGTTATATATGCCATTACCAGTACCATCTAAGCCATGGGTTGATATTAGCATGGATTTCGTTTTGGGTTTGCCTAGAACTCAAAGGGGAAATGATTCGATATTTGTTGTGGTGGACAGGTTCTCGAAGATGGCACATTTTGTTGCTTGCAAGAAGACGGCGGATGCTGTTCGTGCTGCGCAGTTATTTGTCAAGGAGATTTATCGAATTCATGGTTTACCAGAATCTATTGTTTCTGACAGGGATACTAGATTTTTGAGTCATTTTTGGCTTAGTTTGTGGAAGATGGTGGGAACGAAACTGAAATTTAGTAGTGCTTATCATCCGCAAACTGACGGGCAGACAGAAGTTGTTAACAGGTCATTGGGAAATTTATTGCGATGTCTTGTACAGGATAATTTGAAAAGTTGGGACATGAAGTTATGCCAAGCTGAATTTGCACATAATCATGCAGTGAATCGTAGCACGGGATTCAGTCCGTTTCAGATTGTTTATTCAAATTTACCCAGGGGACAGTTGGATTTGGCAGTAGTACCGCAGTCGAAGGGGACAGTTAAACGAGCTGTTGATTTTGTTGATGAGCTGACTGAATGTCATAAAATCGTTCAGGAACGATTGGAGAAATCGAATGAGAAGTATAAGAAGTCTGCAGATTTGAAGCGACGAAATGTTGAATTTAACGAAGGCGATTTGGTTTATGCAGTTTTGACAAAAGACCGTTTTCCAGTGGGAACATACAATAAATTGAAAGCGCGGAAAATTGGTCCAGTTGAAGTTTTGAAGAAAATCAATGAGAATGCTTATCGATTAAAGTTACCAGATGATGTTTATACTTCTGATGTTTTTAACGTCAAACATTTAATTCCATATCATGGGGGTGAGATTTTTGAGGAAGAATTTACAAATTCGAGGTCGAATTTTTCTCAACCAGGGGAGGATGATGTAGCACGACCTATAGAAGTCCAGAAGTTAAACCATTCACAAGTTAATGAAGCTTCAGTTCAATCTCCTAAGTCGTGTACGAGTCAACAAGGGAAGGCAACACGAGTTAACTTCGCTCTAGGTCGTGTGGAGGAAGCTATGGAGCTAACTCGTTTGAGAACTTTAAGTCGTTGCCGACTTAAGGAACAAGGCTCACGACCTAAGGAGGAGATCCTAAGTCGTCCGCGACTTAACAAAGTAAAGGGGGACGAGTCAGAGAAGCTACGATCTAAAGATCCACGAGAAAAGAAGCTGCGAGTTGATGGGAGCATAAGTCATTCATGCTTGATGAGTCACAAACGAGTTAACGACACGGGTCTAAGTCGTTCACGACTTAACAGAACAGAAGTTGTTGAAGGCTTAAGTCGTCTCCGAGCTAACTGGTTGACAGAGGGAAAAAGGAGCCGAGTTAACGACCTAAAGTTTTAGGTCGGCAGCGACCTAAAGGAAGGTGTTGTATATGTGCTTTGTTGTACCGGTGTTAGGTCATGAGTCGGTGAAGCTGTGGGTCGTGTTGTATTTTAGGTCGTTACCGACCTATGGGTTGTGTTGGGTGCTAAGTCGCGAATCTTTGAGTCGTTATATGTTAAGTCGGTAATGAGTTAAGTCGTGTACATATGTTGTATTGCTTTAACTCGGTCATGTATGTTAGGTCGTACTTGGCTAAGTCGGCCATGTGTGAGTCGGTCATGTTGTGCTATGTTGTAATGGGTTTAGGTCGCCACTGTGGTAAGTCGGCAACGACTTAGGGACTGGGTCGAAAACTCTATAAATAGGGGCGTGTGTTGTACATTTGGGTGGTTGATTTTTTTGAATAAAATTCTCTTTTGTTAGCTTTGTGCTTTCATACCAATTGGTAGTTGAGTGTAATCTCCTATCTCCTCTTTCGGTTAATCGAGTGCGCTCGATTCAACGATCGTAGAAGCCGATTCACGGAATCTAGTGCGCTAGATCAACGTGCGAAGAATCATAGATCTTTGAACACGGTATAGTACGCTATCAACGTGTTTGAGATAGCTAGAGTTCGGTATCTTTGGATCAACGAACTTGGGCATTTTGGTATCTTCAACTCACCGATTGATACATTTCACCGATTGAAGTTTTGTTTCGATTAATCCGCTGCGTCACTTATTATGGTGAGGAATAAACTTGGTCATTGGCAGCCATGATTTGTGCATGGCATATATTGTATAATATTATTTATTTTTGATAAAACTGCCTTTGTTTGTCCATGCACATTTACTTATTTATTTGATTATTTTATCCTTTATATGGTACGTAGCCCGATGTTCCATTAACATCTGACCCAGTCCTATCTAACATCTCTGTGGCATGCAACGATGCTACTAGAGGACTGGAAGCCATCGACGACTACTTCCTTAATCTAGTCATGGAGATGGAGTGGATGGAAAAACATCTCCAGGATTTAACAAACGAGTTAAGTGATGCTAAGCAGATTATCCTTAAGCATCATGATTGTATTACTAAGCAATGCTTAGACCTAAGTACTGCAAATGAACAAATAAAGGATCTAGAGGAGCTATCAAAAAATGCCGATGGGTAGTGTAGGGTTACTTATGAAGTTGACATTATAAAATTTGAGAAAACCATTGAAGAGCTATCCGAGCAAGTAGCTCGTCGGCTGGCTAAAGAGGGCAAATCATCTTCTAAGATCGTCCTTTCTGGTGTATCCCTTCTAGGCGCGGTTCTAGAAGCTCCCCCAGACTGGATAACGAGGTGGCCCTTTAGGGGAAAAAAGAAATCGCATCCTATTATCAGAAGATGGTTGATGAGTCGAAGATTTCTTATGAAAAGAAGCTAGGAGGTTCTATGAAAGAAGTGAAGGTTGAGGATTGCTCGACTGCCTACAAATTTTTTGATGCATTCACAAAAAAAAAGACTAAAGCAGAAATTCCAGATGATTTGGAACGGGTACGGCATGTAGCTATTGAATGAAATAATAAGTTGGAAGATCAGATACTTGGATCTGGTCCTCCTGCGCAATCCCTAGCAATAACTTCCTCACATTTGTGTCCTTCGGCGATTGGGGTTCCTATAGCTGCACAATCAGAGTTAGTAGAAAAACTTAAGTGGAAGACGGTTAAACGCATTATGGCCGACATAGTTATGAAGCACGCCGTTGATACATTCATCACCTTATGTCAGAGTAAGACCTGAATTTCCTTTACAATCGATCCAACTACTTTTTAAAGAGCAGGACCTTGGCAATCCTTGGGCCAATGCAAACTATGATCCAAGGCTTCCCATTGTAAGCGTACCTCGTCATTCTTTGGTCATCATAACTGAGATTTCCCAATCTCAAATTGTTCTGCTACACAAAAGAGAAGAATGCTTATAATAAGCATAGGATCGGAGTCTGATTAGGGTGTTTTCTTTGTGTATGTATTTCACATTATGTAATAATTTGTAACGGGAATTTGTGATGAGATTGTGAAGTTGTACATATATGTTTTTTTAGCTTTATGTGGACTTTCTTTGAATTTCCCTTTTTCCTCTTATGACGTGAACTTCCTTTTTCTCCTTTTCATTGCCATTCTCAGTTCTGAATGCGGTTTTTCTTTGTATTCTGCCTTTGGCATGATCTCACCTACTTGAGGTATAGATGTTTTATGTTTGATTATGAAACCAAGTCGTGTATTTACAACTTTTTATTTCATGCACATGACTATTATACTAGTTCATGCAGTCTAGTATCCCTATGTTCAGTGAGGTTTTGGCTTAAAAGCCGAGCTATGGAGTTAAGACTTTCAATGGATATCCAAAAAATCCAAAATTCATCTACATCTGTACCCAAAAAGCTAATAAATATTCGATATCTGCAAAAGCGAATACGAATGCATATAAGAAGGAGTCCGTATTTGAATGTTATCCGTCCGGATTTTTCAATATTTTACTTTATTTTTTATGTTTTTTAGTACAAAAGTGCATATTTGTTGTTTTATTAAGTTAATAATTTATATTATAGATACATATTTGTTGTTTTATTAAGTTAATAATTTATATTATATGCATTTAAAATATATTAACTGTACAAAACTATTTATTACCATCATATCTATTGACTTTGCACTTTAATAATCAATGTAATTGGGAAAAAAATTATGTTGAACCATTTTTTTTGATTTATGTGTCTTAATTTATCGATTGTTGGCCTATAGGACAATTATCCAATATCCGTCCATATACGCGGATGCGAATATCTGAAAATAATTTTAGATACGGATGCAGATATGGTAGTATTCATATCCAAAAAGATATCCATTAACAAGCCTATAGGAGTAATAGCTCTCGGAATAATTTGTAAGAAAATACAATTGACAAGCAGATTTTTATACTGCTTTAGGACGTCCAATATCCCTACATCCAGTTTAGTATTTTATTAACTTTGTTCAATCATAGCTATGTATATTGTACTTTATTACAAGAGAAGAAATGTCTAACAAAATATGGTTGGAGGTGCACTAAATTCCATGCCCTTGAATTATGATTCCCATTAGGTTTGGAAAGGCATTGTGCACTATTTGAGAGATTTTCTGCAATTAACAAAGGTCCCACCCAATTTGGTCCAAGTACTACTTCTATAAGGTTTATGTTAGCCATTAATTTTCTTAGGACTAGATCTCTAGTGTTTAATTTCCATTCTTTGGGTTGCGAGTTATATGTTCTAGTAATTCTTTATCTATAAACTATAGATCTGATCACTATTTCGTTTCTTCTTTCCTGTATGAAGTCTAATGTGGCTTCTTTTATGTGCAAGTTTTGTTTCTCCATGTAGGACAAGCGTCAGTTTGAGGGTATATCTACTGCAACTGGGAGCATGGCCTCATAAGAATATGTTAGAGAGAATAAGGTATGTCTAGTAGGAGATCTAATGGATGTTCTATATGCCTATAACAGCAAAGGCAATTCCTTCATCCATTTTCCCTTGGCCTTTGTGAACCATTTCTTTAGCAATTTCTTTATTGTTTTATTTTCTACTTCGATTTGTCCGTTAGCTTGTTGGAGAACTACCAAGGTAAAACTTTTGATGATGCCATTTTTCTCACATAGGTCGGAGAATTCCTTGGTTTCGAACTATGTTTCATTGTCAAAGATTATCATATTAGGGGATCCCAAACCTAGGGACAATATTTCTAACACAAAAGTGACTATCTTCTAAGAAGTTATGTTTGCCAAGGGCTCAACTTCTACCCATTTGGTAAAGTAATCCCCAGCCACTACTACAAACTTTATGCCTCTTTTAGACATCAAAAGTGGTCATGTCAAATCAGTTCCTCATATGTTAAACGGTCATGGCTGGCCATAGGGTAAGTTCAAGTGATGGCTGCCTTAGGATACTAGCAAACCTCTGACATCTATCACATCTTCGGACGAACCCATGCGTATCGGCTAACGTGGTTGGCCGGAAATATCATCATCTTAATATCTTTTTAGCTAGCTTCGTCCCCCTGAATTATCTCCACGGTATCCCTCATGAACTTCTCTCATAACTATAACTCTTTCCTCCTTGATTACGCATCTCTTGTAGGAAGTCGAATAACCTCTCTTGTAAGGTATTCCTTCAAAAAATGTGAAGTAAGGAGCAGATATATAATTTTCCTTGCCGCATTTCTATCTACTAGCAAGGTTCCTTCTAGCACAAAATGTTTGATGGGAGTCATCCAAAATTTTGTTTCTTCTTTGTTTATTATTAGTAGGTAATGATTGCTTTATGTCTCGCCTGCTACTTTATGATCTGCATACCTTTGTCCCCTTGTACGTTGGGCTCATGTTAGCACTAAGAGCTGTTGTGATTTAGAATGCTTAGTTCAATCAAATGCCACATGGAAACTGCTTTAATTACTTGTGCAAATACTTATTGCTCACCAACTTGGCCAAGGAATTTGTAGAAGAATTCTCTACTTTGGAGATCTGCCCTATATCAAACAGTTCGAACTAAGCTAATAATGCTTTAGACAATTCTGCATATTTGACAGAGTGGGTTCCTTAGCTTGGTAACTTCCTTGCACTTGTTTACAACAATTTATGAGTCATTATGAACTTTAATATGAGTTACTTTCATTACCTATGCCATTTTTGGCCCAATAATGAGTGCTTTATATCCCGCGATGTTATTTATTGCTACAAATTCTAGTTGGACTGCCCATATGGTTTTTGATTCTCGGCAGTAACAAGCATGTATCATATTCCTACACCCTACTCATATAATGCCCCATTTACATAGAGTTTCCAAATCTGTGGAGGTGCCTGTAACATCCCGTAATTTGTCATTAGTTATTTATTTAGTTAGTTAGTTAATTAATTAGCTCCAAAAATGAAATTTGTGCAAACGATGGAATTCGATCATGAAACTTAAACCGTTGCGTTCGTGATGAAATTCTGAGCAACTTTTATATTTGGTGTCTTATGATCGGGGTCCAAACGAAGAAGTTACGGATGAAAAAAATGTATTTGGAACAAAAATAAATAAGTAAGAAATATTAATGTTTATTATTTAATCGCCTAGGCCAATAGGCTAAACTGTCATTAGGACCAGTCGACCAGTGCTCGTGGGTGGTCGATGGGTTGCCATCAGGTGGCTAGGGTTAGCCTAGGCCTAACGGTTCAGATTTAATATATTTCGATCTAACGGTTTTGGTCGATCCCAACGCCTATAATCAGACCTAGCCCTCCCTTCTCTTCTCTTCTCATACTTTTCTAGAGGCAGTAGCAAAACTTTTCCATTTCACCTTCTCCAACTTCTTTCTAAATTAAAAAATAAGATATTTGTATTTATATTCATACAAAATGGAGAAGAATAGAAATCAAATGAAAACGAGAAGAAAAGAGAATCCATTATACGTGTATATAAGGTTATATATGTATGTATGTATGTATGTATGTATGTATGTTTGCATGTTGGTATTTTCTTTTCCAATCCCAAATCTCTTCTCAGATTTATAATTCTAATATATGTATTGTAACGACCCGCAAATCTGTACCCCTTGAGTTGACACTATTCTCCATCATATCAACTCAAAGTGAACGGAATTACAAACCATTAGGGTTAAAGAAGAAGGAGGTAGGAGAAGAAATAGAAAACAATTGCAAAATCTCACAAACGCAACGGAACAATATATAATAGATAAATGTCTCATATTTAAAACAAAAAGAACTATATCTGTTTATAACATTACAACATCAGAGTACAATAAAATTCATAGCACACAACTGGACAGTTATCATAACCTGTCTTTACAAATGCTGACTATGCAGTTAACCATACACAGCGGAAAATTCATCAAATACGTGTGTTACGTCTCGCCATCCAGGTCGTCTCCTAAGCTCCACAGCATCCCATCCTGTATTCTATAATACTCGGTCTGACCCAAGCATTACAGTAAAATAATACCCGAGTCAGTCTGGAAAACCAGCGTGAGAAAACACACTCAATTGGATTATTAAAGTTTTCAAAATCATTTCAAATTAAAGTTATCTCGTAAGACTATGCCACAAATAAACATGTCGGGTTTTTACCTTACGATAACCAAAACATTTCTTATCAAATCCTCTGATATTATAGTAGTGTCTATATATAAATACTTATTCAAATAGCCAAAATTGTTACATTAACATTATTAAATTCCAGCAATACTAGGCTCTACAAACGAAACCGTAAAAGCACGTAGGGAGAATGGATTTCCATCAATGGCAGGGCTACTGGGGTACCGCCCGTCACAATACAGGGTCTAGATCACCGTACCGAGGATCCACCCTGATCCCCTACTACACAAGACCGGACTACCCCTTACTGGATAGCCCAAATAAGATCACCCCACGGTTGGGATCAGCAACCGCCCACACAGTCGAATAAAAAGGGACCTCTAGATAGGGATGACCTTACCCTAATTGGTTGCTAGCCACTTATCCTTGCTGCATCTCTACTGTTTTAGCCATTCCCGATTGATGAGGCTCGAGGCTATGCGTTACCTTTTTAGCACATATTCACTTAGAATGCTCAACGTCCTCCTGATGATGTTCTGAAAGCATTCATCCATACGAGTCTGTTCCAGGTCCGAACGGAACCGAATGCACTATTCCTACTACATCCATTTTGGAATCACCCTCAGGATTAGTAGCGATTAGCCCTTGCACTTCACTGCTCCATCTTCGACTCCAAGATCTTGTCTTCCTCACGAAAACGTTCAAACCGGATTGAAGTGGTTTTCGGTAAATTAATCCCGATCCTGCTCTCTTCGAAACGATCAGCGCATTGGCTAATATTGATAATCGGTTATTTAACTATCATACAACATCACAAACAATCATCAAGCCTTAAAAATTTCCCAAATTATTTATTTCAAAATATCTTCGCAAGATATAAATTTTTCTACACTTCAACCCTTTTGAAAACAGTTTTCTAATCACCTTTCTTTCACGGAATAAATTCCCACCCAATTGTTTTCTTTCCACTGAAAATCATCAAGTCTTAATATTTATATTTTAAAATAATTCAAATCACTTTATTCCAAAATGTATACTTTAAACATTTAAAATAAAATAAAATAAAACTACTTAAACACTTTATCTAAAATACTAGTTATGAAACTTTATAATAACTTCTCCTGTAAAACTTAAGCCAAATTAATTTTAAAATAAAAGTTACACTATAAGGTATAAATATTAAATAATTATCTTTAATTAGTAATACTAGTTAAAACTTTTAAAATAATCTACTTATATAATTAACTTAATAAATATTTACTTTTAAAAATTTTAAAACCACTAAATAATAATTTCTTCTAAACATTCTTTTAAAACCATTTTAAAACCTCTAACTTATACTTGAAAATCTCTCTTTGAAAATATACTTGGCTTTCCAGGGAAATACACTCTCCTTTCCACACCTTTAAAAATAAACCAATATTTATTTTTAAAACAAATGGCCCATTCTTTTATAAATTCCCATCGTGAATTTATACTTTCAAATATCCACTGATATCTTATTTCACTTTATAAACCCAGTTTATAAATTTCATAGTCTCATTCTCCCTTTAAAACACAGTTTCAAACACTAAATCAATTTCCCAAATCGATTTTCAAAATTTACTCCATTTAAAAATTACTCCTTTACTTATCCAAACTTATTTCAAAATCAATTAATTCCAAAACTCACGTCTTTATTTATGATTCAAAATCTTATTTTAAACTGAAAATATCCATTTCATACTTCAATCAAAATCCTACCCTTTTATTTCTACCTAAATATTTTAAATCTTAAACTTTGAAAATAAAATCCTTTAAATTTTTAGAAAATATCCCTTAAGTCCCCAAAATTCTTTTATTTTCATTTATTAAAAATCTCTATCTTTATTTCCATACTCAGAATTCATTTAGAATTTAAAAATCAAACTTTAATGTTTTTCCAAATTCATTCTTTAATTTACCCAAATTTACTATAATTATTTTACTTTAAAATTTCCCTTTTTATTTCCTTTAAAAATCCAAACTTTATATATTTTTCATTTTCTCAAATACCAATAAGTACACAACCAAGCCACATCATTCAATAATTTCAATTCCCAGTATAATCAATATAATCATCACAGATTATCACATAAATCACATTGTTGAAAATGAAATAAATTCAATGTTTTGAGAAATCCTATTGGATCCCTCCAACCTATTTTCATGCATCCATAGCTGTTAGCACAATATAAAATACCAATCCCACTTCGTAGTGGAATATCGCGATATATATGGTCATCTGCTATTATGCGGGGCGCATAGGGTCTCATCCGCTATATAATGCGGGAAATCAATCACTCCACTATGTATATATATATACGCACACTCTACTATATATAATATCACATCATCAATTAAAGAAATCAATCAATAATTTAAATTTAACTATTTAAATTTAAACGGAAATCTGAATGAGTAAGATTAACTCACCTTTGATTTATTTGCAACCCAATCTAAACCGGCTTGTCTCTCCATAATTTTCAGTCCTTATATAACATTTATACGATTTATTAATATTCGAAATAATTGAACAATCAATTTCCTTTTAATAAATCAAATTAACTAACCATTTGATTTTAACTAAATGATTCTTACCTCTTAAAAATATTTTGGTAATTTAAATAAATTTAATAAGTCAATTGATCTGGTTAATCACCCAAATGCATTATTTTTAAAATTACTATTAAATTTAAGATGTATACACGTATATTTATTTTATTTTCCTTTGGAAACTACATACAATATAAATCTAATTTTTACATAAATTTCAGCATTTAAAATTCCTATATATATATATATATATATATATATATAATTTCAAAATCTATCTGTATAAAAAATTTCTATGTATACGTATATATATATATATATATAAATGAAAATCCAAAACTGCTACATATATATATATATATATATATATATTATGAAAAACTTATTGAATGTAAATTTCTCTGACTCATAAAAATTTCCTACTTAAAACTATATATATATTTCCTGTTTAGTCCTTATATATACGTATATATACTTAATTTAAATTAAAGGAAAGACAGGCATATACCTCACTGACGCTTGCGAACCCAGGCCCAAACCCTCGAAATCGCGAGCACTACCTCGCCGATTCGCCACCACGACATCGTCGCTCCTCTCCATTATCGTCACTATCCATTTCTCCACCGCCTCGCAGATTGACGACCATACATCTTCATGCTGCAGCGCATGCATGCTCGGATAGAGCACCTTCATCGACCAACATGCCGCTTCGCCTCCCTTTGTCCCGAGGTTCGATTCAGCAAAACCCAAATCTCGTGCTTCAACATTTTCACACATGAACGAAGTGGCTTTGTTCGAAGCTGGTCAGTGCATCGAGGAAGACCGCGATTCTTTGGTTGATTCCCCCTTTATCTCAATTTTAATTCGTTCAAGAAGGAGATGGCCGTGAGTTCTTTTTTATTTCGGCTGCCATTTCCTTGTTTGATATTTGATTTCGATTTATGTTTTTTGAAAGAAAATGAAAATCTCGGTTTTCTTTCTTATTTACTGTTTTGCGTTAAATTATATATATTTTTAAAAGGATGTGTGTAAAATTAGGGAGAACACGTGTTTACAAATTTCTTTACGTGTTTAGTTTGTTTATTGCATGTGAATATCTATATATTTAATTTAAATTCAAATTCTCGTCTCGGTTTTCGCAACTCAAAATCTCGACATCCTATTAGGGCATGCTGCTAGGCGTTTATAAAGTTAAACCTCTATTCCGAACGTAATGAAAAAGGTTTCAAGGTCTAACTCGATCGTATGGAGAAGATATCTTTTCGGACCAGTTATTATACTAGATTCTCGATATAATTCTCAGTGTGTTTACTTATCATACGATCACAGGACAACTCCAAAGACTACGAAAATTGGAATCCGATAATAATACACTATTATGGATCCAATGGAACATGTTTCGTCGAATTTCGAGACTGTGCCTCGGAAGGCTATTTTTAAATATCTATTTAAACGGCATTTTTTTCAAAACTGAACAAAACACTTTAAAATTCAATTTTAAAGCTTTTATTATTTTCAGTATTATCAAAATAAATTTTATAAGCCATTGTAATATTTTTAACCAACTTAAAAACCAAGATTTACTATTTTGACCAATTTCCAATTATTAAATTCAATAATTTAATTGCCAAATAAACAGTGATATTTGAAATTCAAGTTAAATAATTTTCAAATATTTCAAATCAGTTAAATATTTCAATTTCAAATAACTAGAAAATCTGGATCGTCACATGTATATACCCTTTTTCTACATATTTCTTGGATTATAAAGGATATAAAGATGAATCAAAGGTTCTACTTCAGACCTGGAGATTTGGATCGCTTTTAAAAGGTGAGTAGGAAATTGTATAGATTGTTATAAATTGAAAATTATCCCGTTGGTGTTTATTTGATTTTTATGCCTAACTGGATAATTGTATATGATTTATAGGCAAAAAATTAAATATAATAAATATCACCTACATATTATTTTTTATGAATTGATTTAGAATTATTTACAACCTATCTGAAAATCCGTCCCAAAAGTTTGAATTTAAAATATTAATTTGAATGAAATTTATTCCAGATCTGAAATTGGTTGTATAATAATGTTATGAATTTGGATTATTACCCTAATCTTGTTGGAATGTAAACTTCTCTATGTTTGGAATTGTTGGAATTTAAATCCGTTTTAATATTTGTAAATTAGTTTGATTTCTTTCCCTTTTAGGAAAAATAATGGTTTGATCGAGCAAGGAATATATGCAAATAAAAAGAGAAAGAAACGTGTAAAGTATGAATTCATTGTAGTTCACACTGTCTATTTTAGTAATAAAAAGAAATAATTATTTCTTATCATTTAAAATGATGTAATCTTTTATATGTTAAAGTTAAATCTTTTGTTTTGGACTAATTTATGGAAATTATAGTGGACAATCTTTTTAGATATGATTCCAGCAATTAAACATGAAAAATATATTCTAGTGAAGACATATAACTAGAGTATATTTGATAAAAGTATATATTCGTACATAATTTACTACGCTTGTAATAATTAAATAAAAAGCTAATAATGATACTTACATGAAATATCAGTGTTTAGGATAATTAATTACTGGGAAAGGAATTTGAAAGGTTGTAACTCCAATAAATGGGAAATAAATAATAACAAATATGCGAGTTGTAGTAATTTAAGAGGGTAAATGGATTAATGGGACTAATAAATATAGAAGATGAATTAATAACTGTGAAATAGTTAAAAAGGTTACTAATTTGAAATTTAAAATCACACATAAATGTCTTAGGAAGTGTCTGTTAGGATTTTATGGACAAATTGATATTTATGAGCATAAAAATGGGATTTATGGGTAGATAAGTATTTAAGTAAAATCTTATTGCCTTAAATGAAAAGGGAATTAGTAAGCTAAGTCCAATATCAACCTAAAATAATATAAATAAGGGCTTAGGATGCTTAATTGGACTTAGTAGGTTTGTGATGCGAGGCCAATAGAGTCACTCAATTGAAGTCCGCCCTTCACTTTGAGGCTACCAGTAGTCTGGTGCACTTACTATGATGTGAGATATCACTAATCCTAGGACCCGTGACAACGTTAGAGATTGGGCCTGCTTTCTTAATTGAAAAGTATTAAAATGGTCCAAATTTGGAATTAGGAGCGGTGAGGAATATATCCATAGGGGTTTGCTTCTGGTTTGAGGTATTAAGTGGCGGTAGTATCCGCCTCTCTCCTAAAATAAAGTATTAAGTAACCTAGTAAGATTCCAAATAAATAAGGACGTCTTTAAAAGGGTTAACTTCAATGTTGAGGTATTAAGTGGCTGTAGGGCTCACCTCCTTATGGAAAGAAGTAACCTGATGGGATTCCTAATTTATAAATAAGAGTGATAATGGATATCTTGGGAGGGGTTCACTTTAGATTTTGGGTATTAAGAGACGTAGCATCCGCCTCTTTCCTATAAAAGAAATATTAAGTAGCCCAATGAGATTTCCAAGCAATGTTGGCTAGATAGTACCAATGAGAAGTCCGCATTGGGGTTAGGTATCAAATGACAAAAGCCAACCTATAAATAGGTGTTAAATGGTCGAGGGTTCGCCTAGTCCTTACTAATGAGGCATCAAGTGGCTTGGGTATAGTCTCTCACATTGGTAAGGCCGTAATGACGATAGTGTCGGTGAGGAGTCCGCCTGGGGATAGGTATTGATTGATGAGGACCTGCCTAGAATATAGTTATTAAATGGTTAGAAGTCACCTAGTTTTTTAAAGATATTGAGTGGCTTGAGTACTGTCTACAACATGGCTACGATTTTATTGGCGATGAATGCGACAATAGTTGGACATTAAATGTCGGAAGCCTTAAATGGTGGTTAACGGTCTTTGTTGCTAGGACCCGCCAACCATTGACAACATTTTTAGAAAATCACCTTGGGAATAGGTCTTAAATGATGGGTCCACCTTGATTGAGGTCTTAAATGGCAGAGTTTGCCTATTTCTCTTTTAAATGTATCTCGTGGTGATTATAGAAGCCCGCTTCATATTTAAAAGTATTAAGTGGCAAATGGGTTTGTAAGTATTGGGTGGTTGATAAGGTTTCATCGGTATTTTGTACCTTGGGAAGGGGTAAGTAAGTAATCGTGTGTGCAATGGAAGGTTAGATTAGAATTGCTAACCTTAATGGAAATAGAAACTAAATGAAAACCAATCGGTATAAATTTATGTTATGGATAATTTATATTTCAAGTAACCGGAACGTTGTTCTAATCACCTTCACATTACAACCCATAGGATAGATTTAGAGGAACATGTCACTGGAGTTGGATGTGCTTTTTTTGAAGAGTCTTCTTTTCTCTCATGCTCGATGCTGATGTGACAATCTACTATCCACATAACACCATTAATTCCAAGGTAGTAGTCATAGTCAGTATTCTTATCCTATTATTATTTCCGCTGTGAATTTAGATTTCTATCAATCTATGATAATTCTCATGCTTATATGTAGGTACCAAATCTAATGATCTCTACTTTTATGGACTTGGGTTTCAATTTTTGTTGAAATTTAGGCCCATTATGGTATGGATTGTTGCATTTGGTATCAGAGCCTAGGTTAGTAGATCCAAGGAATTAGGATAAATTGAGAGAACATGTTCGTACTTTTCTCTCTAGTAATGATATGTTTTATTCTAGATTCTAAGAGTTCCAACTATATAAGTAGTTGGTGTTCCACTCTGAGGGAATAGGCAAAGCAACTATGTATTGAAAATATCTTAGAGTTAAGATTTTCACGCCGACTCTGAAGTACCCCACGAAGTGCTGCCGATACGTAAAGCGCTATTGCTGAAGAGCATCGGTACGATATATAGCAGAATCGTGGAGACTAGCAGTGTTCAACTTTATGGTTGGGGTCCTAGCTAACTTGTGATTTGGATTTTGAGTTCCAGTCAGAGATACACATTTATTTCAGATGGGGAAAATTAGACTCCATATGTTGCAATAGTCCGGAAGCAAGTTTTTGCAATGGTGCATTCATTATCGCCTCCTTGATGGCAAACTAGATTTTTATTTGAATAATCAATGTCAATTCCTTAGTCTAAAACCTGTGTGGGAATTTTTATAAGTATGTTTTGGAAATGTCTTAGATTTTGGAAAATGGGTTTTCAAAAGATTTCTTTTCCTAAGGATTTATTCTAGAAATTTTGTTTTGGGAAAGTCTTGAAATTTTCGTTTTCAAAGAAACATGCATACCGCTAAGATGGATGTGTTAAGAAATTCTTAGTTTATCAAAAAATTGAGATCCTTAAATATATGTGTGTGTGTGTATTCATATCGGTAAAGGCATGATTTTGATTTTTGGTAAGAAAATAGTTTTCCAATTTGGGAAATTCACGTTTTTAAAAGGTTTTTGGAAACCCTGAAATATATTTATGTAAGTTTGATTTTAAGGGAAGTTTTGGTATGAAATAGCTTATATTATTTAGAAACAAGTATAAAGGAGCATATATTTAGCTTAGTGATTTTTCGGTTTATAAATTCGAGATTTATATATTTTCTCTCTTTAAGGTACGGACAAAATAGGAATGACAATCAACTTTACTAGGGTATGTAGTTTGAAGTGTTCTTATATCCACCAGCTATTGGAAGAAATATTTCCATATAGAGGAGGCAAGAAATACCAGCTGCAATATTTTTGGTCTTTTCAGAATTGTCGTTGGTCACAGCAGCTTTGTTGGGACTACTGTGAATTGCTGGAGCATGGTTCGGGACTAGGTGGTAGGCTTTGACACTGCCGTAATGAGGACAGGAATTTTTGAATCATGTCAAATCAAAGGAGATGACGTGAAATGATTGTTATTATTTAATCCAACCCTGGTTGGGTCTAGGTTCAATTAATACCCAAAGCCCGTCTAGCGTTTGACCACCTAACGATAAACCTAGAATGGTCACCAGTTAACGAGTTTTGGCACAAGTTGAACCTGGAACATGACAGTAAAATCGCGTCTAATTTTCCCCAATTGCCTTCTTCCATTTCTCTTTCCTCAACAAGCCGAACCCAATCACCATCCTCCTCCTTCTCCAAGCATCAGCCTCGCTCTTCCATTCCTCCTCTAGGCAACGCCGTTTTTCCTAGGAGCAACAGCCTTGCCTCCCCCTCATGCTGATTTTGCACATTAGATCTCACCCCATCGTCACTCAAGATCTAAACCCTATTTCCTCTCCCCAACCACTTCATAGCCCAAGACACCTTTCCACACTGCCGATTTTTCCTCGCATCATTATGGTCACAACCCTCAAGAGGCCACTTGGCGGGAGAGCAGAAGGTTTCGCCACTTTTAGAGTGGAAGAGATATTCATCGCGGTAGGATTTGCACCGATCCTCTGCTCTGAGACCTTTGAGCAGGAATATTACCCATGCTACATCTTCCTTTTCGATGGAGGCAATAATTTGATTTATTCAAAGGTGAAGGGTGTTTTAATTTAGCTGATTAATGATGATCTCGTTGAGATTTTGGAGGTCTCCATGAAGGACGTGGACTTGGATGATTTTGAAGTGACTAACTCAAAGATTTTGTAGCACACTTTTCCCAGGATGTCGGTGTTCGGAAGATGGATGATCTATGTCTGACTGACCGTCTGGTTATGTGCTTTATTCTGCACAACGTCATCCCTAAGATGGGAAGTTACGACTAGATTTATCCCCTGATGTGGAAAACTGCATATACTTGTATTGGCGGCACCACCATCAACTGGACCTGAACCCTTTTGATTCAATTTGTTGATCAAGGATTAGCACTCCACAGAGTCATTTTCTGTATTTTCACTCAACCACTCTCGTCTTTAGGTATTACGGGTGAACTGCCTTGGAGAGGCAGTTTTGTAAAAGGTTCTTTCTACCATCATTAGATCCTTCCTTAGGAAGATGACAATTCCGAAATCGTTGGCAACAACACAGCGCCAACGGCATGAGCTTGAGTGTATAGCCGTCATGCTACCAATTAAAGGGTCGCAGCAATGGATCGAGCTCCAGTCGTAGAGCAAAACATCTCGTAGTCTGTAGGCATTGGTTTGGGGTTATGGTGTTGTTGTCTTTTCCCTTCCAGCATTTGTTCTTTTCTTTTAGGTTGTTTGGATTGTAAAACTGTTAGTTGTCTATTGTAAAAGGCACACACGATATTATGAGTTTCTATTTATTTACTGTGTTATTGTTTCTGGACATGCGAACAGCTCCTATGCATGTATAGTAAAGAAGCAGTATAAATATGGGAATCTCATAAAGACACTTGACTAACAGTAAATGCAACATAAGACTGAAAGTTTAGAATAGTTGGAAATTGTAGCGAAGGACATGATATAGTTGTTTTGATATCGCAGATCATTTCTCATGTTTCTTAAAAGCTAAAAAATTTGAATAATAGATGTGATGATATTTTTAAATAAAATGTTAAGTTTTTGGGTAAAGGTTAGTTGTAGAATTTTGGAATTTAGTCTGTGCGTTTAACGCATAATCGACTTTTGATTACGCTCAAATTATAGCTTGAATTATCAAAAAAATTGAGAAGGAAAATATTTTCAAAAGTTTCCCCTTGATTTGAAAAGTTCGCTATTGAAAAGCAAAAAAAGTTTTGTGTTTTAGTTATTTTGGCTCTTAAATTATTTTTATAGTTTATGTTCAAAAATTTATTTCAAGAGAAAATGTGCATCTAAATTTATTTTCCAAATAACATATAAATTTGAATGGTGAGAAAGATTTTTGTAAAATCTTTGATTTTGAAGGCAACATGTTAAACGTAGGGAAAGAAAATAGAGTTAGAATTTGCAGATTTAGCGATTCATTAGCATTGACGATGCGACAAATGCAAGCGATAACATGGGAAGAGTTGTTTTAGCCTTGTAATTTCAATTTCCATACCTTGTTGACGACGCGTGCGAGTCTGTTTTTAGCCTTTGTTCTGTTTTAGAGCTTGTAATAAGCCTCCTTAGATGTTTTGTGGGTGAAAAATGTGGAGTAAATCCAGGGCAGCGAGAAAATTTCCACTATACTACGAGAATAGGAAGATTATAGAGTGGCAAGAATGATAAATTCTCCATCTAAATTCCTTTTTCCGGCACAAGAGTGAAGTTTAGAAAGCGATTTTTCGATGCATTAGATTATTAAATGTTAGGAACTGGATGAAAAATTGGTTGCTTCATACTTCTATTCGTAGGAGTATGGGGGTTTTGGTTGAAAAGATTTTTCAAAAAGCTGCATACATATAGAACTACCAGTATATACGTAGGTTGTTTGCATCATTTTTTCAAAAATGTTTTCAAAAAAAATGCATTCACATAGGAGGATCCAATTTTGAATCATTCCACATACATATTTTGTGTAGTGATACAGTAATACACTATGCTTATGTGCATGTTTGGTTGCAAAATTGGTTGTATACTCATTGGTTGTGTAGTTTATGATAACTAGGAGCCAAAACCATGACTTAGTCATTGGTGAAATTTTAGGGACGAAATTCTTTTTAAGGGGAAGAATATAATACCCCGTAATTTGGCGTTAGTTATTTAATTAGTTAGTTGGTTAATTAATTAGGCTCCAAAAATGAAATTTGTGCAAACGATGAAATTTGATCACGAAACATGCACAATTGCGTTCGTGGTAAAATTCCAAGAAACTTTCATATTTGAAGTTTTGCGATCAGAGTCCAAATGAAGAAGTTAGAGACGAAAAATGAATTTGGAACGAAAATAAATAAGTAAGAAAAATTAACATTTATTGACTAATTGTCTGAGCCCACAGACCGACTATCATTGGGACTGGTCGACCCCTAGCAGTCAAGCGGTGCACCATAGGTGGTCGACCAGTCGCCTTCAAGCAACTAGGGTTAGCCTAGGCCCAACGGCCCAAATTTGTTATATTTCGATCTAACGGTTCTAGTTGATCCTAGCGTCTATAAATTCAGGCCTAGCCCTTCCTTCTCTTCTTATATTTTTCAGGAGGTAGTAGCGAAGCTCTACCATTTCTCCTACTCCACTATTTTTGTAAGTTATAAAAATAAAATATTTTATCTATATCCATACAAATTGGAGAAGAATAGAAATCAAATGAATAGGAGAAGAGAAGAGAATCAACTATATATGTATTTGAGGTAATTTATATATATTTGTATATTTATATCTATTTTCTCTCCCAATCCCAAATATCATCTCAGATATGAAATTATAATATATGTATATATCCTTTTTATATATATTTCTTGGATTATAAAGGATTTGGAGATGAATCAACGGTTCTACTTCAGATCTAGAGATTTGGATCGCTTTTAAAAGGAGGGTGGGAAATTTTATAGACTGTTATAATATGAAAATTATCCCGTTGGTGTTCATTTGATTTTTATGCCAAACTGGATTATTGTATATGAGTTGTAGGCAACAAACTGAATGTAATTCGCCTACTTATTCTTATTTATGAATTGATTTAGAATTATTCATAACCTGATCTGGAAATCAATCCCAAAAGTATGAATTTAGAATATTGATTTGAATGTAATTTATTCCAAATCTGAAATAGGTTGTATAATAATGTTATGAATTTTTATTATTACCCTATCTTTTTGGAATGTAAGATTCTCTATGTCTGGAATCATTTGAATTTAGATTCGTTTAATATTTGTAAATTTGTTTGGTTTCTTTCCCTTTAAGGAAAAATACAGCGTTTGATCTAGCAAGTAGTACATGCAAATAAAAAAAGAAATAGATGTGTAAAGTATGAATCCATTGTAGTTTACACTGCCTGTTTTAATAATAAAAAGAAATGATTATTTCTTGTAATTTCAAACGATGTAATCTTTTATAATTTAAAGTTGAATCTGTTGTTTTGAACTAATTTATGGTAATTATAGAGGATAATCTTTTTAGATATGATTCTAACAACTGAACATGGAAAATAATGTTCCAGTGAAGATATATAACAAGAATATATTCGATAAAAGTAGATATTTGTACATAATTTACCGCATTTGTAATAATTAAATAAAAAGCTAATAATGACGCTTACACGTAATATCCATGTTTTGGATAATTAATTAATGGGAAAGGAATTTAAAAGGTTCTGACTCCAATAAATGGGTAATAATGATGAAAAATATGGGAGTTGCAATAATTTGATAGGGTAAATCGATTAATGGGACTGATAAGTAAAGAAGTTGAATTAGTAACTATGTAATAGTTATAAAATTTACTAACTTGAAATTTGTAGTCATACATAAATGTCTTAAGAAGTGTCCATTAGGATTTTATGGACAAATTGACATTTACGAGCATAAAAAGGAGATTTATTGGTAGATAAGTATTTAAGGTAAATCTTATTGCCTTAAATAAAAAGGGAATTTGTACGTTAAGTCCAACGTCTACCTAAGATAATATAAGTAAAGACTTAGGATGGTTAATTGGACTTAGTAGGTTTGTGATGCAAGGTCAATACACTCACTCGACGGAAAACTGCCCTTCACTTTGAGACTACTAGTAGTCGGGTGCTCTTACTACTGATGTGAGATATCACTAATCCTAGGATCCATGACAACGTGAGAGATTGGGTCTTCTTTCTTAATTGAAAAGTATTAAAATGGTCCAAATTTGAAATTAGGAGTGGTGAGGGATATATCCATAGGTTTCTCTTCTTATTTGAGGTATCAAGTGGCTGTAGGGTCCGTCTCTCTTCTAAAAGGAAGTATTAAGTAATCTAGTGAGATTTCAAATAAATAGGACGTCTCTAAAAGGATTTACTTCAGTGTTAAGATATTAAGTGGCTGTAGAGCCCGCCTCCCTACAGAAAGAAGTAACCTGATGAGATTCCATATTTATAATTAAGAGTGATGGTGGATATCTCGAGAGGGGTTCGCTTAAGGTTTGGGGTATTAAGCGACTGTAGGTTTTACCTCTTTCCTATAAAAGAAGTATTAAGTAGCCCAATGAGATTTCCAAGCAATGTTAGCTAAATAGTACCAGTAAGTAGTCCTCCTTGGGGATAGGTATTACATGACAAAGACTTACATATAAGTTGGTATTAAATGGTTATGGGTACCTAGTCTGTAACGAAGCGGATTTTGTCCGTTCGAAAATCGACATCCATACTTTACATCGTACTCGAATGCCGTAGATCCGACCGTTCAAATCCGAGTCGCCGGAGCTTATAACACCATTAAGTAAACAAACACAGCGGAAGAAATAATGAATATCAATATACAACATCTGATACAACATCCTGGTATAACAGATGATACAATAGATATCGATATACATCAGAGATATGATACAATAAAATAGCAGCGGAAAAGAAAATAGCTAACACCAGCAGCGGAACAGATAACTCAAATATAATCTTCAAGAGAGAACTCCAATAGCAGCTCGAACCATCATCCAAAACACTAAGACAAGCAAGTCTTGTCCATATCCAAAAACTGAACTAACCTCAGATCATCTACCAAACCTAATTATCTGAAAAACCCAACTCTAGACTGCTCGTGTGGAAAATAGTGTGCACTCAGAGTTTAGGAAAGGAACAATAAACTCCGAGTCAGTCATGGGACTGGTATGAGTAACAAAAATAGTTAAGCTTTTAAATAAAACAACAAGAGAATTCTTAAGTAAATTCGCAATGCTTTTAGAAAATGAAACTACCATAAGACCTCCCGCCACACACACAATGCAAACGCAGAATTGGAGGAGATTTCTTCTTATGATAGTCAAACATGCTTGATACGTAGAAAGTTCTTTGATATTATTATTATAAGTGCACAGTGCAGAAAACATTTCGAAAGTAGAATATTAATCTTAGCCAGCATAGACATTCCGAACTATGCCTACTATAGCTACCATCCAAACAGTGGGGCGCCACCATAAGTAGATGGCAGGTAATACAACTAAAACCGTACAAGGCTCGTATTGTTTTGATTGGATTTTCCAACAAATGGTCAGGCTAAGGAACTTCCTACTGCCACATGGGATCGCCTCTGGCGGGACGTCCCGAGAACCTAACCGGATCTCTGCCAACACAAGGCCGGGTTACCTCTGTAACTAGGTAACTACTACTCGAGCAAGCCATTCCCCGGTCCTTTGGGACCTTTATCCGAGGCGCCTCTAAGCAACAACCACACAGTAAATGAGATTGGAGCTACCACATAGGTAAATATCTGGGGTCCATACCATGATACCACCCTTTACCAGAAGGGAATGACACACCCTAAAGGGCGCGACCCTCATAACCTTGCCGCATCTTTCCTGTTTTGACCATTTCCGGGGTGTGAGGTCCTGATGCAGTCTCGTCCACAAAGCTACGCTTTGGTACAAAGCCATGCTTTGGGTCAACAAATGATCAAAGTAATGATCACAAAGATAAATGATCAAACAAATGATCATATCTCAAATGATCAAACAATGATCATCAACACACAGCAGCACTCAGCATGCCACACTACCAAATTGGGAGTATATTGCTGATAACCTTCAACTACATAACCTCTGAGCTCGTACGTCTCAGAGAAGGGTGTTAAGCTAAGAGAATAAATTCTCCGCCACCAACAGAAATGTATTTGAAAGAAATCTACTTTATATCTCAAAGTGTAGTGTCAAACATGTAACCATACAAGTCTGTTCCGGGTTCGAACAGAACCGAAGGCACTTCCGAAGAAGCCCTTGCAATCCGGGTATTCACAATCCC
The DNA here is from genome assembly GCA_030765085.1 of Allium cepa. Classification (NCBI taxonomy): domain Eukaryota; kingdom Viridiplantae; phylum Streptophyta; class Magnoliopsida; order Asparagales; family Amaryllidaceae; genus Allium; species Allium cepa. The sequence goes on along the minus strand of CM060928.1, from coordinate 950,514,768 downwards.
GATCGGACTTCCCATCACTTAGGGAATCTCTATACCGGAGCAACTCAGTGCAGAGACAATCGATAGGTTATCCTATCGTTTTCACAAATACCCGGTCTTCAACACCGGCCTTCAAATGCTATCCATAACGATGTATCACATATTCGGAATGGGTTATACGACACAAAGGTCCTCTCCCGGCTAAACCGAATAGTGAGCGTAACATTTAAAACATATGGATATGGGATTTCAATTAAGTCACAACTTAATAATTCAAACTTTCTTCCAAATGGTTTAAATGAATTACCATTTTCAAATCTTTTAAATAAATGATTTATTTCATTAAGTTCACCCATTCTCACAAAGATCCATTTATGGATTTCAAATCAGTTCCCATTTCAATTGGATTAACTCGTTTTAAATCTTTAAATTAAAGATTTAACTCATAGCTTTCAAAATTTGATTAACTCCTTGAATTTTCTAAATCAAAGATTCAACTTAAGCTTTCAAACCATTTCCATACTTGGAAATTCATTTTTAACTTGAAATCCTTTTTTAACACAAATTGGACGTTCATTATTTAAGTGAAAGCTTTTATCATTTGAAAACAATTAGTTTTCATTTTAGAAAGATCCAATTAAATTTACATGAGTTAAAGCCTTTGAATTTAAATTCAAATTCCCAAATCAATATCTTTAAATTAGTTTAACCCATATAAACTGGTATAACATTTTTAGTCCCTAGTTTCCAGATCATAGAATTCAATTTCAAATATCAAATTCAAATGTAAATCAAATTATTTAAATTTCAAAACTTAATCAAGTTATTCCAAATAAATTTCATCTTTGAAATTCCATTTCAAAAGCTTTTCACTTTTAAACCAAATCTTATTTTCAAACCATTTGAATTTAAAATTTTAAATTCAAAACTATTTCAAAATCTGTGACTTAATCGATTTCCTCGTGAAATCCATAATTGTGTGTGTATAAGTGTGGTCCAGGGGTTTAACACAATAGTGCAACAACATTCAATCATCACAGATTCAAATAGAGCAATATATTTGATAAGCGATATAAATTATAACGCTTATCGTCGATTCACAGGTAATATACAATGAATAAATCATACACGGCACAAACCACAGAAAAAAATATCACAGATCAGATAGGACAATCAATTCAAGGTATTTCATACAATACATTCATTCATAAGTAAGGTCAAGCATTTAATAATCGTTTATAAATCGGATAAATTTAATTACTTAATCCAAAGTAATTCAATCCATTTCAAATTAAATAAACTACTTATGAATTAATTATTAAATTCTAATTTATTTATCACAAATCGTTTGATATAAATTAATTTATCAAACCCTTTCAAAAATTTGTTCTTAATTAATAATTTCATTAGATTAACCTTAAGTTAATTACATAATCATTTTATCTTAATTAATTCCATTAAATAATTAGCTTTAAGTAATTAATTACCCTTATAAACAAATCAACATTTAGTTATATTAAATGTAATTATAACTTAATCTCCTGATTAATTAACTTAAACCTCAATTAAGAAAGTTAAATTTACAATTACTAATTAAATTGATACAAAAACATTAATTATCCATTTTAATTATCTTAATGATAAATGTATTACAAAACATTTTGATTAATTACTCTATAGTCCTTTATTAATTAACCATTGAATTATTAATTTATTAATCCTTTAATTGTTTAATTAATCTTAATTAATCACATAAATTAATTAATCCTAATTAATTAATTAATTAATTAATTACTTTTAATTCATTATAATAAGTGATTATTCTTAATCACCTATATTTTATAATTACTAATTAATTATATTAAGAAATTATACTTTAATCACTTGATAAATCAATTTAAATCAATGAATTAACCTTTGATTTAGTTCATTAATTAATTACCCCATACTTCATAAATGAAAAATCTTTTGAACTTATCAAGATCTTAATCAAAGATAAACCATTATCTATATTTATCATTTAAATCCTTATTTATTAATCCTTGGAAAATCGATTATCATTATCAGAATAATTTTAAATTAAAGCCTTTAGGTTGATTAAGAATCAAAACAATATTTAAGACAACCCATTTATCTTTAAAATCTCATTCGAAATAATCCTAAAATAAAATTTTATTTGTAAAATATGAATTAGCATAAAGATGTTAAGTTAATTTAAAGCCATCATTTTTCTTTTACTACTTAAATATACCATTTAAATTTTCATACTTAAGGATTCACTTTTGAATATACTTAAAATTTTAACTAAACATTTTCCTTTTGCTTTCAAAACTGAACAAGGTTTATTTTCTTAAAGCTTTAAAACCTGTACATATATTTTCCCTCAAAATCTGCAGTGCTCCAACAACCCGAGCCCACACGAAATCCCCTCCCAATCAAACTAACATCTGCTTCGAGTCTCTTTCGTAACAACACGCAAAAGCCTCGGGAGAACCATGGCCAAAACTTTCTTCCCCAAACTGCTTCAACACAGATGCACAACCATGGACATGCACATGCACGCCACTCTCGGCGAACTCCAGTTGACTTCGCCGTCACTAACATGTCGATGATCCCTCACTCGTACGCTCAGACCACCCAATTTCACAATATCACCTAAAAATCGAATTTCGAGTTTATTGACAACAACCTGGAACGAATTTGCATCACCATTACCAAACCTGGCAACCGCTTGTTCCCACAACCCTGACCATCGTATGGACTGAAACTCCGGCCAACGCCTCGTCCATCTCCCCTCTACCTTCTCGTAAAGCCGCGAGTTACTCGATCCTCCAGAGGAAATGCGGTGGACCATTTACCAACCACCATCAAAACTAGGGTTAAAATATCTCCCGACCAGCCGCCTTCGCCACGTCGAACGATCGCCACCCCTTCCATTTTTACCAGCATCACTGATCACCCCCGCACCTCCAACCTCTAACCTGACCTCTCCCATCATCTCGATCACCCACGGCGACTCGAAACGCAAAAATCGCACGAACCCAAACTGCTCTTATACCACACCATTAAAGATCATCAAATTAGGTTTAAAATCTTGTTCTTGTATGGGGATTCAGTTTAGATACTTGAATTCATAAATTAAGAGATTCAAATTTTTGATAAATTTGAGTTGTTCTCAGACATATTTCTTTCCAGAGGTGATACCAAGTTATTTGAACTTGAATTTATTTTTAAAATTCAGTTCAGGGTTAAACAAACATCTTTCATTTTGATTCTAAGTCCAAATATTGAATAGATCTTGAAGAAATGATTTTTGAAATTAAGATTTGCACTTAAAATCTAAGAACATGGATCATATTCTAACAACAACCTGTATAAACCACTTCCAGTTTAAATGTATTCAAAGGATCTACAAACTTATTCACAGATATATGAATAAACAACAAATTCATACTTTTAATTTTAAGAAATAAGTTACTCACTATGTTTTCCAGAAAAGAAGAACAGAGCTACTTCATTTGAACAGAGACAGTGCTTTCTATGTTTTTAATATAAAAACTTTGAATCAGTGCTTGATATTTGATCTAGTTGCTTGTAAATTGAGTTGAAACTTTGCTTGAGTTTTAATCTTGTTTACTTCAGTTTTATTCTTAGCTTTGAAGGAACTGGAATCAAATGCATTGCATATGTATATATATAGAAGAAAATAGTTTGTAAAAGCGAAGGTATTATCTGGTGTAAGCATGTTCTTTCCTAGCCTACTTCTTTGACCAAAGATTTTTTATTTTATTTTATTTTTATATAAACTGAAATGAAATTTACAGGTGATTATTAATTATTTTGTACAATACAAGAGATACTTTCTTGTTTTGGTGACTAAGATATTGCATTAATTGTTTTGCTATTCAAATGTTTTAGTTTGTATTTAGTCAAAGATTTTGTTGGCTGAAATCTTGATTTTTGATATGCTAGTATTAATTGTATTGTACCATATACTTATAATTTGTTTTCATTTTATTTCGGCTGTACATACTTATGTATATTTCATGTTTGCTTCTTTTGCAAGCTTTGATTGAAACTGATCTTTGCATTTGTTTTGTCATTGTACTTTATTAATTTCCATTGTCTTATTTTATAAGCTTTTTTTTATTGATGGTAAAAGCCTTGATCTCCCTGTAAATGTTGATTTGTTTTAATGTTTGTTTGTTTTTTTGTTTTTTTGTTTTTTTTCCTTCCAAACTTGAATGAATCGAAGTGGAATTATGAAGATGATAAAAATTATTGCACAGGCTGAAGTGTACAGGGTTATATGATAAGAGATTTTTATTTATGTTTCTTGTGGCTGATGGATGTTTGGATGGCGGCTGCATTTATTTCACTTGGTGGTTGGAGCTTTGTTTTGGTGGAGAAGATATTAATAAGTACTTTTGTTTTCTTATTTTATTTACAACTTATGTCATTTGTTTTATGGATATTTTCTTTTGTTTCATTATCTTCTTTAGCTTGTCTTTTCTTTGCAGATTTTTCTTCTACTTTTGTTTTCTTCTATCTTCTTGCATGCATACATAACTCACATACAAATATACTTATATTTTAAATTTCAATTTCTAACTTAAAGTTTATTTTCAACTTTACCACTTATTGTCTTGTATTTCTCAACATATTTATTTCAATAGTTTATATTTTATATACATGTTTATTTTCAAATATCCAATTTAATTCTCGATTAATTCAAAATTTATATTAAATTTATATTAATTACCGATTACTTCACAAGTTTTATTCAGAAATGAAATTAATTATCAATTCATACTCAATTTAAATCCGGGATCGTTACAGACTTCCCCCCTTAAAGAAATTTCGTCCCCGAAATTTACAGAGAGAGATAACGAAGATAGATGAAAGAGAAATATCTTTCGAGATCAGCTAGATATATTTATTCTACATTTGGCTTGCCAAATCAGAATATCAACAATATGAGAACGAACTCATACAATACTACACAGGATACTCGGTCATTAATTCTACGAAATATGCAAAGCACTGGTTAGTTCGAAGGAATAACTAACCGTCCGTAGAATATATCCGGACTCAAATTGTATTCACATATTTGTCCACTTTTTGGTATAATTTCAAAATTTCTAATTTAACAACCAAAGTATATCTATCAACCATAGCAACCGAAGCAAACAAAACAACCAATACATCCAAACAAACAATTTTGGCCTATTGGAGTTTATGTCCCATACAAATATATCAAATCTTCTTCCTGTATTTACCAGGAACCGTCGAAGAATTGACAAGAGATGCTGAACAAGAGAGATAGATTTAATCTTCTATAATTTTTCAAATACTAGGAATGATTCCAAATTCAAGTCGAAATACCTCAAAATGTATACTAATTTGTCCTTCTTCGGACTTCGATCAACCCAAGAAATTATAATGGAATTTCAAATTTGGTTTTAAACGAAATCGTTTTATTGATACAATTCAAATTATCCTTCATATTCTATTAATCGAGTTAACTCAAATTAAAATTTCCAATTTATTTCAAATTTCAGTTTCAAATTTTCGATTCATATTCATTAAGGTTTAAATTGAAACCGATAAGAAACCGATGAAGATACGAAGTAAGGATTTCCTACAACGATTCGTAGGGCCACCATCACACTGAAACTTCTTCTGGGAACTGCCAAGAAGCAATCAAAAGAATTTGGAAACGAATCAAAGGAAATTGATAGAGAAAGATTGTTCCCACTGTTGCAGGGCATTGACCATTTATAGTCGTATTTCCCTGTCCCCTATCTCGTCCTCTTCTTGCACTCATACTCACTATCAATGGATAGTAAGAGAATTTACTGAGGCATTCGAACGGATATCTTACTCATTCTAGGGTTTACTTCACCCTATCTCTAATGAGCTACTTAACGTGTTATACTCCTGAGCTAAAGTTTAACCTTAGCTCTGATACCACATGTAACGAAGCGGATTTTGTCCGTTTGAAAATCGACATCCATACTTTACATCGTACTCGAATGCCGTAGATCCGACCGTTCAAATCCGAGTCGTCGGAGCTTATAACACCATTAAGTAAACAAACACAGCGGAAGAAATAATGAATATCAATATACAACATCTGATACAACATCCTGGTACAACAGATGAAACAATAGATATCGATATACATCAGAGATATGATACAATAAAATAGCAGCGGAAAAGAAAATAGCTAACACCAGTAGCGGAACAGATAACTCAAATATAATCTTCAAGAGAGAACTCCAATAGCAGCTCGAACCATCATCCAAAACACTAAGACAAGCAAGTCTTGTCCATATCCAAAAACTGAACTAACCTCAGATCATCTACCAAACCTAATTATCTGAAAAACCCAACTCTAGACTGCTCGTGTGGAAAATAGTGAGCACCCAGAGTTTAGGAAAGGAACAATAAACTCCGAGTCAGTCATGGGACTGGTATGAGTAACAAAAATAGTTAAGCTTTTAAATAAAACAACAAGAGAATTCTTAAGTAAATTCGCAATGCTTTTAGAAAATGAAACTACCATAAGACCTCCCGCCACACACAATGCAAACGCAGAATTGGAGGAGATTTCTTCTTATGATAGTCAAACATGCTTGATATGTAGAAAGTTCTTTGATATTATTATTATAAGTGCACAGTGCAGAAAACATTTCGAAAGTAGAATATTAATCTTAGCCAGCATAGACATTCCGAACTATGCCTACTATAGCTACCATCCAAACAGTGGGGCACCACCATAAATAGATGGCAGGTAATACAACTAAAACCGTATAAGGCTCGTATCGTTTTGATTGGATTTTCCAACAAATGGTCAGGCTAAGGAACTTCCTACTGCCACATGGGATCGCCTCTGGCGGGACGTCCCGAGAACCTAACCGGATCTCTGCCAACACAAGGCCGGGTTACCTCTGTAACTAGGTAACTACTACTCGAGCAAGCCATTCCCCGGTCCTTTGGGACCTTTATCCGAGGCGCCTCTAAGCAACAACCACACAGTAAATGAGAATGGAGCTACCACATAGGTAAATATCTGGGCTCCATACCATGATACCACCCTTTACCAGAAGGGAATGACACACCCTAAAGGGCGCGACCCTCATAACCTTGCCGCATCTTTCCTGTTTTGACCATTTCCGGGGTGTGAGGTCCTGATGCAGTCTTGTCCACAAAGCTACGCTTTGGTACAAAGCCATGCTTTGGGTCAACAAATGATCAAAGTAATGATCACACAGATAAATGATCAAACAAATGATCATATCAAAAATGATCAAACAATGATCATCAACACACAGCAGCACTCAGCTTGCCACACTACCAAATTGGGAGTATATTGCTGATAACCTTCAACTACATAACCTCTGAGCTCGTACGTCTCAGAGAAGGGTGTTAAGCTAAGAGAATAAATTCTCCGCCACCAACAGAAATGTATTTGAAAGAAATCTGCTTTATATCTCAAAGTGTAGTGTCAAACATGTAACCATACAAGTCTGTTCCGGGTTCGAACAGAACCGAAGGCACTTCCGAAGAAGCCCTTGCAATCCGGGTATTCACAATCCCGATCGGACTTCCCATCACTTAGGGAATCTCTATACCGAAGCAACTCAGTGCAGAGACAATCGATAGGTTATCCTATCGTTTTCACAAATACCCGGTCTTCAACACCGGTCTTCAAATGCTATCCATAACGACGTATCACATATTCGGAATGGGTTATACGACACAAAGGTCCTCTCCCGGCTAAACCGAATAGTGAGCGTAACATTTAAAACATATGGATATGGGATTTCAATTAAGTCACAACTTAATAATTCAAACTTTCTTCCAAATGGTTTAAATAAATTACCATTTTCAAATCTTTTAAATAAAAGATTTATTTCATTAAGTTCACCCATTCTCACAAAGATCCATTTATGGATTTCAAATCAGTTCCCATTTCAATTGGATTAACTCGTTTTAAATCTTTAAATTAAAGATTTAACTCATAGCTTTCAAAATTTGATTAACTCCTTGAATTTTTTAAATCAAAGATTCAACTTAAGCTTTCAAACCATTTCCATACTTGGAAATTCATTTTTAACTTGAAATCCTTTTTTAACACAAATTGGACGTTCATTATTTAAGTGAAAGCTTTTATCATTTGAAAACAATTAGTTTTCATTTTAGAAAGATCCAATTAAACTTACATGAGTTAAAGCCTTTGAATTTAAATTCAAATTCCCAAATCAATATCTTTAAATTAGTTTAACCCATATAAACTGGTATAACATTTTTAGTCCCTAGTTTCCAGATCATAGAATTCAATTTCAAATATCGAATTCAAATGTAAATCAAATTATTTAAATTTCAAAACTTAATCAAGTTATTCCAAATAAATTTCATCTTTGAAATTCCATTTCAAAAGCTTTTCACTTTTAAACCAAATCTGATTTCAAACCATTTGAATTTAAAATTTTAAATTCAAAACTATTTCAAAATCTGTGACTTAATCGATTTCCTCGTGAAATCCATAATTGTGTGTGTATAAGTATGGTCTAGGGGTTTAACACAATAGTGCAACAAGATTCAATCATCACAGATTCAAATAGAGCAATATATTTGATAAGCGATATAAATTATAATGCTTATCATCGATTCACAGGTAATATACAATGAATAAATCATACACGGCACAAACCACAGAACAAAATATCACAGATCAGATAGGACAATCAATTCAAGGTATTTCATACAATGCATTCATTCATAAGTAAGGTCAAGCATTTAATAATCGTTTATAAACCGGATAAATTTAATTACTTAATCCAAAGTAATTCAATCCATTTCAAATTAAATAAACTACTTATGAATTAATTATTAAATTCTGATTTATTTATCACTAATCGTTTGATATAAATTAATTTATCAAACCCTTTCAAAAATTTATTCTTAATTAATAATTTCATTAGATTAACCTTAAGTTAATTACATAATCATTTTATCTTAATTAATTCCATTAAATAATTAGCTTTAAGTAATTAATTACCCTTATAAACAAATCAACATTTAGTTATATTAAATGTAATTATAACTTAATCTCCTGATTAATTAACTTAAACCTTAATTAAGAAAGTTAAATTTACAATTACTAATTAAATTGATACAAAAACATTAATTATCCATTTTAATTATCTTAATGATAAATGTATTACAAAACATTTTGATTAATTACTCTATAGTCCTTTATTAATTAACCATTGAATTATTAATTTATTAATCCTTTAATTGTTTAATTAATCTTAATTAATCACATAAATTAATTAATCCTAATTAATTAATTACATTAATTAATTACTTTTAATTCATTATAATAAGTGATTATTCTTAATCACCTATATTTTATAATTACTAATTAATTATATTAAGAAATTATACTTTAATCACTTGATAAATCAATTTAAATCAATGAATTAACCTTTGATTTAGTACATTAATTAATTACCCCATACTTCATAAATGAAAAATCTTTTGAACTTATCAAGACCTTAATCAAAGATAAACCATTATCTATATTTATCATTTAAATCCTTATTTATTAATCCTTGGAAAATCGATTATCATTAACAGAATAATTTTAAATTAAAGCCTTTAGGTTGATTAAGAATCAAAACAATATTTAAGACAACCCATTTATCTTTAAAATCTCATTCGAAATAATCCTAAAATAAAATTTTATTTGTAAAATATGAATTAGCATAAAGATCTTAAGTTAATTTAAAGCCATCATTTTTCTTTTACTACTTAAATATACCATTTAAATTTTCATACTTAAGGATTCACTTTTAAATATACTTAAAATTTTAACTAAACATTTTCCTTTTGCTTTCAAAACTGAACAAGGTTCATTTTCTTAAAGCTTTAAAACCTGTACATATATTTTCCCTCAAAATCTGCAGTGCTCCAACAACCCGAGCCCACACGAAATCCCCTCCCAATCAAACTAACATCTGCTTCGAGTCTCTTTCGTAACAACACGCAAAAGCCTCGGGAGAACCATGGCCAAAACTTTCTTCCCCAAACTGCTTCAACACAGATGCACAACCATGGACATGCACATGCACGCCACTCTCGGCGAACTCCAGTTGACTTCGCCGTCAATAACATGTCGATGATCCCTCACTCGTACGCTCAGACCACCCAATTTCACAATATCACCTAAAAATCGAATTTCGAGTTTATTGACAACAACCTGGAACGAATTTGCATCACCATTACCAAACCTGGCAACCGCTTGTTCCCACAACCCTGACCATCGTATGGACTGAAACTCCGGCCAAAGCCTCGTCCATCTCCCCTCTACCTTCTCGCAAAGCCGCGAGTTACTCGATCCTCTAGAGGAAATGTGGTGGACCATTTACCAACCACCATCAAAACTAGGGTTAAAATATCTCTCGACCAGCCGCCTTCGCCACGTCGAACGATCGCCACCCCTTCCATTTTTACCAGCATCACTGATCACCCCCGCACCTCCAACCTCTGCCCTGACCTCTCCCATCATCTCGATCACCCACGGCGACTCGAAACGCAAAAATCGCACGAACCCAAACTGCTCTTATACCACACCATTAAAAATCATCAAATTAGGTTTAAAATCTTGTTCTTGTATGGGGATTCAGTTTAGATACTTGAATTCATAAATTAAGAGATTCAAATTTTTGATAAATTTGAGTTGTGCTCAGACATATTTCTTTCCAGAGGTGATACCAAGTTAATTTAACTTGAATTTATTTTTAAAATTCAGTTCAGGGTTAAACTAACATCTTTCATTTTGATTCTAAGTCCAAATATTGAATAGATCTTGAAGAAATGATTTTTGAAATTAAGATTTGCACTTAAAATCTAAGAACATGGATCATACTCTAACAACAACCTGTATAAACCACTTCCAGTTTAAATGTATTCAAAGGATCTACAAACTTATTCACAGATATATGAATAAACAACAAATTCATACTTTTAATTTTAAGAAATAAGTTACTCACTATGTTTTCCAGAAAAGAAGAACAGAGCTACTTCATTTGAACAGAGACAGTGCTTTCTATGTTTTTAATATAAAAACTTTGAATCAATGCTTGATATTTGATCTAGTTGCTTGTAAATTGAGTTGAAACTTTGCTTGAGTTTTAATCTTGTTTACTTCAGTTTTATTCTTAGCTTTGAAGGAACTGGAATCAAATGCATTGCATATGTATATATATAGAAGAAAATAGTTTGTAAAAGTGAAGGTATTATCTGGTGTAAGCATGTTCTTTCCTAGCCTACTTCTTTGACCAAAGATTTTTTTTATTTTTTATTTTTATATAAACTGAAATGAAATTTACAGGTGATTATTAATTATTTTGTACAATACAAGAGATACTTTCTTGTTTTGGTGGCTAAGATATTGCATTAATTGTTTTGCTGTTCAAATGTTTTAGTTTGTATTTAGTCAAAGATTTTGTTGGCTGAAATCTTGATTTTTGATATGCTAGTATTAATTGTATTGTACCATATACTTATAATTTGTTTTCATTTTATTTCGGCTGTACATACTTATGTATATTTCATGTTTGCTTCTTTTGCAAGCTTTGATTTAAACTGATCTTTGCATTTGTTTTGTCATTGTACTTTATTAATTTCCATTGTCTTATTTTATAAGCTTTTGTTTTATTGATGGTAAAAGCCTTGATCTCCCTGTAAATGTTGATTTGTTCTAATGTTTGTTTGTTTTTTTGTTTTTTTTTTCCTTCCAAACTTGAATGAATCGAAGTGGAATTATGAAGATGATAAAAATTATTGCACAGGCTGAAGTGTACAGGGTTATATGATAAGAGATTTTTATTTATGTTTCTTGTGGCTGATGGATGTTTGGATGGCGGCTGCATTTATTTCACTTGGTGGCTGGAGCTTTGTTTTGGTGGAGAAGATATTAATAAGTACTTTTGTTTTCTTATTTTATTTACAACTTATGTCATTTGTTTTATGGATATTTTCTTTTGTTTCATTATCTTCTTTAGCTTGTCTTTTCTTTGCAGATTTTTCTTCTACTTTTGTTTTCTTCTATCTTCTTGCATGCATACATAACTCACATACAAATATACTTATGTTTTAAATTTCAATTTCTAACTTAAAGTTTATTTTAAACTTTACCACTTATTGTCTTGTATTTCTCAACATATTTATTTCAATAGTTTATATTTTATATACATGTTTATTTTCAAATATCCAATTTAATTCTCGATTAATTCAAAATTTATATTAATTACCGATTACTTCACAAGTTTTATTCAGAAATGAAATTAATTATCAATTCATACTCAATTTAAATCCGGGATCGTTACATAGTCCTTATTAATGAGGTATTAAGTGGCTTGGGTATAGTCTCTCACATTGCTAAGGTCATAATAACGATAGTACTAGTGAGGAGTTCGTCTGGGGATAAGTATTAAGTGATAGGGACCTACCTAGAATATAAGTATTAAAGGTTAGAAGTCCACCTAGTCCTTGTAAAGGTATTAAATGGCATGGGTACTGTAGATTACATGGCAACGATTTTATCGGCGATAGGTGCGGTAAGAGTTGGACATTAAATGTCGAAAGCCTTAGATAGTGGTTAGAAGTCTTTGTAGCTAGGTACCACCAACCATTGAATAGTGTTTGCTTTTTGTTCCCAAATGAAGGTCCACCTCATCTTCTATTTCTTGTGGTCGTGATGAGACCATACCCTTTTAGAGTGATGAAGTTTTCGATAGGTAATACGCAAACACAGAATCGTATTCATCCATTCCAATTATATGCAAATAGTCTCTTTTACCTTTTCTTACAAATACAGTGGTCATTGTATGACATGTTTCGGTAGTTACCTTGGAACTTAGCTTGGATGCAGTTCTTTGAACTGGCTTATTATTTTCATTTTTATACAAATCAGAGACTATAATAGTATAATTTCAAACAATTTTATTGCTAAGATTCAGGGTTATATTATACAATTCCGTAGCTAATAATTGTTCTCCCTTACACTCCTAACTCCTACAGAGGTGTAAAACTTTATGAGCAAGTCTTCTTCATATTAAGCTTATTAAAGAAGACAACAATGATTGTATGGCCACTTTTATTTTTGTAAAAGAAAAAAGTGAGGAATATGACACTATCTATAAACTTTAGGCTTTTCAAATGAGACAACTTTTGGCATGTCCTAGGGAATCACTTCAGGAATTTGCTCAACTCGAAAAAATTATAAAGGCGATGACAAAGAAATAAGATACTTAAGCATTAAATTGGTGATATACGAATATCAAGCTATACATTCCAAGAATAACAAAAGATCTCTGCTTGAAACATCAGTCGATGTACCCCAAAAGAAATTGGAAAAGAAAAAAATTTCTCACCCTACTTAACAATACCTTGTCACACATCTTCTGGAAAACGTATGACAAAACTCATTATCCAAATTATCCTCCTCCAAGAAAAATTCAATAAGTGAAAACTACTATAACTATCATCGTATGAATATGCATAGGACAGACAAATGCTGAAAGCAAGCTTCAACAACAGGAAAAATGATCCATAAAAGAAACTTTCAAAATTCAATAAGAAATAGTTTTAGCATTTTACTTTAATGCCTTTCTTGGCTCTGTTCATTTTTTTTTGTCAGCAAAATCAATATATTGAACTTACCTCTTTTGGCTAACTAAATGACCCAAATTTTTAACCCTCGAATGTCGATACTAAATACATCCACGATATTCGTTTGCCGAGCACCCAAGTGCTGGTAAGAGTAAAATAAGAAGAAAAAGAAACAGAACAAGAAAGAAAGAACACAAAACCAGAACCTCAGAGAAGAACGATAAGATATAATATCAAAAGGACATAATAAAGGGTTACTCCAAAATACAGAGTAATTTTAGAATTACAAAAATAAAGTACTATTATCAACCCGTGTAGTTATAACAGCCTGTCATCATAATGATGATACATACATAATACAGTGCAACAGAAATAGAAATAGATAGATAATGAAAGCCTCCAACTTCTCCACTAAACTTTGAAGTGTCCAAAGTAAAACCTGCTTCACTCAGCCAACTCGATAGAGTAATCGAGGAATTTAAGATAAACGAAACCCATGTGCCAGACATAAGTCTAATATGAGAAAACTCAAGACACATGCATACTTGTAACAGTAACTTTTGAGATAGTACAAATCATCGTAACAGTTTTCCCCTCAAAAGAAACCAACCATTTATTAAGTTAATATAGTGATATAATAGAAAATGTCTAGGGTGTAGAATATAAATCAAAAAATAGCTACAGTTCTTTCATCTCACAACACAACAATATTAGAAGTATATCTAAAACCACTAAGGTACGTTCGCATGTGGAATTTCCATGGAAATGCCTCCAGTAAACTGAAGTGGATCTCCATGACAAGGATCAGAAACTTCTTTCTAAGCGTCGTATATCTCAAAATAAAATATACCATATGGTAATTATAGCTAGCCCACACCAGAACATTGGCATAAACCATGTGGAACCAAGTACCGACGAATCCCGCTAGCAACATCGATAAGCATACTCTAGATATAAAGTTGATATACCCTATCATAAGTTTGCTAAGCCTCAGACTATGCATCCTACTTTGTCTTTTGTTATTCCCCGATGTTGAGGTTACGGTCAGCATCTCCCACAAGGTTCTTCATCACTCGAATAGAACATGAATTACTCCTCGATTCCAACATAAATGGACTGAAAAATGCTAACACTAACCTCTCCTTTGGACTTAACCTTAGGATATATAGTTCAGCTCTATGGCATAAGTCTGAAATGTTAATGCTGACGTCTTCATTAAACTTAACCTTTGGATAGATAGTTCCTCTCTATAACATTCCACTTCATAACCAATTCCCAAACATAGAATCATATACTAGTTTTGAAGTGGTATTCGATAAGTAAAACACTTACCGATCCTGGACTCCTCAATAATAATTCAATCAATTTCAAGTAAATTCAATTCCGGTTCTTTTAGAATTAAGCGAACTATATAAAGAGGAGTCCTTCCCAAGGGATCTAGTATATATAGGTTCTTAAAGACAGAGATGTTTCATACTAATGCTTCTTCCTGAGGATCTCAAATTGTGAAGCTTTTAGACACTTCCTAAGTTAATATTTGGTCAAGTTCAATAGTCGGCCGATCAACTATCTAGTTCTAAAAACGATCGCTTATGGAAATCAAGGTTTGTATACTTAACACATTTATGACCTTTTCATCTTAACTATTCCTCGGCGAGGAATGAACTTGGTAGGTTAGAGCACTATTGCTTTTAAACCCTACTTGAACAATATTCTTAACTCTTAAAATAAATATGCCTATTTCATTAGCATTTAGTGTGAACTTTAGTATTAATGAATTTCCACAAACAAGTCAGTAAACAACATGATTTGCACATTTTCGACCTTTTCATCTTAACTATTCCTCAATCAATAGTGCAGCCAGTAGGTTAGAGCACTATTGCATCTAAACCCTACTCGAACAACATTCTTAACTCTCACAAATATATAAGCCTACTTCGTCAGCTTTTGTGTTAAGCATAGTTAAGTATTTTTTGAACAAGTAATTAAAAAAATCATGATTGGCCCACTAAGTAAACCCTAACCCATTTTTAAATCATTTTTATACCTTTTTAAAATGATATATACACACACACACACTAATTTATTTCTTAACCAAGAAAATTAATAAAACAATTAAAAGATATTATATTATATAAGATATTAATACTTTAATAAAATAATTTACTGATTTTCTAAACACTATATATATTTAAAAATTGTTCTAAAATACATATAATAGGTTTTAGGACATTCCTTCAAAACATTACTTAAAATAATCATTTTATAATTTATTTAAAAACAAAAAAAACATGTTTTCTTTACATTCAAAAATAAGCCTTTCTACTTTAAAAATTCATAACTAATTCTTAAAAATACATAAAAATTCCAAAGCACTTTTAGAATACTCTAATATGAGTTATCAAAGGCCTGTAAAAAGATTGAAATAAAATATTTATATTTAAAGTCGTTTCCGAACTTTTAAAGTTCAAAAATGAAGGCTAAATGGGGCAGATTTGCATATAGGAAATTTTCGCCACATTTCGATATGATAACTTTTCAACGTCCAATCTTTTTATAGAAACTAATAGACACAATATACATCACAAATCTGGTATGAAACCTCTAAGGATTTCTCTTGAATGTTCCTTCGAAACTGCCAAATACAAGGCAATTTCTAAATGCATATATAGTGACTATTGCTATAAGAGCACTTTTAAATCCATGTCCAATTCAAATCAAAGTCTAAATACAACCTACATGCTTTATTTCAAGGCTATCAAAAAAATACAAGTCCATTCAAGTCCATACACAGGGATTTCATATGTCATTTTCTTTTCAAAGCAAGTATCAAAACTAATATCACAACATATAACAATACAAATTCAATCACATGTAAACAGTCAAACAAAAAAATATATTCACATTATATTCATTTCAATCATGAGTTATTTCACCCTTAAATAAGAAAACAAGTAAGTATATGCTTCCACTTCCTACCTCAACCTTGCAAACACCAAACTTCCTACCACACCCTTGCTTTGCACTTTCCTTTGCCCAAAATCCCCTCGACTTTCGCTCACGGCCTCTAGGTGGTTTGGGGTCTGCTCCAAATCATTGAACTTTGACTTGATGGAAGGTGTTTTGATGTTTTAAGGTATTTTGGTCAACTATGTAGAGACCTGGAGATGTTTTGAATTTATTTGCCTTAGGAAATTTTATGAAAAGAAGGATATGAAGAGTATTGTTTTTGCACTAAAAATTGTGAAATGGATTCAAGAGCCAAGAATACTCTTATATAGGCTTCAAAATTTTAGCCTCATCCCTCCCTACACCTTTGTGGCTAGCCATGAAAGGCTCACCCTCTCCCACATACACCATCACATTTCCTTTCCACCTCCTTTCCTTAGCAAATTACCTTCCTACCCCCACACTAAATATCTCCTTATCTCCTAGGAGCTTTTAGAAGCAATTAATTTCTTTATGAACCAAAGTGTATTAATTAGTTACTAATGTCTTCATATGTTAACCAGATAAGTACAAAAGAGTTCAAACAACTTATATCAAATAAAAAGCTATCTATTGATAAACCGATTTCTAATTACATTATCAATATTTCTTCAACGTATTTATTTTTGTGAACAAATTTCAAAAAAAAGTTTCTTAGCATTATTCATCAATTAAAAGATGTTTAACAAGGTTTTAAAATCACATTTATAATACTTAACTATATTTTAAAAAGTTACGATATTCAAAGACAAAATGTTCGAAATTATAGGTCGCTACATTCTCCACCACTTAAAACATTTCGTTCTCGAACTTCAAGCAATATCAACAATTAAAGAAGATAAGAAACAAGATACATATATAGAGTACTGCTGAAACTATATACAAACTAAATTGCAAACCAAAATGCATATTAAGTGACTCCACCTCAAGGGGTGAGTACACTACAAAAGATATACGATACTAAGATAGAAGGAAAACTCTAGTCTAAAAGCAACTCTCGATGAGATTCACTCAAACTATCCTCCATCTCTCAACTATAGGCTTTAGAATCATCGCTCCATTGAACTTTAGATAGCCTAACAAAGAAACAAGCATATGCCATTACTTAATAGCATTCACTATCACTAGTAAACAGAGCTCACGGTTTTCCTATGTTCACTAACCCTCTCATCACCCAAGGACGATAAAAATTTATTAAGCATACCTTAAGCTCAACAGCCTCAAGTTTTGACTTACTCGACTATTCATGCTACCATAGAACAATTCAAAGTGTCATTCCCTAAACTCTCTATAAGCTACAGAACTTAACATACAAATGTAGTAAAGCTCGTACGATGCACATGGGTCATCCGTGCACAATATCAAATTTGATCACTTGCTCGATCGTATAAATTCCACTTCTAAACTTGTATAGATAGCATGACCTCTCTAGTATAGACTCCGATATGCTTCTTTGCTTAGACACCTCTATTTCCCTTACATGGTTGTATATTATGATAGGAAACTACATAATAATATCAAGAATCTATATCTAGTGTTCGCCGTCAAGAACCAGGTTAAAAATCCTTGCTCGAACTAGTGTAAATCACTTGGAAATTATGTACCCAAATCCTAGATCAAGGACAATGATGCAAATAAAATGTCCTACGTACAACTTATGTGCTTTATCCTATTGGTTTCTTAAGTATACCAATTTCTTCTTATATCCTCATTTACATAAATAGTATATTATTCAATACTAAAACCATTTATGAATTCTTTTCATTAAAAAATAGCTTGTAGTCTTTATAAACATTTTATAAAGACATAACTTCATTTATAAAACATTTCATAAAAATACTTCACTTCATTATTTGTGCGTATATATACAAAACATCAAATTTATTTCTTTCCACAATTTAGATGAAGGTCCAAAACAAATCTGGGTCTTATAACCTAGTCAACCTTTTAGACTTCTTTAACCATCAGGTTAGGAAAGTAACTAGGAAGAGTAGGAATCTGATATCCAAACCCAAGACCAGAGTCTACTTTCCTTAGACAACCCAAAGGTAAAGACGTTTGTTAGCTGGCCCATTAACATCAAATGTTTACTTAAAAAATGTTCAAACCAATTTAATAAAATTATTAACTTACAATCTTCTCAATTAAAGTGTCATATAAACTCAATTTTATATTTACAAAAACGCTTAGTTTTAGATTTTATAACAACTCGAATGTTTCAGGCTGTCAAATATCACTTAAAAGTCTATTTTATTCCTATAAATGAAAACTATCAAAAAATCACATCCTAACAAGGTGAACATACCACACTATCCTAATGCATAATATACATGTGTCAATATAATAACTTGTTAAAGTTACCCTTATTTATTAAACATAATTTTGCTACAAAGAGAAAGAGGAAAAGGTTTCCTAATCATTTGGGTTATGCCACTATCACTTGGGAACCCAACATAGCATACATGAAAATCCTTTCCATATAGAAATCTTATTTCAAAATCTTTATTAAACTACTCTATATTTTATCATCATATTTTTTAAAGAAAATTTTAGATCTAAACACCCGGTTTTATTTCAAATCAATTAAAATAATAGTATATACATTTATCTTTTGTACATCAAATCATAGTTTTGGGATTAAACCAAAATCTATTTTACCCAAACTATTCTATAAAAAAACTATTTTTGTAGCATCCTCTACTTAGAAACCTGAAAATAAACGTCGATGATGTTGTAGTCATAACCAAAATTAATTTCAAGCGACAGAAGTGAGTTTGGTACACCCAATTCATACATTTGGGACTTAACCAAAATCTTTTTCCAAGCAGTATCAAATACATCGTATAATATTACTAGGTACTATAATCTCGATTTCATAAACCAATTTCCTAAATATATACTTTACTTTAAAATCTACATAAAGTATACATATAGGCAATAACCCAAAAGTGATACTACGAAAATGGGCCCTACCAAGTCATATCATATTCCTTTACTAAGAAGGGTAACGTCCATGAGAAGTGGTTACCAACCAAACGCATCTCTTGCCTATTTTTAGTCACATTCATGTCACTCAAACTAGATAACATAATCCCGAATTGATTCATTAATTCCAACAGCAACCTCGAATTCGAACAAATCTAAAACTCTTTTCAATTATTAGTATTCATAAATAGTTTCAAATAACACTGTTATTATTTTCTCCAAAATCTTAGAAAATCAATTTCAAAGACACCGGGATTTAAGTTCTCAAGTTCTCAGTATAAATCCTCTTCATTTATAAACCATATTTTATAAATCAAACATATATAAAATCACTTTCTTATATAAAAATATTTCAAAATTATTATTTTTCCAGAATATTATGTCTTTCCTTTAGATTATAATAAACTACTTATTATAAAGTTAACTTCTAATCCAACATTATCATCGAACGCCTTATAGTCTAACTGTGAAAACCAATTCACAAGGTGTTCGTTTCAATGCATTTACACATACTACCTACCCAACCCATCAGTAAAAAGGTAAAATTCTCACAAACTGGTGGAGTACAAACAACCATTAGTAAACAAGAATCAATGCTTTTGAACTGACCGAGCATGACTAAAAAATCATCAACGTTACGAGATATAAAGCTATGAGAAGCACAAGTATCAAACAAAACACGAATAGGAAAGCCATAAACAAATAGTCGCAGCCAAAAATCTGCTTCCCCTTTTTAGCTGCAGAAGTGGAAGATGCTTAAGCAAGTGTAAAAACTATAGGTTGTTGTCCCTTCTGAAGCATCGGACATTCCTTAAAAAATGACCAGGCTAATGACAATTGTAGCAACTCCTCGTTGCAAACGGTACCTTAGTTGTCTGTGGCTCTAGCTTTAGTTCCTTAACTAATGACGCTTTCACCACTTATCCTCCCACACCGAAGCTACAGTTCTGAGTAAAGTGCCCCTTCTTTCCATACTTATAACAAACTAAACTAGATATATCCATCGATAGCTGAAACTTACGCCTTTTGTTTTCGGTTGGTGCAAATACAGATGCCTTTGGAGTCGAGCCCTCGATCCGTTAAGCTATCCATATTATTCATGAATGATCCCTTGATATGATTTGTCATGTCCTTACTAAACCTGTTACACAAACTAAGCCAAGCCTGAACTTTGATGATAGTCTCAGTGATGTTGAACCTCTTTTTGTCCAATATCTCAAAGTCACAGCATAACGAAGCAAAGTCTTTCCGTTATCAAACTTGCACCACATCTTCTACTGCATTCTCCCTAGCATTTGCATCCCTACAAAACATCTTTTGGATACTTCGGGATAGAGCCATTTCAAAGAAAGAGTTATTCTTAATGAATAGCTAAAAAGGGTATAGGTTTATAGAAAAATACAAATATGCCCTCGTATAATATAATACACTCAACTCATTCTAGGGTGTCACTTACCCCATCTCTAATGAGCCATACCCAACCAAAGCCAAGATATTTGCTAAATCTATGCTTCGGTACCAAATGTAACGACCCGGCTTTTCAACCCTCGAATGTCGACACTAAATACATACATGGTATTTGTGTGTCGAGCACCTAATGCAACAAGGATATATGGTTAGGGTAAAAGATAAAGAAACATAACAAGAAGGAAAAAACACAATATCAGAATGTCACAGCGGAACGATAACATATTATATTAAAATGTTAATACAAATGGTTATTCCAAAATACAGAGTAATTTCAAAGTTACAAAACTTAAGTACTATCATTAGTGTGGACAGTTATAACTACCTGTTTTTACAATGTTGATACATATATAATACAGTAAACAAAAATAAATAGACAAAGGAAGCCACCATCTTGTCTCCTAAACTCTAATCATCCAAAGTAAAACTAGATTTACTCGGTCTACTTAAAAATGTACATGAGAAATTTAGGAAAAGCAAAAACCATTTGTCAGACATAAGTCTGCTACGAGAAAACTCAAGATACATGCATACATGTAATGGTAACTTTTAAGACCATATGAATCATCGTAGCAGTTTTCCCCTCAAAAGAAGCCAATCATTTATTAAGTTAATACAGTGATATAATATATAATGTACAGGGTGTAGAATATAAACAGAAAATAGCCATGTTGCTTGTATCTCACAACATTCCAGTATTAGAAGTACATCTAGAACCCCTAAGGTATGTTTGCATATGGATTTTCTGTGGAGATGTCTCCAGCAAACAGAAGCGGATCTCCATGTCAAGGAGCAGAAACTACCTTCTGAGCAACATAATATGTCTAGAAAAAATATACCATAACGTAAACATCGATGGCCCATGCCCAAACATTGGTGTAAACCATGTGGAACCAAGTACCCTCATTATACATCATACTCTTTCTTTAGTCATTTCACAATGTCGAGGTTGTGTTTGACATCTCTCACATGAGTCTTCATCACTCAAAC
This sequence comes from Allium cepa, assembly GCA_030765085.1. Taxonomy (NCBI): domain Eukaryota; kingdom Viridiplantae; phylum Streptophyta; class Magnoliopsida; order Asparagales; family Amaryllidaceae; genus Allium; species Allium cepa. Next base: position 950,492,673 of record CM060928.1, on the reverse strand, counting down.
ATAACACAGATCACTCCATGGATTCCAGCACAAGTCGACTAACAAATGCTAACACTATCCTCTCGGACTTAACCTTAGGATAAAAGTTCAACTACATAATATAAGTCTGAAATGTTAACGCTGACCTCTCCCTTGCACTTAACTTTAGGATGGACAGTTCAACTCTATAACATACCACTTCACAACTGCTTCCAAAATATAGACTCGTATACTAGTTTTGAAATGGTATTGGTAAGTAAAACCTTACCGAACCTGACCCTACAAAACCAATTCGATGGATTTCCAGTAAACTCAATTTTGGTTCTTTTAGAAGTAAGCGAACTATATAAAGAGAAGTCCACCCTGGAGGATCTCATATAGATAGGTTCTTAAAGTTAGAGACGTTTCATACTAATGCTCATCCTAGGGGGATCTCAAATCGTATGAAGCTATGAATCTTTTAGATATTTCCTAAGTTAATATTTGGTCAAGTTTGATAGTCGACTAGTCAACTATCTAGTTCTAAAAACGATGGCTTATGAAAATCAAGGTTCGTATACGTAACGCGTTTTCGACCTTTTCATCCGAACTATTCCTCGGTCAAAATTGAAGCAGGTAAGTTAGAGCATTGTTGCTTCTAAACCTTACTCGAACACATTCTTAGATCTCATAAATAGGTAAACCTACTTAGTTGGCTTTTAGTGTTAAATATAGCATTAATGAGTTTCCACAAACAAGTAAGTAAAGAACACGAATAACATGTTTCCGACATTTTAATCTTAACCATTCCTCGATCAAAAGTGTGTCCGGTAGGTTAAAGCACTATTACTCCTAAACACTTCTCGAACAACATTCTTAACTCTCATAATAGATAAGCCTACTTTATTGGCTCCTAGTATTAAGAATAGTTAATTACTTTTCAAACAAGTAATTAAACATATCATGATTAGGGAACTAAGTAATTCCTAACCCTTTTTAAATCATTTGTTTAAAATTTTAAAAACATTTTTAAAATTATATGTATGTATGTATGTATATGTATACTAATTTATTTATAAATTAAGATATTTAATAAAACAATTTAATGATATTATATTATATAAGACATTAATGCTTTAATAAAATAAATAGCTAATTTTATAAAAACTATATATACTTAAAAAATGCTTTTAAAATACCTTTAAATACTTATAATAGGTTTTAAAACATTACCTACAAATAATCATTTTATAATTTGTATAAAAAGTAAAAAAATCATGTTTTCTTTATATTAAAAATAGGCCTTTCTATTTTAAAAATTCATATCTAATTCTTAAAAATACATAAAAATTCCAACCACTTTTAAAGTACTCTAATTTGAGTTAGCAAAGGCTTAATGAAACAAAATATTTAAAGTCATTTCCAAACATTTAAAGTTCAAAAACAAAGGCTAAATGGGGCAGATAATGTAGGAATGTTTGGTCATTTTTTGATATGTTACTTAACATTTCAACATATCTTTTTATAAAAACTAACATACACAATATACATAACAAATATGGTGAGAAACCCCTAAGTATCTCTCTTCGAAGTTCGTTATAAATTACTTAAAAAAATGCAATTCTTAAGTGCATCTATAGCTATTATCGCTATAAAAACACATTCAAATCCAAGTCCAATTCAAACAAAAATCCAACTACAACGTATGTGCTTTATTTCAAGGCTATGCAACAAGTCATAACAAGTCCATTCAAGTCCATGCACATGGATTACATATGCTCTTTGCTTATCAGAACTAATATCTCAACATGTAGCAATACAAATTCGATCGCATGTAAGCAAGCAAACACAAGCATATATTCATGTTATATTCATATCAATAGTGAGTCAGCTCACCCTTACTCAAGAAAATAAGAAAGTACAAGCTTTCACTTCCGACCTTAACCTTTCAAAAACCAAACTTTCTACCATAACTTGCTTTGCACTTGCCTTTGTCCAAAACTCCCCGCTTTTGATCACGGCCTCTAGGTGGTTTGGATGTGTGCTCCAAATCTTTGAGCTTTGACTAGATGGAAGGTGTTGGGATGTTATTTATGGTCTTTGGCCAAGTTTGAAGAGATTTGGAGTGATTTGAATTTATTTTCCCTAGGAAATTTTATGAAGAGAAGGATATGAAGAGTATTGTTTTTTCATTAAAAATTGTGAAATGGATTCAAGAGCCAAGCACACTCTTATATAGGCATCAAGATAGTTGCCTGGCCCCACCTCTTGCCTTTGCGGCCGACCATGAAAGGCTTAAACCCCCCCTCCCCCCACATGTCCCATCGCATCTCATTTTCATCTCCTTTCCTTAGCAAATTACCTTCCTACCCCCATAGACAAATATCTCACTATCTTCAAGAAGCTTCTAGAGGAAACTGATTTCGTTATGAACCAAAGTGTATTAATTAGTTACTATTGTCTTCATATGTCAACTAGATAAGTAAAAAAGAGTTTAAACAACTTATATCGAATTAAAAACTGTCTTTCGATAAACCGGATTTCAGTTATATTATCGATATTTATTTAAAATATTTATCTAAAAAATTCAAAAACAAGTTTATTATAATTACTCATAAATTAAAAGATGTTTAACAAGGTTATAAAATCATATTTATAACATTTAACTATATTTCAAAAAGTAACGATACTCAAAGATGAAGTGTTCGAAATTACGGGTCACTACAGCTAATGCAATTATCTCTACTTGACTAATATATTTTTAACAATATGCAAGGGAACACATTATCAAATCTTTTGGCAAGAATTATTCTCTCATGTTCTTAAATTACTATTAATAGGCTTCGGTATTCATGGATTCTATATACCTTCGAAAAATACCCTTTCAACAAGATTTGTACCGAGGGGAACTTACTGGATATCGTATTTGGCCTTCGAATTTCTTGTTTCGATAATCTTGGATTCTATATATACCTTCGCAAAATACGATTTCAGCTACATTTATACCTGGGGGCGCTTATTAGCCTTTTAACAAATTTTCTGACTTCATATCCGTATTATTAAGTCTATATATAGCCTTCGAAAGATGGCTCTTTCAGCTAGGTTTATACTTGAGGGGCCTATGCATTATTATTGATTAATGAGTTTTGTTTCACCTAATCCCCGCTATTTTTTATTTGTGGTTATCCATGGGCATCATCTCATGATAGTTTTTGCAAAACTTCTTATAAGTGGAGAGCTTACGTCTTGATTACAAGTCGTACACCGAAATAGCCTAACTTGAACGACGTTTAAAAAGAAAAATATTTATGAAAAATAGGATTATGCGTTAGGAAGATCCCCCGAAGGACTGTGTAACGACCTAAATTTAGAATTTGAAATTGAAATATTAAATTGATTTTAAATATTGGAAGGTTAATTTTATAGGTTAAATAACTTTAATTTCAAATATAGCAATCTATTGGATAACTTAATTGTTTAGTTTAATAATTGAAATTTTTTAAATAATTAAATCTTGGGTTTTAAGCTAGATAAGAATAATTTCAAAGCTTATTTAAATTTTATTTAATAAGAATGAAGATGATAAAACTTTTAAGTTGGATTTAAAGCGATTTAATGGATTTTGAAAATAACTTGTTTTAATTAACATATAAGAATAGCCTTCCGAGGCGCTGTCTCGAATTTTGACGAAACCAGTATCATTAGATCCATAATAATGTGTAATTGTATGCCAACGATTTTCGTAACCATCGGATTATCGTTTGGTCGTGCGAGATCGAAACATATTGAAATCAATATTAGAAATTTAATATAATAACTGGGTTTGAAAAGCTATCTTCTACATACGATTGAACTAGGCCTCGAAACAAGCTTCATTGCATTCGAAATAGGGGTATAACATAATACACCAGGTGGCATGCCTCATTTAGAGTTCAAGATTTTTGAATACATCGAGCTAAACATTTTTCCATAATAAAATACATATATACATATACATATACATATACATATACATACACATATATATATATATAATATTCATCGTCCTTCTACAGTTCTTGCCATACCTGCCCATGTTCAGGCCATCCCTATACCTCCATATTAAAATATTATGCCCTCTTTATTTTTTCAACAAGCTTCAAAGTTCAGAGGAAAAAAAGATTTCAAACTTCAAAAAAATTATAACTCGAGTTTTACTCAACGATAAAATCTAAAATAAGAATCTTTAGGGTCCTAAGACTGAAAACTTCAATTTGGTGTTCTTTTTGAGATGAGTGGTGAGATTTTGGAGTGCTCAATTTGGAACAGCGACACTAGGGTTCGTCTTTGAAGGGAGCTAGAATCATCGATTTGACAATCTAGGAGTGCCATTGTGTTTGTTGCATCGAAGAGCATTAGTAAGTTGATGAAGTCGGATCAAAAAATCATGGAGCATAGTTCCATGCATCCATGTGCACTTGCATGGCCAAGAGTGGGTTTCTTCATGCACAGAAGAATGGGAGAGGGAAGAAGAAGGAGGGGAAATGTTGTAATTTGGTTAAAATTTATAATTAGTTTATTTAATTATTAGTTTAAAAATCAACAATTTAAAATTTTTGTAACTCTCTCATACGGGTCCAACCGAGGCATGGATTTTTGCATTGCGCTCGTAATGACAAAAGCTTCGAGATGCAACTAGTTTTAGTGAATTTAGAGACAGTTAAAATTTGGGCTTAAATCGGACATCGTTCGATTTAGTTCCAAACCGAAATGCCTCGGCGTGACAAAAAAATTCGGTGAGTTGAACTCACATCTTTATTAACAAGTATGATATACAATTAATAAAAATTGTTGAATGATTGTTTGGATAAATTACTATGTTACATTTTTTGTTTGTGTGATAACCCGAATTTTTGAGTATCTATTAATTGACAATTAACTGGGTCAATTATTAGAAATACTGATTTACAACCTGAACGAATAAATCTGATAAGAAATATTTATATTTGGATAAATATTTATTTGATAATCTCCTAATAAAATTATTTTAAATGGGTAAAATTATTATTTTCCAAATAATATTTAATGTGCGGTTTTTTAAATACAGATATATATATATATATATATATATATATGAGTACATTTTAAATTAAATATGAAAAAAAAAATATAAATAGGATTTATGGTTTATAAATAGATTGTAATTTGGAATTTGGATTTGGAATTCAAATAGATATATTAAAAATATTACTTGTAACAAATAGTTGTATTTTAAAGAACCTCATTTAATAAAAACATAATAGATAATTAGATATAAACATTTATTAACCTAATACATAATTTACAAAGTATAATACATATGTTAAAATAAGAAATAATGTTTATGACATTTGTAAAAAATATATAAACACATGCAAAGATGCAAGTGTTGGATTAATATAGCATGAATTCACACATGGCAATTTATTCTCTTAAAAATTTATATAAAATATAAAACATAAGAAATATTTGATTTATTGATTCAAAACACTTGTACGCTTGTAACACATGCATTTAAACATGTGTAGGCTTAGAAAAAAATACATTTTACAAATAGCATTTCTTTGTTCAAAATAGGGATATCATGTATTGGAAAGAGGAACAAGGTTTCATTTTTTTTCATTATAAAACCTGAGAATAAAAAAAACCTGTAAAATAATGCTCGAAACAGAGATTGATCTAGCAACAACTTCTCTACTTGAAATCACCAAAGCAGATCAAGCTACAATTCAATCGAACATCAAAAACAAGTTTCAAGCTTCAGTTTTAAAGGATTTCCATATCTTAAGTAATCAAGTTTTCAATTTTCAAAAGGGCGGTAGCTTCCAGTTTTCAAGCTTCTGTTTCAAAGATCTATCCTTCAAACAGTGAGTAAACTAAAGCTTTAACAGTTTTAAATATTAGTGCATGTGGAAATTTTTGAAGTAAGACTGTGATAAATGTTTGCATAAATGATTGCATGATTGCTTTATAATAAGTGAATGAATATATGTATATAGATATTGGTGTGCATGTATAAGCTTTAGTATTTTTGCCTCTTTTCTTTATTTCCAGGTTGCAAATGAAATTCTAAAATTTACTGCTCTTTATCTGATTCTTTTTAGACTTAGATTTTTAAACAAAAATTGTTTGTAATTACAAGGTGCTTGATTTAATAATATTTTCAGATAAAATTTAAGGGTAGTCTTGACATAAAGTAAGAATAACAGTAAAAATTCACTCATACCCAAAATCTCAATTTTAATAATTCATTGTTTTAGGTATATAGTTTGATTTGTTATCAAAATTTATGATTTTTAGAAATAAAATCGGGATTTTTAAGTTTTAAGTTTAACAGAAGTCATTAAAGTACTGAATATTGGATTTTCATCAATCTCTGATGATCGGTGGAGTTAGGGATCTTTTGTTCATGGCCGAAGCTAGCTTGGAGGTAGGCGATGCTGGAAAAAGTGGTCATTGGATCTTTAGACTTGGTGGTGGCAGGGGATCGTCGATATAGGGTTTTGGGTGCTGATGGTACGTCTGGTTTCGCGGGGTTTGTGCGACGTCGATAGAGTTCGAGCCTCGATCGGTCATGGGGGATTGAGTGTAAGGTTTCATGGTGAAGCAGTGGCAGGAACATCGAGGCGTCAGGTGATGGGAGACATCGGGAAGAGGGAAATTTGTGGGTAGTGTTTTATATACAACTTCATTTCTTGGGTTTGATTGTGTTCGAATTTGATGTCATGGTCAATGGAGGATTCTGGGTGGTCAGATGGAGTGAAGAAGTCGAAGACGACTTGTTGGTGGTGGTCGAGGAGGCTGGAGCGTCGCCAATGGTCAGTACATGTCCACGTAGTGCACAAAATTGTGTACGAGAATCAGGGGAATGAAGGTTTGGGGAAGACTATGATTACACGGGTCGATATCGGGGTATTTGCGCACTGACTCGAAGGAAAGGGTAGTTGGAGGATTGTTCGAAAATTTGCAAGTTGACTCGGGTTTGGTTTGTGGTTAAATTTAATATGACCTGTATTGAAGTAAGCTTATTTGAGTGATCAGATTTGGAAGATTAAATAATATAGGTTATAGAAATTTTTAACCAAGTTTTTTTAAAGGTTTATTAAAATAAATAAGTTTCAAAAGAAAAACAAACCAAGTTCTGAATCAAAGTACTAGCCAAATTTTAAATGAGTTTTCAAAGTTTTAAAGTGCTTAAAAATTGGTTGTTTCAAAGTAATTATTTTAATAGGTAAATTCCTATATGTTTCAAAAGTGATTTAAATGATGAAACTGAAAAATGTATTAATATTTAAAGGTATTAAGGATGGATAAAATAATTAATGAAATCAAGAAAATTTTAGTTGATTGATTCAAATTATTAAGTAGATCAATAAAGGGTTAAATTAATTGGTGAAATCAATTAAAAAGGGTTAGTTCATGTATGTATGTGATTTATTATAGGATAATTAATCAATGTAAGTGATTATAGGATAATAAAATTTGAGTAATTAATATAGGGTAAGTGCAATTAATGTGGATGGGTGAAGAATAATTAATTTGTTTTATTAATTAAAGGCTAATTACTTAATGTACTTAAAGGTGATAATTGAGGATTGATTAATCAAGGTTAATCAATTAAGGAATAATTAAGTAATAAGTAATTAAGAGGTTAATTACTTAATGTAAAAGAATTATTATGAATAATTAATTAATGAAGTAATTAAAGGAATTAATTACTCAATGTAATTAATTAAGTTGATGTGGTTAATTTTAGTAAATTAATTAAGTTAATTAATTAAAGGTAATCATTTGATGTTGGGTTAAGTATAATTACTTAAGGAAATTAATGAGCTGTAATTACTTAGTGAAGTAATTAATGGATAATTACTGGATGTAATTAATTAAAAGGAAATTACTTGATGGGAATAATTAAAGGATAATTACTTGGTGGAAGAAATTAAGTGATAATTACTCAGTATAATTAAAGGATTAATTAATATAATTAATCAAGGAGTTGGTTTAATTGATAGAATAATTAAGGGAAGTTAATTTCTGATTGTGATTAATCAAGGTTGATTAATGAATGTAATTAAGTTAAAGGTTAATTATTAAATGAAATTTTGAGAATAATTAACTAATGAAAGTAATTAGAGGATCATTAATTAATGTAATTAATGGAGGTGATTAATCTTGCTTATGAATGATTGAATGATGATAAGTGCTTTGGATTGGTTGATATCTCGGATATGAATTACTTCGTGATATGATATTTTGGATGGACGGTGATAATGTGATTATCTATCAATTATGAATTGTTGTGCAAAAGTGTTATCCGGTAATTCAAGTTGAATTGTATGTAATTGAATAACTTGGGTTTTGATGACATTGGATTCGAAGAGACCGGAGTCAGGTAGTAGTAAATACTCGAAACCACTTCGATTCTTTATAGATTGATATGTGAAATCAATAAGCTGGAATGGAATGATTTAAGTGAATTGGACTATTCATTCTAAGTTTTGGTACTTAGAAATTTGTGAGTAAAATAAGTAATGTCTATAACAATTTGTGAATTTGTAACTGATACAAGTTACCCAGGTTTTATATATATATATATAAGTTGTATGCTTTTGTCATTCATGTTAGATGGGTTTACTCAAGCTGGTTTCCAGCCTGACCCGGGTGTTATTTTGATGTAATGCTCAGGTCAGACCGAGTATTACTGTTTTTCATGTAAGGACGATCTAGAGCTCAGGAGGCGAGCTGGATGGCGGGAACGTATGGAGTGTATACCACTGTGATATTGTAGTTTGTCTGGGACAGGTCGATTAAATCTATCCAGTGTTTGTCAATGTTGTAACTCTGATGTATTAAAGTGCAATTTGACAAGTACAATTTTCCTTTGTAAACTGATATTATTGATATTATATTTTATCCGCTGCGAATGTGAGATTATGCTTTGGTGTTTCTGTTCTTCTTCTTCTATCTCTTTTCTTCTTTCTCTAACTATCTGGAATTTTCGAGGTCGGAAATTTCGGGTCGTTGCAGTTTGGTATCAGAGCCGAAGGTTAAGCGAGAACCTTGGCTCTGTTGGGATTACTCATTAAAGATAGGGTCAATGGTACCCTAGAATGGGTTGAGTGTATATATATATGAGAGCACACTTGTTATTTTCTTATATAAAGATTTTAAATGATTTTAAAGGTAAATGATTTTATATAAGATTATATTTTGATATATAAAGCAATATTTCTTTCTAATAAATATTAAGGTAATTGGTTGTTAAATCATTGGAATTAAATTAAGTGGTAATAGAAATACAATCAAATTTAAATTGAATAAAGATAAGTTTGAAATAGATTCAAACTGAAATTAAATTTGGAGAAGAATTTTTAGAATAAGATAATAGTGAATTGATTTCCAGTTGTAATAACCTTGGTTATTATCCTAAAATGATGAAATGTTTTAGGGAAATAAAACATTTAGGCAAGTATGACTTATAAATTGGAACTAAAGATGATCTAAATTGTGTAGTTTTAAATCTAGGTCTAGAATTTGAAATTTGTTTCAAAGTGATAAAGAAATAATAAATAATATTGTTTAATTTATTTGAATAAGAGGGTCCTATTTCAAACACGAGTTATTTGGAAATTTAAAGGAATTTTTTTTGAATTGAAACCAGGGTGGTTTAAAATTTGAAGTATAACTTGGTGTGTAAAGGAAATAAATATGTGTGTGTGTGTGTGTGGATATACATAATATCAAAGATGATTTGAGATAAACTCTAAATGTTGAGTTCTAAATTTTTATTTGGAATGAGATGTGAAACCCAAAGGGATATCAGTTTTGAACTTATAAGTGGGAAAGAATTTTGAAATTTGGAGCGAGAATTCAAATTTAAGTAGGTTTGACTGGATTAGGTAAATTGAATTTAATTTTGGGAAATTAAATAAGTTTAGAACAGACAACCTGAATTGGAAATTTCAAGATGAAACTGGGATTTAACTTGGAAAGTTAAATGGTTAATTTTAATTGGGAGTTTGTGTGATCTCAAAATGGGTTTGAGATTTGGAAATTGGAAATGGATGGATGTTTTAAAATAATTTGAATGATACCATCCTGCTGTTATTAATAATCTTTAAGCTGAAATTGGATTTGTTTAAATGAATGAAGAAACGAGGTATGGTAATATATCCGTTATTAAGATAAAATGGAATCATTTTGGACTTAAGATTTGAATGTTTAAGATAAAACTTCAAAGGGTTGGTTTCAAAATTGGAGTTTAATGATATCTTGAATTTCAAAGATTTAGTTATTTAAAAAGGATTTGAATTATTATTGAACTTTGAAATAGGTTAAAAATGGAATTTGGATTTCGAATTAAATGGTTTAAAGTTGAGATTTAAATTAAATTAGTTCAAATTGGATTTGATTTGAATTAATTGGAATTATGATGGAAGAAGGATAAGTTTAAAAATTCAAATGGAAATTTGAATTGGATAATTTGAAATGAAATTGAAGTTGTATGAGTTCATATTCAAACAAGAAGTTGATTTGAATTTGGGATGAGAATGGAAGTTAACTTAATTTGAATTGAAATAGAAAGTTGATTGAAAATTGGCAATTGATTAGAATTGGGATCAATTCAAATTGAAATTGAATCAATTTAAATAGAATTGGAAATTTAAATTGAATTAATGGGAATAAAGATTGGCAATTAAACAGTTTGGCTCTGAACAATTTTCGATATAAATTGTTTTAATATAAACTTATTTTTCCAAGTTATTTATATATACAACCTTTCTTTTTAAGCCCCAAACTATTTTATACTTATTTTATAATTATTGTTTTGATACTATTTAACTATTTTGCAACTATTTTATAAACTATTTCTGTTTTACAACTATTTTACAATTATTTAACTACTTTATAACTATTTTATCATTATTTAACTATTTTACAGATATTTTACAAACAAATAATTATTTTTCAACTACTTATCTATTTTTAAACTTTTCAATATATTTTCTAAGTTTAAACTGGAAAGACTTCAATCTGTTTATGATTAAATATTCATTTAAGATAAGAACTGAGGTGATAATCTGAATGAGGATTTAAGCAATTATGTGAATGGAAATCAAAGTGAAGGCGAATAGAAAGAGAATTGATTTGGTTAATAACCAATAAAGATAAATACGTAGGATGTATGTATACTATTCTATTCGCATAGTGATTTAATTTGGATTCGAGCACAGAATTTCGAGATAGTTAATCGATCCGAGTTGCGATTTTTCACTCGATTTCCGACGGCGAACCTGGATATGGATTGTTGATTGGTTCTGGATATTCTCTACATAGTTATGGCTATGCAAGGAGAATAACAGTTTCTGATCGAGAAACTAGATCTGAGTCCGCGCTAGGAAGTCGGATGGACGATACTAGCTCGGAAGTGAAATTGGGAGATCGAGTGTGTGATCAGATTAATATAGCATATGGATTACATGTGTGCATCATACGGGTTTGAATGATATTGGTATTGAATTAGTGGATAAGAATTGTAAAATGGTTTTTGAAATGAAAGTAATATGGTTAATATCTTTATAAAAGAGTAATCAAATTTGAATATTTTATTTGGAATAAACAAAGTTATGTATCTTTGTTATATATACGATAAAACTTCCCTTGTTGAATCTATAGCCAGAAGAAAAGGGTTTTGAAAATATTTGAAGAATAAAAGGGGTTTTATAAAAGTTTGAAATGATCCAAAGATTTTTTTTCAAGGTTATATATATCTATATATATATATATAAAGGATCTTATGAGAATGATTTTGGAGGAAAGGTTTTTTAGAACCTATGGATTTTGGAAAGGCTTTTGATTTTTGGGTAAACTCAATAATGGAATTTGGAAAACCTAGTTTGATAATTATCGATTTTGTAATAATAGATTTTGGGAAAAAGAGATTTATATGGGATTCATACTAGGTGTATGATTTGAAAGATATTATATGTGTATAGTATAAAGTGTTTTGAAAATAGCTCTGGAGAAAAAGGCTCTCCCTTGAAATGGAATTCTCAGGAGTGCCATAGGTTGGTACTGCCTTGAGCCTCAAAGAGGGGGAGGCTCTAAAGTTTATCCTGTGAGGAGTCCGGAGAAACTAGTTCCTGAGGATTATTGGGTAGCGAAAGTCGAGGACCCTGATGCCCATAGAGGCATTTGAGTTATGCTGTAAGGACAGTGTAACTCGATGTCGCTGCGATCTACTATGGACCATAGCAGAAATAGTATGGAGGTGAGTGTCAACGATCTACGTTTGATTTTGCTGGGAAGGCAACGTAACATCGGTAGACTGCGATCTATGGTCAAGTGGAGTGGAGAAGTTTCATTCTTTTGGCAGCGGAATTCGAGGGCGCCGAGGCCTACAATTATATGGGTTTTTGCTGTGACAGAACGTAACCCCGGTGGTAGCTGCGATCTGTAGCGGGTTCCGTTGCGTAATCGAGGGGCGCGGAGGCCTACAGTTATCTATGGATTTTGCCCGGATAGCAACGTAACCATCAGGTTAACTGCGACCGTGGATGGGGGTAATGATTTCCAGAGCATTCTCACCAATGATATTTCCTCTATTTTCAAAAATATTTTCTATATTTTCAGTGAAATTATTTTTTTCAAGTATTTTCACCGGGTGTTGAAAGAGGGTCCGCTAAGTGCTTATAGATTTTCAGTCCTACGCCTGATCAACATATAACCGAATTTCTATGAGAACAAGGATGGACTTGTTGAAACATCCAGTTGTAAAAAATATTTTATATAAAACTATTTTAGTAATATTATATAGATTTTTAAAAAAATGTTTTAAAAATGACCAAAGAATAAATTATCTTATTTTAAATATTAAATAAAATTTTGTCTTCGTTCCATTTCGAGGACGAAAAGATTAAAAGGGGGAGGAATGTGATAACCCGAATTTTTGAGTATCTGTTAATTGATAATTAACTAGGTCAGTTATTAGAAATACTAATTTATAACTTGAACGAATGTATCTGATAATAAATATTTATATTTGGATTATTATTCATTTGATAACCTCCTAATAGAATTATTTTAAATGGGTAAAATTATTATTTTCCAAATAAAATTTAATGTGTGATTGTTTATATAAATATATGAGTTGATTTTAAATTAAAATTTGAAAAAAAAAAATATATATGATTTACGGTTTATAAATAGATTGTGATTTGGAATTTGGATTTGGAATTCGGATTTGGAATTCAAATAGATATATTAAAAATATTACTTATAACAAATAGTTGTATATTTAAAGAACCTCATTTAATAAAAACATAATAGATAATTATATATAAACATTTATTAACCTAATACATAATTTACAAAGTATAATACATATGTTAAAATAAGAAATATGGTTTATGACATTTGTAAAAAAATATAAACACATGCAAAGATGCAAGTGTTGGATTAATATAGCATGAATTCACACATGGCAATTTGTTCTCTTAAAAATTTAAATAAAATATAAAACATAAGAAATATTTGATTTATTGATTCAAAACACTTGTAAGCTTGTAATACATTAGATTTAACATGTGTAGGCTTAGAAAAAATACATTTTAAAATGGCATTTCTTTTTTCAAAATAGGGATATCATATATTGGAAAGAGGAACCAGGTTTCATTTTTTTTCATTTCAAAACCTGAGAATAAATAAATAAAAACCTGTAAAACAATGCTCGAAACAGAGATTGATCTGGCAACAACTTCTCTACTTGAAATCACCAAAGAAGATCAAGCTAACAATTCAATCAAACATCAAAAACAAGTTGCAAGCTTCAGTTTTAAAGGATTTCCATATCTTAAGTAATCAAGTTTTCAATTTTCAAAGGAGCAATAGCTTCTAGTTTTCAGGCTTCTGTTTCAAAGCTCTGTCCTTCAAACAGTGAGTAAACTAAAGCTTTAAAAGTTTTAAATTTTAGTGCATGTGGAAATTTTTGAAGTAAGACTGTGATAAATGTTTGCATAAATGATTGCGCGATTGCTTTAGAATAAGTGCATGAATATATGTATATAGATATTGGTGTGCATGTATAAGCTTTAGTATTTTTGCCTCTGCTCTTTATTTCCAGGTTGCAAATGAAATTCAAAAACTTACTACTCTTCATCTGATTCTTTTTAGACTTAGATTTTTAAACAAAACTTGTTTGTAATTACAAAGTGCTTGGTTTAATAATATTTTCAGATAAAATATACGGGCGGTCTTAACATAAAGTAAGAATAACAGTCAAAATTCACTCATATCGAAAATCGCGATTTTAATAATTCATTGTTTCAGGTATATAGTTTGATTTTTCTATCAAAATTTATGATTTTTAAAAGTAAAATCGGTATTTTTAAGTTTTTAATTTGAGAGAAATCACTAGGGAACGAATATTGGATTTTCATCAATCTATGATGATCGGTGGAGTTAGGGATCTCGTGTACATGGCCGAAGCTAGCCTGGAGGTAGGCTATGCTGGCAAAATGGTCATTGGATCTTTTGACTTCGGTGATGGCGGGGCATCGTCGATATAGGGTTATGGGTGCCGATGGTATGCCTGGTTTCACGGGGTTTGTGCGACGTCAATGGAATTCGAGCCTTAATCGGTCATGGGGGATTGAGTGTAAGGTTTCATGGTGAAGCAGTGGCAGGAATCTTGAGGTGTCAGGTGATGGGAGACGTCGAGACGAGGGAAATTTATGGGTAATGGTTTCTGTACATCTTCATTTCATGGGTTTGATTGTGTTTGAATTTGACGTCGTGGTCAATAGAGAATTCTGGGTGGTTAGATGAGTGAAGAAGTCTGTAAAAACCCGCATATTTATCGATTTTATATTTAAATATTTTATTTAATTATTTTATCGTTAATCGGATATTGGTCCGAAAAGCTACTTTTTGCAAACGGTCAAATTAGGACTCGAGACCACTTCCATTGAGTTCGAAATGTCGTTTACAACTTTTTTAAGTATAAACATTGATAGGTTTGGAGTTAGTGAAATTTCACTAACTTTTCCTGCCTTGGACTTTGGGTTAGTTTAGCCTATTAAGCCCAAGTTCCAACCCCCTTCTCCTCACTCTTCATAAATTTCCTAAGTAACTCAAGCTTTGGCATTAATGGTGAAGAGAATGGGAAATTAAAACTCCAAGCACAAATTCAATTGCAAATCCAACATTCAACTCCAAATTCAAGTAGAAGATATTGGATTCAAGCTTTGGATTGCTTCTCCTTGCTTTCAAGCTTCATCTTCATAAATTTTAGTGCAAAGGTGAGATTTTTATCTCACAATTCTAGCCTATAACTATATTGGACCGTTGGGAATGATTCCCTATCACTTTTGCATGCACATTGGCATTTGGTTTGGATTGGATTGGCGAAAAACTCCATTTTTTAGCGTTTTGGTGAATTTCTGCATTTAGGTCATTCTGGCCATTTTCGTGTGTTCGGAGTTAGGTCGTTCGCGACATAACCCTTAGGTCGCTCGCGTGTTAACGCGCTAGGTCACACTGCACGTATTGTCATCTCGGAATTAGGTCGTTGGGCTTTAAGTCGTAGGTCGTTTGGCCCATAGGTCGTTAGGTCGCTAACACTTAGGTCGTTGCTGGCCTTAAACCCCCTCTGCAGTGTTAGGTCGCTCGCGGGTTAAAATCGATAGGTCGCTCGACCACTAGATCGTATGACCTGTTAGGTTGTTAGGTCGCGTGGGTTTTAAGCCGCGTATCAGTTAGGTCGTTCCACCTTATAACCCTTAAGTCGCTCACCTCTGTTAGGTCGCGAGTCCCTTAAGTCGCTCACCTCTGTTAGGTCGCGAGTCCCTTAAGTCGTTCACCTCTGTTAGGTCGCGAGTCCCTTAAGTCGCTCACCTCCGTTAGGTCGCGAGTCCCCCTAACTCGTTCGGCCTTGCCTTCGTTAAGTCGCGTGACACATTAGGTCGCGCATCACCTTAACTCGCTCGACCTTGTTTAGGTCGTTAGGTCGCGAAGACCCTTAGGTCGCAACCAGTAGGTCGCTCGACCTAATTCCCCTTAGGTCGTTAGACCTCATTTTGTCTTCACTAGGTCGTACCGTTTTGGACGGGGCGCTGCCCCGCACCTCGCCGGGGGAGCTGCCCCCTGGACCGCCGCGACCTGACCGGGCAGGTCGAACCCCGTAAGCGGTGGCGTTGCCCCCACACCCCCACCTTAGGGGGGTTGCCACCCCCCCGGACCCCCCCTCCGTAGGGGCTCTTTGATGAAAGATGCATTTTGAGTTGATTTCCTTGCATTTCATTCACGTCTTTGAACGCGAAGTTTTTGTGATTTGTCACTTTAATAAAATAAAGGTTTCAATGCTAGTAGTAAATATCAAAACTCTTTCAGCAAAACGATTTCAACTCTATTTTTAATAACAAAGCTTTTCCCTTAAACCGTTTTCCAATCTATTAGTATATACAAACCTTTACCTCACTCGTATGAGAAATCTAATTAAATGACTTAGTAAAACAAGTGGTATGAAACGCTTGCGTTTACTTCTTCGGTTAATTCTTGGACTTGTTCGATTGAATCTCTTGTGACAATTTCCTAGTGGAGATCTACAGTTTGTTAGTAAATATTTGAGTTAAGCAAGTGGTTATGGGACATGATGTTAAACTTTTATATTTACTAACTTAGTGTAATTGACACTTCTTGATGATCATGACGATCATTTTTGTGTTTTAGACTAGCAACTGTGTGATGTCTCTTTGTCTGCGAGGGAGACTAGACCACGCTCTTGTGATGTTTCGCCATCTCATTTGTGTGATGTTTCGCCATCACATATGTGGGGTAGCGCCCCACGGTCTTCGGGCCATTCGTGTGTCAAAATTAATGGCTTGCAACCATGAGATAGCTTCTCGCTTTGTGTTACACGTGCAGGTGAGTTTTCGTGCTCCCATTTTGTGAGTTTTCATGCTCCTATATTGTAATTTCTGGATTTCTTATGTAGTCTTCTGGAATTTGTGCTTCACCTATTTTCATGACTTTCATTGTTATGATTTTCCAACTTTTATGTTTAGGTGAATTTGGATCTTTTAGAAGATTCTTTTGATATTGTTTGATCTCTTGATGATCTTCATTTACATGCTTATCATAGTATCTCTTTATGGTTATAATATGTTTTTGCCATATCTATTGTTTATATCATGTTATCTGATATTTATAGCTAGACTGATCCGTTTATTATTTTCTTATAAATAATACTCGGGTCAGACCGAGATGTTACAGGTGCTTCTGCTTGACTTCTCCCCTAGGGATTTACTACTCTGACTTTTGGCTGACCTTTTAGATTAGCAGTTTTTGTCGTTTACACTTGAGATATAGACTCATAGATGTATTCTTTTGCATAGCACGTGTTGCTATTCTTTTGTATTATTGTGGATCTTTTTGACCACTACTCTGATGTACACTTTCATGTGTTAGTTATATATTCATATCTTCTTCCGCCTTTGTGATATGGATGTCTATGACTGATTTGTGTTATGCATATTTCTATGTTTGTTTCCGAAGATTATTATAGCCACCGCATGATAAGAAATCACGAGGATGGTCGCTCCTCAACAGCCTTATTCTCCGTGCTAGTTGACAACTCTACACCGTAGTGTTCTTGGCTAGTGTGGGTATAGAGGTAGGGCGTCACAGCTTGGTATCAGAGCGAAACTTCGGAACAATGTAGAATAACTTAACAAGGATCATCGTCCTAAGTCTATCGTAGGAGTTATACCATAGGATTAATTCGAGTCTTCGTACCGATTCATCCTATTTCCTTTATGATTCCTTGTTTTATCTATCAAGATTGCTTGATATTCATTGGTGAATAACCTTCTTCCTTCTCTTCTTTCTTTCTTAAAGGAAGAGAATGTCTAGACCAGGCCGTCCCAGAACTGGATCATCTAGTGCTGCTCCCCAAGATGGAGTTTTTATGACTGCTCAACAGCTTCTTGATTTAGTAACAAATGCTCAAGCAGGTGGAGCTAACCCGGAACCTACTCACCTAAAGTCGGGATTTGCACGCTTGTGCAGCGATTACACTAACTTGGGTGGGAAGCCCTTCAAAGGTTCGGAAATGATCATCGAGGTCCAGGCTTGGTTAAAATCATGTGATCGAATCTTTTCTCGCATGAACCTTATCGATCTCCACCGTGTTCAGGTGGCTTCCAGCATGCTCCAGGAGAGAGCATTGGACTGGTACGAACTCCTTATTTCATAAATTAATGAAGCGGATCTCACCTGGGAGCAATTTCAGGGACGCTTCGAGTTAAAGTTTGTACCAGAAGCTGGGAAAGTAACCTTGGCTCGACGTTTTATAGACCTTGTTCAAGG
The DNA here is from genome assembly GCA_030765085.1 of Allium cepa. Lineage (NCBI taxonomy): Eukaryota > Viridiplantae > Streptophyta > Magnoliopsida > Asparagales > Amaryllidaceae > Allium > Allium cepa. The sequence continues at coordinate 950,474,331 of CM060928.1, read as the reverse complement.
TCAATCCTATGTGACTGATTACGTTGCAGCCTTCGAGTCGCTTTCCAAATATGGGGTTGAATACATCAACACCCCATTGAAGAAGAACCAGAGGTTCGTCTATGGATTAAATAAGAATCTTAAGAAGCCACTACTCCTGAAACTAGAAGTTGCATTTGATCAACTCGTCGATATCGCTCTTCGTCTTGAAGAGGCCGATAGAGAGAGTGATGCTGAAGTGGTTGGCGCTAAACCAAACTTCAACAACAAAAAGAGTCCTAACAAATTTAAAGGTTCTTATCCCAATAAAAAGGGTAAGCAGGCAACTTCGGCTGCAAAGACACATTCCTCTAGTAGCGGGCAATGCTATAACTGTGGTTCTAAGGACCATTTTGCAAACAAGTGTTCGAAGCCCAAAGGTTGTCTCTATTGCAAGAGCCCAGATCATTTCATGCATCAATGCCTCAAACTTGAAGCCAAGAAGGGGGGAAAGTTAAATGTGGCTCAAGCCCCTGGCAACACATCTTGTGGCCAAGGTATTTCTCATTCCATTCTTGATGGTATTATTTTATTTCATGATCAACCTATTAGAGTTCTCTTTGATACGGGTGCATCCCATTCTTTTATATCAAAAGAACTTGTTGATACTTTTTCTTTAAATGTTGTTGCTTTAATGACTTCTTTAAGAATCGTGAATCCGGTTGGTGGGTCCGCAACTCTTAGTTTGCTTTGTAAAGATGTGGAGATTATTTTATGTGATTTTTCTTTCCTAACCGATTTGCATGTCATGCGTTACTTAGGCTTTGGAATAATTTTGGGAATGGATTGGCTTAACCGTTATCAAGCCCATATCCTATGTCCTAAGCGGACTATTCATCTCCAACATCCACTATCTGTTAAACAGATTTCTGTTAATCTTAAAGATTCAGAATCCTGTTTGGTGGCATCTTTATATTCTTTAAATCCTCGTGATGACGATGATGATGATGAAGATGATATTATTTCTCGTATTCACGTTGTTCGTGAATTTTCCGACATATTCGAGCCCTTTTTAGGTTTACCACCTAAACGAGCAATTGAGTTCAGAATTAATCTTGTTTTTGGAGCTCAACCTATTACTCGTCCTCCTTATCGCATGTCCAATAAGGAAAATGAGGAGATGCGTAAACAATTATCTGAATTGGAGACGAAGCAATTTATTCGCTCTAGTTCCTCACCTTGGGGAGCTTCGGCTATTTTCGTGAAGAAATCTGATGGTACGCTTAGGCTTTGCGTTGACTATCGCAAGCTTAACGATCTGACTATTAAAAATAAATATCCTTTGCCTCGGATTGATGATCTATTCGATCAGCTTAGTGGTGCTAAGGTCTTTTCACAATTGGACTTGGTTACCGGTTTCCATCAGCTTCGCATCGCCGAGGATAGCATTCCTTTGACATCATTCCGTACTCGATATGGATCTTTTGAATGGCTTGTTATGCCATTTGGGTTAACGAATGCTCCAGCTTATTTCGTTGATCTCATGAATCGAGTTTTCAAAGATTTCCTCGATCGGTTTGTTCTAATATTCATCAATGATATTCTTGTGTATTCAAAAACCGAGGAGGAACATGAGAAATATCTTCGGATTGTATTGGAAACTCTTAGGAGTAATCAATTAAAGGCGAAATTTTCTAAATGCCACTTTTGGCAATCTCGTGTGAAGTTTCTCGGTCATATTATTTCTGAATCCGGAATTTTCGTGGATCCTTCAAAGATTGAAGCGATTCAAGATTGGAAAAGACCTGAGAGTGTGACTGAAATCCGTAGCTTTCTCGGATTGGCGGGCTATTACCGTCGTTTCATTAAAGACTTTTCTAAGATTGTCGTGCCTCTTATTGGCTTGACTAAGAAGGGAGTTAAATACATTTGGTCGGACAAATGTGAAGCCTCTTTTCAGAAATTGAAAGAACTCCTTTCTGATGCTCCTATTCTTGTTATTCCCGTGGGGAATCAAGATTTTGTTGTTTATACTGATGCTAGTCACGTTGGTTTGGGTGTCGTTCTTATGCAAAAAAAATGTGTTATTGCTTATGCTTCTAGGCAATTAAAGCCGGCCGAGACTAGATATGCCACACATGATTTAGAACTCACAGCTATTGTTTTCGCCCTTCGGATTTGGCGTCATTATCTATTGGGAGAGAAATTTATTCTTTACACGGATCATAAGTCTTTGAAATATTTATTTTCTCAAAAAGAACTTAATTTGCGTCAACAGCGTTGGCTCGAGTTCCTTGCACCTTATGATCTTGATATTCTTTATACCCCCGGTAAGGGTAATCGTGTCGCCGATGCTCTTATCCGTAAACAACAAGCAGTTGTTTCTATGATGATATCCGAATGGAACGATCTTGAGGTTTTATCCACTTGTGAGATTCGAGAGCGCGTATCCGATTTATGCTCATCACTTGTTTTATGTAGCCTTGAGGCTCTTCGTTCTCTTTTAGACCGCATTCTTGGAGCTCAAGGGCTAGATCCTAAATTGGCTCTTCTTGGCCAAAATGTTAAGGTTAAAATTGGGTTTGAAAGACTTTGATATTGATTCTCGTGGCGGCATTCGAAAATTTGGTAGACTTATCGTACCAAATATTGGAAATCTTCGTAAAGATATTTTAGAAGATTCCCATCGTTCTAAATTCACCATTCATCCTGGTAGTAGTAAAATGTACGCTGATATGAAGCGACTTTATTATTGGGAGGGAATGAAATCTGATATTGCTAACTTTGTTAAGTGTTGCATGACTTGCCAACTTGTCAAGGCCGAACATCAAAGGCCTGGTGGGTTATTGCAACCGTTAGAAATTCCAATTTGGAAGTGGGATCAAATTTCCATGGACTTTATAGATGGCCTTCCCCGTTCTCGTTCGGGTCATGATAGCTTATGGGTGATTGTTGATAGACTTACTAAATCCGCCCATTTTATTCCGGTTCGGTCTAACCGAACCGTTCCTCTTTTGGCCAATCTATTTGTCAAGGAAATTGTAAAATTGCATGGAGTTCCTACTTCTATTATTAGCGATCGTGATCCATTGTTTACTAGTGGATTTTGGAAGAGTCTTCAAAAAGCTTTAGGAATGAAGCTTAATTTTAGCACCGCGTATCACCCCCAGTCCGATGGACAAACCGAGCGTGTGAATCAAACTCTTGAAGATCTTCTTCGTGCTTGTGTGCTTGATTTTGGTGGAAGTTGGGAAGATCATATTTCACTTGTTGAATTTTCCTATAATAATAGCTTCCAATCTAGTATTGGTATGGCACCTTTCGAGGCACTCTACGGAAGGCCATGCCGATCTCCTTCTTGTTGGCTTGAGGCCGGTGAGAAGCTGGTTTTAGGTCCAGACTTTATTCGAGATTCCACGGAAAAGATTGAACTTATTCGGCATAGGATGAAAGAAGCCCAGAGTAGACAAAAATCCTATGCCGATAATCGAAGAAGGAGAATAGAATTTTCTGTTGGGGATCCTGTTTTTATTCGTGTTTCACCTATGAAGGGTGTTGTACGTTTCAGTCGATCGGGGAAGTTAGCGCCTCGATATATTGGGCCATTTCCTATCACTGAACTATTGGTTCCATGGCTTATCGCCTTGCATTGCCGGCTCAGTTTTCTGCTATGCATGACGTATTTCACGTTTCTCAATTACGAAAATGCCTTCGGGATTCCGATTCTATTCTTGAGCCTGCTATTGTGGAAGAAATTAAAGTTTCGCCGAATTTAACTTATGAGCAGCATCCTATTCGAATTATAGCTTCGGAGATTAAACGACTTCGAAATAAAGATGTTCCACTTGTGAAGGTTCAATGGTCCTCAAATCCTAAGGATTGCTCTTGGGAATCCAGAGAATTCGTCGAGCGAACACATCCGGACTTGCTTACTCCTGCTCTTTGAGGTGAACTTCCTATTTCAAATTTCTTTTGTGTCAATATGCTTTTATGGTTGTTACTTGTTATTTCCATCTTATATATTGCGAGGACGCAATTTCTTTAAGGAGGGGAGTCTGTAACAACCCGCATATTTATCGATTTTATATTTAAATATTTTATTTAATTATTTTGTCGTTAATCAGATATTGGTCCGTAAAGCTACTTTTTGCAAACGGTCAAATTAGGAATCGAGACCACTTCCATTGAGTTCGAAATGCCGTTTACAACTTTTTTAAGTATAAACATTGATAGGTTTGGAGTTAGTGAAATTTCACTAACTTTTCCCGCCTTGGACTTTGGGTTAGTTTAGCCTATTAAGCCCAAGTTCCAACCCCCTTCTCCTCACTCTTCATAAATTTCCTAACTTACTCAAGCTTTGGCATTAATGGTGAAGAGAATGGGAAATTAAAACTCCAAGCACAAATTCAATTGCAAATCCAACATTCAACTCCAAATTCAAGTAGAAGATATTGGATTCAAGCTTTGGATTGCTTCTCCTTGCTTTCAAGCTTCATCTTCATAAATTTTAGTACAAAGGTGAGATTTTTATCTCACAATTCTAGCCTATAACTATATTGGACCGTTGGGAATGATTCCCTATCACTTTTGCATGCACATTGGCATTTGGTTTGGACTGGATTGGCGAAAAACTCCAATTTTTAGCGTTTTGGTGAATTTTCTGCATTTAGGTCGTTCTGGCCATTTTCGTGTGTTCGGAGTTAGGTCGTTCGCGACATAACCCTTAGGTCGCTCGCGTGTTAACGCGCTAGGTCGCACTGCACGTATTGTCATCTCGGAATTAGGTCGTTGGGCTTTAAGTCGTAGGTCGTTTGGCCCATAGGTCGTTAGGTCGCTAACACTTAGGTCGTTGCTGGCCTTAAACCCCCTCTGCAGTGTTAGGTCGCTCGCGGGTTAAAATCGATAGGTCGCTCGACCACTAGATCGTATGACCTGTTAGGTCGTTAGGTCGCATGGGTTTTATGCCGCGTATCAGTTAGGTCGTTCCACCTTATAACCCTTAAGTCGCTCACCTCTGTTAGGTCGCGAGTCCCTTAAGTCGCTCACCTCTGTTAGGTCGCGAGTCCCTTAAGTCGCTCACCTCTGTTAGGTCGCGAGTCCCTTAAGTCGCTCACCTCTGTTAGGTCGCGAGTCCCTTAAGTCGCTCACCTCCGTTAGGTCGCAAGTCCCTTAAGTCGCTCACCTCCGTTAGGTCGCGAGTCCCCCTAACTCGTTCGGCCTTGCCTTCGTTAAGTCGCGTGACACATTAGGTCGCGCATCACCTTAACTCGCTCGACCTTGTTTAGGTCGTTAGGTCACGAAGACCCTTAGGTCGCAACCAGTAGGTCGATCGACCCAATTCCCCTTAGGTCGTTAGACCTCATTTTGTCTTCACTAGGTCGTACCGTTTTGGATGGGGCGCTGCCCCCTGGACTGCCGCAACCTGACCGGGCAGGTCGAACCCCGTAAGCGGTGGCGTTGCCCCCGCACCCCCACCTTGGGGGGTTGCCACCCACCCTGGACCCCCCCCCCTCCGTAGGGGCTCTTTGATGAAAGATGCATTTTGAGTTGATTTCCTTGCATTTCATTCACGTCTTTGAACACGAAGTTTTTGTGATTTGTCACTTTAATAAAATAAAGGTTTCAATGCCAGTAGTAAATATCAAAACTCTTTCAGCAAAACGATTTCAACTCTATTTTTAATAACAAAGCTTTTCCCTTAAACCGTTTTCCAATCTATTAGTATATACAAACCTTTACCTCACTCGTATGAGAAATCTAATTAAATGACTTAGTAAAACAAGTGGTATGAAACGCTTGCGTTTACTTCTTCGGTTAATTCTTGGACTTGTTCGATTGAATCTCTTGTGACAATTTCCTAGTGGAGATCTACAGTTTGTTAGTAAATATTTGAGTTAAGCAAGTGGTTATGGGACATGAAGTTAAACTTTTATATTTACTAACTTAGTGTAATTGACACTTCTTGATGATCATGACGATCATTTTTGTGTTTTAGACTAGCAACTATGCGATGTCTCTTTGTCTGCGAGGGAGACTAGACCCCGCTCTTGTGATGTTTCGCCATCTCATTTGTGTGATGTTTCGCCATCACATATGTGGGGTAGCGCCCCACGGTCTTCGGGCCATTCGTGTGTCAAAATTAATGGCTTGCAACCATGAGATAGCTTCTCACTTTGTGTTACACGTGTAGGTGAGTTTTCATGCTCCCATTTTGTGAGTTTTCATGCTCCTATATTGTAATTTCTGGATTTCTTGTGTAGTCTTCTGGAATTTGTGCTTCACCTATTTTCATGACTTTCATTGTTATGATTTTCCAACTTTTATGTTTAGGTGAATTTGGATCTTTTAGAAGATTCTTTTGATATTGTTTGATCTCTTGATGATCTTCATTTACATGCTTATCATAGTATGTCTTTATGGTTACTATATGTTCTTGCCATATCTATTGTTTATATCATGTTATCTGATATTTATAGCTAGACTGATCCGTTTATTATTTTCTTATAAATAATACTCGGGTCAGACCGAGATGTTACAGGTGCTTCTGCTTGACTTCTCCCCCAGGGATTTACTACTCTGACTTTTGGCTGACCTTTTAGATTAGCAGTTTTTGTCGTTTACACTTGAGATATAGACTCATAGATGTATTCTTTTGCATAGCACGTGTTGCTATTCTTTTGTATTATTGTGGATCTTTTTGACCACTACTCTGATGTACACTTTCATGTGTTAGTTATACATTCATATCTTCTTCTGCTTTTGTGATATGGATGTTTGTGACTGATTTGTGTTATGCATATTTCTATGTTTGTTTCCGAAGATTATTATAGCCACCGCGTGATAAGAAATCACGAGGATGGTCGCTCCTCAATAGCCTTATTCTCCGTGCTAGTTGACAACTCTACACCGTAGTGTTCTTGGCTAGTGTGGGTATAGAGGTGGGGCGTCACAAAGTCAAAGACGACTTGCTGGTGGTGGTCGAGGAGGCTGGAGCATCGCCAATGGTCCGTACATGTGCATGGCGTGCACAAAATTATGTACGAGAATCAGGGAATTGAAGTTTTGGGGAAGACGATGATAACACGGGTCGATCTCGGGGGTATTTGCGCACTGACTCGAAGGAAAGGGTAGTTGGAGGATTGATCGAAAATTTGCAACTTGACTCGAGTTTGGTTTGTGGTTAAATTTAATTATGACCTGTATTGAAGTTAGCTTATTTGAGTGATCAGATTTGGAAGATTAAATAATATAGGTTGTAGAAATGTTTAATCAAGTTTTTTTTAAAGGTTTATTTAATAAATAAGTTTCAAAAGAAAATACAAACCAAGTTCTGAATCAAAGTATTAGCAAAATTTTAAATGAGTTTTCAAAGTTTTAAAGTGCTTAAAAATTTGTTGTTTCAAAGTATTATTATAATAGGTAAATTCCTATATGTTTCAAAAGTGATTTAAATGATGAAATTGAATAATGTATTAATATTTAAAGGTATTAAGGATGGATAAAATAATTAACGAAATCAAGATAATTTTAGTTGATTGATTTAAATTATTAAGAAGATCAATAAAGGGGTAAATTAATTGGTGAAATCAATTAAAAAGGGTTAGCTAATGTATGTATGTGATTAATTATAGGATAATTAATCAATGTAAGTGATTATAGGATAATAAAATTTGAGTAATTAATATAGGGTAAGTGTAATTAATGTGGATGGGTGAAGAATAATTATATTATTAATTAAAGGCTAATTACCTAATGTACTTAAAGGTGATAATTAAGGATTGATTAATCAAGGTTAATCAATTAAGAAATAATTAAGTAATAAGTAATTAAGAGGTTAATTACTTAATGTAAAAGAATTATTATGAATAATTACTTAATAAAGTAATTAAAGGAATTAATTACTCGATGTAATTAATTAAGTTAATGTGGTTAATTTTAGTTAATTAATTAAGTTAATTAATTAAAGGTAATCGTTTGATGTTGGGTTAAGTATAATTACTTAAGGAAATTAATGAGGTGTAATTAATTAGTGAAGTAATTGATGGATAATTACTGGATGTAATTAATTAAAAGGAAATTACTTGATGGGTAGTAATTAAAGGATAATTACTTGGTGGAAGAAATTAAGTGATAATTACTCAGTGTAATTAAAGGAATAATTAATATAATTAATCAAGGAGTTGGTTTAATTGATAGAATAATTAAGGGAAGTTAATTTCTGATTGTGATTAATCAAGGTTAATTAATGAATGTAATTAAGTTAAAGGTTAATTATTAAATGAAATTTAAGAATAATTGACTAATGAAAGTATTTAGAGGATCATTAATTAATGTAATTAATGGAAGTGATTAATCTTACTTATGAATGATTGAATGATGATAAGTGCTTTGGATTGGTTGATATCTCCGATATGAATTACTTTATGATATGATATTTTGGATGGACGGTGATAATGTGATTATCTATCAATTATGAATTGTTGTGTAAAAGTGTTATCCGATAATTAAAGTTGAATTGTATTTAATTGAATAACTTGGGTTTAGATGACATTGGATTCGAAGAGACTGGAGTCGGGTATTAGTAAATACCTGAAGCCACTTCGATTCATTGTAGATTGATATGTGAAATCAATAAGCTAGAATGGAATGATTTAAGTGAATTGGACTGTTCAATCTAAGTTTTGGTACTTAGAAATTTGTGAGTGAAATAAGTAATGTCTATAACAATTTGCGAATTTGTAATTGATACAAGTTACCCGGGTTATATATATAAGTTGTATGCTTTTGTCATTCATGTTAGATGGGTTTACTCACGCTGGTTTCCAACCTGACCCTGGTGTTACTTTGATGTAATGCTCGGGTCAGATCGAGTATTACATTTTTTCAGGTAAGGATGATCTGGAGCTTAAGAGGCGAGCTGGATGGCGAGAACGTATGGAGTGTATACCGCTGTGTTATTGTAGTTTTTCTAGGACAGGTTGATTGAATCTGTCCAGTATTTGTATATGTTGTAACTCTGATGTATTAAAGTGTAATTGACAAGTACAGTTTTTCTTTGTAAATTGATATTATTGATATTATATTTTATCCGTTGCGAATGTGAGATTATGCTTTGGTGTTTCTGTTCTTCTTCTTCTATCTCTTTTCTTCTTTCTCTAACTATCTGGAATTTTCGGGGTCGGAAATTTCGGGTCGTTGTAGTTTGAATAAATTCCCACCCTTGGAGCGGATGAGACCCTATTACGTTCCTGTGTAAGAGCAAATGACCTTCTGTATAAGAATCCTGCAATGAAACGGTTGATTTATATTAATTGATATATACTGTTGTGAAGCAGGGGGACAGGTTGGAGGGATCCAATAGGATCCCATGCTATTGTTTAATTATTTCGATATTATTCCTTTTATATAGATTATTAAATAATAAACCTGATTGTGGACACTATGGTTATAACATTGTTCTATGTTTAAAAACAAACGACCTAGTGATTGTAGAAAATTAACATCAATATTGGTTGAGCGTTTGGCGGCTATTGGCCTGAAATTAGTATTTTGGAATATTATAAATTGCCAATTGAATTGAAATTGGGCTTAAGACATGAAATGATTTTGAATTCGAAAATGGGTTTTAGAAATATATTGTTTTTTTAAAAGTTGATTTATTTACAATAATATTGTTTTAAAGTTATTTAATTATATTAATATTGTTGTAAGTTATTTAAGTATAGTAATATTGCTTAAAAGTATTTAATTATATTAATATTGTTTTAAAGTTATTTAATTATATTAATATTGTTTTAAAAGTATTTAATTAAATTAATATTGTTTTAAAGTTATTTAGCTATAGTAATATTATTTTTTGGTTATCTAATTATATTAGCATTGTTTTAAAGTTATTTGTTTATAGTTATTATGGTTTTGTTGAATTTATCAAAACGTTAATATTTGGAAAGGTTAACTCTTGGTTTGAAATTAATAATAAAGATTATTAAAATGGTTTTGAAATAAATTATTATTATTTATAAAAATGGTAAAGATTAATTTTTATTGTTTCTAAAACAATATTTTGTAATTATTAATTATTATTTTTAAGATGTTTTAAAGTTAATAATTTTCATTTATTTATAATGTTTATTGTTAATAATTATTATTATACATAATCGTGTTTTGAAGCAAAAAGATTTTTAATTATTTATAAATGTTTCCAAGACCCATGAATAAAGTTGAAAGACTTGGATTTTATAAAAAAAGTTTATAAAACGGTTTGAAGACTTAAGGAAAGGTTATACAAGGTGAAAGAGTTTATAAATGGTTAGATATTTATAAACGAATTTAAGAAACAAGTTTATAGGTTTATAAAGAAGTTTTCTAAAGGGTTTTATGGATTTATAAATGAGTTTAAATGTACAAAGAATATTTATAAGTGACTGAAATGTATAAAATGAAGTTTTATAAATGGTCTAGAAGTTTTATAAAATGGTTTATAAAAGGTTTTAGAGAATTATAATGAGTTTATGAATGATTTTTGAATTAAATAAAAAGAGAATCTTTCTTAGTTTGTAAATATGCTTATACCGTTGTGATAAGTATATGGATATTTCATAAGTATTGAAAATATAGAAATTGGTGGATATATCTTTGTAATAGAATTCTTATACAACTAATTTACAAAGTAGTATTTATTTATGAAAGATCTATAAAAGGAGGCTAGTGATTGCTTATGTGCTTAACCAATGTTGGTTTTTCCTATAGAATAAATCCCTGATTGAATATTTTTTTATTCGGTAGTTAAATAACCGACTATCGAAAATGGACCCAAACGTAACTTTGGAAAAATTTAGAAGAAACACACGAGTTATATGGCACAGTCATCTCCGTTGACGTTGTATTGTGCATATAAATCTCGTTTCATTCTCCTAGGACAATGATAAGGAAATCTGTCCAGTAATGGTTAGGAGGTGATCTCCGATCTTATCTTTGACTGTTTATTTCCTAAAGACTTGGGGTTGAGTTTATCGGGATTTATTGAAAAGTTTTTTTGAAGAGACCGAGATTGGGTATTTTGCCCGAAATCAACATTGATCCAACAAATCTGTTTCGAAGTGAAGACAACTTGAAGGTGATGGAATTAGAGATGGAGCTCTCAAGTGTTTCGTTCAGTCCTAGAGCGAACTTGCATGGATGAATGCTGGTATTGCATTATTTCCTCGAGAGCAATGTTAGCATTCTAATATGGTCTGCTAGGAGTAAGAAGGTAAAGACGTGACCTCGCAAGCCTCACAAACCGGGAAATGGAAAAAACGGGGTATGCAACAGGGCTATTTCGTCGACTACCATTAGGAGCCACCATCCCATTCTAGATTGTACGTATTTGAATTGTTTTGTGCGCAAACACCATGGTAGTGTAAGGCCCCGGTACCAAAAAGGGATTGGGTAATCGGACTCGTCATGTTAAAGGGGCATCCGGCTTTGTGTAGCAGGGGTACAAGAAGTTCTTGTCAGACTCTGGTGCATTTTCTAGGGGTGTACCATCGAAAGGTAGTCCCTTACCTTACCATTGTATGGAATCCAATTTCCATTACGAGCCTTTACGGATTTAGTTGTGTACCTATTATGATCGAATTTAATTAATGTAACAATTTCAGCTAAGATTAATAAGTATTTGTATCTTAGACACTATTATAATATCAGAGAATTTAATATGAAATGTTTTGGTTATCGTAAGGGGAAATCCGTCCGTGTTTATGTGTGGCGTGGTCTTACAAGATAATTTTGATTTCAAAGGTTTCTTATAACTTTAAAAAAAACCAATTGGTGTGTTTTCCTCACGCTGGTTTTCCAGACTGACTCGGGCGTTATTTTGTTATAATGCTCGGGTTAGACCGAGCATATTTACAGATTTAATTGGATGCTTTGGAGCTTCAGGAGACAAGCTGGAGGGCTAGAGACGTATTCGTATATGGTTATGTTCCTGTTGTGTTCATTGTCGTAGCTGTCATAAATTGTGAAGACAAATTTTTATAACTGTCCAGGCTAAAATAGGTTAGTATACTCTGATTGATATCTGTATATATATACATATATTACAGTTTGTCTTTTGTGTAAACGTTTGTTGTTTATTGTAGATTATTCGTTCCGCTATGAGATTTTGTGTTGTTTAGTTTTCTTCCTATCTTCTTTTTTCCCTAACAATTGGGTTTTATGCCATTCGATTGCTCATCCGCAATATAGTGGATGTATTCATGTCGATTTTCAAGGGTCGAAAATATCGTACGTTGCATTTGGTACTAGAGCTGAGGTTAAGCGAGAGCCTTGGATTAGTGGAGATTACTCATTAGAGATAAGGTTGGTAGCACCCTAGAATTAGTTTGAATGTATATATATAATCACATATTTGTTAGTGATATAAAAATTGTTCTATATTTTGTTGGTTGATCTGTTGAGTAGCCTATGGATTCTGGTCAATACGAGTAATTAACGTTATTGATAGGGGTCTTTAAATACTTGAACAGAATAATTTGACATAGTATTGTTTTGAAATTGGGCAAATGAAATAATTTTACCCTGATTATATTTTATATATAAAGGTATAATTTTTTTAAAATGATTGTAGTATATATGGTATGCTTGGTTGTTAGAGAATGATAATATTTGATTATTATCAATAGTTTTTTGTGATCGAATAGAACTTGTTATTATTATAATGCAGACAAGATAAACAATAAAATAATGGTTTTATATAACCAAAGTGAGATTATATAAATATATAATCTATAAATGTAATTTATGAATTGAAATGAAATGAAATTTCAGAAGTATATTATAAATATTAGTTGTAAGTAAAAAGGGTTTAATTGCTGGAAATTTGAGAATTTAAATCCTGTTAGTTTTGGAAATGGTTTTTCGATGTTTTGGAAATTAGTAATAGCATTATTTGGAAAATATTTTTGAATGGAAATATTTTTAAAAAGGGTTTTAATGAGATGGAAAGCACTGAATTCACTTCGGTCGTTGGGAAATAATTTTGATGAGGATTGTAGCATCATCGACGTTCATTTTCGGGTTTCCAAGAGAGGAATTGCTACCATTGGAATTTTCGTAAAACTAGTTTTGATTTTAAAATTAAAAAGTATGATTTTCTATGCTAAGGGGATTATGTATACATATATGGTTTCAAAATGATTTGGAATAAATAGGAACTAGGTGTTTAAACTCTGGAAATTTTCATTTAGTGTTCTATGAAAAATATGAGAAAAAGAGTTTAATAATTTATAAAATTTGAGAATTAATAAGTAAAACAATGTTTTAATTGTTGAAATGAACGTTGTGAAAAGCAAAATTGAAATGAATCTTAACTTAAGTCGAATAAAATGAATTATGAAAAGAAATTCAATCTAAGTTAAATGAAATAGTTTGTGAAATAAAATAGATTTATATTTGAAATGAGTTAATGAAGGAACTAATTAAATTAATCAGTGAATTGCGTATGGTTTGGAATGTTGTTTGATAAAATTGAATGTTGAAATTAGAGAATGAAATTGAATTTGGTTAGAAATGGATAAGGACTTAAGTTGTGAAGTGGTAATAAATATGACAAGAATTGAATAAAATGTTAAAAACTTGGATAAAATTTATGAAATAATTCAGAAACGAATTTAGTATAGAGTGAAATGTTGTTAAATATAAAATTTGATGGGATGATTCTTAAGCGATATTAGTATTGGAAGAAATATATTAAGCAATAAGTGAATGTGAATAAAGCAATGTGAATAAGTGAATGTAGATAAATTGAATATTAATAGTTGAAAATAAATAAAAATGAATTAAAAAATTTGGGATAGCTAAGAAATCAAATTAAATAAATACGTAAGTTGTACGTATATTATTTTATCAACATAGTTGTTTGATCCAGATTCGAGTATATAGTTTTGAGATGATTTACGTCGGTTTGAGTTGGAATTTTTCACTCGATTCTCGACGGAAAACACTGGATATGGATTTTTTATTAACTCAGGTATTCTCTATCATAGTGTACGGCTATGCAAGGAGAATGACAGTTTCTAACGAAGGAATCGGATCTGAGTCCGCACTAGAATGGTCATGTGAATGGTACTAGTTCGAAAATGAAATTGTGTAATCAAGCGAGCGATCAGATTTGATATAGTGGACGGATGATTTATGTACATCATACAGGCTTTATTAAATTAAGTGTTGAATATTGAAATTGCAAAATAATATGATAATGAACTATATGATTATATATCATTGGTAAATAAGATGCAGATATATAGAAGCAAGAGCTAGTTTAATGCCTTTGGTTTCGTAAGTAAAATTTGGTTGCCCGACAATAAGGTACATACTTATGTTGTTATTTGGTTTGATGGTTTTATGGTTGAGCCACTTGGTTTTTGTTTTCTTTTGTTGGTTTGGGCCCGTAGTGGTAGTTTGTAATTGTTCTAATCTAGCCGGGCAAAGGAAACGCTGGTGAAATTTTCCTTAAAATTTAGGTGTTAGAAAATTTTTGAGAAATTTTGAAGAAATTTTTGATAACTAAAATTTTATTTTGAGTTATAACCTAAAATGATTGAATGAGATAACATTGTTGGAGTCTACGAATGAATTTGAAAACGTAGTAAAAGTAATAACAAATTTTCAACGAGCTGATTTTTGAGAAAAGTTAAAGGCTTAAATAGATTTTGTAAGTTATTTCAACTAATTAGATTTAAAAGGTAATGGGTTTGGTCAATTTTCTTATCTTGGTAATTTCGAGGATGAAATTCTTTTTAAGGGAGGAAGAATGTAACGACCCAGAATTTTAGTCATTTGAAATTGGAATATTAAATTGATTTTAAATATTGGAAGGTTAATTTTATAGGTTAAATAACTTAAATTTCAAATATAGCGATTTATTAGAAAATTTAATTGTTAAGTTTAATAATTGAAATTGTTTAAATAATTGATCTTGGGTTTTAAGCTAGATAAAAATAATTTCAAAGCTTACTTGAATGTTGTTTAATAAGAATAAAGATAATAAAACTTTTAAATTGGATTTAAACGGATTTTGAAAATAACTCATTTTAATTAGCATATAAGAATAGCCTTCCAAGGCATTGTCTTGGATTTCGAAGAAATCGGTTTCATTAGAACCGTAATTGTGAGTTATTGTATGCCTACGATTTTCGTGGTTATCGAACGTATTGTTTGGTCGTGCGAGATTGAAACTAATATCGGAAACTTAATATAATAACAAGTTTGAAAAGCTATCTTATACATACGATCGTATTAGGTCTCGAAACAAGTTCCATTGCGTTCGAAATGTGGGTATAACTTATAAAACGCCTAGCGGCACGCCCCATTTGGAGTTCAAGATTTTTGAATACATCAAGCTAAACATTTTTCAATAATAAAATACATACATACATATATATACATATATATACATATATAATATTCATCATACTTCTATAGTTCTTACCATACCTCCCCATGTTCAGGCCATCCCCATACCTCCATTTTTAAAATATTCTGCCCTCTTTATTTTTCCAACAAGCTTCAAAATTCAGAGGAAAAAAAGATTTCAAACTTTAAAAAAATTATAACTCGAGTTTTACTCAACGATAAAATCTAAAACAAGAATCTTTGGGATCCCTAGACTGAAATCTTCGATTTGGTGTGCTTTTTGAGATGAGCGGTGAGATTTTGGGGTGCTCAATTTGGAGCAACGACACTAGGGCTCGGCTTTGAGGGGAGCTACAATCGTCGATTTGACAATCGACGGTGCCATTGTGTTTGTTGCATCGTCGAGCACTGGTAGGTAGGAGATGGGAGGGTCAAATGAAAGCTTGGGTTTTGTGTCCCCTGTACAGACGATGGTCAGGTCATGTTTTATTTGGGTTACAAGAAGGGGAAGGCGAGGTGCCGGGCAGGTGGAGCACACGGAGAGAAATAAGTTGGCGAAGTTGGATCGAAAAATCAGAGAGCGTAGCTCCGTGCATCCACGTGCACGTGCACGACCAAGAGTGGGTTTCATCATGCACAAAGGAATGGGAGGGAAGAAGAAGGAGGGGTAAAGTTGTAATTTGGTTTAAGTTTATCATTTGTTTATTTAATTAATTGTTTAAAAATCGACAACTTAAAATTTATTTAACTATCTCATACGAGGCCCAATGGAGATGCAGATTTTTGCGTTGCGCTCGTAACGATGAAAGCTTCGAGGTGCAACAAATTTGGGTGATATCCATCCTTTTTCACCAAATCGTTGATATCCCGGCCTTAAACAAAAGGTGGGGTAACAATTCTAATTATGTTAGCATACAATAAGAAATCGATTATTTAGTAAGTAAATTTATTAACCTTTGCTTGCAAACAATAAATTTATAAATGTGTTTAAATTACTAAGATGTAACAGTTGTTTTATTAATCATCTCATTTTTTAATCCGTTTTGAAATTAATTGGAAAATCAACTGAAATTAGTGTAATTAAGTATTTCAATTAATATGAGAGAAGATGTTAACTGTAGACTACAAGTATAATAGAATGGAAATTTATGTTTAATAAATTCATAAGGTATTTGTTGATTTAATAATAAGAAGGTAAATCAAAATAAAATAATTTGTTTGCGGATTTTATTACAGTTGTAATTGAATGTTGAAATTAATTTAATATTTAAATCTTGGATTTAACATGGAAAATTTTGATTTTAAAGGATTATTAATTCCGGTTTAATCAAGAATGATGATAGGACTTTTAATTCAGAATTTAAAAATGATTAAATCAATTTAATAATAATTCGTTTAATTAACACGTAAAAACGGATATAAATTGATTTTAAAACTAAATTCTATATACAATGGAATTAGGTTTTGGAATTAGTTCCATTGAGTTAAAAAATATTGAAAACCTATATTTCGTCATATAGAATGACCTACTTTCGTTTTGGGAACGAAAGTGGCTTTTCAGGTCTTTGTTATCGATCGGGCCCAATCGATCTGTTCCATCCATTCCTATTCCATCTTTGCCTATATATATATATGCTGTTATGAAACCCTAGCAGCCTTCTGTTCTATTTTTTGTACGTACATTTCAGTTCTAATCTGCTCCTTCTCAATGGTCATTGTCCTAAAACTCTAATTCCAATTTCAAATCAAATCCAAAAATTCAAACTACTCAAACCCTATCAAATTATATATCATCGCGAAGCTCTCGACAAATGGAATCGGCGTCTGCAATTCGTTTTCCGATTGGAGGCTTCATTTGTTCAGAAATCAGGAAAACATTTCCAGCTGTCCATTCTCGGGTTCTGGTTTAATGGTGGATCGTCGACCATACGACGATAGGAGGGAACCATGGCGTAAAGCTTGGCTAATGGAGTCGATTTATGGTCTCTGATCATCGTGTTGGTGCTCGAGTTTTCCAGTTTTTGGCCTCAAAGCGGGTGGGGTGGCGGAGCTCCAAGCGGCATGGGAGGTAGGCGCGAGCTCGGCGATGAAGGAGGAAGGCGTGACGGTTCTGATGGCAAGCTCCGATCTGGGTTAAGACGTGCATGGCATCGACGGTAGGGCTAAAGTCAAGGGCGGCTATTGGTTGCTGTTAGTTAAATTGAAATCATGAAGTGATAAAATTTCTGATGTTATTTAAATTGGTTAGTTAAATTGAAATCATGAAATGATAAAATTTCATTGCTTGTTGTATGGTAGTTTAAATCAACATTTTAAATTAATTCGAATTTTGTATTGAATTAAATTGACATTTAAATTAATATTGAACATAATTGCTAGTTAAACACCAACAATTGATAATTAGTAACTGTTATGATATATTGGTAGATTTGGATGTTGATTGTAATTGGATGTCTATTGATTGATATGTTGGATGTATGGTTGTTATTTATTTTGATATATCCCTATTATTATCCTATTTATTATTTGACATCCTATAAATTGTCATTTGAATTATTTGAATTGAACTAAGAAATAGGTTGAAATGATCTATACCTATATCAATTAATTATAGGTTGAAATGAAATATATCCATCAATGTAATATAAATTGAAATAACTTATCACTTGGCCATATGGTAGAAAATTGTATACGAACACCGGATTGGTTAAATTAATTGTTTTTAAAATCATGACTTTAAATTTTTAAGTGATATTGTTTATAGAAAATAAAAATTGGATTTATATGAGTTCAATTATTTTCTAAATTCGAGTTTTGAAATGTTGAAATTGAAACTGTTAAATGAAATTGTTTCAAGATTAAATTTGAAATCTTAAAGTTGAGGTTGATATATGATTTAAATTTATTGAAAGTGAATTATTTTAATGGTTTAAAATTTAATTTAAACTTTGAATTTAATTTAAGTAAAAAAAATAGATTGGTATTTCCAAGTTTGGACGTGAAATGGGTTTAAACTAAATTGTTTAAAAATGAGAAATTGAACTGAAACTTTCAGCCATTTAGATAGAACCGTTTAAATCGAATTTGAAGTAAAGTTGAATTCATTTTGAATTAAGGCTGATTTAAATTGAAATTTGAATAAGAAGTTGACTTGAATTGGAATTCGAAAATTTTATATCGTTGTGATCTGGAACATGAGTTCAAATTGTTGTGAAAGAAAGAAACAGTTTTAATACAAACTATTTTAATATATAAACCTTCTAATAATCAAATTATTTTAATACATAAACTATTTAATTATCTAGACTATTTTCAATATTAAGAATATTTTATATTCAAAACTATTTCCAATCTTAATACTATTTTAATTATTCCAACTTATTTTCAATATATAAACTATTTTTAGTTATTCAAAACTATTTTCAATATTCAAACTGCTTGTAAATTGGGAAGTATGTAGATTTAAATCATTAATTAAAATACGAATGTTTTGAAGGTATGACCTATTTTGTATTCGAAATGATTTTGAAGCAAATCTAAAATTTTGATATGAAGTATGACCTGTTATTGAAATTTAAAAAACCAACCGGTGTGAAAAATGACGTTTTGGTTGTTAAAGAGACTGGGGCCGAATATTGGCATACTCTCTATCAATATCGAAACCACTTTAACAACTGTGCACACGGTGGATGATCTAAAATGAAGTGGTTGGATCGATGAACGTTTGCTGGATCTGAAGAAAGATAACAACGACGGATAGACCCCTGACAGTTGAGTCAATTGGAAATGGCTAAAACCGGACGACTTGTCCTGACCAATAAGGCTAGCTACCTCCAGCGACATATGTTCTTCGTATTACAATATTTATTTTAAGTCGATTGGTTCACCTTGATTTGATTATAGGATGGATGTTCATGGTGGGCCGTTAGGGGTTACCACCAGTCAGGCGACTCAAATTGATAGTATCCTACCTTGGGCATTTGCCTCACGTGCCTTGTCATACTTTTATCCTTATACGCAACCACTACAACTTTGTTTTAGTGTTGTCTTATCACGGACCGACATTACTAGTAATGCTACTACGGAAAACTATAGGACAATGTTTAAAAATGTGTTAAGGGGGATCGATGTAAAGCCTTAATGCTATTTTAATACTTTACTTTACTGATAGACATTATATTTATAGTGTATCTTACTATATATAGATAGTTTGATGGATCCTTAGGAGATGGAAAATCCCTGAACATCTCTTAAGTTATTGCACTCACGTTGTACACTTGATAGGAGATGAAAAATCCCGTAAACATCTGTGAAGCTATTACGCTCATATTTACTTGTTATTGATTTAACTTACATGAGAACTTTTAGTTCTGGCTTGAGTGTTTTGTCTTTTCATAACGCTCGGGTCGACCTGAGTATTTCAGTGCTTGAAGACCTATTTCTTGAAGGTGAAGATGGATTTTTCCAGAATGTATTTACTAATATTATTCTGCTTCATTATTTTGGTATGTTTGCTGATTGTACTATGATTATGTTGTAAAAATTAAAATCAAATGTATATTGTAAAACAACTTCATGATCTGTTTATTTGATTATTATATTTTGTCATTCCGCTGCGAGATTCTATGTTTTTTCTTTTCTTTTTTCTCTTATTGTAACATTCCTGAATTTTAACCAAGTTTAATTTGGCAGTTAATTTAATTTTGGAATTTATTTGTGAAATTTATTGTGAATTAATTAGGAAATTTCAAGAATAAATAAATATTTTAGATTTTAAATAGAACTTTGGCTTGAAATTTAAGGATAAGTATTTTATAAATAAATATATTGAAATTAAATTGGATTTAAAATCTTATTTTCAAGTAATAGTAATTTGTTTCTAATTATTTAAAAATACATTATAAATTTAAAATGATGTTTGAATTTGATTATAAATTTTTAAAAGACCAATTAAGAATAAATTATTTATTCATGTGTAACTAAAAAAAATCTTTTGCTTTAAAAGGTAATATAAATGATTAATAAAGAGATGTATTTATTTAGATAAGAAATGATATAAAGTTACATTTTAAATATTATTTGTAGCATTTAAAATATAGTTAGAATATATATAAAGGCCTTGTTATGAATATACCTTTTTATAATAAACATATTAATGTAAAACATGTATATAAATTAAATGAAATTAGGGCTAAAAAAAATTTACAAAATAATTTGAATTAAGGAGTTAAATATGATTTGTATATACATACATACATATATATATATATTAAACATTAAAGATAGAATTCATAAATCAATAAAACATGATTTGTAAATTTATTAAAGTTAAGGTTTGAACCAAAGTTTACAAATAAAATTTTGTACAAGGATATAAACGTAATATTACTTGTTTTGGACAAGTGTAAACCATGCACATAAGTAATTTACAAGTGTAAAAGCATGAAGTGTGAAATCAAAGAAGTGGAAAATACATGTTTTATTTTAAACTGAAATTTAATATAAAAAATGTGTTAAAAGCATTTTGTAAGCAAGGCTATACACTTTTATCAAATCTCCTCTCATCTTCATGCCTAAATCCAAAAATTTGAAAGCAAACCAGAAGATTTATCAAAAATCAAAACTTTGTCTTCAATTCTTCCAGATCTGGAAGCGAGCTTGAATCAAAGGCATTTTTTCCAGTTTTGAATCAATGACTTCAATCTGGAAATAGATTGAAGAAAGCAAGTTAGAACCTGAAGACAGCAAGCAACTAACAAGCAAATTCAAAAATCATAATCTAGAAATTCAGCTTGAGATCATCTCAAAACCTGAAACTAAACAAAGAAAAGGAAAAAAATCTTCAATCTGGAATAAAACTTCAAGCAAATTCAAAGAGGAGAGAAAATCAAAAAAAAATAAGCTATAGAAAGGATTCAACTTAGTGCAAATTCATCTCAAATAAAATAATCAAGCAAGATATCAAAACAAAAACATTTCATCATCAACCTGGAAAGAAAATCTGGATTTAAACCTCAACCTGAAGCAAATAGGAATCAAAGATTAAAACAAGTTAAAGGTTCAACTCAATATACAGGCTTTGGTTCGCTGTCCTCTGTCTTTCTTCAACTTCAGGTGAGCAAACCCTCAAACCCATATTCATATTTTGGTTTGCCTGTGAAAATGAATGGATGTGAATGCTTGTTTTTGAATGTCTGTGTATCTGTTTATATACCTCTGTTTAAACAGCATAGGCCAAACCTTTTTTTTTTAAATTTAAATCCTCCTTAAATAATTGATGTTATGTTTTGATCCTTAAGGAAAATTTGTTCATGTTAATCTAATGCTACTTTTAAAAAAATATTCGTAAGTAAAAATTAATAAGATATTTTACTGGAAAATAATTTTGGACTCCTTTGATATGCATGTCTGTTTGAACATACTGCTCTGTTTATAATACAAATTTCAGTTCACCCAATTTAATCCATATCTCTTTATCCAAACGAAATTAGATTATGGTTTCTATGTGAAAAATGTTTGAATGTGTGTAATATCATTTTTAAAAATAAATTCCAGCTAAAATAATTGATAACTATTTCGAAAATAAGAAATGACAGTAAAAAAACATTTTTACCAGGAAACCAAGCATTTAAATTTCATAATTGGATTATAGGATTTGACCCGTGTTAGGAAATCGTGAATTTTGATGTTAGATTTTTAACTTAGTAAATTTAGAGAATTTGGAAGATGAATGTGAAACGAGTTCTGGGCAATTCAAGGTGATAGGGGTTATGATGAATCTCGTGATCGTGTTTGGAGCTTAGTGGATGATCTGGGATCATCAGAAAATTGTTGATCAAATTTATACAACATCGTGGCGATCGAAAAATCGCTGAACTAGGGTTTTAACCCACCATTTGGTTGCACCAGGAAAGGAGTTCGCCGCGTTTTCGTCAGGCCGCCGTAGTTGATCGCTCCGGTGGGGATAGCGGCACGTGATCAAGGCGAAGCTTCAGCTAGATTTTTGTGGCCTTTGATGGCCAGAGGCGAAGTAACGAGATGTTTTTTTGGTGATCGTTTTGTTCCAGGATGGGTCAGATGGCCTTACAAATTCATCGCTGTTTCATTTTCCAGGGTGATCGTGGTGCTCTAGTGAGTAGACGTTGATGTGGGGAAGGCGGTGGCGATGGCCAGAATGCCGACGATTGGCGGTGCATGTGCACGGTGCCAATTTTGTAGCAGTGGCCTGAGTTCGGGAAAGAATGCTATGGTCTCGAAGCAAATATCGAGAGAGAAGGGTTCGGGATCGAGTTATAACTCGAGTAAAAGTTTAATGCGCCGGGTAAAATACTTAGAAAATATTTCAAGTTTGAAATGTGGCACTCGGGTTGATTTTTAGGAAGACTCGAAGTAAATAGGCCATGTTCTTGGGTTAAACTCAAAGAAGGTCTCGAGCTTAATATGCAAACAGTTTTTGTTTTCAAAATTCTCAAACTTTTGAACATTTTTAAATCATGTGTTAATATGATGATTTTTGATTTAAAAGATGGAATCAATTAAGGATTTAAATAAGATATTTTTCAAAGTGATATTAAATTAATAATGTAATTAAAGGGGTAATTAAGGTAAAAAGTTATTTGATCTATCTAAATTTTTTTTTAAAGCAACTAACGTATGAGGATGATGATTAAACAAGATTTATAAAATATCCAAAACAATTAATAAAGATAAAAAGATTTATCTTTTAATTTATTAAGTAATTAATGATTTGTTAATATAATTATTTTAAAAGTAATTATTTAATATTAAAGAATAATTTAATAAATAATTAAGGTTAATTAATTTGAAATTAATTATTGATTAACTAAGGAGTAATTGATTAATAAAGGTAATTGGGAGTTAATTAACTAACAACTAAGGGTTAATTAATTAAGATAATAAATTAAGGAATGATTAATAAATGAAGGTGATTAAGACTTAATCAATTGAAATTAATGATAATAAATCATTAATTAAAGATTATTAATGAAAGTAATTATGTGGTTGATAAATTTAAAACCACACGAGTTATTCATCTTAATTGAAGATGGTTGATTGTTATTGAATGATGTATGATGGATTGATATATTTGATATCTGATGTGATGCTATGTAATGTGAAATGCTTTGTGCTGAGCTGTTATACCTGTGATGAATACATTATTGTATGAATATGAAAACCCCTTGGCCCATAAAACGACATTTGAATTTCGATGCGACAGGGAGTCGGATTTGAGTTGGTTATCTGAAACCCACATCGAATCATAGTGGTGAATCTTTGTGATTGATAAATTAACTTTATCTATGAATCTACGAATGAAGATAAGCGTTATGGGTTATACCGCTTATCGATATTGTCATGACTGAATCTGTGATGATTGATGTTGTGCACTATTGTGTAAAAACCCCTGGACTACACTATACACATGTTAACGAAAAAATTTAAACGCTAACACCCTGGTGTATAAGATGTGATTGTGAAAGCACCACCCGTTTGTACGGGAAACAGAAATAAGCAGAAAGTATGTAGAAAAACGGTAAGAGACACAGTATTTATAGTGGTTCGGCTTATAATCCAGCCTACG
Organism: Allium cepa; assembly: GCA_030765085.1. NCBI lineage: Eukaryota > Viridiplantae > Streptophyta > Magnoliopsida > Asparagales > Amaryllidaceae > Allium > Allium cepa. The sequence continues at coordinate 950,450,375 of CM060928.1, read as the reverse complement.
TCCACTTTAATCTTTTTATCACTAGTTTGATTACAATTCTTTACAAGATCTTTCAATTACAACACACTTCAAGTGATAGGATATGTGAAACAAGTAGCTCAAGCTTTGATGTTGACAATCATCTTCAAATCCATGGTGAATGTGGATGATTCCTTCATGGAGTTCCTTTAGAAGTTTGTTGGATCTAAAAAGCTTTGAAGTCGTCTGGAATTTGGCAGAGTAATGGCGCTTGAAGAGAATGAGCCCCCCCCCAAAAGTCCTTTGCATGTTGGAGATGGTTTCATATTTATAGAGAGTTCTGGGCGGAAAAAGTGCTAAGTCCTAACTCGTGGCCGACTTAAGGTAAGTCGTTGCTGACTTAGGATGAGTCGTGACCGACTCATTGAGCTGAGTCTCTGGTTTGTAGAGAGCTTCCTGCCTTTTTCGAACCCACGCTTCAAGTACTAGGTCGTTTACGAGTTATCTGGTTGTAGTTTCTGGCTTGTTTGTATATGTCGTATACGACTCATCATAAGTCGTAGGTCGTGGTTGACTTAACCAGCTGCCTCCGGCTTAAAGCTGAGTTCAGGCTTTGTGAAGGCGAGTCCTAACTCGTAGACGAGTTAAGAGACAGTGTCTTTAGGTCGTACACCTTTTTTAAGTCGTAACACTTGTTAACTCGGTCAAGCTTTAATCTGTTATGTCGTAGCTCCCTTAAGTCGTATAGACTCCTTAGGTCATCAGGGTCTTAAGTCGTTATTTCTTCTTAACTCGTGAGCCGCTTATCTCGTAAGCAGCCTACCTCGGGTACTCCTTAACTCGTAGAGGCTTTAACTCGTAGGAGGTTTCTAATTCGTGTATCCTTTAACTCGTAGATGCCTTGAGTCGTAGGAAGCTTAACTCGTAAGGCTTCCTATCCCGTAGAGGCCTTAAGTCGTACAAATCCTTAGGTCGTGTGTTTCTTTAAATCGTAACATGTTCAAAGCCGCACAATCCTTTTAAGCCGTAGACCATTCATTTCCTTAAGTCGTGAAGCCTTTTGAGTCGTGAGCTGCTTAACTCATAGACCTGTTAACTCGTGAACGAGATAGGGTTAACATTTGCCCCTCGAAGCACACGCTTAGGTCGTAAGTCGTGTGCTTCGACTTATCATAACCCGGGCATGCCGATTCAAATTCCAACATTTCCAGATATAAAAGCCTGAGTCGTCCTTCCTCTTTCCTTCTTCTCATCACTTAACTTTTAAACTGTTTTCTGCCATTAACGCATCTCTGAGCTCTCCAAGGCAATTTCGATCCAAACTTCGTCCGATTCCTTCTAGCATCATACAATCGTAAGTGATCTTGTTCCTTCTTCGACCGTTAGCCATTGTTACCTTACATGTTCAGTCCCTCGTTTTTGGCTTGTCCTTTCAAATCCTACGAGCTTTATCAAATCGGTCATTGACGAACTTAAACTCGTTTGGCTTGACATAAGGTGATTCGCGATTTGAGGCGACTTGTAGTGTGATAGGTTAAGGCTATTGCTGTTGAGGAGGCCGTGGGTGAACAGGTTGAAAGTTAGAAGGGAAGGCAGGTTGGTTGAAAAACTTGATTCGAATAGAGTGAGGAATCGTCCCATATACAACTCAGAGATTTTCCATGCGACCTAGCAATTTTCATGAGCCGTAGCCGAGTTAAGACTTAAGGGATTTCCAGTTGCTTTGAATCAGAGCCTTTCTTCTGTTCCTTGAGTTACGACCTAGGATTTAGAGCATAATCAGCTTGATGTGTTGACGACTTAAGACAGGAACGACTTAACTCTTGAGTCGGTTACGACTTAACTCTTGAGTCGGTTACGACTTAGCACATGTATTTTTTTTAAACTCCACTTGAACCTTGAACTGCTGCTTGAATCTTTTACAGATTGCTTTAACTTGTAAGCTAATAACCTGTTAATATAACATTCACAGAAAACTGGGACGAATATACTGTCATTGATTGCCCACATCGAACGACAGATTAGTTAATGATAGATGATTAACTTAAATAAATCGTGTGAACGAAGTGCTATCGATTTCAAGTGGAATATTAAAGCAGCACTGGATTAGTCAATTGAAACTGACCAGCCCTCATTAGTATTACGCTTGAGCTTTAAATAACAAGTTCCGAAATTACCGTAGTCAATCAATCGTCAACCAGTTTAATTCCAGTTATCTTTACTTGTTATTATTATTATTTTTTTTTATTAGCTTTGCACGACACTTCACACTTTTTAGGAAACGTGCACCTTCGCATTTGAACATCCAGTTGTTTGTGTAGAATGACTTCTCAGGAAGGTGATACAACAGTTCGGACTGGAGAGGTAACTGTTCTTCCGGCTCCACTGGTTAATCCTCCCGAAAGAGCTCCTACTTCACTATCATACAAAGTTTTTCGCCAGTTGTGTGCTCAGTTTGGTATCGTTGAATCAGATGCCATTCTTCCCGAAAGAAATAACACTGCCGATATAGCTCCTTCTGGCTTTGTGACAATTAACCGGCAAATGTGCCTAAGTGGAGGCATTCCTCCTTTCAACGACTTTTTCCAACAACTTCTCCGTCAACTGTCCATTGCTCCATCCCAGCTACACCCCAATGGCTATGCCATTCTAATGGGGTTGTGTGTGCTTTTTAGGAGAACACTTGATCGACTTCCAAGCTTTGGTGAAGTTTGTTATCTATGCTCTTTTTCTCGGACTAAGGATCATCCTTCCATTACTGTTGTGAGGAGCGCCCGAAACCGCAAACTGATTGTTGGCCTCCCTGATACTGCTCACGGGTTTTTAACCCAATTCTTCTATGTTCGTTGCCCTCCGGGGTTTTATGGTGTGTGGAGAGTTGGAAGTAAGGGCGTTCAGCTTTATTCCTGACACATGTTTTCCTTATAAAATCTTTTCATAGCCTGAGTAGTTAGATGTTAATTTCCCTTTTTACTTTTCAGCGCTTCCACCTCCTTTTAGAGACCCAGGCTATAAGCAAATTTTTGAAAGATTGAATGCTGTGCCAGTAGAAGAGAGGAATATAAAGTTTTTGCTGAGAGATGACTTTTTACATCAATACGGGCTTCTTCACTCTTCTCGCTATACTCAGCCTCATGAAGCCCCGACTGAAGTTCCCGATTCCCCGACTGAAGCATCGGATGCCCCCGTTACTATCGAACAATCTTCATCAAAAGAGTCTAACATCGAAGCTCCATTGGTGAAATGTTCCACCCCTACCGACATTATGGGGTCATCTAGTAAGATGGCACTTGCCCCGATTGAGGAAGAAGAAGAACCTTCACAGCCTCTCGGGGGATTAGCTGATGTAGGAACTGAGAAAACAAGTCTCACCGAGCATGATGGTGACGATGTTTATGATGGGTTGAGCGACATAATAGTGACCTCACAGGAGCTTTTTAGAGATGACGTGTCTAAAACTATCTCTCCTATGATTGAGGCGACGTCCCTTCTTCGACTAACACCAACACAAACACCAACTCCTCATACCCAAGCTATCATCACCCCTACACCAATGAGTGGTTTGTAGCTTAATGCGCGTAGCTTGCACATCACACAACACTTAGGAATTTTCGGCATTTGTTCATATTTAACTTCTTTTCTTCGGGAGTTTCTAAGACCTGCTATTTTTGCCTTTTCAGATTTCTCTATGGGGCGCAGCGGCAGCGGTTCTTATTACAAGGACTTTCGACGCTATGGAGGGCGTGGCAGCTATGACTACAAGCAATACTATGCCGATCCCAGAGAAACCAATGAGCAGAGAGCTGCGCGAAAAGCTGAAGAGAGGAGAAGGTATGAAGAACGTCATGAGGGAGCGGGCACGCGACATGAATCCTTCCCAAGGGATGATGACTCCCATAAACGTAAAACGCACGATGATAGGGGGAAGAGCCATATTGAGGATTCGAGAAAGCGGACCAAACTTGGCGAGGAGCACGTGCCCGTGACATCTGAGAGACCTGGTGCCTCAGTTTCTATTGACATCCCTTCCGAATCTCCTGCTCTTGAAGGAAGTGCCATCCAAACACTTCTCAACAGGCCTTCATACCACGTTGAAAGGGGGCCCCCTACTTTGCAGAGCCGATTCCCGAACTGGTGTTTGAGGGGGGTACGCTTCGACCTTGATTTGGTCCCCATCGACAAAGAAGCTATGTACAGAAATCTCGATGCTGTCAAGCTTGATATCGATAGAATGTCTGGATGGCAAAAGCTGGTTGATGAACTTCAAAGAGTTAATCGGGCTAACATCGAAGCAATGCTGACCATGGAAAATGACAAATCAGAATGGCAGAAGATTCTTGATCAACACAACGCTGAGATGAAGGAGATAGCCGAATACAATGAAAAACTCGAAGCTGAAGTAAAGCAGCTCAAAGATGATCTTGCCTCTTCTACTAATACTTACACCCAAAGAGAAGAGGTATTGCAAAAACAAGTGCGAGATGCGCACGCCAGCCAGAGGGACGCTGAAGCTAAAGCTGAGAGGTTGGAACAAGCTGTAGAGAACCACCGCACTGATGTCACCCAGCTGCAGAATAAACTGAGCGCCCGGGACATGGAGATTGAAGCGCTAAAAGCCCAACTTGCTCAGACCGAAAAAGATCGAGATGAGGCCATGGCTGGCAAAATTGCAGCCGAAGAAACTGCTCAGACCATGGAAAACGATATCAATTCGACTTTATTCGATTTTTATTTACATTGTGTCTTGGGACGCGGCAGCCTCTCTTTTCTTGGTCCTAAGTATGAAATCACCCTGGCCGAGGTGTGGGAAGCTGCTCTTAACATGTTTAAAGACGCCGGGTATGGCGATGAAGATTTTGAGGCGCGTTACCTGGATGAGGGAGCTCGCGCTGCTCTTGCGAAGGGGCGAGAACAACTTGCCAGGATGAGAACTGGAATGGCGGAAGAGGAACGTTCTGGAAAGGAATTAACGCTTACTTCCTCTGTCCAACCTCCAGTTTCTCCTGTGGTTGACATCACGGGTTCTAGCTCCTCTACTCCGCCTGCAACTAAGACAGTAACTGAAACTACAAGTGCACAAGGCGGGGATGAAGGTGGTGAAAGCAACGAAGCACAGCGATATGAAATCAGCCTCAGAGATCCAACTACCCCAGGTAAACTTGACACCGGACCAGCCCAAGTGGTGAACTGCTCGTTCGCTCCTTGTGAACTTGACGATCTTCTTGATTATTTTTCAAATGTCAATGAATTCCCGACTTTTGATTATTCCTCAAATGTTAATGAATTCCCGACTTTTGACGAGCCGTCATCCCCTCTCTTTTCGAAAGATACTGATATTTTAAGTTTTTTCTCCTTTGTAGAGAAAGCACCGAGTCAAACTCAAGCTTCTTCTCCCCCGGTGATCCTTCCTCCATCTCTTCAAGTAGCGCCTCCTTCTGCCTCGCAACCTGGGTCACAAGAAGAACAAATAGAAGCTCTCCATGGCCTGGATGATCCCGTTGCTTCGCAAGAGCAAAAAGATGAGGGACTTGAGGGAGGTGACATATCTCCGGAGCGGACTCCTTCTGACGATATAACTTTATCTAAACTTGCCACTCCAGGAAGTGAGTCTTCCTCAAAGAGGAGAAGGAAGCAAGGAGCATCAAGGAGGAGAGGGAAGATAATCACTGCCACTGAAGAGGAGCCAGAAGTTGGGCCAGCTGCGCCTGCCTCTCCTTCCTCCCTTATACCCACTGGTCGACCTGAAAAGCTGATCATTCAGCCGGGTAAAGGGTCTAAAGGCAGCAAAAAGAAGTGAAGATCTTCAGTTTCTAGTTTTTTTTTGTGTTTTGCATGTACTGGCCGAGAATTGTGCGGGTACCGGCCCCCGCTTTTCTTTATTTTGAAACCTGTACCTGCGTTGTAATTGAATAAAATGATTCCTTGAATAAAATGATTCCTCGTTTGTACAAACTTTTGTTTGAATTAAAGAATACATTTGTTATTTGTTTTGGCATGAGTTTATTTGATATTGCAGCGAGCTTATGGTATGTTACTTGAGCGTTACCTTTTGCTGGTTTAGTTATACCATATTGTGTGTAATTATACTATATTGCCCCCATTCCATAAGTATGCTGCAATATTCTATACCTCGAGGGGACTTACACTCTTATTTGCTAAAGAATAATTATTTTATTCTTTAAAGAAAATTTTATAGAGTACAACTCCCTTCGTATAAGTTTTTACGCTTGGTCGTTCGAAGAAATCACTTTTTTCTTTTGCTTATGTGCATATCTCATCAAGTGAATTCCTCTATGTGGTAAAGCGGACCTCTGAAGGGTACTTTAACTTCTTTTCTTTTTACGATCATTTCCCACAGTAGGCAAATTACTTTTCCTTTGAAAGTTAAAGTACGCTTTTGATGAGGATTTTTTTTTTTTTTTTTTTTTTTTTTTTTATAGAAAGTTGTACCTCTGAGGAGGGATTTTTTCACGTTTCAACACTTGGAAGTTTTATTTCAATCTCGGTGAAACGTGTACCTCCAAAGAGTTATGCTTTAGAAATCCTTTTCACGTTTCAACACTTGGAAGTTTTATTTCAATCTCGGTGAAACGTGGGTTTCCAAAGAGGTCTTTTTTCTTAATTGTGTTCCCGGGAGGGGGTTGTACCTCTGAGGAGGGATTTCTCACGTTCCAACACTTGGAAGTTTTATTTCAATCTTGGTGAAACGTGTACCCCCAAAGAGTTGTGCCTTTGAAGAAAGCCTTTTCACGTTTCAACACTTGGAAGTTTTATTTCAATCTCGGTGAAACGTGTGCTTTCAAGAAGGTCTTTGTTTTTACATTTCAACTTTGGTGAAGTGAAATTCCGAAGAGCGGCTGCTACACTTCAACTCCTGGCGAAATGGGCCTCCGAAGAGGGCTTTTATTTTGTTTACATTTCAACTCTGGTGAAGTGAAATCCCGAAGAGCGGTTATAACACTTCAACTCCTGGTGAAATGGGCCTCCGAAGAGGGCTTTTATTTTGTTTACATTTCAACTCTGGTGAAGTGAAATCCCGAAGAGCGGTTATAACACTTCAACTCCTGGTGAAATGGGCCTCCGAAGAGGGCTTTTATTTTGTTTACATTTCAACTCTGGTGAAGTGAAATCCCGAAGAGCGGTTATAACACTTCAACTCCTGGTGAAATGGGCCTCCGAAGAGGGCTTTTATTTTGTTTACATTTCAACTCTGGTGAAGTGAAATCCCGAAGAGCGGTTATAACACTTCAACTCCTGGTGAAATGTGCCTCAGAGAGGGTTTTCATCGCCTGGAAGTTACTCTCTCATGGTTGGAGGGTCATGACTCCTCCAATCTTTTTTGTTGAGTAGAGAACTTTCTTTTTTGTGGCATATGACCCATTAGAGGTCTTTTATTATCCGAAGAGTTGTGCCTCCGAAGAGGACTTGTGGCGCTGATGGTAGCTTTGGTTGTTCCTCTGTTCACTTGCTTATGCCTTTTCAGCGACCCCCCTTTTTCTCACAAGTGGCTTGTTTAATCCAAGGAAGTGTACTTCATTGCCAGGCAAGTTCGTGAGAACGGGCACTAGCTTCCTAATTGGATGTTTGTTTGTTTAAACAATCTCAATTTATCAGCAAGGGCTCGTTCCTATCGAAATCATTAGCCGTTCAATTGAAGCATTTCCTATCTAGGATTTGAATTCGGGGTCTTTGTGACTTGAAATTTGTTTGTTGAATGATGGTGAGAATCGCTCGGTCTTATTATGCGCAAGTTTTATCTCCACTGTCTGCAAAAATTTAAATCGATATTTCAGCAATACATTTTGTGTATTTTTATATCGAAAACAAAGCAAACATATAATGATAATAAGGAACACAAGATTTATAGTGGTTCGGCCATGAAATTGGGCCTACATCCACTTTATATTCTTTCATTATTTACTTGCATCAGTTTCACAATTGCTTTCAATTACAGGAATCATACATTCATAATTCTTTTTACAATGTTTCAACAAAATTTTCAAGTAAAGTATGGACGCAAGTGATTGCTGTTCCATGCCCTTGGAATTTGATCTCCATCAACTGTGGTGAGCTTGAATGTGCCGTCAAGAAGTTTCTGACCTATCACATACGGTCCTTCCCAATTTGGCCCAAACACACCTGTCGCTGTCATAATTCTTTTTAGGACTAGATCTCCAATTTCAAAGCTGCGTTGACGAACTTTGGAATTGAAATGTCTGGCTATCCTTTGCTGATGAGCTGCAACTCTGAGGTTAGCTTCATCTCTTTTTTCATCAAGGAGATCCAGCGCTTCAAGTTGCAGCTTTTCATTTTCTGCTTGATTGAAATGGATTCTTCTGTGTGAAGGGACCTCTGTTTCAACCGGGATCATTGCTTCCGATCCGTATGCTAACGAAAAAGGAGTATGCCCAGTTGCAGTTTTGTGAGTAGTTCTGTATGCCCATAGTGCAAGTGGTAGTTTATCGACCCAACCACCTTTTGCTCTTTCGAGTTGCTTTTTGATGGTTGATTTGATGATCTTGTTCACTGCTTCCACTTGCCCGTTTGCCTGCGGATGAGCTACTGCCGAAAAGCTTTTCTGGATTTTGAATCGTTTGCAAAAATCCTGGAATTCCTCACTTTCAAACTGAGTACCATTGTCTGTGATTATTTTTTGAGGCACACCGTATCTGCAAATGATATTCTTGGTCACAAAGCTTATCACTTTCTTAGAAGTGATAGTAGCCAATGGTTCAGCTTCAGCCCACTTAGTAAAATAATCAACCGCAACAATAGCATATTTAATCCCTGATTTGGCGGTTGGTAGCGGCCCAATGAGATCCATTCCCCAAATTGCAAATGGCCATGGACTGATCATCTGTGTGAGTTCGGTAGAAGGTGCTCTAGGAATTTTGGCATATCTTTGGCACTTGTCACATTTTCGGGAGTAATCTGCGGCATCCCGATTAATTTCTGGCCAAAAATATCCGTATCGGAGAATTTTCTTTGCTAATGTTTGACCACCTGAATGATCACCGCATTCTCCTCCATGCACTTCAGTTAGGATTGTTTTGGACTCTTCCCGGGATACACATCGAAGCAATGGCATTGAGAATCCTCGTCTGTATAATTGACCATCCTGGATTATATATCGAGAAGCTTTTCTCAGTAGCTTTTGTCGTTCTTTAGAGTTTTCTGGTAAAGAGCCATTGAGTAGATACTTTGTTATTGGAGTCATCCATGGTTCTTGCTCTTGCGACATACTCATAACCCAATCGATATCCATTTCATCAATGCTCGGATTTGACAAAACTTCCACTGGAACTAACCCTAAGGATTGGGCTTCGCCAGAACTTGAGTATTTTGCGAGAGAATCTGCTTTCATGTTTTCTTCTCGAGGAATATGACTTATCGTGTAATGGTCGAATTCACATAAAAGTTCCCAAGCCTTTGACACATAAGCGGGCAGATTTCCTCCTTTCGTTTGAAACTCCTTCTTGACTTGGCATACTATAAGCTGAGAATCACTGAAGATCTGTAACGCTCGAATGTTTAGTTCTTTAGCAATTTTCAAACCAGCGATCAGAGCTTCATATTCTGCTTCATTGTTTGTTGAAGGAAATTCTAATCTTAGCGCATAGCATAATGACCGGCCTTCAGGAGTTTCAAGAACAATTCCAGCACCTGAACAGTAATCATTTCTTGCGCCATCTACAAACAACTTCCATTGGGTTGGGGAGTTCTCGATTGTTTCTTCCTCGCTGTTACCCTTGTCTGTAAATTCTGCAATAAAATCTGCCAAAGCTTGTCCGTTGATCGCTTTTCTAGGATGATAAGTGATGTCATATTGGCTCAATTCAATATTCCACTTTAAAAGGCGGCCCGAAGTCTCAGGGCGAAACAAGACTTGCTTTAAAGGTTGATCAGTGAGGACTTTGATAGGATGAGCCTGGAAATATTGCCTCAACTTTCTTGAGGCAATCAATAGACAATAGGCGAGTTTTTCCAACTTGGAGTAATTCATTTCTGCCCCAGTGAGTCTTTTGCTGATATAGTAAACTGGATGTTGAATCCTTTTGTCTTCCCGTACCAGCGCTGCACTTAAAGCATGAGATGAAACTGCCAAGTATATAAGAAGATCCTCGCCATCGCCGGGCCTGGAAAGTATTGGAGGCGTTTCCATATGTTGAATCAATTCTTCAAAAGCTTTCTGGCATTCGGGAGCCCAGTCAAAGTTTTTCTTTCCTTTCTTTAGAGCGTCGAAGAATGGAATGCATTTATCAGTAGCTTTGGATATGAACCGACTTAAGGCGGCAATTTTTCCATTGAGACTTTGCAATTCCCTCTTTGTTTTAGGAGCTTTGACTTCTTTTAGAGCAGTGATTTGAGCTGGACTAGCTTCAATGCCCCTAGCGCTCACGATGAAACCCAAGAACTTCCCAGATTCTACCCCGAAAGAACATTTTAAAGGGTTAAGCTTCATTCCGTATCTTCGGAGAATTGCGAACATTTCCGCTAAGTGTTCGATGTGATCCACTGCTTTCTTAGATTTTACTAGCATGTCATCAACGTAAACTTCCATAGTCTTTCCCAACTGCGGTTTGAACATAGCATTAACCAGTCTTTGGTATGTTGCCCCCGCATTCTTCAACCCAAAGGGCATAACTCTGTAACAGTAAAGACCGACATCGGTGATAAAGCTTGTGTCCTCCTGATCTGGCTCATGCATCATGATCTGATTATATCCGGAGTAGGCATCCATAAAAGACAACAATTCATGACCCGCTGTTCCATCTACCAGTTGATCGATCCTGGGTAATGGGAAGCAGTCTTTGGGACAGGCCTTGTTTAGATCTGAAAAGTCGATGCACACTCTCCATTTACCATTGGCTTTCTTAACTAGCACTGGATTTGAAACCCAATTTGGATAGGTAGATTCTCTGATGAAATTATTCTCCATGAGCCGGTCAACTTCCTCTTTCAATGCTGTCGACCTTTCTAGACCTTGGATTCTTCTTTTCTGCTTTACTGGCGTGAACTTTGGGTCAATATTCAGAGCATGTACCGCAACTTCTGGGGATATTCCGCACATATCGGCATGGGTCCAAGCAAAAACATCCAGGTTTGCTTTCAAAAAAGATATCAAGGCATTCTGAACTGACACATTAAGTTGTGAACCCACATTCAGCACCTTGTTTGGGTCCTTCAGATCAACGGGCACCGGTATCGTTGTTTCTGCTGGTACCACCCTACTCTCCCCCGCACTGGCCTTTCTAGGATCCATCACTTTTCGTGCCCCGCTATGCTCGCCAGTGCAGGGTCCGCCCTGTAGTTGCTATAGGGTTGGTATTTTGATGCGGATTGGGGTTGCCGCATCTTTCCCCATTTCTCTCTTCCTTGTTTCTCGCAGCTCTGTCATATAACATTCTCGCCCAGCGTTCTGGTCTCCTTTAATAACCCCTACCCCATTGTCTGTAGGGAATTTAATAGTAAGACACCATGGGGCAAGGACAGCTTTGAATGCAGCAAGAATAGGTCGACCAAAGAAAGCATTATAAGCAGAAAATTCATCTACTATCACAAAAGTCTGCTTGCGAACTACTTTTCTTTCTCCTTCTCCGAGTTCCACAAGCAAGTCAATGGTTCCTACTGGTTGCTTTGGCTCCCCAGTGAAGCCAACAATCTTCTGAGATGAGGCTTGCACATCCGCCATCGGGATTCTCATCTGGTCAAACGTTTTCTTGAAGAGGATGTTGCAAGATGCGCCGCAATCAATAAGAACTCTTCTGACAATAGCCGGTCCAATACCGGTCGAGATGACTAACGGGTCCAAAGTAGGGGCCTCAATGCCCGTGGAATCTCTAGCCCTGAACACAATATCATCATTAAAAGTCCTTTGTTGTTTCAGGGGTGTAGAGTCCTCTAAAACAAAGACATTCTCTTCAGTTGGCATATGTTTCAGAGCTCGAGTGTACCTCTCCATTTCACCCCAGCTTCTGCCTGCTGGGTGGGGTCCTCCTGTGATGACATTAATAACTGGCCTTCCAGATTCATGTCCTGCGGCCTTCTCATTTGTCCTGGGCTGATGAGCAAGAGCTTGTTGCCCCTGACTTGACGAAGCAGGATCATTACCACTCTTCTTCACAAATTGCTGCAGCTTATTTTCTCTTAGCAATTCTTCGATTATATTTTTCAATTGACGGCAGTCGTCTGTGTCATGACCAGGCTGATTATGGAAGCGACAGAACTTCCCACTTTGCACAGCTTTTCTTCCGGTTCTGAGAACAGGAGGTTTGGGATACTCAAAAGAATCTTTTGTAGCCAAGTAGATGCGCTCTGGTGTTTCTAACAAAGGAGTATATTCTGATGGCTTGAAGGATCGAGGCTTCTTCGAATTGTGTTGTTTCCTTCCATCATTATTTTCTCTTTTCTGTCCCACAGATCCATTCTTACGTGGCGCAGCAGTGTTGTCTTCAGCTTTCTCTACTGTTGCCTTTGCCGGGACAGGACGGCTTTCCAAACGCATGAATTCATCCGCCTTTTTGTAGAACTTTTCCAGAGAATTTGGCTCCTTCATGTTCAGCCACTTTCCGAATTCACTTGACTTATCAATAGCTCTCATCAAATAGGTCAAGACCATGCGGGGTTCTGCATTATCCACCTCAGCTAACGCTATATTAAAGCGATTTAAAAAAGACTTGATAGTTTCCCCCGGATTCTGTTCCAAACCGGATAACGACATGATGTCTTTTGCCTTTGAAGCATATAGCCTAAATTGCTCTTTAAATTTCCTGGTTAGGTCTGAAAACTGATCGATGGACCGGACAGGTAGTTTTGTGAACCAAAGCAGAGCTACCCCTTCCAAATACACAGGAAAATAGCGGCATTTTATCTCGTCAGAAGCTCTGGCACCTGTCATGTGCCAATCATATTTGTACAGGAACTCATTTGGATCACTTGTCCCTTTGTAAGCTGGAATGGTCGGAGGGACGAACTTCCTTGGGAATTCAGCTTTTAGGATCTTTTCAGTAAACGGAGTCTTGCTCGGAGCGAAACCCCACTCTTTCTCATCTTCGACCCTTTGCATACTTTCTTTCATAATCTGTCGAACCATACCAGAAAGATATTCTTCGTCATTCCTATTTCTGGATCCTCCAGCCTCAGGCAATGTCTGTTCAAAGGGGCTAGCAGCCCTTTCGGGAATGTTTCTAGTTTCAGCATCATGGACATTACCGACAAAGTTCCTTTCATTATTCGCAGGTTGACGGTTTGCCCCGAGCAGATCGTTTAACCTATTCAGAATCAGAGCATTCTGAGCATTCTGAGCTTCCAATTGCGCGTTCTGGGCATTTATTTGCTGATTCAACCCAAAGATAGCAGCGTCCAATTCCGCTTTTGAAACTCCAACAGCTGGAGTGGCTTGATTTGGTGTTGGGGAAGTGGAGGTTCCCTCTTGAATGTTTGCAGATCTCACAGATTTACTTTTCCTTCCAGGAGCCATGATTTCGGATAGACTTCTGGTTCTTAAAGAAACTCTATCTACAAATCTTTCTGAAACAATGATGATAGATGTCCTGAGTTCAATTCTCAGTGAAAGCACCAAAATGTTAACGAAAAAATTTAAACGCTAACACCCTGGTGTATAAGATGTGATTGTGAAAGCACCACCCGTTTGTACGGGAAACAGAAATAAGCAGAAAGTATGTAGAAAAACGGTAAGAGACACAGTATTTATAGTGGTTCGGCTTATAATCCAGCCTACGTCCACTTTAATCTTTTTATCACTAGTTTGATTACAATTCTTTACAAGATCTTTCAATTACAACACACTTCAAGTGATAGGATATGTGAAACAAGTAGCTCAAGCTTTGATGTTGACAATCATCTTCAAATCCATGGTGAATGTGGATGATTCCTTCATGGAGTTCCTTTAGAAGTTTGTTGGATCTAAAAAGCTTTGAAGTCGTCTGGAATTTGGCAGAGTAATGGCGCTTGAAGAGAATGAGCCCCCCCCCAAAAGTCCTTTGCATGTTGGAGATGGTTTCATATTTATAGAGAGTTCTGGGCGGAAAAAGTGCTAAGTCCTAACTCGTGGCCGACTTAAGGTAAGTCGTTGCTGACTTAGGATGAGTCGTGACCGACTCATTGAGCTGAGTCTCTGGTTTGTAGAGAGCTTCCTGCCTTTTTCGAACCCACGCTTCAAGTACTAGGTCGTTTACGAGTTATCTGGTTGTAGTTTCTGGCTTGTTTGTATATGTCGTATACGACTCATCATAAGTCGTAGGTCGTGGTTGACTTAACCAGCTGCCTCCGGCTTAAAGCTGAGTTCAGGCTTTGTGAAGGCGAGTCCTAACTCGTAGACGAGTTAAGAGACAGTGTCTTTAGGTCGTACACCTTTTTTAAGTCGTAACACTTGTTAACTCGGTCAAGCTTTAATCTGTTATGTCGTAGCTCCCTTAAGTCGTATAGACTCCTTAGGTCATCAGGGTCTTAAGTCGTTATTTCTTCTTAACTCGTGAGCCGCTTATCTCGTAAGCAGCCTACCTCGGGTACTCCTTAACTCGTAGAGGCTTTAACTCGTAGGAGGTTTCTAATTCGTGTATCCTTTAACTCGTAGATGCCTTGAGTCGTAGGAAGCTTAACTCGTAAGGCTTCCTATCCCGTAGAGGCCTTAAGTCGTACAAATCCTTAGGTCGTGTGTTTCTTTAAATCGTAACATGTTCAAAGCCGCACAATCCTTTTAAGCCGTAGACCATTCATTTCCTTAAGTCGTGAAGCCTTTTGAGTCGTGAGCTGCTTAACTCATAGACCTGTTAACTCGTGAACGAGATAGGGTTAACAACACACAAAAATATGGAATGCACGTGGAAATTGGTTAAGTCACAGATTTTTAAAATAGTTTTAAAATTGAATCTTGAATCCAAATGGTTTTAGAAATGGTTTGGGTTTAAAGTAAAAAAGATTTTGAAAAGGAATTTCAAAGGTAAAAGTTATTTTTGAATAACTTAATTTAGTTTTGAAATTTTATCTAAATTTGGATTCAAAATTTGAAGTTGAATTCTATTTATGATTTAAAAAGGGTACACAAGTTTATATGGGTTTTAAACCTTTTTTAAAGTATTGTTTTGGGACTTTGAATTTAACCCAAATATTTCAACTTGTATAAATGAAATTGGATTTTTCCAAAATGAAAACTATTTGTTTTCAAATAATAAAGCTTTCATATAAGAAATGAATTTCCAATTTGTGTTAAAGGGATTTCAAGTCTAAAATGAAAATGGTTTTTCAAGTTATGAATAAATCTTTGGAAACGGTTTGAAAGTTATAAGTTAAATCTTTGATTTTAAAAATTGGATGAGTTAATCCAATTGAAATGGTGTTTTGAAATCCGTAAATGGATCTTTGTGAAACTGGGTGAACTTTGTGGAATGAATCTTTTTGTTTAAAGATTTGAAATGGTAATTTGTTTAAACCATTTGAAAGAAAAGTTTTTGATTTTTAAGTTGTGACTTAACTGAAATCTCACATCCATATGTTTTTGAAATATTGCGCTCATTATTTGGTTTAGTCGCGAGAGGACCTTGTGTCATATAACCCATTCTGAATAGTGATACAACGTTATGGATAGCATTTGAATACCGGTGGTGAAGACCGGGTATTTGCGAGAACGATAGGATGACCTATCGATTGTCTCTGCACTGAGTAGCTACGGTATAGAGATTTCCTAAGTGATGGGGAGTCCGATCGGGATTGTGAATATCCGAATTGCAAGGGCTTCTTCGGAAGTGCCTTCGGTTCTGTTCGAACCTGGAACAGACTTGTATGGATGTGTGTCTAACATTACACTTTGAGATGTAAAATCGGTTCCTATCAAATACATTTCTGCTTGGTGGTAGAGATTTATTCTCTTAGCTTAACACCCTTCTCTGAGACGTACGAGCTCAGATGTTATGTAGTTGATGGTTACTAGTGATACATTCCCAATTTGGTAATGTGGCACACGAAGTGCTACTGATCATTTGTTGATCAAAGCCTGACTTGATGAAAAAGTGTAGCTTTATGGACGAGACCGCATCGATCCTCACAACCCGGTAATGGTCGAAACAGGAAAGATGCGGCAAGGTTTCAGGGGTCGCACCCCTAGGGCATGTCCATTCCTTCTGGAAAAGGGTGGTATCATGGTATGGATCCCAGATACTTACTCATGTTGACACTGTATATTATTACTGTGTGATGTTGTTGGTGTAGAGGTACCTCGGATAAAGGTCGCAAATGACCGGGGGTGGCATATCTTAGGTGTTACTCCCGGGAAGGGAGGGCACCGACCTTGTGTTGGCAGAGAGCTGGGTAGGTTCTCAGGACGTCCCTTTAGTGGCGTACCCATGTGGTAATGGGAAGTTCCTTGGCCTGACCATTTGTTGGAAAATCCAAAGAAACAATACACGTCCAGTACGATTTTTGTTGTATAACCTACCATGGAATATGGCGGTAAACTGCTATTGAACATGGTAGCTATAGTAGGCATAAGACGAAATGTCGTATGCTGGCTAAGATTAATATTATACTTTCGAAATTTTTTTGCACTATGCACTAATAATAATATCAAAATGTTTTCGCGTATCAAGCATATTTGACTATCATAAAGAGAAATCCCTTTCAATTCTGCGTTTGCATTGTGTGTGTGGCGGGAGGCCTTATGGTAGCTTCGTTTTCTAAAAAGCATTGCGGATTACAAATGTTTTATAATCTTGTTGTTGTTTGTTTAAAGATAAAACTATTTTGTTTTCTCATACCAGTCCCATGACTGACCTGGAGTTTATTGCTCCCTTCCAAAACTCTGGGTGCCCACAATTTTCCACACGGGCAGTGTAGAGTTGGGTTTTTCAGATAATCGAATAGTAGGTGTAGATTCGATAGCTTCCAGCCTTAGGATTTGGCAATCGCATTTGGATCGAGTTGCTTCACTTCATCTTGATTGTAAGTTCAAGCTACTTCTGGATTGGCGCTTTGGAGATGGAGTTACAGTTCTGGATTCTATCTTGCTTTCTCTCTTGAAGACCATATTGGAGATATTGTTCCACTGTTGGTGTTATCTTTTCTTTCCGCTGCTATTGTCTTGTATCATATCTCTGATGTATTTTGATATTCATTGTATCATCATTGTATCTGAATATTGTATCAATGTTGTATATTGATATATACTATTCATTTCTTCCGCTGTGTTGTACTTAATGTGTTATAAGCTCCGGCGAACCAGATTCGATGTTTGGATCTGCAGCATTTGAATACGAGTGACGTATTCGGTGCCCGTTTTCGAAGGTCGAGTCAGGGTCGTTTCACTTATTTTCTTATTAAATCCCATTGATAATCCTTCCTTTTGAAAGGTTTGAGTTAGATATGTGTGGTTTTGTCGACTTAAATCATCAAAAAGGTGGGTCATCACGGTTGGTATCGGTGCTTTGGTTTAGAGATACCTTAGCCTGTTGGGGGTTAAACTCATTAAGTGATAGGGTAATAGAATTCCCTATTATGAACTAAGTGTATATATATGAAAAAGTGTATTTGTTAGTTCAATAAAATTGTTTTTATTGTGTTAATTTATTCTTTTGAGTATTTATGAATCTCGGTCAGTACATAGGACGTCATGGCATCGATAGGGTTTTCTAAACACTTGAACAGGGTAAATCGGCACAATATTGTTTAAAAAAAAGGTAAATGAAATAATTTTTACCTATTATTATATTTTGTATTTAATAGAATAATTTTTCATAAATTTATATTGTTATTTTTGTTGTGTTGTTTGTTAGGAAATGATAATGTTTGATTATTGTCATTTATTGATTGGTTAGTCAAGGTTCTTAAAACTATTGACTATTGTATGTTATAAGAAAATGAAAATTTTCAAGTATTGTTTATAAATTATGATGTATTAATAAAATGAATATAAATTGAAAATTTGAGAACTTAAGTTCCAATGTTTTGAATTTGGTTTTCAAAGATTTTGGAAAATAATATTAGTATTATGTGGAAGTATTTTCGGACAGAATATTTTCAATGAGATTTAGAAGAAATGTTTTTAAAAGAATTTTAAAGAAAATAAGTTTTGTGCTCCCCTCTTCTGTCGCTAGAAAATAGTTTCGATGATGATCGCCACATCATCGACATTCATTTTTGAGTTTCAAAGTAGGAAGACTACAATAGTTGCTTTGCTACACATTTGTTTTGACAAAAAAATTTGATTTAAATTCATTAAGTGTGAGTTGGTATATAAAAAATATGTAAGTAAATATTATTTCAAGATGATTTGAAATGAAACCCAGCATTTATTTCTTAAATTTTCTGTTATTTAGTGATTTTCATTTATTGAAATAGAATGGAATCTTCGTCTATTTTAAATAGTCGGAAACTTCTAAATTGAAAACTGAAATTAAAGCTAAGTGTTTAATGAAAATACAAAAATTGAGTTTTGTAATTCATACACTAAAAGATAATGAAAATTAGGAATATTTAAACAATTGAACATTTTTGTTAAGTAAAATGAATAAGATCACCTGTATATGCTTCTAGGATATAATGGGATATTATACAAGTAAAAAACTTAAGTAATAAGAATGTTTTGAAATGAAATTATGTTTATAAAAAAATTAAGATGTTACTTGAAATGTTATAAACTTAAGCTAATGTTTTGAAATGCTTAATAATTAAAATGAATGGTAAAAGGTAAATACTAATTAAGTAAATGATAATAAACTTAAGAAAATGTTGAAATGATTCATAAATAGATTTAATATTAAATGATACTATATATGAAAGGACAAACGTGAATCAAAGAATAGAGAAACTTAAGTATGAAATGATTCATCAATGAATATTAATATTAAATGGAAATCAAGTTATATAATAATAAATGAGAATTAAACTACAAAGAAAATTAAGTAATACTTTAAGAATTTATCTATTGATGACTCTAAATATTGAATGGGAAATAATCTAGGTAAGCAAATGAATGTAAATTAATAAAAGATGACCCTGTATGAATGAATGGGAATTGAAAATAAATGAAAAGAATGATGTGAAAAGAAACCAATAGAATAAAATATGTAAGTTGTGCATAGATCATTTTATTCAGATAACAGTTCTGATCCATATTCGAATACATGATTTATGAAAATTCACACTAGTCCAAATTTGGATTTTTCGCTTGATTCTCGATGGCGAATGCTTGATACAAATTTTGATAAGAATTTGAAGTTTTCTATCATAGTTTATGGCTATGCAAGGAGAATGGAGATTTCTAATCAAGGAATCGGATCAGAGTCCGCACTTGAGTAATCGAGTTAACAATACTAGTCCGAAAGTGAAATTTATGTATTCAAACAAGCGATCAGAATTGATATTGTGAACAAATGATATATGTACATCATACAAACATAAATGGTATTTAAATTCTATGTTGTTGGAGGTTGTATGAATAAACTATTGAGTAATTACCAAATGTTGTTGAGCGTAAGGTACACTTGTTAGTTTATTTATCACCCTTGTACGATGAAAAGTTTCTGAACCAAGACAAATCATTAGTTTTTGGTTGCTATGGATGTGTGATGGATTCTTTTATTGCATATAATGGTTGTACAGCTTTTGTTTGCATATGATTATTATATACATTGTGTTGCTTGTGCTATTGATTGGAACATCTAACATATTGCTCTTTTTACATAATTTTAACTCTGTTGGATTATGTAAGTAAGATACAGGTTTATGGAAGCAACAACTGTTGCTTTTGGTTTCAAATAAAGTTTTGTTTGCCCGACAAATAGTTACGTTTTTAGGTTATGGTTTTTGTAGTGGTATTTTATTGTTTTTCTCATGGTTTGGGATGCTTTATTTTTGAAATATGATATTTACAATGTGATATTATTATTTTTCGGACCATCAGTGCAAAGGAGATACTGCCGAAATTTTTCATAAATTTAGGACTTAGATTTTTTTTGTGAAAGTGGAATTATTTTCAAATTTTTATTAAACTTAAATATGAGGGTTTAATTGTTTATGAATGGAATATTTTTTATTCAAAATATACCAAATCTCTTGATTCTTTCTTGTTCCTTTTTGGGGATGAAAAGTTTTGAGTGCGGGAGATTGTAACTGTAATAACCTGCATATTTTACAATTATATATTTAAATATTTTATTTAAATATAATATCGTTAATTAAATTTAAAGTCCGAAATGTGACATTTTGTAAATAGTCAAATCCGGACTCGAGACCACTTCCATTGAGTTCAAACCGATGTTTACAACCTGTTTGAGTGTAAAATTCGATATGTTTGGAGTTGATTAGAATTTTGGTATTTTCATTTGGGCTTTGGGTTGTGTTCTAGCCCACTAACCCAATAAGAGAACCCAAACTCCTCTACCAAATACCCTAATTCCTCTACTCTTCATTCATTCTACTCCTCGTTTCCTAACACTCAAGCTAAAGAGAAAATGGGGGAAAAGATAGGAAATTAAAATTCCTAAGCCCAAGATTATTAAGAAATTCTAATTCAAGTTCCAAAAATCAAAGAGAAGCTTAGGTAAGCATCCTCTTCATCTTCTCCATCTCAATCTCTCTTCAATTTTCAAAAATTCCTATAACCTAACTTAGGAAATCTTTGCATTTGATAATATATTGAAGATTCTTGAGGTATTATTGAATAGAAATTGATCTTGCTTTATTTTAGAGCTTCTCATTCCTTGTTTTTGAGTTTAAAGGTGAGTTCATGAACTCACATCTATGTCTATAGCTTTCATTGTTGTTAGGTATGAATTCCTAACATCTATTCCATATCATTTGCTTTTGAATTTAAATGGTTTGAAGTCAAAATCTATGAAAAATCCTTTATGGATGTTTGGACATGTTGTTTAGAGTGTATTGAAGAGCCCATAGGGCTGGGTTGTCGTTTGGCATAAATCCCTAGCCTCCATTGCTCGTCCGATCGCTTCCAAACTGAATTGGTCATCAATGGCCTAGGCAAATTTTGTCCTGAGCTTCAGCTCAGACGTATGGCAAAACACTCAGATGCCTGAGGAAAAGGAATAAACATTCCAGACTTATGGCTCAAACATCTGTGTAATATGGAAAAATTCCAGACCTTCAGCTCAGACGTCAGGGATAACCACCAGACGTCTGGCGCAGTTTAATTCAGCCAATTTGCCTATTTTGAGTAGATTTTCGTTCGAATCGATCTTTTGTTGATCTGGTTATTTGTTGTCATTTATTATTGACTTTGATGACTTCTTTCTAGATTTTTGGAAATGTCCATTTGATCGATTCGATATCGATTTTCATGGTTTCAATTCACGTTTTCATATGTGAATTTTTGGTGATAGATTGTTTATACAATCATTTCTGTAATTTGTCACTTTAAAATACAAAGGTTTCTATACTAGTAGTAAATACTCAAACTCTTTCACAAAAATGATTTCAATGTCACTTTTAATACGATCACCGAACGTATTAGTTCTATAGCTTATCGCCTTTTATTACCGGCTCAATTTTCTGCTATTCATGACGTATTCCACGTCTCTCAACTACGGAAATGCCTTAGGGAATCCGATTCTTTTCTTGTGCCCGGTGGTATGGAAGAAATTGAGGTTTAACCTAATTTGACTTACGAGCAACATCCTATTCGCATCATTGCTACGGAGGTTAAACGCCTTTAAAATAAATATGTTCCACTTGTGAAAGTTCAATGGTCCTCAAATCCTAAGGATTGCTCTTGGGAATTTAAAGAATTCATCGAGCGAACACATCCGGACATACTCTCTCGTGCTTCTTAAAGTGAACTTCTTACTTCAAATTTTTCTTTTGTACTATTATTCTTTAAAGTGGTTGTTACTCTTTATTTTCTTCTTAAGAATTGCGAGGACGCAATTTCTTTAAGGAGGGGAGTTCGTAACAACCCGCATATTATATGATTATATATTTAAATATTATATTTAAATATAGTATCTGTTAGTTGAATTAAAAGTCCGAAATGTGACCTTTTGTAAACGGTCGAATTCGGACTCTAGACCACTTCCATTGAGTTTAAAATGACGTTTACAACTTGTTTGAGTATAAACATCGATATGTTTAGAGTTGATTAGAATTTTGGTATTTTCATTTGGGCTTTGGGTTGTGTTATAGCCTACTAACCCAATAAGAGAACCCAAACTCCTCTACCAAATACCCCAACTCCTCTACTCTTCATTCATTCTACTCCTCATTTCCTAACACTCAAACTAAAGATAAAAATGGAAGAAAAGATAGGAAATTAAAATTCCTAAACCTTAGACTATTAGGAATTCTAATTCAAGTTCCAATAATCAAAGAGAAGCTTACGTAAACATCCTCTTCATCTTCTCCATCTCAATCCCTCTTCAATTTTCAGAAATTCCTATAAGCTAACTTAGGAAATCTTTGCATTTGATAATAGATTGAAGATTCTTGAGGTGTTGTTGAATAGAAATTGATCTTTCTTTGTTTTAGAGCTTCTAATTCCTTGTTTTTGGGTTTAAAGGTGAGTTCTAGAACACACATCTATGTCTATAGCTTTCATTGTTGTTAGGTATGAACTCCTAACATCTATTCCATGTCATTTTCTTTTGAATTGAATTGGTTTGAAGTCAAAATCTGTGAAAAATTCTATAATGGATGTTTGGACATGTTTTTTGGAGTGTACTGAAGAGCCTATAGGGCTGGGTTGTCGTTTGGCATAAATCTCTAGCCTCCATTGCTCGTCCGATAGCTTCTAAACCGAATTGGCCATCAATAGCCTAGGCAAATTTTGCCTTGAGCTTCAGCTCAGACGTCTGGCAAAACACTCAGATGCCTTAGGCAAAGTAATAAACATTCCAGACTTATGGCTTAGACATCTGAGTAATATGGAAAAATTCCATACCTTCAGCTCAGACGTCTGGGATAACCACCAGATGTCAGGCGTTGTTTAATTCAGCCAATTTGCCTATTTTGAGTAGATTTTCGTTCGAATCGATTTTTTGTTGATCCGGTTATTTGTTGTCATTTATTATCGACTTTGATGACTTTTTTTTGGATTTTGGGGAATATCCATTTGATCGATTCGATATCGATTTTCATGGTTTCAATTCACGTTGTCGTATGTGAATTTTTGGTGATAGATTGTTTATAGAATCATTTCTATGATTTGTCACTTTAAAATACAAAGGTTTCTATACTAGTAGTAAATACTCAAACTCTTTCACAAAAATGATTTCAATGTTACTTTTAATACAAAGCTCATTTTTAAAACCGTTTTCCAATCTATTAGTATATACAAACCTTTACCTCATTCGTTCGAGAAATCCAATTAAACGACTTAGCAAAACAAGTGGTATGAAACGCTTGCGTTTATTTCGTCGCTTAATTCTTAGACTTGTTCAATTGAAATCTTGTGACAATTTCCGAGTGGAAATCTATAATTTGTTTGTAAATATTTAAGTTAAGCCAGTGGTTAAGGGACATGAAGCTAAACTCATTTATTTACTAGCTTCGTGAAATTTACACTTCTTATTGATCAATGATGATCATTTTATGGCTTAGACTAGCGATATGTGTTGTCTCTTTGTCTACGTGGGGGTTGTACCCCATTCTGTGGAGTTTGTCTCATTTAATGGGCTAGCGACCCATGGTCTTTTTATGGAGTTTGGTTCATCGGGCGTACCATTGTACTACGTCGTTGTTTCGGCTTATTTGAGTTTCAGGTCCCTCGGGCGTACCATTGTACTACATCGTTGCACCGGCTCTATGGGTTAGAGACTCATGGGATTACGTCCCGTTTGTGATACACGTGTTGGTGAGTTTTCATGCTCCCGTTTATGATAGACCTTCCCCTTTGTGTTTTTTGGATTTCTAATTATTGATTTCTTGAATTTTTGTTTCACCAATTTTGATGATATGCAATGATAAGCTCTATCAATATTTGTAGTTTGGTGAATAAAAATAAAGAATATGACATTCTTTTTGGTGTATGAGAAAATTTGAGATATTATATGTTTTTTGTTGTTATCATATATATTTGTCATATCTCTTATCCAATCTCATCTTATATGATATTTATAGCTAGACTAGTCCGTTTAATATTTTTCTTCTTAAATAATACTCGGGTCAGACCGAGGTGTTTCAGGTGCTTCTACTTGATTTCTTATCAGGGACCGTCATCTAACTTTTGGTTAACTACTTTAGCTTAGTAGTTTTGTTTTTATACAATTGAGATAGAGACTCCTTGATGTATACATATTCTTTTGTCTATCACTTGTACCTATTCTTCTATGATGTAGTGGCTCTTGTGTGACCACTACTTTGATGTACACTTCTATTTGATATATTCATATATGTTTCCGCCTTAGTGATATGAATATCTATGTCTGATTTGTGTTGTGCTTATTTTATATTTTTTTCCGAAGGCCACATAGCCACTGTGTAGTAGCTTTGAGTTTGTAATTAATATGTCGAATTTCCTCTTGAATAAAATGCATGATATACTATCTGACATATCGATACTCGCACAAAGCAATTGCACAGATGGTCGCTCCTCAACAGCCTTACTCTTTGTACTAACTAACGGCATTACCCAGTAGTGTCCTGGGTTAGTGTGAGTATAGATGTTGGGCATCACAGCTTGGTATTAGAGTCAAACTTAGGAACAATATAGAATATTATGACAGAGATTATTGTCCTAAGTCTCTCTTAGGAATCGTGGTTTAGGATTTAATTCAAGTCTTAGGACCCATTCTATCCTATTTTCTTCTACGATGCCTTATTTTATCAATCAAGTTTGTTTGATGTTCATTCTAAGAATAACCTTTTTCCTCTTCTTTCTTTCTTTCTTAAAAAAGAGAAGTGGTCAGGCTTGGCCGTCCCAGCGCCGGTCAATCTAGTGCTACTCCTCAAGATGGCGTATTCATGTCTGCCCAACAGCTTTTGGATCTTGTAAAGAATGCTCAAGCTGCCGGACCTATTCCCGAGCCTACTCAACCTAAATCCGGGTTTGCACTTTTTTGCAGCGATTATACCAATTTGGGTGGAAGGTCATTCAAGGGTTCTGAAAGCGTTATATAAGTCCAAGCTTGGCTTAGAACATGCGATCGCATTTCTCGCATGAATCTTGTGGATCTACATCGAGTCCAAGTGGCTTCTAGCATGCTCCAGCAAAGAGAATTACATTGGTATGAGCTTTTGGTTTCTGAAATTTTTGAAGTGGATCTTACTTGGGAGAAATTTCGGGAAAGGTTCGAGTTGAAGTATGTGCCGGAGGCTGAAAAGGTAACTTTAGCCCGACACTTTATTGACCTTGTTCAAGGTGAATCTTCTATGACAGATTATGTCGCATCTTTTGAATCCCTTTCTAAATATGGGGTTGAGTATATTAATACTCCATTGAAGAAAAATCAGAGTTTTATCTATAGGTTGAATAAGAACCTCAAGATGGCTTTACTTCTAAAACTAGAAGTTTCTTTCGATCAGCTTGTTGATATCGCTCTTCGACATGAAGAGGCCGATAAAGAAAGTGATGTTGAGATTGTGGGTGCCAAACAAAACTTCAACATCAACAAGAAGAGGCCTATTAAGTTCAAAGGCCCTAACCCCAATAAGAAAGGGAAGCAAGAAACTTCGGTAGAAAAGACTCCTACCCCTAATCATGGAGAATGCTACAATTGTGGTTTTAAGGACCATTATGCAAATAAGTGTCCAAAACCTCTTTATCGTCGCTATTGCAAAAGTTTGGGTCATCTTATATCTTCATGTCCCAAACTTCAAAGCAAGAAAGAGGGAAAGTTGAATGTTATGCAAGCCCCTAGTAACCCTTTTCTTGGTCAAGGTATTCTCATTCTATCCTTGATGGCATTTTTATGCTTCGTGATCATCCTATTCGAGTTATTTTTGATACAGTTGCATCCCACTCTTTTATATCAAAAGAGCTTGTTGACGCTTTTCCTTTAAATGTTATGTGCTTGATGACTTCACTGAAAATTGCGAATTTGGTTGATGGATATGCGACACTCGGTTTATTTTGTAAAGATGTCGAGACTATTTTATGTGATTATGCTTTCCGAGTCGATTTGCATGTTATGCGTTACCTAGGTTTCGGAATGATTTTGGGAATGGATTGGCTTAACCATTATGAAGCCCACATCCTATGTCCCGAGAGGACTATCCATCTTCGACATCCTCAATTTATTAAGCAGATTTCTATGGTTCTTAAAGATTCAGATTCCAATTCGGCAGCATCCTTGTATTCTCTAAATCCACATGATGACGATAATGATGATGAGGAAGATTTCATTTCCCTCATTCACGTTGTTTTTGGATTTCCCCATATATTTGAGCCCATTTTAGGATTACCCCCTAAGCGAGCAATTGAGTTCAGAATTAATCTAATCCCTAGAGCTCTACCTATCACTCGTCCTCCTTATCATATGTCCAATAAGGAAAATGAGGAGATGCATAAACAATTAACTGAACTGGAAGCAAAATAGTTTATTCGTTCTAGTTCCTCTCCTTGGGGAGCTTCTGTTATTTTTGTGAAGAAATCTGATGGTACTCTTAGGCTTTGCTTTTACTACAGTAAGCTTAATGATCTTACCATCGAGAACAAATATCTCTTGCCTCGGATTGATGATCTATTCGATCAGTTTAGTTGTGCTAGAGTCTTTTCACAGCTATACTTAGCAACCGGTTTTCATCAGCTTCGTATTGCAGAGGATAGCATTCTTTTGACATCGTTCCGTACTCGTTATGGATCTTATGAATGGCTTATTATGCCATTTGGTTTGATGAATGCTCAAGCTTATTTCATTGACCTTATAAATCGAGTTTTCAGAGACTTCCTCGATCGATTTGTTCTCAACTTTATCGATGATATTCTTGTTTATTCTAAAACTGAGGAAGAGCATGAAAAACATCTACGAATTGTGTTGGAAACTCCTATGAGCAATCAATCGAAAGAATAATTTTCTAAGTGCCACTTTTGGCAATCCCGTGTGAAACTTTTAGGACATATCATTTCTGAATATGGAATTTCCGTGGATCCTTCAAAGTGAGGCGATTCAAAATCGGAAGAGACTGGAGAGTATGACGGAAATTCGAAGCTTTCTTGAATTGGCAGGCTACTACTTTCGTTTTATAAAAGACTTTTCTAAAATTTTCGTACCTCTTACTAGTTTGACAAAAAAGGGAGTTAAGTACATTTGTTCAGACAAATGTGAAGCTTCTTTTCAAAAATTGGAAGAACTCCTTTCCGATGCTCCTATTCTTATGATTCCCGCGGGGAACCAAGACTTGATTGTTTGTACCGATGCTAATCGTGTTGGTTTGGGAGCCGTTCTCACGCAAAATGAACGTCTTATCGCTTATGCTTCTAGAAAATTAAAGCCTGCCGAGACTAGATATGCCACTCTTGATTTAGAGCTCGCGATCATTGTTTTCGCCCTTAGAATTTGGCGTCATTATCTTCTGGGAGAGAAATTTGTTCTCTACACTTATCATAAATCTTTGAAGTATTAATTTTTTCAAAAGGAAATTAATTTGCATCAACAACGTTGGCTCGAATTCCTTGCATCTTATGATCTTGATATTCTTATACTCCCGGAAATCGAATCGTGTTGCCGATGCCCTTAGTCGTAAGCAGCATGCGGTTGTTTCTATAATGATATCTGAATGGAATGATCTCGAGACTTTGTCCACTTGTGAGATTCGAGATCGAGAGTCCGATCCATGTTCATCACTTGTTTTATGTAGTCTTGAGGCTCATCCTTCTCTTTTGGACCGCATCATTGAAGCTCAAAAGCAAGATCCTGAATTGGCTCTTCTTTACCAAAGTTGTAAGGATAAAAATAAGGTTGATGGTTTGAAAGACTTTGAAATCGATTCTCGTGGCATCATTCGAAATTTGATAGACTTATCGTGCCAAATATTAGTGATCTTCCTAAGGACATTTTAGAAGATTCACATTGTTCTAAATTTACCATTCATCCTGGTAGTAGTAAAATATATACGGACATGAAGCGACTTTTTTATTGGGATGGAATGAAATCTGATATTGCTAGATTTATTAGGCGTTGCATGACTTGCAAACTTGTTAAGGCCGAGCATCAAAGGCCCGGTGGGTTATTACAACCTTTGGACATTCCTATTTGGAAGTGGGATCAAGTCTCCATGGACTTTATTGATGGTCTTCCCCATTCTCGTTCGGGTAATGATAGTCTATGGGTGATAGTAGATAGACTTACCAGATCCGCCCATTTTATTCTTGTTCGTTCCAACCGGACCGTACCTCTTTTGGCTAAACTTAATGTTAAAGAAATTGTTAAACTACATGGAGTTCCTACTTATATTGTTAGCGATCGTGATCCATTATTTACTAGTGGATTTTATAAGGGTCTTCAAAAAGCTTTGGGAAAGAAGCTTAATTTTAGCACTGCTTATCATCCTCAGTCCGATGGACAAACCGAGCGTGTGAATCAAACTCTTGAAGATCTACTTCATGTTTGTGTTCTTGTTTTCGGTGGAAGCTGGGAAGATCATATTTCTCTTATTGAGTTTTCTTACAACAATAGCTTCCAATCTAATATTGGTATGGCACCTTTCGACGCACTCTACGGAAGGCCATGCCTATCTCCTTCGTGTTGGCTTGAAGCCAGTGAAAGGCTGGTTTTAAGTCCAGATTTTATTCATGATTCCACAGAAAAGATTGACCTTATTCGTGATGGGATAAGAGAAGCTCAAAGTAGACAAAAATCATATGATGATAACCGAAGAAGGAAATTAGAATTTTCTGTGGGGGATTTGATGTTCATTCGTGTTTCACCTATGAAGGGTGTTGTGTATTTCAGTCGTTTAGGGAAATTAGCATCCCGATATATTGGCCCATTTCCCATCACTGAATGCATTAGTTCTATAGCTTATCGCCTTTTATTACCGGCTCAATTTTCTACTATTCATGACGTATTCCACGTCTCTCAACTACAGAAATGCCTTAGGGATTCCGATTCTATTCTTGAGCCCGGTGGTATGGAAGAAATTGAGGTTTAACCTAATTTGACTTATGAGCAACATCCTATTTGCATCACTGCTATGGAGGTTAAATGCCTTCGGAATAAAGATGTTCCACTTGTGAAAGTTCAATGGTCCCCAATCCTAAGGATTGCTCTTGGGAATCTAGAGAATTCATTAAGCGAACACATCCGGACATACTCTCTCGTGCTTCTTAAGGTGAACTTCTCACTTCAAAATTTTCTTTTGTATTATTATGCTTTAAAGTGGTTGTTACTCTTTATTTTCTTCTTAAGTATTGCGAGGACGCAATTTCTTTAAGGAGGGGAGTTTGTAACAACCCGCATACTTTACGATTATATATTTAAATATTTTATTTAAATATAGCATCGGTTAGTTGAATTTAAAGTCCAAAATGTGACTTTTTGTAAACGGTCGAATCCGGACTCAAGACCATCGATATGTTTGGAGTTGATTAGAATTTTGGTATTTTCATTTGGGCTTTGGGTTGTGTTCTAGCCCACTAACCCAATAAGAGAACCCAATATCCTTTATCAAATACCCTAACTCATCTACTCTTCATTCATTCTACTCCTCATTTCCTAACACTCAAGCTAAAGGAAGAAAAGATGGGAAATTAAAATTCCTAAACCTTAGGCCATTAGAAAATTCTAATTCAAGTTCCAAAAATCAAAGAGAAGCTTACGTAAGCATCCTCTTCATCTTCTCCATCTTAATCCCTCTTCAGTTTTCAAAAATTCCAATAACCTAACTTAGGAAATCTTTGCATTTGATAATAGATTGAAGATTCTTGAGGTATTGTTGAAGAGAAATTGATCTTGCTTTATTTTAGAGCTTCTCATTCCTTGTTTTTGAATTTAAAAGTGAGTTCTTGAACTCACATCTATATCTATAGCATTCATTATTGTTATGTATGAATTCCTAACATCTATTCTATATCATTTTCTTTTGAATTTAATCGGTTTGAAGTCAAAATCTATGAAAAAAATCCCTTATGGATGTTTGGACATGTTGTTTGGAGTGTATTGAAGAGCCTTAAGGGCTGGGTTGTCATTTGGCATAAATCTCTAGCCTCCGTTGCTCGTCTGATCGCTTCCAAACTGAATTGGCCATAAATGGTCTAGGCAAATTTTGCCCTGAGCTTCAGCTCAGACATTTGGAAAATTTTGAGCTTCAGCTCAGACATTTGGCAAAACACTCGGACGTCTGAGGCAAAGGAATAAATGTTCCAGACTTATGGCTCAAACATCTGAGTAATCTGGAAAAATTCCAAACCTTCAGCTCAGACGTCTGGGATAACCACCAGACGTCTAGCGCTGTTTAATTAAGCCAATTTACCTATTTTGAGTAGACTTTTGTTCGAATCGATTTTTTTGTTGATCCGGTTATTTGTTGTAAATTATTATCGACTTTGATGACTTCTTTTTGGATTTTTGGGAATATCCATTTGATCGATTCGATATCGATTTTCATGGTTTCAATTCACGCTGTCGTATGTGAATTTTTGGTGATAGATTGTTTATACAATCATTTCTTTGATTTGTTACTTTAAAATACAAAGGTTTCTATACTAGTAGTAAATACTCAAACTCTTTCACAAAAATGATTTCAACGTTACTTTTAATACAAAGCTCGTTTTTAAAACCGTTTTCCAATCTATTAGTATATACAAACCTTTACCTTATTCGTTCGAGAAATCTAATTAAAGGACTTAGCAGAACAAGTGGTATGAAACGCTTGCTTTTACTTCATCGGTTTATTCTTAGACTTGTTCGATTGATATCTTGTGACAATTTTCGAGTGGAAATCTACAATTTGTTCATAAATATTTAAGTTAAGCTAGTGGTTATGGGACATGAAGCTAAACTCATTTATTTACTAGCTTAGTGTAATTTACACTTCTTATTGATCAATGATGATCGTTTTATGGTTTAGACTAGCGATATGCGATGTCTCTTTGTTCGCGTGGGGGACTGTACTCCGTTCTATGGAGTTTCGTCTCATTTTATAGGCTAGCGTCCCATGGTCTGTTTATGGATTTCGGTTCATCGAGCGTACTGTTGCACTATGTCGGTATTTCGGTTATTTGAATTTCACTTTTGTCAGGCGTACCGTTGTACTACGTCGTTGCACCGACTCTATGGGTCAGCGACTCATGGGATAGCGTCTCATTTGTGATACACGTGTTGGTGAGTTTTCATGCTCCCGTTTATGATAGGCCTCCCTGTAACGACCCGCCGCTTTGACCGCCCCCAGTCGGTAATTAAACCAACTTGAGACGTTCAAAATGACGGATTGTTAGTCAGTTTATAGAGTTTAAACAGAATCAGCCACAGAATCACAGAGTAATCATAACATTTCACATAAATGAATTTTTTATACATATATCAGAGTTTGTACAATGAACTAAATTTTATACAGCGGAATATTTCTTTTAAGTACAAAAATTCTTCGAAAAGCTAAAATGAAGCAATTTCCCCAACTCTCTCTAACTTCGCGGCCTGAAAATCTTCAAGCTGTAAAAATACTCGGTCTGACCCGAGTATTATATTCAAAAGAAAATAATACACAGGTCAGTCTAATTCAAACTCAGTTATTAGTGCATAGAGGCAATAATAATTAAATAGCAATCAGACGACAGTCAAAGATAAATTCACCTATCCGATCCTTTAACAAGAAATCGGATAACGGTAAATACAACACTTAACAGTGTTAAACAAGTTTAAAACAATGGGACAGCAAGCAAGACCGAAATGCAACTGCGCAAAGTAGGTGCAGGCACAAGTAATAGACCAGGTATGCAAGTAAACACAATGTGAACTAGAGGAGCATGAAGGCAGATACGCCAAACAAATGCAACAGCAACAACAGATTGCAACTTACATGAAAATGCACATGGGTGCGACAGGTAGTAAACAAGACTCAAACAAGGCAACAATGAATGGCAAATACAACATGCATAAGCCTGGCAACAAGCTTAATACTGTGGAATAAATACAACTCAACCAAAACTACAAAGACCAGAGGATGTCCAGGTATAATGCAACTGTGTACAAAAAATTGCAAGGCCAGTGAATATAAATGGTTGACTACTGAACATTTTATAATATATATACTTGTGTTATACCTCTGCATGTTTTCACGCAGGGTTTGAACTAATTTCTCATGATATACCACAAAGGCTGGGGTAAAGGTAATAGAGGATAACCACTAACTCAATGATTCAATGTAACAAGAAATTTATACATGTGAATTCATTGGTTCAGATATACAATCCAAATGTAATCTTGTGCAACAAAGAATGGGAACACACAAAGACTGGAAACACAATTCGTATATGCCACAGAGACAAAATCAAGACAAAACCAAGATACACATTTCGAATGAGTCAGCCAGAGATTCACCAAAGTAGTTGAAATCATGGAACCGCAATGTTAAATCAAGACGGTGCCAAATTCACAAATGACCAAGTCAAATTCCAGTGATAAAAAACCCATCAAATTCAAAGTAGCAGGTTTTTCAATTTAAGTCAACTGCCAAAAAAATTTCTTTTTTTTTCCTTTTTTTTCTTTACAGTAGATTACATGATCAATATCAAAGTGCTGCAAGAGGCAGTGGATAACATGGAAAAACATCCACAAAATTCCAGTGAAGTTATAAGTGAAAATCAAGACATCAAGTATGTCTTTAAATGCAACCCAGTACAGTTCAGTGAACTGAGGTGAAGCTATAAGAGTACAACTACACCAACTAAATGTCATCAAGTAAACAAGATTCAAGACAGTATAAATCCAGTCATATATATGCATACACACATACAAATATATGTATGCCTATATATGCAGATTTTAGAAAACAGGTGACACATTGAGTCCACCATTTAAAACAAATTGACACAGCTAAAAATGATTCAAGTTCAAATATATCAGTATAGCTAATAAAATGAAAATGGACAGCAGCTACTACAGAAATGCAAGAAGGTCAAGTTAGCACACTCAACACAGTGCAAGCACAAGTGCATACAAGAGGTCAAACCCAAGCAAACTCGGGTTCAACACAATGTACAAATCAAGTTAAAGACGAATGCAACAAGAAATCTGATCCAGTTTAGCAAAATTACCAACATCTGAACAAAGTCGAACAAAATCGACAGCGTTCAAAAAAAAATCTACTTCAACATTTTCAATCAAACCCGAATTCAACATCGAACCAATCGAAACCCTGATCAAAGAATGGGCTGAACGAGTCAGAGACAAGATTGTCAAGAATCGAGCAGCTCAAACCCGAGTGTATCAAGTATCAGGTTATACAAAATTGGAAAAATTAAGGAAATCATCACAGTAAAATCATCTCAAGCCTCTAAACAAAAACAAATGGCCGAAACCCAATAAATCATCAAAAATTCAAAGCACTGATAGCCCAAAAAATCAAGCAACAAAATACACAAATAAACGAGATTAAATTAGATGTGAGCGAGGAAGTCACTCACCTTCGCCTCGATGAATTTAAACCCCAATTCGCAGCCGCAAACTCTCAAGGATCGAGCGAAACCAAAAGCTAGCAGCCATTACTTTGTTTCTCGTTTGCTTAGGTAGGGTTTCGAATGAATTGGGGTAAAGGGGTAGGGTATAAAAGAGAAAAGGAAGAACGTGTTTTTAGCGTAGTTGAAGGCGTGATGAAAGGCGTGAATTTGGCTGATAGGGTAAGGCAGTGTATACTTATATTATATATATTATTATATTTTTTAATTTTATTTATTTTTTTCTTTTCAATTTAAATTCAATTGTTTTGTATAAATTTTCTTTAATAAATATATAAACGTTTTGCAGTTCAAATATCAAACTTAAATTTATAAATTTACATAAAAATAATTCGTAAATCCAAACTATTTTTGTAACGACCCAAAATTTTTAATAATTAAAATTTGAATATTTAATTAATTTTAAATATTAATAAGTGAATTTATAAGTCAAATAAATTTTTATTTGAATTATTGGATTTAATTGAATAATTAAATCGATAATTTAATATGTTAAATTATGGAAATAATTGAAAATTGAGTTAAATATGATTGAAAATGATTTGTAAAATTTTATTTTATCATATTGAAGTTAGAACGATATTTTAGAACTTTTAAAATCGAATTAAAAGTTTATTTGTGAAAATTGAATATTTTAATATTTAAATCGACTAGTGAAAATTGTCAATTTTTGAACAGTCTCAGAATTGAACGAAACTAGTTCCATTGGATCCGTAATAGTTAGTTATTACCAGATTTCAATTTTCGTGTCGATCGGAGCTATCGTTTGATTGTGGCAGCTGGAAACGCATCAAATTGTTTTTAATATTAATTTCGCGAGTTAAAATAGCCATTTTTCAAAAAGTCTCGAATTTCGACGAAACCAGTTTCATCGGATCCGTAATGTGATATTATTGTAAGGTTTCAAATTTCAAGTCAATCAGATTTACCGTTTGTCCGGTACAAATTAAAACGTCTAGAAATCGTTTAAATCGGTTTAATTTAAATTGAACGTTTATTGCCATAACTCGCACAGATGTCCGAATTAGCTTCCGAAACCTGTTCCATTGTGTCCGGAACGCGGGGTAAACCCTAGGAACGTCAGTTTCGGCGCGTAAATCGGAGTTCGGAATTTCCGGATGAATAGTGTTCGTTTTTTTCTCTATAAATAGCTCATAATTCTCAAATAAAAAAAAAAAGATAAAACCCTAGCCGCCACAATTGGTTTCAAAGGCCAGAAATTCATTTCTTTCTTCCTCAAATTCCTTTCAATCCATCAGTTATTTGCAAAAGTTGTTAACTACAATATTGTAGATCGTAGCGAGAGCTACAAGATCAACGGCTATGATCGGAAACGAGCTCGTGGATTGTCGGCAATCTTCATTTGAACGCACACGATGGTTCACATTTTTCGAGGTTGAGAGAGGGCCGAGCTCTATGAGCTTGAGGCCGAACATGGCTCTTGCGAAGGGGGTCGAATTGGTGGTACTTGATCGAGGTGGAAGCTAGTGATTTGGTTGCAAAATTTAAACCTAATATGGAGCTTAATGGGTTTGTTGCGCGTGTTCTTTGCTGGGAATTAACGTGAATGAGAAGATGGAGAAAGGGGGAGCACGCACGGCTGTGATGAAGGGATGGGAATCCAACGGTCTAGAGGTTGTAGGTTTATAAGATTTTAAATTTATGTTGTAAATTTTAGTTTAAATCGTGTACAAACTTCAAAAATTCATAACTTTTTCATACGAGGTCGAAAACGCGCGAAACCAGTTGCGTTGGAATCGTATGGACGAGCACTACGCGATGAAATTGGATTGGAGTCGTTTGGAGTTAGTGAGAATTTTGGGTAAAATTAAAAGTCCGTTTAATTTTATTCGAAATAAATCGCTAAAACGGAATTTAAAATCAAGGTGAGAACTTCTCACTCAATCGAATCAGTTTTGATTTTTATTTTAAATAGTTAGATTTAAAAATTGTTGAATTCATGTTTGAATGATAATTGTATCTATTGATTGTTAAAATAGACATTATGCGCCGTTAGTAAGCGGATGTTATTTATTAAAAACATATACCGCGAATATTTCATAAACAGTGAAATTGGTATTATATATAATAGCAATATATATATATTGGCATATGTATATATTGGAGTTATTGATTTCCTGCATTTGTTTAGCGGATGAGACCCTATTGCGCCGTTATTAAGCGGATAATATTATTAAATCCCATATACCGCGATAATTCCGTACTGGAGCGGAATTGGTATTGTGCTAATGTTTGTGGATGCAGGAAAACAGGTTGGAGTGATCCAACTGGATTCCTCAACAGTATTTATTTGATTTCAGATATTTTGATATTTGATGGACTATCATATACGATATATGATGTCGTTGTTGTCGTGATTGGCTATTTGGTATGTAGCATCATTGGACCAAATTTGGAATTTTAAAATGATTTTTAAAGTGATTTTTGAAAGAAAACGTTTATAAAATATGTTTGGAATTGATCCATTATAAATAAATAAACGTTATAATTTTTAATGTTATAAAAATTATGGTTTTTGAGAAATACGATTAAAGATTTATTTTTGAAAATATGGGGTTAATGGTTTTATAAAATAGTTTAATCGGGATTTTTGAAATTATTGTAAAGAGTTGAAAATATAGGATTTATGAAATTTAATTATTTTATAAATCAAAATGGTGAAATTATAAAGGAGATTAAAGATGTTTTAAAATAATAGTATAAATTGATTTTATAAAGGATTTATAAATTGATATTTATAAATTAAAACATTTGAATTATAAAACGAGTTTTTATAAGTGTTTGAATGAAGTGAAAATGGATTGCATAAGTGAATGGAAATTATAAAATTATAAATGGTGAAGTTATAAATGAAATTTATAAATAGTAAGATTTATAAATTTTGTGAAGTTATTAAAGAATATATTTGGATAAATAATTGAATCTTATAAGTTATAAGATTTATAATTATGAAGTTCAAAGAAACGATTTTGTAAAATAATCGTTTTATAAGCATTTGACTTATAATATGAATTTTTAGTATATCATTGAGATATAAATTGAACAGGTTAATAATGGGATTTATAAACGTTGTTTTATAAATTCGTAAAACGACTTATTTTGATAAGTAAATTGTTATAACTTATAAATGGAGTTATATTCACGTTTTAGACAGTGAATAATCCTTTAAGTTAAAATGAATAGAAATGATGAAATTTGTTAACGTAGTATATTCACGTTTTTGAATAGTGAATAATATGTTAAAGAAAATGTTTAGATTTGATGTTTTAAATTGAATTAAAACGATCTAACGATGTTTTAAAATGTGTTGAGATTCGAAACCATAGATTTCAACATTTATTGTTGAAATAGACGTTTTCGAGAAATAAAAGGAAATAATGGACTATAACACTGTTGTTATAGTAAATGATTTCCGAAAGGAAATGTTTTGTATAGTATTGGGATTTATATATCTATTTTAATTTCGAATCCCTATACTAGTGATTTTGGGTTGTCGTAACGATGTTTTACGTAACATTCGTTTTGGCCCAAATAAATATGTTAAAAGAATGATTTCCTTAAAGAATGAAATATATACTTAATCTCGATTTAAGTATATTGAATAATTTCTAAGTGTTGAAAATAAATAAAATTTGTGAATTACTTATGAATAAGTAAGTATGGAAATGTTTTCCAATATAAAGGGAATATTTTGAGAATTTATCTTTTTGAAGATAAATTGAAATGAATAATTGAAATCGAATATTCGTAGATATTTTGGATCATAAATTCACTATGGAATTTATGAATAAAAAGGGGAACTTGTAAAAAAAAATATTGATTTATTTTTGAGGTATTGAAGTAATATATCTTGTAAAGATATTTTGGAAAATAAATAATTTGGAAAATTATTTGGAATCTGGTGATGTGTGCATATCCATTGATAGTTCAATAATCGACTATCAATATTTCCCTTTGAATGGGTAATTGATGTGATTTGTTTGAATCTGAATGCCACACTTATTTTTGAATAAGCGCTCACTATTCGGGTTAACCGGGAAAGGACCATGGGGTCGTATAACCCATTCCGAATATGTGATACGACGTTATGAATTGCATTTGAAGACCGGTGTTGAAGACCGGATCTTTTTGAAAACGAAAGGACAACTCGTCGATTGTCTTTGCACCGAGTAGCTACGGTATAGAGACTCCCTATGTGATGGGAAGTCCGGACGTGATTAGAGATTATCCGGATTGCAAGGACTTCTTTGTAAGTTCCTTCGGTTTTGTTCGTGCCCGGAACAGACTTGTATGGATTGTATGTCTGACATTACAAATTGAGATATAAAGCAGATTTCTTTCAAATATATTTCTGTTGGTGGCGGAGAATTTATTCTTTTAGCTTAACGCCCTTCTCTGAGACGTACGAGCTCAGAGGTTATATAGTTGAAGTTATCAGCGATATATTCCCAATTTGGTAATGTGACATGCTGAGTGTTGCTGTAAATGATCATTGTGTTGATTATTTGTGATAGGATCATTTGTTTGATCGTCTATCTTTGTGATCATTTCTACGATCATTTGTTGACCTAAAGCATGGCTTTTGTATAAAGTATGTTTTTATGGACGTGACTTTGTCGAGCCTCACACCCCGGGAATGGTCAAAACAGGAAAGATGCAGCAAGGTTATGAGGGGTAGCGCCCTTTAGGATGTGTGCATTTCCTTCTGGAAAAGGGTGGTATCATGGTATGGAGCCCAGATACTTACTCATGTTGAAAACACTTTATGATTGTGTGAATTGATTACGAGCGCTCGGTGAAAAGGTCCCAAAGGACCGGGGGATGGCATATTCGGTCAGTTGTTACTCAGTTAGGGGTAACCCGGCCTTGTGTTGGTAGAGATCCGGTTTGGTTCTCGGGGATGTCCATCCAGAGGCATTCTCATGTAGCAATGGGAAGTTCCTTGGCCTGATCATTCGTTGGAAATCCAAAGAAACAATACGATCTTGTACGGTATTAGTTGTAGAACCTATCATTCACTTATGGTGGCGCCCCACTGTTTGGATGGTAGCTATAGTAGGCATAGTTCGGAATGTCTATGCTGGCTAAGATTTATATTCTACTTTCGAAATAAATTTTTCCTACACTATGCACTAATAATAATATCAAATGTTCTTTTTAATGCGTATCAAGCATCTTTGACTATCATAAGGAGAAATCTCCTCCGATTCTGCGTTTGCATGTGTGTGTGTGCGGGAGGCCTTATGGTAGTCTCATTTTTAAAAGCATTGAGAATTGACTTTAAAAATATTCCTCTATTTTGATTTAAAAGATAAATAAACTGTTTTGAGTTCTCACACCAGTCACATGACTGACTCGGAGTTTATTGTTTTCCTTCCTAAACTCTGGGTGCCCACCAATTTCCACACGGGCAGTTAAGAGTTCAGGTTGATCAGGATATTCTGGATATTCTGGAGTTGCTGGAGGCAAGCTGGATGGCATGGCGTATTACTAGTTTATATAGTTTTTTTTTCCGCTGTTTGTTGTTGTTGTTGTACACTCTGATGATATGATGTAATGAAATGTAATGTATAAAATGTAATAACTGATATAGTTCTTTGTTTAAAGATTATCCATTTATTATTATATGTTGTTCCGCTGCGAATTGTGAGATTCTGTTGTTGTTCTGTTGTTTTCTGTTCCGTTCTATTTTCTATCTTCTTTTTCCCTCTATTATCTTCTTTTCTTCTCTTCTTTTCTACTTTTTCTTTTTCTTAAACCCTAACTATTCGGTTTTTCGGCAACGAAAAATTGAAAACGTTACATT
Source organism: Allium cepa (assembly GCA_030765085.1). Lineage (NCBI taxonomy): Eukaryota > Viridiplantae > Streptophyta > Magnoliopsida > Asparagales > Amaryllidaceae > Allium > Allium cepa. The sequence continues at coordinate 950,411,016 of CM060928.1, read as the reverse complement.
TGGTATCAGAGCATATGGTTAAGCGACAACCATGGTTCTGTTGGGTATTACTCATTAGAGATAGAGTCAGTAGTACTCTAGAATGATTTTGAGTGTAATAATAGCTATGAGAGCGTATTTGTTAGTGAATATAAAATTGTTTTATATTGTGATGATTGGTTTATTGAGTGGCATATGAACTTTCGTCAGCGTGGTCCGCAAGACTATGCCGAAGGGGTTTCTAAACACTTGAATAGAACAATTCGACACAATATTGTTTTAAATTGGGTAAATAAAATAATTTTACCATGAGTATATTTTATATATGAAGAAATAATTTTTCAAAATTATTAAAGTGTATATAAGTAGATTGTTGATTGTTTAGTTGTTTGAATAATCTAAACAAGAGAATAATTGTATAAGTAAAAATTTATAAGAATTGAAATTATAATTAAAGTAATTTACAATTGTGAAATAAACTTATATATATAAGAAGTGAAACTATATGGATATATATATATATATGAATATGAGTTATTTAAAATGAAATTCAACTTTAGAAATTGAATTTGAATGTTAATCAATTGAATGTAAATTAAATTGATATGAAATAATGAATATAAGTGTTAATGTTATTGAAAGTTGAATAATTGGATAAAAATCAATTTAATTAAACCAATTGTAAGCAAAGAAATTTGGTTGTAATGAATATACATTGGTTGTTATTTGATTGTTAGTTGATTGTATATAATTCATTAAGTGTTAATGAAATTGAATTAATGAAATTGAATTAATGAAATTGGAAGCTAAAGTAATTGAAATTCAATTGGAAGTTAAGTGAATCTTAAATAGAATTGAATTTGATTTGGAAGTGAACCAACTTGAATATGAATTAGTGAATATAAACTAATTGAAAAATGAATGTTAGTAAACATCCACTGTTAATGGATCATATGTGATTAAATTGAAAACCATTTCATTGAATATTAATGAGAATGTAAATGAACATTTGTTGGTTATGAATGATAATTGGTTGATGGTTGAATAAATATTACTTTTCCTACATTTGCTATGTTGGCATATATAGTTATTATGTTGCTATATGTTGTATATCGATACTGTTGTATATATACATGTTCTCATGTTGTTTGTTGAGTTTAGTAGGTGCGGATCGCGTTGCTTCGCATTTGGAGCTCGCTTTCGCGCTACATTAGCCGTATATGCTCGCTAACAAAATATAAGGTACATATCTCGGATTAAATACCGTACTTTTATACTTTTTTCCCTTCGGGATGCCTCATTACTTGATGAGATGTATATTTGTGATATATATACTGTCATTTTTTTTTCGGATCGAGCCGCGCAAAGGAGACTATGGCGAATTTTTCCGAAAATTTAAGGCGTTAGAAAAATTTGAGAAAATTGGTAAATTTTGAAAACTTTAACTTTTATCTGGAATTGAAAGTTAAACAATAGTAATTGTTTTTGAAAAGATAACTAAGTATGATTTGAAAACTTAGTAAAGTTGTTGTAAGAAATTTAACTATGGATTTTGGGAAAGTTAATAGATTATGTAACTTTTCTTACTTGTTAATTTCGAGGACGAAATTCTTTTAAGGGGGGGAAGATTGTAACAGGCCAGAATTTTTAATAATTAAAATTTGAATATTTAATTAATTTTAAATATTAATAAGTGAATTTATAAGTCAAATAAATTTTTATTTGAATTATTGGATTTAATTGAATAATTAAATCGATAATTTAATATGTTAAATTATGGAAATAATTGAAAATTGAGTTAAATATGATTGAAAATGATTTTTAAATTTTATTTTATCATATTGAAGTTAGAACGATATTTTAGAACTTTTAAAATCGAATTAAAAGTTTATTTGTGAAAATTTAATATTTTAATATTTAAATCGACTAGTGAAAATAGTCAATTTTTGAATAGTCTCAGAATTGAACGAAACCAGTTCCATTGGATCCGTAATAGTTAGTTATTACCGGATTTCAATTTTCGTGTCAATCGGAGCTATCGTTTGATCGTGGCAGCTGGAAACGCATCGAATTGTTTTTAATATTAATTTGGCGAGTTAAAATAGCCATTTTTCAAAAAGTCTCGGATTTCGACGAAACTAGTTTCATCGGATCCGTAATGTGATATTATTGTAAGGTTTCAAATTTCAAGTCAATCGGATTTACCGTTTGTCCGGTACAAATTAAAACGCCTAGAAATCGTTTAAATCGGTTTAATTTAAATTGAACGTTTATTGCCATAACTCGCACAGATGTCCGAATTAGCTTCCGAAACCTGTTCCATTGTGTCCGGAACGCGGGGTAAACCCTAGGAACGTCAGTTTCGGCGCGTAAATCGGAGTTCGGAATTTCCGGATGAATAGTGTTCGTTTTTTTCTCTATAAATAGCTCATAATTCTCAAATAAAAAAAAAAAGATAAAACCCTAGCCGCCACAATTGGTTTCAAAGGCCAGAAATTCATTTCTTTCTTCCTCAAATTCCTTTCAATCCATCAGTTATTTGCAAAAGTTGTTAACTACAATATTGTAGATCGTAGCGAGAGCTACAAGATCAACGGCTATGATCGGAAACGAGCTCGTGGATTGTCGGCAATCTTCATTTGAACGCACACGATGGTTCACGTTTTTCAAGGTTGAGAGATGGCCGAGCTCGATGAGCTTGAGGCCGAACATGGCTCTTGCGAAGGGGGTCGAAATGGTGGTACTTGATCGAGGTGGAAGCTAGTGATTTGGTTGCAAAATTTAAACCTAATATGGAGCCTAATGGGTTTGTTGCGCGTGTTCATTGCTGGGAATTAACGTGAATGAGAAGATGGAGAAAGGGGGGAGCACGCACGGCTGTGATGAAGGGATGGGAATCCAACGGTCTAGAGGTTGTAGGTTTATAAGATTTTAAATTTATGTTGTAAATTTTAGTTTAAATCGTGTACAAACTTCAAAAATTCATAACTTTTTCATACGAGGTCGAAAACGCGCGAAACCAGTTGCGTTGGAATCGTATGGACGAGCACTACGCGATGAAATTGGATTGGGGTCGTTTGGAGTTAGTGAGAATTTTGGGTAAAATTAAACGTCCGTTTAATTTTATTCGAAATAAATCGCTAAAACGGAATTTAAAATCAAGGTGAGAACTTCTCACTCAATCGAATCAGTTTTGATTTTTATTTTAAATAGTTAGATTTAAAAATTGTTGAATGCATGTTTGAATGATAATTGTATCTATTGATTGTTAAAATAGACATTATGCGCCGTTAGTAAGCGGATGTTATTTATTAAAAACATATACCGCGAATATTTCATAAACAGTGAAATTGGTATTATATATAATAGCAATATATATATATATTGGCATATGTATATATTGGAGTTATTGATTTCCCGCATTTGTTTAGCGGATGAGACCCTATTGCGCCGTTATTAAGCGGATAATATTATTAAATCCCATATACCGCGATAATTCCGTACTGGAGCGGAATTGGTATTGTGCTAATGTTTGTGGATGCAAGAAAACAGGTTGGAGGGATCCAACTGGATTCCTCAGCAGTATTTATTTGATTTCAGATATTTTGATATTTGATGGACTATCATATACGATATATGATGTCGTTGTTGTCGTGATTGGCTATTTGGTATGTAGCATCATTGGACCAAATTTGGAATTTTAAAATGATTTTTAAAGTGATTTTTGAAAGAAAACATTTATAAAATATGTTTGGAATTGATCCATTATAAATAAATAAACGTTATAATTTTTAATGTTATAAAAATTATGGTTTTTGAGAAATACGATTAAAGATTTATTTTTGAAAATATGGGGTTAATGGTTTTATAAAATAGTTTAATCGGGATTTTTGAAATTATTGTAAAGAGTTGAAAATATAGGATTTATGAAATTTAATTATTTTATAAATCAAAATGGTGAAATTATAAAGGAGATTAAAGATGTTTTAAAATAATAGTATAAATTGATTTTATAAAGGATTTATAAATTGATATTTATAAATTAAAACATTTGAATTATAAAACGAGTTTTTATAAGTGTTTGAATGAAGTGAAAATGGATTGCATTAGTGAATGGAAATTATAAAATTATAAATGGTGAAGTTATAAATGAAATTTATAAATAGTAAGATTTATAAATTTTGTGAAGTTATTAAAGAATATATTCGGATAAATAATTGAATCTTATAATTTATAAGATTTATAATTATGAAGTTCAAAGAAACGATTTTGTAAAATAATCGTTTTATAAGCATTTGACTTATAATATGAATTTTTAGTATATCATTGAGATATAAATTGAACAGGTTAATAAAGGGATTTATAAACGTTGTTTTATAAATTCGTAAAACGACTTATTTTGATAAGTAAATTGTTATAACTTATAAATGGAGTTATATTCACGTTTTAGACAGTGAATAATCCTTTAAGTTAAAAAGAATAGAAATGATGAAATTTGTTAACGTAGTATATTCACGTTTTTGAATAGTGAATAATATGTTAAAGAAAATGTTTAGATTTGATGTTTTAAATTGAATTAAAACGATCTAACGATGTTTTAAAATGTGTTGAGATTCGAAACCATAGATTTCAACATTTATTGTTGAAATAGACGTTTTCGAGAAATAAAAGGAAATAGTGGACTATAACACCGTTGTTATAGTAAATGATTTCCGAAAGGAAATGTTTTGTATAGTATTGGGATTTATATATCTATTTTAATTTCGAATCCCTATACTAGTGATTTTGGGTTGTCGTAACGATGTTTTACGTAACATTCGTTTTGGCCCAAATAAATATGTTAAAAGAATGATTTCCTTAAAGAATGAAATATATACTTAATCTCGATTTAAGTATATTGAATAATTTCTAAGTGTTGAAAATAAATAAAATTTGTGAATTACTTATGAATAAGTAAGTATGGAAATGTTTTCCAATATAAAGGGAATATTTTGAGAATTTATCTTTTTGAAGATAAATTGAAATGAATAATTGAAATCGAATATTCGTAGATATTTTGGATTATAAATTCACTATGGAATTTATGAATAAAAAAGGGAACTTGTAAAAAAAAATATTGATTTATTTTTGAGGTATTGAAGTAATATATCTTGTAAAGATATTTTGGAAAATAAATAATTTGGAAAATTATTTGGAATCTGGTGATGTGTGCATATCCATTGATAGTTCAATAATCGACTATCAATATTTCCCTTTGAATGGGTAATTGATGTGATTTGTTTGAATTTGAATGCCACACTTATTTTTGAATAAGCGCTCACTATTCGGGTTAACCGGGAAAGGACCATGGGGTCGTATAACCCATTCCGAATATGTGATACGACGTTATGAATTGCATTTGAAGACCGGTGTTGAAGACCGGATCTTTTTGAAAACGAAAGGACAACTCGTCGATTGTCTTTGCACCGAGTAGCTACGGTATAGAGACTCCCTATGTGATGGGAAGTCCGGACGTGATTAGAGATTATCCGGATTGCAAGGACTTCTTTGTAAGTGCCTTCGGTTTTGTTCGAGCCCGGAACAGACTTGTATGGATTGTATGTCTGACATTACAAATTGAGATATAAAGCATATTTCTTTCAAATATATTTTTGTTGGTGGCGGAGAATTTATTCTTTTAGCTTAACGCCCTTCTCTGAGACGTACGAGCTCAGAGGTTATATAGTTGAAGTTATCAGCGATATATTCCCAATTTGGTAATGTGACATGCTGAGTGTTGCTGTAAATGATCATTGTGTTGATTATTTGTGATAAGATCATTTGTTTGATCGTCTATCTTTGTGATCATTTCTATGATTATTTGTGATAGGATGATTGTGTGAATTGATTACGAGCGCTCGGTGAAAAGGTCCCAAAGGACCAGGGGATGGTCGGTCAGTTGTTACTCAGTTAGGGGTAATCCGGCCTTGTGTTGGTAGAGATCTGGTTTGGTTCTCAGGGATGTCCATCCAGAGGCATTCTCATGTGGCAATGGGAAGTTCCTTGGCCTGATCATTCGTTGGAAATCCAAAGAAACAATACGATCTTGTACGGTATTAGTTGTAGAACCTATCATTCACTTATGGTGGCGCCCCACTGTTTGGATGGTAGCTATAGTAGGCATAGTTCGGAATGTCTATGCTGGCTAAGATTTATATTCTACTTTCGAAATAAATTTTTCCTACACTATGCACTAATAATAATATCAAATGTTCGTTTTAATGCGTATCAAGCATCTTTGACTATCATAAGGAGAAATCTCCTTCGATTCTGCATTTGCATGTGTGTGTGTGCGGGAGGCCTTATGGTAGTCTCATTTTTAAAAGCATTGAGAATTGACTTTAAAAATATTCCTCTATTTTGATTTAAAAGATAAATAAACTGTTTTGAGTTCTCACACCAGTCACATGACTGACTCGGAGTTTATTGTTTTCCTTCCTAAACTCTGGGTGCCCACCAATTTCCACACGGGCAGTTAAGAGTTCAGGTTTATCAGGATATTCTGGATATTCTGGAGTTGCTGGAGGCAAGCTGGATGGCATGGCGTATTACTAGTTTATATAGTATTTCTTTTTCCGCTGTTTGTTGTTGTTGCTGTACACTCTGATGATATGATGTAATGAAATGTAATGTATAAAATGTAATAACTGATATAGTTCTTTGTTTAGAGATTATCCGTTTATTATTATATGTTGTTCCGCTGCGAATTGTGAGATTCTGTTTTTGTTCTGTTGTTTTCTGTTCCGTTCTATTTTCTATCTTCTTTTTCCCTCTATTATCTTCTTTTCTTCTCTTCTTTTCTACCTTTTCTTTTTCTTAAACCCTAACTATTCGGTTTTTCGGCAACGAAAAATTGAAAACGTTACAATTTTTTCTATGTCATTAGTTCGAATTTCAATTACAAATTAAATATTCAATTTCAACTCCAAAGTCAAATTCAAATTTTATTCAACTTAAATAGATTAAATTCTAAAATTTAATCGCCAATTTATACTGAAAATTTGAAGTACAATTTAAATTCTCATTCAAATATTTAAAATTAATTAAATATTTTCATTTTTAAATTGTTCAAAATTCTGGGTCGTTACAATCTTCCCTCCTTAAAAGAATTTCGTCCCGAAATTATAAGTTAGGAAAAACGATTGCTAAAATCTCACCGATATTTATACCCTACTCAATTTTACTAAGTTCTAAACTTATAAATAAATATAGGATTCATTCCATTTATTTTATCTCAGCAGTTTTGTTCATCGATTTCAATAATCAAAACACAAAAGTCTTTTACCAAATTTTTGACTTACAAAACTCAGATTTTTAACTTGAAATTCTTCATGCTAAATATTTGCATATTACATCTTTTCCAAAGCTGGGTGCTTTCAAGATATTTTAAAGATTTTCTTCCTTAGTTCATTAGGTTAGAATTATGTAATTCTAATTTCAGACTATTGATTTTCTATTTAAAGTTTGAAAATACTTGATAACTCGAAGTTTAACAAGTCCATCGTCGTTCTTACAGACATTAGGCATACGCTGGCCAGGCGCAAGTCTAAAAATCTCCAAGTACTAAATATACTTGCTTCAACTCCCAGTGAAAATACTTTTAAAAATTCTTTTGAAAATGGATATGGAAAGCACGTTCCCCCATGGATCACAATTTACCCGGCGGTTACGCTACTATCCCAGTAGAATCGCTTGTAACTGTAGATTTCACATCTCTCTTGAATTTCGCCATGGTTGTTGCCATAGATTGCGGTTCACACGGCGGTTACGCTACTATCCCAGTAGAATCGCTCGTGACCGTAGGCATCACGCCCCTCAAATTACGCTTCGGCCTCTAGATTGCAGTTTACACGGCGGTTGCGCCACTATCCCAGTGGAATCGCTTGTAACTGTAGGCATCACGCCCCACGAATTACGCCAGCATCAATTCACATAATCCCAAACACGATGATCCATCGTGGGGGATTCCAGTCAGTCCCAATGGACATTCCACTAATGGAAATTCTACGTAGCTACGATTACCAATGGACACTCCACCGAGTTCCAATCACCTTCACAAATAATAAATGGAAGGTACATTTCCATATCCTCAGTTTTTTAGAAAACATATGTCATATACATATAGTACTTCATTTCACATTTCGTATATATCATACCTATGTAAACCTACGCAGGACTTTTCATAATAATGACTTTCCAAACTGATGGTTTTCGAATTATTACATTCACATATACAAGTTACGAAAACTCAATTCACATTCATAACAAATAGAGGATTCCAAAATTTTCCATTTCACTTAAAATTTTCCTCTAAATCGATTTGAAAATTTAAGATTATCTCAAACCTAATTCACATTCATAATCCAATTCATTATCGACTTCACATTCGATTTGGATTTCACGTTACATCGTCAATTCTCAACACATAATTGATGTCTATCGATATATAACCTCTAAGCTCGTACGTCTCAGAGAAGGGTGTTAAGCTAAAAGAATAAATTCTCCGCCACCACAGATATATATATTTAATAGAGATCAATTGATATGTCATCAATTCACAATGTTAGACATACAATCCCAATCGACTATCCAAAATTCAAAGTTCAACATATATTGTTTTTGATGTCAAAGTTAAACTCAATTTAACTCAAGGTTCAGTCTTTTTGGAAAATATTCAAGTTGAACTGATCGTTCAAATTTCCTAAAAATATCTTTACAAGATATATAATTTTCCAACTTAACCATTTGAAACCAATTTCAAATATTCATTTTTCAATTTATCTTTAAAAGATAAAATTTCAAACCTTTCATTTCATATTGGAAAACATTTCCATACTTATTTAATAATAAGTAATTCACAAGTTCATTTATTTTCAACACGGAAAATATTCAATATACTTGAATCAAAATTAAGTATATATTCCATTCTTTAGGGAAATCATTCTTTTAAACACATTTATTTGAGTCAAAACGAATATTGCGTAAAACATCGTTACGACAACTCAAAATCACTAGTATAGGGATTCGAAATTTAAGATAGATATATAAATCCCAATACTATAAACAATATTTCCTTCCGGAAACCATTTACTATAACAACAGTGTTATAGTCTACCATTTCCTTTTATTTCTCTCGAAAATGTCTATTTCAACAATGAATGTTGAAATCTATGTATTCGATACTTAATGCATTTTAAAACATCTTTAAAACCATTAACTTTTTCAATTTCAACTTCAACTTAATTCATAGTTTGAATTCCTCATACTTTTCATAATATTAGTTTTAAACCGATTTCAAACTTTTCAATATTAAGTTTTTCACTTAATTTAATTTTCCACACGTTTAAATTCAAATTCGTCACTGAATTTATTAAACCTATAATGGATTATCATGTTGACAACTTCAAATTTGAAATTTAAATCTCATTTGAACTTTGCATTTGCTTTCTATTTCAAAAATAATCAACTAGTTCTTTAGTAAGCCATTCATCAACTTGGTTCCATTAAATTTATATTTCCACATTAACTATTTTAGGCATTAGTTTTAAACTTGAAATATAAACTTTACATCAAACTTAATTTGATTCATATAGTTAAGTTAACAAATAAACTTCCTTCAGTACAAAATTTTACATAGCTTAATACTTTTAAAAGACGTACACAGAATATTGTGGATTACAAAAGATAGTATTACAGAATATATTGATTGGTTTAAGATTCAGAATTTTTAAGGACTATCGACTTCTCGTCTGGTAGTACGCATCTTCGCCAAACTTTCATCTTCGGATGACACCATTTCAGGTTGTATTAAAGGAGAATTAACACATTCAAAATCAACATGTCCCCAATCCCCACAGTTACTGCAAAAATATGAGATGTTTCCATCCCTATCTATCACCTTAACAGTTTTCGCTCTAGCTGGTCGGGCAATAGCTTGCTTTCCATGCTGTCTTTCGGTGCAGTTTCTGGCTATATGTCCAGTCTGACGACAATGGTAGCAGATTGTCAATTTATCGACGGGTAAATCGAGTATGCACTTTTTCCTTTTCACTTTAGGGCAATGACTCAGAAAATGTCCTTTTTCTCAACATTTAAAACACACAATCTCAGGACGAGCGAAACGGTCATCCACATTCCTTTCCTTTCTCCTTACTCGGCACTTAATGGCATAATGTCCCTTTTTATGACATCGATAGCAAATAACCTCATCATATGGACTAGGTGCTTGCCTTTCACTGAATCTCCTTTCAATCTCCGCACGTGTCGCTTCTGCTTCTCTACGGGCAATTGCTCTTTGTTCACGACGTGCTAATTTTTGTGCTTCGGTTTTCGCCATTATGATTAACAAGGTGTTTTCAAAGTTTCCTATATATATTTGCAATCCTTATTAGCAGAGGTTGGATTATCCAATCATTTTCCCTAAAACATATCTGTTTTATTCAATAATACATTCACTGTCCAAAATCGTGAATACACTTATTTAAATCAATTCAGTGTTTCTACACTTTTTATTTAAAAGATTATCCACTGTCCAAAATCGTGAATAAAATTCCCAACCAACATTTACTATCACAATATTTAATTTAAAGGATAATTCGCTGTCCAAAATCACGAATATATCTCCTTTAATAACTTCTAATTTTCATTTATCACATTCAATTGGTTTCGAATTTATAAACAATCTTTACAAATTCCACTTCTATTTATAAACTTTGATTTATAAATTTTCTTTATTAATTCAATTCAATTTATATAACTCCATTATATATCAAAAGTCCATATTATAAGTTAAATACTTATAATCCATTTATTTACTAAATCGTTCTTCAAAACATTTGAAATCAATTTTCAAAAGAATTCAGAATCAAATTCCAAGTCATAGTTTAATTATCCTCTTGGCTATAACTAAATTGAAAATTTTTTAATTTTTTTTTTTGTTACCCAATTTATTATTTTGGAGATATTCAAAATATTGGATTTAAACCATTTCATTAATTCACTTCACTTATATTTTATTTTTCATAGATCTCAACAAATCGATAATGGGTTTTCGAATGAGAAACTATCGCAATCCTAAATTTCGAGAGGGGAATTTCCGAAAAAGATTTGAATTTTCAAAGTACCTTTTATTTTTCAAAGAAAACAATTTTATACTTCCTTAGATTTGAAAAACGTTTTCTTTAAAGTGATCCTAGTAACTATTCATATTAAACATCATAAACTGAGCTTTGTGTAAACCAAAGCTCTGATACCACTTTTGTAACGACCCGCCGCTCTGACCGCCCCCAGTCGGTAATTAAACCAACTTGAGACGTTCAAAATGACGGATTGTTAGTCAGTTTATAGAGTTTAAACAGAATCAGCCACAGAATCACAGAGTAATCATAACATTTCACATAAATGAATTTTTTATACATATATCAGAGTTTGTACAATGAACTAAATTTTATACAGCGGAATATTTCTTTTAAGTACAAAAATTCTTCGAAAAGCTAAAGTGAAGCAATTTCCCTAACTCTCTCTAACTTCGCGGCCTGAAAATCTTCAAGCTGTAAAAATACTCGGTCTGACCCGAGTATTATATTCAAAAGAAAATAATACACAGGTCAGTCTAATTCAAACTCATTTATTAGTGCATAGAGGCAATAATAATTAAATAGCAATTAGACGACAGTCAAAGATAAATTCACCTATCCGATCCTTTAACAAGAAATCGGATAACGGTAAATACAACACTTAACAGTGTTAAACAAGTTTAAAACAATGGGACAGCAAGCAAGACCGAAATGCAACTGCGCAAGGTAGGTGCAGGCACAAGTAATAGACCAGGTATGCAAGTAAACACAATGTGAACTAGAGGTGCATGAAGGCAGATACACCAAACAAATGCAACAGCAACAAGAGATTGCAACTTACATGAAAATGCACATGGGTGCGACAGGTAGTAAACAAGACTCAAACAAGGCAACAGTGAATGGCAAATACAACATGCATAAGCCTGGCAACAAGCTTAATACTGTGGAATAAATACAACTCAACCAAAACTACAAAGACCAGAGGATGTCCAGGTATAATGCAACTGTGTACAAAAAATTGCAAGGCCAGTGAATATAAATGGTTGACTACTAAACATTTTATAATATATATACTTGTGTTATACCTCTGCATGTTTTCACGCAGGGTTTGAACTAATTTCTCATGATATACCACAAAGGCTGGGGTAAAGGTAATAGAGGATAACCACTAACTCAATGATTCAATGTAACAAGAAATTTATACATGTGAATTCATTGGTTCAGATATACAATCCAAATGTAATCTTGTGCAACAAAGAATGGGAACACACAAAGACTGGAAACACAATTCGTATATGCCACAGAGACAAAATCAAGACAAAACCAAGATACACATTTCGAATGAGTCAGCCAGAGATTCACCAAAGTAGTTGAAATCATGGAACCGCAATGTTAAATCAAGACGGTGCCAAATTCACAAATGACCAAGTCAAATTCCAGTGATAAAAAACCCATCAAATTCAAAGTAGCAGGTTTTTCAATTTAAGTCAACTGCCAAAAAAATTTCTTTTTTTTTCCTTTTTTTTCTTTACAGTAGATTACATGATCAATATCAAAGTGCTGCAAGAGGCAGTGGATAACATGGAAAAACATCCACAAAATTCCAGTGAAGTTATAAGTGAAAATCAAGACATCAAGTATGTCTTTAAATGCAACCCAGTACAGTTCAGTGAACTGAGGTGAAGCTACAAGAGTACAACTACACCAACTAAATGTCATCAAGTAAACAAGATTCAAGACAGTATAAATCCAGTCATATATATGCATACACACATACAAATATATGTATGCCTATATATGCAGATTTTAGAAAACAGGTGACACATTGAGTCCACCATTTAAAACAAATTGACACAGCTAAAAATGATTCAAGTTCAAATATATCAGTATAGCTAATAAAATGAAAATGGACAGCAGCTACTACAGAAATGCAAGAAGGTCAAGTTAGCACACTCAACACAGTGCAAGCACAAGTGCATACAAGAGGTCAAACCCAAGCAAACTCGGGTTCAACACAATGTACAAATCAAGTTAAAGACGAATGCAACAAGAAATCTGATCCAGTTTAGCAAAATTACCAACATCTGAACAAAGTCGAACAAAATCGACAGCGTTCAAAAAAAAATCTACTGCAACATTTTCAATCAAACCTGAATTCAACATCGAACCAATCGAAACCCTGATCAAAGAATGGGCTGAACGAGTCAGAGACAAGATTGTCAAGAATCGAGCAGCTCAAACCCGAGTGTATCAAGTATCAGGTTATACAAAATTGGAAAAATTAAGGAAATCATCTCAAGCCTCTAAACAAAAACAAATGGCCGAAACCCAATAAATCATCAAAAATTCAAAGCACTGATAGCCCAGAAAATCAAGCAACAAAATACACAAATAAACGAGATTAAATTAGATGTGAGCGAGGAAGTCACTCACCTTCGCCTCGATGAATTTAAACCCCAATTCGCAGCCGCAAACTCTCAAGGATCGACCGAAACCAAAAGCTAGCAGCCATTACTTTGTTTCTCGTTTGCTTAGGTAGGGTTTCGAATGAATTGGGGTAAAGGGGTAGGGTATAAAAGAGAAAAGGAAGAACGTGTTTTTAGCGTAGTTGAAGGCGTGATGAAAGGCGTGAATTTGGCTGATAGGGTAAGGCAGTGTATACTTATATTATATATATATTATTATATTTTTTAATTTTATTTATTTTTTTCTTTTCAATTTAAATTCAATTGTTTTGTATAAATTTTCTTTAATAAATATATAAACGTTTTGCAGTTCAAATATCAAACTTAAATTTATAAATTTACATAAAAATAATTCGTAAATCCAAACTATTTTTTCTATGTCATTAGTTCGAATTTCAATTACAAATTAAATATTCAATTTCAACTCCAAAGTCAAATTCAAATTTTATTCAACTTAAATAGATTAAATTCTAAAATTTAATCGCCAATTTATACTGAAAATTTGAAATACAATTTAAATTCTCATTCAAATATTTAAAATTAATTAAATATTTTCAGTTTTAAATTGTTCAAAATTCTGGGTCGTTACACTCCCCCTTTATGTTTTCTAAATTTATAATTATTGATTTCTATAATTTGTGTTTCACCAATTTTGATGATATGCAATGATAAGCTTTATCATTTTTTGTGGTTTGGTGAATAAAAATAAAGAATATGACATTCTTTTTGGTGTATAAAAAAATTTAAAATATTATATGATTTTTGTTGTTATCATATATATTTGTCATATCTTCTATCCTATCTCATCTTATAAGATATTTATAGCTAGACTGATCCGTTTATTATTTTTCTTCTTAAATAATACTCGGGTTAGACCGAGGTGTTTCAGGTGCTTCTGCTTGGCTTCTTATCAGGGACCGTCATCTGAGTTTTGGCTAACTACTTTAGCTTAGTAGTTTTGTTTTTATACATTCGAGATAGAGACTCCTTGATGTATACATATTCTTTTGTCTAGCACTTGTACCTATTCTTCTGTGATGGGCCCTTTAAATTGACCCTTTTATTCCTTTTATACTGTCATTACAGTTACAATCCTTTGAATATCAATAGCCAAAAATGGCAGAGTCTAGCAAAAAGAGAAGAAGAAGAACCTTTTTAATCGCAATGGAGGTGATATTTATACGTGTGGAGTTGAAAATATCTGCCTTAAATCTTGGAATACTCTTTCTCAAGTCCGTATGGGCCAACATAATCGATCCAGAGTCATTTGGGATCGATCCTTGATCGATCCATAGTGAGTTCGTATCGATCATAAACTGCTCCAATTAAGCTGCAATCGATCATGGATGTTCCCTATATGTTTTGCAACTTGCTGTGAAAATCTCATTGCATTTGGAGTTGTAGATTGTGAGATATGATTGATCCAAGATCAAGTTCACAAGTGTAGGCTGATGTTTCATATCTATAGGTTCGTATCCATCATTTCATATCCATAGATAATGCGCTACTTAATTCTCGCGTCGATCTGAGTCTTATGCCGTGATCCATGTATTGCGCTCCACTCCTTGACCACTTCTTTCGTATCGATCGATACGAACGATCGATACGAAATATGCCTCTGAATCCATCCAATGTCGCTATCCTTCATATCGGTCCAATACTTTATCCCTTCTCTCGTATTGATCTAATGTGGCATCATTTGATCGATACGAAATCTATCGATACGAATTGTAATCGATCCAAACCAAATGCACAAATCATGTGTGTGTTATCCATATTTGTATCCATCTCGGGCTGCCAGATCGATACGAATTGTATCGATATGAGATGTATCGATACGAATATCGATCGATCCAAATCAAATGTAAAGCCCATCTGTTAATCCAAATCTGTATCCATAGTGGTCGATATGCATGTATCGATACGAAAACAACAATCCACCTCCATCAACATATATCCAATGATCCATAACTACTGATCCGTATCCAGCCTGAGTAGCGAGTTGAGTTGTGCACATTCATATCCATATTGATCGATATAGGGATATCGATATGAAATGGTTTTACATTAACATTGATCCATTCATAACTTGAGCATATGAAATCCTTTTGTTTTAAAATTCGAAGTGTAGCATATCCGAGCCTTGTTTATCATTCACGATTGATCCTACCTTGATTGAAGCTTGGTCAAATTTTGACAGTATTGATCATAGCCTTGTTTCCAATCGATCTCCAATCTTGATATCCATTGTTTTTAGCTAATTCGTTGATATCCCGGCCTTAACCAAAAGGCGGGGTAACAATTCTAAATATGTTGGCATACAATAAGAAATCGATTATTTAGTAAGTAAATTTATTAACCTTTGTTTGTAAACATTAAATTTATAAATGTGTTTAAATTACTAAGATGTAACAGTTGTTTTTATTATCATCTCATTATTTAATCCGTTTTGAAATTAATTGGATAATCAATTGGAAATAGTATAATTAAATATTTAAATTAATATGAGAGAAGACGTTTACTATAGATTACGAGTATAATAAAATGCAAATTTTAATAAAAGAATTTATTTACGGATTTTATTACAGTCGTAATTGAATGTTGAAATGAATTTAATATTTATATCCCACGAAAAAATTTAATTTTAAAGGATTATTAATTCCGGTTTAATCAAGAATGATGATAGGAACTTTTAATTTAGAATTTAAAAGTGATTAAATCGGTTTAATAATAATTCCTTTAATTAACGCGTAAAAATGGATATAATTCGAATTTAAAGCTAACTTCTACATACAATGGAATTACGGTTTAAAATTAGCTCCATTGAGTTCAAAAATATTGAAAACCTATATTTCAACACATAAGATGACCTATTTTCGTTTCGGGAATGAAACGTACTTCACGGGTCATTGTTATCGCTCGTGCCCAATCGATCCGTTCCATCCATTCCTGTTCCATCTTTGTCTATATGCATGTTGTTATGAAACCTTAGCCACCTTCTGTTCTATTTTCTATACGTACATTTCAGTTCTAATCAGCTCCTTCTCAATGGTCATTATCCTAAAACCCTAATTCCAATTTCAAATCAAATCAAAAAATTCAAACTGCTCAAACCCTATCAAATTATATATCATCGCGAAGATCTTGAGAATGGATTCGGCGTCTACTATCCGTTTTCCGATTGTAGGCTCTGTTTGTTCAGAAATTAGCAAAACATTTTTAGTCGTCCATTCTAGGGTTTTGGTTTAACGGTGGACCGTCGAACATACGACGATCGGAGGTTACCATGACGTAGAGCTTGGAAAATGGAGTAGATCTATGGTCTTTGATCATCGCGTAGGTACTCAAATTTGCCAGTTTTTGGCCTCAAAGCGGTGGGGGCGGCGGAGCTCTAGGCGACGTAGGAGGTAAGCGCGAGCTTGACGATGGAGTAGGAAGGCACGACGGTTTTGATGGCGAGCTTCGATCTGGGTTACGACGTGCATGTCATCGGCGGTAGGGTTGAAATTGACGGCGGCTATTAGTTGCTGTTAGTTAAATTGAAATCATGAAGTGATAAAATTTCTGTGTTAGTTAAATTGGTTAGTTACATTTAAATCATGAAGTGATAAATTTTCATTGGTTGTTGTTTGGTAGTTTAAATTGACATTTTAAATTAATTCAAAGTTTATATTTAATTAAATTTTCATTTAAATTAATATTGAACTTAATTTCTAGTTAAACACTGGCAATTGATAATTAGTAATTGTTATGATATATTGGTAGATTTGGATGTTGATTGTAATTGGATGCCCATTGATTGATATGTTGGATGTATGGCTGTTATTTATTTTGATATATCCCTATCATTATCCTATTTATTATTTGACATCCTATAAATTTTCATTTGAATTATTTGAAATGAACTAAGAAATAGGTTGAAATAATATATACCTATGTCATTTAATTATGGGTTGAATGATATATATCCATCAATGTAATATAAATTGAAATAACCGATCACTTGGCTACAGGGTAGAAAATTATATACGGGCAACGGATTGGTTAAATTATATGGTTTCAAAATCTTGAATTTAAATTAGTTTAATGATATTGTTTTAAAGAAAATAAAAATTGGATTTATATGAATTAAATTATTTTCTAAATTCGAGCTTTGAAATGTTGAAATTGAAAATGTAAAATGAAATTGTTTAAAGATTAAATTTGAAATCTTAAAGTTGAGATTGAGATATGATTTAAATTTATTAAAAGTGGATTATTTGAAAGGCTTAAAAATTAACTTAAACTTTGAATTTAATTTAATTAAAATGTTTTAAATTGGTATTTCCAAGTTTGGACGTGAAATGTGTTTAAACTAAATTGTTTAAAATTGAGAAATTGAATTGAAACTTTCAGCTATTTGGATAGAATCGTTTAAATTGAATTAAGTAAAGTTGAAATCATTTTGAATTGAGGCTGATTTAAATTGAAATTTGAATACGAAGTTGACTTGAATTGGAAGTCGAAAAATTTATTTCGTTGTGATGTGGAACATGATTTCAAATTGTTGTGAAAGAAAGAAACAGTTTTAATACAAACTATTTTAATATAGTAAATTTCTAATAATCAAATTATTTTAATATGTAAACTATTTTAATTATCTAGACTATTTTCAATATTAATACTATTTACATTCAAAACTATTTCCAATCTTAAAACTATTTCCCAACTTATTTTCAATATGTAAACTATTTTTAATTATTTAAAACTATTTTCAATATTCATACTGCTTGTAAATTGGGAAGTATATAGATTTAAATCATTGATTTAAATAGGAATGTTTTGAAGGTATGACCTATTTTCTATTCAAAATGATTTTGAGGCAAATCTAATATTTTTATATGAAGTATGACATGTTCTTGAAATTTAAAAAAACCAACCGGTGTGAAAAATGACGTTTGGTTGTTAAAGAGACCGGAGTCGAATATTAGCATACTCTCTGTCAATACCGAAACCACTTTAACAACTGTGCATGCGGTGGATGATCCAGAATGAAGTTGTTGGATTGGCGAACGTTTGCTGGATTTGAAGAAAGAGAACGATGATGGATAGACCCTAACACTTGAGTAATTGGAAATGACTAAAACATGACAACTTGTCCTGACTAATGAGGCTAGCTACCTCTAGTGACATCTGTTCTTCATATCACTATATTGATTTTGACTCGACCGGTGCACTTTGATTTGATTATGGGATGGATGTTCGCGGTTGACCGTTAGGGGTTACCACCAGTCAGGCGACTCAAATTGGTAGTATCCTACCTTGGGCATTGCCTCACATGCCTTGTCCTACTTTTATCCTTATACAATACCATTATGACTTTTTTTAGTGTTACCTTATCACGGCGCCTCCCTGGCTACCGATGTTGCTGGTGATGCTACCAATTATAGTATTGAAAATAAAGGAATTGATGGATATATCTTTGTAAAAGTATTCTTATACAATTAATTTACAAAGTCATTTATATTTATGAAAGATTTATAAAAGGAGGCTAGTGATTGCTTATTTGCTTAACCAATGTTGGTTTCCTTTATGGACTAAATCCCTGATTGAATATTTGTTATTCGATAGTTAAATAACCAGCTATCGAAAATGGACCTAAATGTAACTTTCGAAATATCCAGAAGAAACACATGAGTTATATGGCACAGTCATATCCAATGACGTTGTACTGTGCATATAAATCTAGTTTTTCTCCTGGGACAATGATAAGGAAATCCATCCACTAACGGCTAGGAGTTGATCTTTGATCTTATCTTTGATTGTTTATTTCCTAAAGAACCAACGGTTAAGTTTACAAGGATTTATTGAAAAGTTGTTTCGAAGAGACCGAGATTGGGTATGTTACCCGAAAACCACTTTGATTTAACAAATGCGTTTCGAAGTGAAGACAACTTGAAGATGATGGAATTGGAGACAGATCTCTCAAGTGTTCCATTCAATCCCGGAACGAACTTATATAGATGAATACCGGTATTACATTATTGCTTTGAAGGCAATGTTAGCATTCCAAGTTGGTCTGCTTGGAGGATGAAGGTAGAGACGTGACCTCGTGAGCCTCACAAATCAAAAAATGGCAAAAACAGGGTATGTAGCAGAGCTATGTGGTCAGCTACCATTAAGAGCCACCATCCCATTCTAAATTATTCATATTCAAATTGTTTTGCACAAAAACACCATTGTAGTATAAGGGCTCAGTGTCAAAATGGGATGGGGTAATCCGGCTCATCATGTTATAGGGGCAGCCGGCTCTATGTTGTAGGGGTACAATAAGATCTTGTCAGACTCGGTGCTTTTTCTAGGGTTGTATCATCGGAAGGTAGTCCCTTACCTTGCCATAGTATGGAATCCACTTTGTAATATGATCCTTTACGGATTTAGTTGTATACCTATTATTCTCGAATAATTAATGTAACAATTTTGGCAAAGATTAATAAGTATTTGTATCTTAGACAATATTATAATATCAGAGAATTTCATATGAAATGTTTTGGTTATCGTAATGTAAAAACCTATCCGTGTTTATGTGCGGTGTGGTCTTACTAGATACCTTTGATTTCAAAAGG
Source organism: Allium cepa (assembly GCA_030765085.1). Classification (NCBI taxonomy): domain Eukaryota; kingdom Viridiplantae; phylum Streptophyta; class Magnoliopsida; order Asparagales; family Amaryllidaceae; genus Allium; species Allium cepa. The sequence continues at coordinate 950,390,853 of CM060928.1, read as the reverse complement.
TTTCTTATAACTTTAAAAAATCTAATTGGTGTGTTTTCCTCACATTGGTTTTCCAGACTGACTCGGGTGTTATTTTGTTATAATGCTCGGGTCAAACTGAGCATATTTACAAATTTAGTCAGAAGCTTTGGAGCTTCAGGAGACGAGCTGGAGAGCCAGAGATGTATTCTTATATAGTTATTTTTGTGCTATGTTCATTTTCGTAGCTATCAGCAAGGACAGATATTTATAACTGTCCGGGTTGAAATATATTAGTATACTCTGATTGACGTCTGTATATACATATATTACAGTTTGTCTTTTGTGTAAACATTTGTTGTTTATTATAGATTATTCGTTCCACTGTGAGATTCTATGTTGTTTAGTTTTCTTTCTATCTTTTTTTTCTTTTTCCCTAACAATCGGGTTTCCGACATTCGATTGCTCGTCATGCAATACAATGGATGTATTAATGCCAATTTTAGAGGGTTGTAAATCCCTACTTATAAGTGGGTTCCTCCATCGAAACCTACTACGTATAAGTGTGTTTCTTTAATTATAGTTTTTTTTATGTATTTCTATGTCCCACCAACCATTTTACCTATAATTAATCAGGTTAGATAACGTAGGTAGAGAGGGGGCAAACATTTAAGGATTCTCTTTCTGCATACCCCTATATGTGATGCGTCCACTTTGAAGCTCATACCAGTCCTCTCATAATAGACAACCGTATCACATGGATTTTACTATCGATGGGTACACAATAATTGAGATGCATCCAAAAAAAGATGCCTTAGGCAAGATTTCAAGGCAAGATTTCAAAGCAAGATTATATTAGAAGCATTAGATAGATCTCTAATCAAGAGGACAAGTCATAAGGCCAGTACCAAAGAAATATTGATAAATCCTCTATAGATTTCAAGTCCCACCGTATTCGCCACAAGGATAGTGCTAAAATCATATCCATAAAGTAACGGTAGATTCCGAGCTTAGTTTAATTTGCCACATGGCTAGCACCGGAATCATATTCAAAAAATCTAAATGGACCCTAAGCTTAGTTCAATTTTCCACAAGGCTGGCACTGAAACAATATCCAGAATGTCATAGTAGAACCCGAACACAGAGTTACTTACCACAATCCTAGCGTGTTTCTAATTTAAAAGCTTTAACTACAACATGTGTTCTAATATAAAAGAATAGGTCTTAAGGTGGACACCTAAGTAAAAGATAAAAACATTAAGGCATGCTACTGAGATAGGCTCGGTAAAGACCCGGGGTCATATTTGGTTATACACTTATGAAAGGCTAGAGGCCAAAGACTAAACCTTTAAAAGTTTAGTTTAGAAGGCTCGACAATGCCCAAGACCTAACCAGAATACGTATATATGCCATAAGATATAGTTGAGCAGTCTTGATAAGAACCAAGATGTAACATACCACTATTTTTAATGTCCAAAATCAATTAAAAAGGCTGCAAAATACGATGCAACTAATTTCTAGTATTAAAAAGTAGTGGATCGTTTATTTTATAAGTCAAGTTTTCAATAAATAAGAAAGGAAAAGAGAAATCTCATATCGGAATTAAACATCAATATAAATGAACATTAACTGAATAATGAAATTATTTTACAACATCATCACATCACTTTACATATTAATGCATCAACTATCACTAACTTATGAACGCTATAGCAATGATATGAAAGAATATACCAAACTAGCTATCCACAATATCGCCTACATCTACATTTCCACTTCCTCTTCTGCTCCAAACTGCTACTTCACACCTATACAAATATGTATAAAATAATGCGAAAAGGTATCAACTATTTTTGGACTGCACGTAACCCTATACACTGCGGCCATAGGCTTGATAGCTATCATAGGAAAAGACTGCATATATCCCTCTTTTTAGGGATCAAGCTCATGTAATTATGTATCCTTCTCTTCTTCTGCATCCAGATAATCAGTAACATATAAAACCATAGCACCCATGCAATCACTACAACCAACGCAACCATTGCAAGAAGGAAACACTGCTCCTACTAAATCATTCCAATCAATCATCATAAATATGTTGTAGCAATAATAATAATAATAATTGCGTACTTGGGCATTACGAACATTTGATAACATACAATGTCAACCCCAAATATCAAATAAGCTAAATATAACATATATATATATATATACATACACTAATTGTCAACACCAATGTAAACATAAATTAATCAAATATGTACTGAACCGCTATATTATTAACACAAACACCAATAATAAAACCAAGGTTCATTACACACATATAGTAATAATGACAAAATATCGGACACATATCCAAATATGTTTTCATCATCATAAAACACATATGTGATAATTCAAATCAACCATTAATCGCATATTACTCTCATCCAAAACATCATATTTACAACCATCCTTTTCTCTTAAGTATAGAATCATTTTATTATTGTTTATTATAAAACTACTTTTATTTCTCTCAAACCAATAATAGTTCTTCTAAAATGAAAATATGCCTCAAAATACTTTATTGTAATCTCATTACTTCAAATTTCATAGTACGTAGCATTTTATATCAAAAATAGTTATTTACATCAAATTACCTTTCAAGCCAATAACGTTATTATTTTAAGTCAAAAATAATAAAATACGTATTAAATCTTTTTAATATTCTCCAAAACTAGTTCATTACTATTAATCTCAAAATAGTATAATTTTCACCAAAACTATATTATTATTTATAAAATTTCATTTTTTTCAAATAATAATAATAAACTTTCTAATTTTAGTTAAAAATATATTTACTGTTATTATTTGTGAATTTCCCTAGAAATTCATAAACAGTAACCTTATTGAATTTCGTCCATTAATTTCATTTAATTCAATAAACCGCTATTATTTGCAAATATCATAAAAAACAATTGATAACCTTATTTATCATTTATTTATCTAATTCTCCACTTGTTACATAATTTCATCCATCTTGTTTCAATTAATTACATTTAATAATACAATAATCAACAAGGCGCAACATATCTAAATATTCACAATACCTAAACAATTAACAATATATCACAACACGTATCAATAGTCATAATTTTTCATCAATGAATATGCATTTAATATTTTAAAATTCAATTAATTAAATTAAAATAACCATACCACATGTTTTTTCCAATAGTCTCCAAACTTTGTAAACATAGTGATTATTGTTTGAAATTTTGCCACAAGCCCAATGGAAAAAACCGCACATGAACCAGAGTTCATATATGAAAGATATTCGAGTTATAAGCGAGGGCTATTTTGGTAAATTAGAAATGAAATTAATAAAATAAATTTACCTTCACCATCCCGATCATCCCTCAAAACCATCAACCGCAACAATCACTATGCCGCCATCGACCACCAATCTATAATCCAACACCACCATCAGGCTCCTCGGCTCCAATTGAACCCGCCCCAACCACCACCCTCGATCACCACCTCACGTGCCAATGATGAACATGAATTCAGCCATTTATCAACAAATTCCATCTAATTAAACCCCATATTCTTTGATCGAACCATATAGATGAACACTCCTCATTGTCCTCTACAAGCCAGCGCCTTTCAGTCGACCAATAATTTCCATTTCACTGTTGAATCGAAAACCCTAATTTCAATGGCCAAGAATTGTTCATCAATTTCTGGCCAACTAAAGCATCGGGTTTGGATACTTTAGATATTAATCAGTTCTTTATTAATTTTCTAATCACCATTAGAGAGCAATTAGGTTGATTTTAGGGGATTAGGGAAGAAAACTGAAGATAGAGTAACAGCTAGGGTTCCGTGGCCTCAGTTATATAGTCGTTAGGTTGGGTCATGGGTTGTGTATCTGGTTTGGCATGAAACAACTACGTACACAATTTAAACACTATAGCCCCTCCATTTTGCAAATCGTAACTCCAAATGCATCAAAATTATATATCAAACTGATGAGCTCAGAAAGATTTACAATGGTTATAAACACGATACAACATTTTCCTAAAAATCAATTTTATTTAGTTTAATTTTTGCGGTGCCAAATTTGTAGGTCGTTACACTCAATAAGACCCAAGATCCCGTCAAGTTGTTAATCTATAGAAGGCAAAAACACCATATACAAAAGTATTTTGAATAACCTTGGTAAATCCCAAGTTCAAAAAAACATTCATGTATATTCAAAGGAATATGAGCAAGTAAGATTTCAAACTTAACTTCGATCATATCAATGGAAAAATGAGACTCGGGGAAAACTAGTAAGATCGGCTACAATGCCTTTGTTCTTCGAAAAGACTCGAACATTAAGAAAAGTATTTCAAAAATGAGGCAAATCAGCTCTCAGAATAGCATTAGCAATAACCAAGAATAACTATTGACATTAAAAGTCAATCTTTATGAATTTCTTTAGAACCTGAATGTTATTTTAGAAATAACTATTAAGAAAAAAAATACTGAAATTAATGCCTAGCAAAATATCAAGAAAATAGACAAGACCAAGTAATTAAACGATAAAACTAGGTTACGATAAACAATCGAAGGCATTAGCATATATCACAAAAAGGAAAATTCCTCCTTCATAATAAACAATACAATATGCTAGCGAGATATTTACTCAAAAACATACGACAAAATACATATACAAATTATGAAAAATTATGAAGTGTATTTATTAGAAATACACTTAATCATTATCCTACAATGACCTTGCCTCGGCCTTCGAATTATTCATATGTACCCGAGGGAGAGCTCCACAGCACTTGAACCTGGCCAATATCTATAATAATATTGCCCTAGCTTACCTCCGAGGACCCAGGATAACTGAATAAGGCATTGGAGACGTTGCAATATGAAGGCTTGTATCCCACACTATTCTTATAACACGGTTAAGCTTTCCCTTATCAGGAACATAAGGTTGGTCTTAAACACTAAAGCTTTAAGTGTGTATTCGTAACACCCTTTAATTTGAAGGAAATAAGACACCATCTTTCTATTTGGCTTTTGGCTTTAGCAATGGCCTCATCCTTAATTTTTATTGCAGCGATCTTCGATGCAAGTTAGCATCATATTGGTCCAACTCTTTTTATACTAACTAAAAGGGGTAACTCTCCTATCCTTCAGCTAGCTAGACCAAAGATAATTACTTGATTGGGGCTGAAGATGGGCTTCCATTTGTGACTGTGCAGCTTTTTGTTTAGAACCACGACTCGATGATAAAACTTTTGCTTTGTGTGTTGAAGGGAGCTTAACTAAACTTCTACCTCTCCCTTTCCGCCTCTTCAACTTCCTTTTCCCCAAGAAGGTTTGGTGTTACACCCCACCTCTATACCCATATCACTCAAGATTATTATTGAATAATACTATCGAGTAATACAGAGAATGAGGCGATGTGGGTGCGGCACACATGAGTATTCATTTGGACTAACATTGAGTACGTCTTATAATATAAAAATCACTCACCTCGACGTAAATAGTCTTAGTATGAAGCAATAAACATGTGTGGTTTTCGAGGGTAGAATGTTTAACGACGAATTTTCTATCGGATTAGAAAATCGTGGATAAATTTTGAAATAAAAATAACTACAAGTGCATGGCGCACTATCATAATACGTAGAGAGTACGGATCGATCCATAGGGAATTTTTAAGATTTTAAAATTTTCTAATCAATCAAATTAGACCAAAACGAGAAAATATTGTTAACTACAAGCAAAATGAAGACAACTAGAATTAAAATGAGATTAAAAACTATGGATTAGAGAACAATTTAGAGGCAAATCCACTCTCATATTTTTGTAAATCAATGACCAAACAATCTATGATCTCTATTTTTGATATTAAGTGAAATAACTGTTGTATTTATCATAAGCATGGTTTATTTATGTTATTAATTAACATAACTTAAACCATCAAACTATAATACAACAAATAAACCACTTGTCAATTCTTATGAAAATGAAGCCAAAGCAAAAGCTATTTTAAGTATGATCTATTTACTATTGTAATTAGTAATATATATCATCAAATTTTGTTTTTACTTTCATTTCAATATCAAAAATCAATTAGAAAATGATGATGTAAATTGTGTTCACGTTGAATAAAAATAGCTCATTTGCAAAAGCAATATACGCTATCAACCCACTTGTATAAACTTACATCAAAATCCACTTTCATGAGGCACAAATAAAAGATATCATAAATCATAGAAATGTAGAAATTACATAAAGTTAGAGAGCTTCATTACTTCTAAATTGAAGGAGTTTAGCTACTCATTTGTGTTATCAAATCAACACTTGTAAATTTCAACATTAAAAGTAAAGAAATTGTGATGACCCGGAATTTCTAGCAGTTTAAATTTGAATAGTTAATTTGTTTTAAATATTTAAAAGTTAATTTTAATTTGAATTTGAATTTAAGATATCAATATTTACTTGATAATGAAATCATTGAATTGTATAGCTTAAATATTGAATTTTATAATTGAAATTGGGTAAGTTGTTGAATCTGAGATTCTAAGCCTGTTTCAAATAATTTGAAAGCTTATAAAATCTATAATAAGGATACTGAAGAAATAGGAAGGTTGAAATTTGATTTAAACGTGATTTGTTCAATTTTGAAAATATATCGTTTAAATTGAATTTTAAAATAGCCTTCCGATGCACAGTCTCGGAATCCAACGAAACTAGTTCCATTGGATCCGTAATAGTTGGTTATTATCGGGTTTCAAGTTTCGTAATGATTGGGGTTGTTGTGGGAGCGTACGACATGTGAACGCGCTAAAATTTTGAACAAAAAAATAAAATTGAACACTTATTTACTTATATACGCATTGACCAAGTCAACTATGGATCCTTCTCGAGTACGCCTATTTTCTTCCGTTATCACGCAAATCTTTCTTTACCCTTAAAAAAATCAAATCAAATCACCTTCTGAAGGAAGCCAAAGCCTTCGTTATTTTAAATCGAAAACCTGCCTCTTTCTGTTAAAAAGCATGTATTTCATCTTAACGGAAAAAAAATCTAAGGAAACAAAATAATGGTCGAAGCCTATTCCCCACCTTTTCAATTCAGTCCTGTTCACAAATTCAGATTTGAAAATTAAGTCGACGGCTTCTTTCCATAAACCATGGCCGTAGTTCGAAGTCGCGACGGCATGGGGTTCGAATCGAGCGAAGTTCGTCGGCAAAGGGAAGGGGCTCTCGAACTTTAGGGTTTCGCATTTGCTTTGGGGGAGACACGATTTAAGGGAGGAGGTGAGCATCGACTACACGAAGGCGAGGTATCGATCGATCATGGGTGTGCTCGATTCGACTTATTGATGCCGAGAAGCCAGAAGAAGGCGTGCACTCGCGAGTGAGTGGTGGTAGCCGTCGTCGAGTTCGATGAGGAGACAGCTAGCACATTAGGTGGAGGGAGCTTCTCTGGAGTTTCTCGTTGGCCGATGGGGAGGAGAATTTGAGGCGAGGTGGGAGGCTCTGTGCAAAGTCGACAGTAGATGATAATCAGGGTGCAGGTGAGTACTCTCTGGATTTGTATCAAATTTAACTGGAATTTGGGAAATTTAGTTTCAACTTATGAAGACAGCAAGTTTAAAATTTAAATATGCTAGTTATTAAGAAAAAAAATATATATATATATATAAAATAATAAGATTTAATTACCAGGCTTGATGTAATAAATTATAATTCAGTGAGAGCGTTTAAATTAATTAATCAACTTATTGAATTTTTATAATTCGATAAGGAAGACTAGTCGGAACTAAGGTAATTAGTTAATTACATCAGTCAAATAGGGATTTAATTGCTCGAGATATTCATTATTAACAAAATCATTTAATATTATACAAGGTCTGATTTCTGATGGAAACAAGCTGGTTTGGGTGGATTGAAAATTTAAAAGGGAAAAACAAAGGGTGAGTAAATCTCACTTTGTTAGGTTTTCCTTTATTTAAATTCAAATAGGTAAAGTTAAATAATTGGTAGAATGATTAGGAAAATTGGATGTACCATGATGATATTTTGATTTGGATGGTTCTCGAATTAGTTGTGGTTTGACTCGAATATTGGGGTTCAAGTTGTTTAAAATTTAACTCATGATTAAGAAACTATTTTATTTTTAAGTTAATAACAGCTTAATGAATTATGATTCATTAAAATGGTAAAGTAATTACACAAATAATTAATTAATTCAATTAAGTATTAATTTGGGTTAATGAATCTAGTAATTAATGGTTGGACTTAATTGATTAATTAAGTTTAAGTTAATTAGTCAAGTGAAAGTAATTCAGAATAATTATTGGACGGTTTGGTAAATAATTACTTAAGGAAATTAACAAATTATAACTATTTCATGGAATAAATCAAGAGATTAATTAAGGATATTAATTAAGGATAAATTTGATTTACTTAATAAAAGTAAATAAATAGATAATGAATTACAGATTGAGATTAATCGGATGAGATTAATATTGTGGTTGAATGAAAGTAAATAATTTGGATTAGAACAAATTAAAATATAATTGGAAACAATTAATTAATATAATTAACGATGTAATTGAAGATTTATTAAGTAAGATTAATTAATCAGGTATAAGTGACATAGGGGAGGTTAATTAGTAAAAGTAATTGAGGATTAATGTAATAAAATAATTAATTAATTCGTGAAGATATTAAGATTTCTAAATACTCTTAGTTGAGACTAATTAGTATTGTGAAGTTAATTTAAGGGAATTACTTGAATGTAATAAATAAATAAAAATTGATCTAGGGTGATCAATTAAGAGGAATAGTGAAGGGTTGATTAATTAATTAATTTGAAATTACTATTGAATGAAGGAATTTAAGTGGATGGGTAAGTAATTCAACCAGAATTAATTTAATTAATTTGGAGGTGATTAAGTTTTGCTTATGGATGGTTGAATGGTATGGAATGTTTCGAATAAATTGATGTCTCTGATATGGGATGTTGGATTTTTCTTTTGGATAACTTGGGATAAGATAACATGAGTTTCCAAGAGATCGGGATCGGGTATTAGGAAATACCCGGAACCACTTCGAATTTTTATAAATTGCTTTTGAGAAATCTATAGGCAGAAATGAAATATTTTGAGTGAACTGGATTATTTCGTCTAAGTTTGGTACTTAGAAATTTATATGTGAAATAAGAGTTGCCTACAGTAAATTGTAAATTGGTTAGATTGATATAAGTTACCCGGGTTTATATAGGTTGATTTCATTGGTATTCCATACTAGTTGGATTTACTCACGCTGGTTTCCAGCCTGACCCGGGTGTTACTTTATGTAATGCTCGGGTCAGACCGAGTATTACAGTTTTCAGGTAGGTACGTTCTGGAGCTCAGGAGGCGAGCTGGATGGTGATATTGTATAGAGTATATCCACTGTATTTATATTATTGTTAATCTGGGACATGATAATTGTAAATATTCAGTGACTGTGTATAATGTGAAACTCTGATGTATTAAAAAGGTAATCGGCAGATATAGTATTCTTTTGCAACTGTTATTATTTATTATTATATTTTATCCGCTGCGATTGTGAGATGTTTGGTGTTTCTGTCCTTCTTATTCTATCTCTTTCTTCTTTTTCATAACTATCTGGAATTTTCGGGTTGAAAATTTCGGGTCGTTACATTTGGTATCAGAGCTGTAAGGTTAAGCGAGGACCTTAGCTCTGGTAGGGATTACTCATTTAGTAGAGTCTGTAGTACTCTTGAATGAGTTAAGAATAAATATTTGAGCGCGTACTTGTTATTTCCTTATAAAAAGATTTTAAATGATTTTATATAAAAATATATTTTGGTATACAAAGAAATATTTCTTTCTAATTAATATTAGGTGATTGGTTGTTAATTATTGGAACTAAAATTAAGGAATAATATAATACAACCAAACTGAAATTTAATAAAGATAAGTTTGAAATGGATTCAAACTGAAACTGAAGTTTAGAATTGGAATTAAATTAAGTAGGAAACAAAAATACAACTAAATAAAAACTTAACTGATTTTAAATGAAATTCTAAATCTAATCCCAGAATTTGAAAATTTGGTTGAAAGTATTGAAAATAATAAATAAGTATTATTTGGATAACTGAGATTTGTTGAAAACAATGGGTTGTTTGAAATTGATTTGAATTTAAAACCAAAGGTGGTTTAAAATTGTAAAACATGGCTGGGAGGGCCAAGAAATAAATATGTATATATATGTATGGATATACATGATATTAAAGATAATTTGAAATAAACTCTGTGAGGTTGAGTTTTGATTTTTCCCTGAAATGTGATATTAAAACCCAAAGTGATATAAGTTTTGAACTTATAAAAGGGAAAGAATTTGAAGTTTGAAGTGGGAAATTCAATGTGAGAATGAGGTTGACTGGACTAAGTAAATTGAATTTAACTTGGAAAGATAAATGGTTGATTGGAATTGGGAATGAGTGTGATCTCAAACGGTTTGAGATTTAAAAATTGAAAATGGAGGGACGTTTTCAAATAAATTGGATGTTATCATCCTATTGTTAATAAAAAAAATTAAATTGAGAATGGAATTGTATAAATAGAATAAGTTTGAATAATTGAATTGTAAAATAAACTTGTTAAGAACTGGCTTCAAACTGGAAAATTAGATTGAATAATAAATTAAAATTTTAAAATAAAATTGTATTGAATTTTGAAATACATAAGCAAAAATAATTTAAAATGAGAATTTTGAGAAATTGGGCTCAGAAATTAAAATGATTAAACACTTTGATTTAAAGGTTAATTTGGTTTAAAGAGTTAAACCAATCTTTGAGAATCTAACTCGAATTTCTATAATTCGAGATAGTTTAAATTCAAGATTGAATTGAATTAGTTTAAAATTGAATTTGGTTTGAAGTAATTGGATTGGTGATGGAGGATGTATAAGTTTAAAATTTAAATGAGAAATTGGATTGGAGTAAATTGAAGTGATTTGGATTCTGAAATTAAATTGATAATAATTCAAATTGCTTGGGATAATAGGAAATTATAATTAAAATTGAACAGGATTAAAATCAACTTGAATTCGATGTAAATTTGGGATGGAATCAAGATTGATTCAACTTGAATTGAGAATTAATCAAGTCCAATGGAATTTGGAATTATTTGAATTGGAATTGGGTCAATTTAAATGGAGATTTAAATTGAATTGTTGGAGAAGTGAACAGTTTTGACTCTGGACTATTTTTAATAAAATTGTTTTTAATATAAATTTATTTTTCCAAGCTATTGAATACATACAACCCTTCTTTCTTAAACATCAAACTATTTTATACTTGTTTTACAAATATTTTTGAAGCTATTTAACCATTTTTCAACTATTTTCTAAATTAATTACTATTTTTCAACTATGTTACAAACTAATTACTATTTTACAACTATTTTACAATTATCTAAATTTTCTGAAAACTATTCAACTATTTTTCAACTATTTTACAATTAGTTAACTATTTTATAGTTATTTTGTAAACTAATAACTATTTTTCAACTACTTATCTATTTTTAAAATTTTCAAGCTATTTACTAAAACTGGTCGGAGTTCAAACTGTTAATTGGTTTAACTACCCAACTGAGGTAAGAATTGAAGTGACAATTCAATGGGAATTAAAGGAAGTGTGATTAGAAGGAAATTGATCTTGGGAAAAAGTAATCAAATTTGAATATTTGATTTTTAACAAACAAGGTTATATATCTTTGTCATATAAGATAAATCTTCCATTGTTAAATCTATTGCTGGAAGAAAGGGATTTTTGAACATGTTTGAAGTATAAAAGGAGTTTATACGAGTTTGAAATGATCCAAATTTTTGGAAGTTATATATATTTGAATATATAATGGAATCTTTTGAGGATTTTGGGAAAAAGGTTTTGAGAACCTTTGAATTTGGAAGGCTTTTGATTTTGGGTAAAATCAATATTGAATTTGGAAAGCCTAGTTGAGAATTATCGATTTTGGGATAATCGATTTTGTGTAAAGGAGCTTTGTATGATATCATACTAAGTGTATGATTTAAAGATACTATATGTATAGTATAAAGTGTTTTGATGATTGCTCTGGGAAAAAAGGCGCTCCCTTGAAATGAGCTTCTCATGTGTGACAGCCCGCAAATCCGTACCCCTTGAATCAACACTATTCTACCTCTATTAACTCAAGTGGCACAGAATTACGAACCATTAGGGTTAAAGAAGAAGAGATAGAAGAAGAAGAAGAAACTAACAATAACAGAATCTCACAATCGCAGCGGAATAAACTATAATAATGAATATAGAACTTTACACAAAATGAAATCTAAACTTTTTATACATCACATCATCAGAGTTTCTCATACCTCAACAATCTCAAATCAGACATACCATACAATCACAGCAGCGGACCATACATATATATATAGATAATACGTCTCGGCTTCAGCTCCTCTCCTGCTCCAAAGCATCAAGTCCTGTATAAATAATACTCGGTCTGACCCGAGCATTATAATGAAATAACACCCGAGTCAGTCTGGAATACCAGCTGATAATAATGCATCCAAATTTATTATTAAAGTTTCAAAATCCTTTGAAAACAAAAGCATCTCGTAAGACCACGCCACAAATAAACATGTCGGGTTTTTACCTTACGATAGCTAAAACCCTTTTTATAGAAATCCTCTGATATTATAATAGGGTCTATTCACAAATACTTATAAAATAGCCGAAATTGTTACATTTATTAAATTCCAGCTACTAGCCACCTAAGTGGGTAATACAAACAAAACTCGTACAAGGCTCGTAGGGAGAATGGATTTCCAACAATGACTAGGCACTGGGGTACCACCTGTCACAGTACGGGGCCTAGATCACCGTACCGAGGACTACTCCCTTCATCCCCTGCAACACAAGGCCGGAACCATTCCTTACTGAACAGTCCCGAACAAGATAAACCCCGTGGTTGGCGCGACCAACCACCCACTAAGCCGAAATATAATAAGGGACATCTAGACAGGGGAATTATCTTGTCCTGCTTGGGCATGACCCACCTAACCTTGCTGCATATCCCCTGATTTTCAGTCATTCCCATTTGATGAGGCTTGAGGCTAAACGTTACCTTTAGAACGTTTTTCACTTAGAATGCCCATCGTCCACCTGACGATGTTTCGCAAGCATTCGTCTATACAAGTCCGTCCCGGGTTCGAACGGAACCGAAGGCACTATTCCTACTACATCCATTTTGGAAATATCCTCAGGATTAGTAGCGACTAGCCCTTGCACTTCACTGCTACATCTTCGACTCCGAACACGTTTTTCGCATGAAACGTACAAATCGGATCGAAGTGGTTTTCGAGAAATAAATCTCGATCCCGGTCTCTTCGAAACGATCAACGCATTGTCCAATATTGATAGTCGGTGATTTAACTATCAATTTATATTTATAAACATCCATAAGCATCCATCACACAATAAATAATATTCCATATTATTTATTTACCTCAAATATCTTTACCAGATATATATTTCAAATTTCCAAATCTCGTTTGAAAACAATTCCCAAAACTCTTTCCTTACAAGGAAAATCCTTTACCATTTATTCCCAATGGAAATAACCAAGTTCAACCAATTTAGATTTAAAACAGTTAAAATACTTTATACTGAAATATGCTTTAAAATATGCAAATTTACTTCTAGTTATTTACTCAAAATAAAATTTTAAAATATTTAAACACAACTATTTATAAGACATAACTTAATCAAAAATAAGGTTTTGGTTATACTATATTTAAAAATAGAGTTTAAAAGAAATTAATAATTTCAAACAACTTATTCCCAAAAACTAGCCTTTAAGTAAGTCCATTTGTAAAAATAATTATTAAGGCATTTGTAAAATTTACTCTTGCTAATTTATTTATAATTACTTTAAAATGGTAATTTTCAAACACTTTTTTTTTTACAAGCTGGAATTTTAAAAACTTCCTTTTTATAAAACAGTTTAAACTCGAACTTGGGTTTTTCCCAGGAAATCTCATTTCCACTTAAATATCATAGAAATCCTTCTCACGATTTCTGTCAGTTTATTTCAATTTAGTTTTATGGTTTAATAATATAAATTTATTTTCCCATTTATCAACTAATAACTTTTCTCTTTGTTAATCAATTCAGATTTACCCAATTTTCAATCTTCATTCTAAATAGATTTCAAATTTTAATTCTTTAAAATTCATTAATTAACAATATCCTTTATTTCTCTAGAATTCAATTTATCCATTTACAATTAATTATGGATTTATAATTTACTCGGCAATATTCCAATTAAATTTTATTTCAGTTTTCATTCAATAAATCCTAATTTTATATTTCTTTAAATTCCTTATTTATAAATTTCTTAATTTCTTTTTGAAAACCCAATTTAATTTCTTTATAATTAAAACTCCAATTTTCTTTATAATTAACATTATAGGTTTAAAGTTTATACCACAATATCACAACGCAATTCAATTCCAAATTTATCAATCACAATATAAAAACAGGCATCATCATCAATTATAAAAATATTACTACACTGTGAGGAATCCAGTTGGATCCCTCCAACCTGTTTTCCCTGCATCCACAAATATTAGCACATCACATATATATATCAATTCAATTTGATAATAATTAACATATTCAGCTAAACATCCAAACAAACAATCAATACTAGCTGTCTACTTTACTAGTATCCAGATGTGAGTGAGAATAACTCACCTTGAGTTCGGCGAGCGTTCGAAGTTCAAATTAAACCGGACAGCGTCCGATTTAACCCAAATTTCTACTTGCCCGGAATGACTCCGGATCTGCACCATCGCGTAGTACTCTTTCCTGCGATTCCAACGCTACCAAATTTGTTGAATTCTGATCACACATGAACTAGATATGAATTTTATAATTTGACAAGTTTTAAAACAAATTTTACTTTATTTTAATATTTAAATAATACCAAAACAAACACGGGCCGACCCCTTCCTCTTCCTCTACAATCACGCGATGTCCAGGAACAAAGAAACCCAACGCACGCGACTTAGGTTTAGATGCCGCTCCACACACGAACTCCGAGAGAACGATCAAGCACCACCACGCGGAAGCTCGTCTCGACCTCCACCTGCACCCACCACGCGCGCGAGCTCGGTCGCCACCTCGCACCAGAAAC
Source organism: Allium cepa (assembly GCA_030765085.1). Lineage (NCBI taxonomy): Eukaryota > Viridiplantae > Streptophyta > Magnoliopsida > Asparagales > Amaryllidaceae > Allium > Allium cepa. The sequence continues at coordinate 950,375,654 of CM060928.1, read as the reverse complement.
CGTGCGCGAATAGTACACGAACGCGGCTCCCCCACGCCTCCAATCAACGATGATACTCCGAATCACCCGTTGGATCTGAAGCCTACGTCGATCACTACGATATTCTAGTTGAAAATTTTGCGAAATAACGCGAGGATTGATTGCAAATTGGAGGAGAACAAGGATCATTTTCGGCCATGAATGATGTTAGAGGCGGCGGCCTGAATATAGTCTAGGGTTTAGTAGTATAAACGTGTATATAAATGTTATTTAATATTATTTTATTAATATAATTTCTCAAGTTAACAGTTAATGCAAACGACCCCCAATTCTCACGTTCCGACAGGCGATCCTATGGTTTTTCCGTGTTCCGGACACAATGGAACAAGTTTCGTAAGCTAATTTGATCGTATGTGCGAGTTACGGAATTAAACGTTCAATTTTAAATTAAATCGATTAAAACGATTTCGATGCGTTTCGAGCTGCCGGGGTCAAACGACAACTCCGATTGCTACGAAAATTGAAATCCGGTAATAACTAACTATTACGGATCCAATGAAACTGGTTTCGTCGAATTCCGAGACTGTGCCCCGGAAGGCTATTTTAACTCGTCTATTAAATCAAGTGATTTTCGAAATTATCGAAAACACTCAAAATTTCCACTTTTCAAATTTTATTAAATTAACAATAATTCATATAAAATTTATAAGCACATTAAAAATCATTTTGGCTCATTCCGGACTTAAATCGAATTAATTGCAATATTTACTAATATTAAATTCATTTTAAATTATTATAAAATTCCAAATATTAATTTATTGACCTAAAAATTCGTCTAAAATTTCCACCATGCTATTTACACTCAGATAGCCCAAGATAAATTTTTAAAACCCTTTTATCACTATTTACATCCAGAGTTTCTTTTATTTCAATTCTGAATATTATATTATTATTGTTCAATTTTCAAATTAAATCCACACCTTAGAAATTTTAACTTATTAATATAATTTAAACCAATTCCTTTAGTTTAAAATAACTCTTAAACCCATAGTAAACATTTAAAATGAATTAAATGTTCACAAATCCCATGTTAAAAATTCCGGGATGTTACATTCCTTCCCCCTTATAAAAATTTCGTCCCCGAAATTTGTATAAGGTAGAACATACTCTCAAACCTATTTACTTACCCCATTTGCTTAGTTAAAAGCTTATATACACTTCACAAAATCCCTTTTTGTTCAATTCCCAAACCTATTTGCTTTATTAACTCTAAAGCTTAAATTTTTACTTATAACTTCCCAGGTTATTTAACTTTTCCCAAAACCCCAAAAATTTTCTAACTCCCAAAATTTACGGAAAATTTTGGCAGAGTCTCCCCTGTACGGAGGAGCTTCTGCGACATCGCAGGATACACAAATATATATACATCGGCCCACACGGCCGGAAACCAGAATATAACACAATATATATATCATTTTCCCAATTATATTTGCGTAGGCGTACCTTTTTAGCAAATTTTAATAGCAAGCGGTTAATATTATGCATATACGTGCTCCAACTCTCTCGAACGCCTCCCGCACCTGTACTTACTCAAACAAACTCATTAGCTTACAATAATATGAACATTTTATTAGCATTACCAATATAAATGTAAGCCAACACAACCATTTCATAAATCTTAACCAACAAACCAATTTCATAGCCTAACCAAGCAAATTTCATAATAATGCATGTTAATCACCTTTAAAAACAATTTCACAATTTCGACATTGTTTCAATAATGTTAACCACGTTTTATTAACAATTCAAAGATGTCAATCGCTTTCCAAATCTCTTATCCAAGTCCAACTTCATTTTATTACACTTAAATGATTTATACTCAAATCAACTATATACAATCCATATTTATTTCAACCAATTCATTTCTATTTCAATATGATTACATATGCCTTGCTTATATTTCTTTATTTTAGCCTATATTCCCAATTTGATTTACAATCAAATTTTATTTTAAACATGAAACATTTGCATTTCCTTTACCAATCATCTACCAAATCACTTAATTGGATTGCGATTATCTAATTAATTTAAAACCATCTTCTTTAAGTAAATTCGCTTGCATTTATATATAAACTCATAGAATTAGATTTTAAATCCATATCAAATTATTCAAATATTTATTCACTTAAGTTTAATGAAAATTTCTATGCAGGTTGTGGTTATTCAAACAAATAACCAATTCTTAAGCTTATACCATTTAAAATTAATTTCAGATTAGACTTTTATTACTTTCATTCAATTTGCATAGTTCGCCATCCAAGCATTCTTATTCCATTTCAATTTTTAATTCAATTTCTTATTCACACCGCACGATCATCATTTAAGTTCAAATTAATAACATCTCATTCTATTTCATTTACAGCCCCAACATTTTTGCTTTATCACAATTATTGAATTATATCTCAAATCTTATATTTCCAATTCATTATCCAATAGATTTATATGAATATCCTTCCATTCTGGATTATTGACAACTCATACATCTTTAATTTATCACAAAAATTAATTAATACCATTTCACTTGCAATTCAAATTTTATTTTTTTTTCCATATCAATCAAATTCCAATCCCTTTACAAATTTTGAATGTTCTTTGTCTATTTATTCGATCCATTTTAGATTTATTTTATTAGCAAAGAGCCCACTTAAATTATTTCACTCATTTGAATTTTATTCACAATTCAAATCATCATTAATATATTCAAATTCCATTACTCATTCTCCCTTCCAATATTTATTACCAAAATTAAATCCCAATCCAAACTGGATTTTTATTTACCTTCAAATTTTGACTAATTATCAAATTCTATCCATTACAATACAAATTCCATTAATTTGTAATTTAATTCAGTCAATAACCTAATCCATATTAGGTTTAATTCACTTTCCCAATTTACTCTGAATCCATTTATAATATCACCATTTTCCCATTATTCCATTTAACAATTTAAATTCCTACCTTTCCCTTTTGTTTTTATATTATTCATTTATTCAATTGAAATTCAATTTCAACTTCATTACCAAAACAAGTTTTTTTTTCCCATACATAAGTTCAAGACTTATTTGCCACTTAAGAACATCCACATTTATGTTCTCACTTTACAATTCATTTAGGAACAAATTTTGAATTTGCCACACCATTCAACTCTTTCCATTAATAGATTTCAATTTCACTTCCATTCAAGAGTTTAGATTGTTTACTAAATCCATTTTCATTTTATAATCATAAGTTTAAATTATAACCCTTAATAACTTAAGAATATGAATTTCTTTATGCAATTATAAGAAATTTACATTTCACCTTTATATCCAATTCAATTTAATTTTAATTCATTTAGATCTAATTCAAATTCAAATTCTCAATTTTAAATTTTCCATTTCATTTAGATTTACTTCCATTTCAAATTCACAATTTTAATTCACCAAATACAAGTTCAAAACTTGTTTACTAAGTGAAGATTATTCACTTCTTTTATACCCCACTTTACCTTATCTCAATCCACATTCATTTGAGATTAAATTTAGAATCCACCCTTCCATTCCATTATTTCCCATTGTGATTATAATTTCCATTTCTATTTTATAAGTTCACCAACTTATTTATTTTAAAGCTTATATAGCTCATTTTAATCCATTTACATCTTATAATCACAATCTCAGATTTTACATATATATGTTTCACTGAATTCTTAAGGTTACTAATCTTCTTTCACCTTAATCCTTTGCTAATTTCAAATCCATAGTTTCAACTATAAGCATAACACCTGATAGCTCAGGAGTTCAATTCATTTCACAATGACCCACAATTCCTAGGTCATCTTACATTTTAATTTAATTCAAATCAATTTTATTTTAAGTCCAATTTATTTTACTTATCCAGGTTTAATTCAAATTTCAATTCACTTCAACATATTTTAGCCACTTTCATTTTCTTAAGTCAAGTTTTAATTCTAAGATTAAAATTTTCATTTCTTCCTTCTTATTAGCATCAACTTTACGTAATAAATCCAATACTTAATCCAATTTAAATTTACACATTATATAATTAGAATTTTCCCAGAATTCAATTTACCCGGTTTTATTTCAAAACCGTTTTGAAATAATAATCAATACCTACCCATTAGGTATATCAAATCAAATCCCCAGGTTTTCCAAAACAACTTGTTTATACTAAAACAAATCTTCCTCCTTTGAAATTTCCAAAACAACTAGCATACCCAAAATCCAAACAATACCTTAACCAAGTACTAGGGAAGCAATCCATCACTTTAGAAACTCGAAAATGAATTCTAATGATGTGGCCAGCATCATCAGGATTATTTTCCAGCGACTGAAGTGAGTTCAATGCTTCTTACTTTCCCAAATTCATTTCAAAACAGTTGCCATTCAAAAATACTTCTCAAAACAATATTCCATTATTGCCTTTCAAACACTTGGAAAAAAAAATACTATCAAACATTTCCAAGATTTTAAATTTCCAAACCTTTGGTTTTCAATCTATTTAAAATCTTTTTCAAAACTTTCGGGATTTAAATTCTGGTTTAATTTAAGTTTAGTTATCCTCTTTTGTATAATTTATACTCACAGAATTTATTTCGTTATAACCATTTCAAATCTTAAATCAAATTTTAGATTCTTATTTGATTATAGTATCCACATCCAAACAATCAAACATATATAATATTTCAGAAAATTATTTCTCTTATATCAAAATATAATTTTGGGTAAAATTATTTCATTTACCCACCTTTAAAAACAATACTATGTCAGTTTATCTTGTTCAAGAGTTTAGAAACCCCTATCGATACGGTTGTACTTCCCGTACCGACCAGAATTCATAAACACTCAACCGATAAGTCAACACGGTATAAAAAAACAATTTTATATGCACTAACAAGTACGCTCTCATATCTATTATTACTCTCAACTCATTGTAGAGTACTATTGACTCTATTAAATGAGTAATTACCCCACCAAAGCCTAGGTTGTCGCCAACCTAAGCTCTGATACCAAGTGTGACAGCCCGCAAATCCGTACCCCTTGAATCAACACTATTCTACCTCTATTAACTCAAGTGGCACAGAATTACGAACCATTAGGGTTAAAGAAGAAGAGATAGAAGAAGAAGAAGAAACTAACAATAACAGAATCTCACAATCGCAGCGGAATAAACTATAATAATGAATATAGAACTTTACACAAAATGAAATCTAAACTTTTTATACATCACATCATCAGAGTTTCTCATACCTCAACAATCTCAAATCAGACATACCATACAATCACAGCAGCGGACCATACATATATATATAGATAATACGTCTCGGCTTCAGCTCCTCTCCTGCTCCAAAGCATCAAGTCCTGTATAAATAATACTCGGTCTGACCCGAGCATTATAATGAAATAACACCCGAGTCAGTCTGGAATACCAGCTGATAATAATGCATCCAAATTTATTATTAAAGTTTCAAAATCCTTTGAAAACAAAAGCATCTCGTAAGACCACGCCACAAATAAACATGTCGGGTTTTTACCTTACGATAGCTAAAACCCTTTTTATAGAAATCCTCTGATATTATAATAGGGTCTATTCACAAATACTTATAAAATAGCCGAAATTGTTACATTTATTAAATTCCAGCTACTAGCCACCTAAGTGGGTAATACAAACAAAACTCGTACAAGGCTCGTAGGGAGAATGGATTTCCAACAATGACTAGGCACTGGGGTACCACCTGTCACAGTACGGGGCCTAGATCACCGTACCGAGGACTACTCCCTTCATCCCCTGCAACACAAGGCCGGAACCATTCCTTACTGAACAGTCCCGAACAAGATAAACCCCGTGGTTGGCGCGACCAACCACCCACTAAGCCGAAATATAATAAGGGACATCTAGACAGGGGAATTATCTTGTCCTGCTTGGGCATGACCCACCTAACCTTGCTGCATATCCCCTGATTTTCAGTCATTCCCATTTGATGAGGCTTGAGGCTAAACGTTACCTTTAGAACGTTTTTCACTTAGAATGCCCATCGTCCACCTGACGATGTTTCGCAAGCATTCGTCTATACAAGTCCGTCCCGGGTTCGAACGGAACCGAAGGCACTATTCCTACTACATCCATTTTGGAAATATCCTCAGGATTAGTAGCGACTAGCCCTTGCACTTCACTGCTACATCTTCGACTCCGAACACGTTTTTCGCATGAAACGTACAAATCGGATCGAAGTGGTTTTCGAGAAATAAATCTCGATCCCGGTCTCTTCGAAACGATCAACGCATTGTCCAATATTGATAGTCGGTGATTTAACTATCAATTTATATTTATAAACATCCATAAGCATCCATCACACAATAAATAATATTCCATATTATTTATTTACCTCAAATATCTTTACCAGATATATATTTCAAATTTCCAAATCTCGTTTGAAAACAATTCCCAAAACTCTTTCCTTACAAGGAAAATCCTTTACCATTTATTCCCAATGGAAATAACCAAGTTCAACCAATTTAGATTTAAAACAGTTAAAATACTTTATACTGAAATATGCTTTAAAATATGCAAATTTACTTCTAGTTATTTACTCAAAATAAAATTTTAAAATATTTAAACACAACTATTTATAAGACATAACTTAATCAAAAATAAGGTTTTGGTTATACTATATTTAAAAATAGAGTTTAAAAGAAATTAATAATTTCAAACAACTTATTCCCAAAAACTAGCCTTTAAGTAAGTCCATTTGTAAAAATAATTATTAAGGCATTTGTAAAATTTACTCTTGCTAATTTATTTATAATTACTTTAAAATGGTAATTTTCAAACACTTTTTTTTTTTACAAGCTGGAATTTTAAAAACTTCCTTTTTATAAAACAGTTTAAACTCGAACTTGGGTTTTTCCCAGGAAATCTCATTTCCACTTAAATATCATAGAAATCCTTCTCACGATTTCTGTCAGTTTATTTCAATTTAGTTTTATGGTTTAATAATATAAATTTATTTTCCCATTTATCAACTAATAACTTTTCTCTTTGTTAATCAATTCAGATTTACCCAATTTTCAATCTTCATTCTAAATAGATTTCAAATTTTAATTCTTTAAAATTCATTAATTAACAATATCCTTTATTTCTCTAGAATTCAATTTATCCATTTACAATTAATTATGGATTTATAATTTACTCGGCAATATTCCAATTAAATTTTATTTCAGTTTTCATTCAATAAATCCTAATTTTATATTTCTTTAAATTCCTTATTTATAAATTTCTTAATTTCTTTTTGGAAACCCAATTTAATTTCTTTATAATTTAAACTCCAATTTTCTTTATAATTAACATTATAGGTTTAAAGTTTATACCACAATATCACAACGCAATTCAATTCCAAATTTATCAATCACAATATAAAAACAGGCATCATCATCAATTATAAAAATATTACTACACTGTGAGGAATCCAGTTGGATCCCTCCAACCTGTTTTCCCTGCATCCACAAATATTAGCACATCACATATATATATATCAATTCAATTTGATAATAATTAACATATTCAGCTAAACATCGAAACAAACAATCAATACTAGCTGTCTACTTTACTAGTATCCAGATGTGAGTGAGAATAACTCACCTTGAGTTCGGCGAGCGTTCGAAATTCAAATTAAACCGGACAGCGTCCGATTTAACCCAAATTTCTACATGCCCGGAATGACTCCGGATCTGCACCATCGCGTAGTACTCTTTCCTGCGATTCCAACGCTACCAAATTTGTTGAATTCTGATCACACATGAACTAGATATGAATTTTATAATTTGACAAGTTTTAAAACAAATTTTACTTTATTTTAATATTTAAATAATACCAAAACAAACACGGGCCGACCCCTTCCTCTTCCTCTACAATCACGCGATGTCCAGGAACAAAGAAACCCAACGCACGCGACTTAGGTTTAGATGCCGCTCCACACACGAACTCCGAGAGAACGATCAAGCACCACCACGCGGAAGCTCGTCTCGACCTCCACCTGCACCCACCACGTGCGCGAGCTCGGTCGCCACCTCGCACCAGAAACCGTGCGCGAATAGTACACGAACGCGGCTCCCCCACGCCTCCAATCAACGACGATACTCCGAATCACCCGTTGGATCTGAAGCCTACGTCGATCACTACGATATTCTAGTTGAAAATTTTGCGAAATAACGCGAGGATTGATTGCAAATTGGAGGAGAACAAGGATCATTTTCGGCCATGAATGATGTTAGAGGCGGCGGCCTGAATATAGTCTAGGGTTTAGTAGTATAAACGTGTATATAAATGTTATTTAATATTATTTTATTAATATAATTTCTCAAGTTAACAGTTAATGCAAACGACCCCCAATTCTCACGTTCCGACAGGCGATCCTAAGGTTTTTCCGTGTTCCGGACACAATGGAACAAGTTTCGTAAGCTAATTTGATCGTATGTGCGAGTTACGGAATTAAACGTTCAATTTTAAATTAAATCGATTAAAACGATTTCGATGCGTTTCGAGCTGCCGGGGTCAAACGACAACTCCGATTGCTACGAAAATTGAAATCCGGTAATAACTAACTATTACGGATCCAATGAAACTGGTTTCGTCGAATTCCGAGACTGTGCCCTGGAAGGCTATTTTAACTCGTCTATTAAATCAAGTGATTTTCGAAATTATCGAAAACACTCAAAATTTCCACTTTTCAAATTTTATTAAATTAACAATAATTCATATAAAATTTATAAGCACATTAAAAATCATTTTGGCTCATTCCGGACTTAAATCGAATTAATTGCAATATTTACTAATATTAAATTCATTTTAAATTATTATAAAATTCCAAATATTAATTTATTGACCTAAAAATTCGTCTAAAATTTCCACCATGCTATTTACACTCAGATAGCCCAAGATAAATTTTTAAAACCCTTTTATCACTATTTACATCCAGAGTTTCTTTTATTTCAATTCTGAATATTATATTATTATTGTTCAATTTTCAAATTAAATCCACACCTTAGAAATTTTAACTTATTAATATAATTTAAACCAATTCCTTTAGTTTAAAATAACTCTTAAACCCATAGTAAACATTTAAAATGAATTAAATGTTCACAAATCCCATGTTAAAAATTCCGGGATGTTACATCATGAGTGCCACCGGGTGGTGCTGCCTTGAGCCCGGGGGGGTTCTAAAGTTGATCCTGTGAGGAGTCCGGACAAAACTAGTTCCTGAGGATTATGAGTTGAGTTTACCATAGCGTAAGTCGTGTGTGCCGCGGAGAGCCAACGGTTACATGGACTTTTGTTGTGACTGCAACGTAACCCGGGATGTAACTGCGACCTATGGTAACATTGCGAAAGTCGTGTGTTCCGCTGAGAGCCAACGGTCTGCGTTTGAGTTTATCTCGGTAGACTGCGACCTATGTAGCAGTGGAGAAGTTTCATTTCGACAGCGAAAATCAGAGGCCGCTGAGAGCCTACAGTTACATGGACTTTTGCTGCGACGGCAACGTAACCCTGGATGTAACTGTGATCTGTTGTGTGGGTTCCATGGCGTAATCGAGAGTGCCGCGGTGAGCCTGCAGTTACATGGACTTTTGTTACGACTGCAACGTAACCCTGGCGTGTAACTGTGACCATGGAATGGGGGTGATGATTTCCAGAGCATCCTCACAAAAAAAAAATTCCTCTAATTTCAAAATTGTTTTCTATATTTTCAATAAATTATTTTCCAAGTATTTTCACTAGATGTTGGAAACGAGTTTGCCAAGTACTTATAGATTTTCAGTCCTACGCCTGATCAACGTATGACTGAATTTCTGTGAGAACGAGGATGAACTGGTTGAGACATCAAGTTATAAGAAATATTTTTATAAAAGCTATTTTAATAATATAAGGTGGATTTAAAGGCATTTCTAAATTGTTAAAATAGAAGTGTTGAAATTTTGGGAAAATGCAAGGGGAAAATCCAAACTGGAATTATAAAATAAAATTGGGCTCGGGAAAAATTTAAATGATGCGATTCTTTGTAATAAAATCAAATCTTGATATAAAATTGGAAGTAAGCTAATTAGCTAAATAATTGTTTGATTGAATATGTTAATAAAATTTAACTTTGATAATTAAATGGATTATAAATAAAATATGGAGTTTGGAAATGAATTAGGATTGTAAATAGAATTCAACTTGAATAGGATAATGAATTGAATAAGGAAAATGCTTTAGAATGTAAATAAAATAGAGTTGGATTGAAAATGTGATGGTTGACTTACAAATAAAATTCAAGGATTGATTTGAATAATGTTTAATGAAATTTGCAAGAAAATTGGATATAAGAGAAGTGATTATAATAGAAATGGTTTGAGTTGTAAAACGAAACCCAAGTGAATAGAAATAAATTGAGAATGACCTTATATTGATAAAATAAATTCGATAACGAATTAAGTACGTAAATTTAAAATTTAAAATGGGTTAATTGAGTTAAATATTAAATGGATGAAATCTGATAGAATAAAAACTAAATCAAGTTGTGATTGGAATTGGATTATCCGGCTGAACTTAAATTTGGTGGTATATTAATTTGAAGTGTAAATGAATTAAGTATATGCTTGGATATTAGTTTGATAAAGTGAGAAGGTGAATTTAAAATTTAAAATTTAAAATTTAAAATTTAAAATTGATGGGCTAACTAAATTTAATGGAAGTTGATTAAATGAGGATTAAATGGGAGTAATCTTAAGTTGATGTTGGAATAAATTAAAATAAATTAACTTAAGTTTAAAATTTATGAAAGCTCGGCTTCGAATAAGGATAAAAGCCCATTGAATAAAAGCTCGGTTTAAATTAATTTGGGAATGGTTAGTATTACACAAGCATGGATGTGTCGAGCTAAATAAAATGATTGTGAATAAATTAAAATGGAATTGAATTAAATAAAACTGAGTTGGAATCAATTTTAATAGGTTATAAAACTTAAATAATTAATTATTCACATGGATATTATCAAATTGCGTAGAAATGATTATCGTTTAACGTAAGCGAGATTTAATCAAATTAAATGCTATGAATTAGTGGAAGCGATATAATTGATTTTTGAATCAATTGAAGTGAATATGAGATTGTTTCGCTTAAAATGAGTTGAATGCAAGTAATTGTGTGTAAACCATTAAAATTGAATGAAAAGGCATATAAATTTGGTTGGAAACAATTAGATGTGCTTTAAAACGTATAAATTGCTTATTGGAAGTGTTTGGTGCTTGTTATTTATGTAATGCTTGTGTTTAGCTATTAAAAGTAAGTGAAATGTTAATAGATTTTCTATGTATGACACTTACGTATTTAAATTGAGTAAGTACAGGTACAGGGAAGCCGTTTGGCTAGATTTGGGGTATGCTAATTGCTAAAATTTATAAGCTGCTTGCTTAAATAGCTAAATAAAGGTACGCCTACGCAATTAAAATAGGAAATATGAACTGTTTTTGCTTTTTCCGACCGTGTGGGTCGATGTATACATATTTATATCTTTTGTCAAATTGCAAAAGCTCCTCCGTACAAAGGAGACTCTGCCAAAAATTTTCGAAAATTTTGGGAGTTAGAAATTTTTTGGAAAATTTTGGTTAACGACAAAACAATTTCAAATGGGAAACTTAAAAATAACTAGTAAATGAAACTAATATAAATCAGTTTAAATGAAAGATATAACTCCATATTAGAAATCGAAAATAAATTGAATTCATAGAAACGGTGGAAACTAAGTTGAATAGAAGTAATGCGAAGGCTTCTGTAAGAAAATGTATACAATGATTTGAAAAATTACGATTGGATATTGTGTTAAATAGAATATGCAGGTGTTATAAAGGAAAAAGGAAATTGGATTGGTTCTAAAAGATAAATTTGAATTGCCCGACTTAAAGGTACGTATTGTGATTCTGTATGATATTGGATTGGGTTTTTGATGTAGCCACTTGGCTTTTGTTTTCTTTTTGGAATGTGGGAGCCCATAGAGGCCTTTTGTAGTAGTACCGAGCTAGCCGCGCAAAGGAGACGCTGGCAAAAAATTTCGGGAATTTAGAGAGTTAGAAAAATTTTGAGAAATTTTGATAATTCAAAATTTGGTTTTAAATTGAAACTTAATTGATTGAGCAGAAGAGTATTGATTGAAACTATAGAAGGTTTTGGGAAAGTTGGAGAAGGTGATAGTGGGCCTTTAATAAAAGATAATTGGTAGGATGTTGAATTGTGAATTATGGAAAAGATAACCGGGTATTGGTCAATTCTTCCTAATTAGTAATTTCGGGGACGAAATTCTTTTAAGAGGGGAGGAATGTGATGACCCGGAATTTCTAGCAGTTTAAATTTGAATAGTTAATTTGTTTTAAATATTTAAAAGTTAATTTTAATTTGAATTTGAATTTAAGATATCAATATTTACTTGATAATGAAATCATTGAATTGTATAGCTTAAATATTGAATTTTATAATTGAAATTGGGTAAGTTGTTGAATCTGAGATTCTAAGCCTGTTTCAAATAATTTGAAAGCTTATAAAATCTATAATGAGGATACTGAAGAAATAGGAAGGTTGAAATTTGATTTAAACGTGATTTGTTCAATTTTGAAAATATATCGTTTAAATTGAATTTTAAAATAGCCTTCCGATGCACAGTCTCGGAATCCAACGAAACTAGTTCCATTGGATCCGTAATAGTTGGTTATTATCGGGTTTCAAGTTTCGTAATGATTGGGGTTGTTGTGGGAGCTACGACATGTGAACGCGCTAAAATTTTTAACGAAAAAATAAAATTGAACACTTATTTACTTATATACGCATTGACCAAGTCAACTATGGATCCTTCTCGAGTACGCCTGTTTTCTTCCGTTATCACGCAAATCTTTCTTTACCCTTAAAAAAAATCAAATCAAATCACCTTCTGAAGGAAGCCATAGCCTTCGTTATTTTAAATCGAAAACCTGCCTCTTTCTGTTAACAAGCATGTATTTCATCTTAACGAAAAAAAAAATCTAAGGAAACAAAATAATGGCCGAAGCCTATTCCCCACCTTTTCAATTCAGTCCTGTTCACAAATTCAGATTTGAAAATTAAGTCGACGGCTTCTTTCCATAACCATGGCCGTAGTTCGAAGTCGCGTTGGCATGGGGTTCGAATCGAGCGAAGTTCGTCGGCAAAGGGAAGGGGCTCTCGAACTTTAGGGTTTCGCATTTGCTTTGGGGGAGACATGATTTAAGGGAGGAGGTGAGCATCGACTACACGAAGGCGAGGTATCGATCGATCATGGGTGCGCTCGATTCGACTTATTGATGCCGAGAAGCCAGAAGAAGGCGCGCACTCGCGAGTGAGTGGTGGTAGCCGTCGTCGAGTTCGATGAGGAGACAGCTAGCACATTAGGTGGAGGGAGCTTCTCTGGAGTTTCTCGTTGGCCGATGGGGAGGAGAATTTGAGGCGAGGTGGGAGGCTCTGTGCAAAGTCGACAGTAGATGATAATCAGGGTGCAGGTGAGAACTCTCTAGATTTGTATCAAATTTAACCGGAATTTGGGAAATTTAGTTTCAACTTATGAAGACAACAAGTTTAAAATTTAAATCTGCTAGTTATTAAGAAAAATATATATATATATATAAAATAATAAGATTTAATTACCAGGCTTGATGTAATAAATTATAATTCAGTGAGAGCGTTTAAATTAATTAATCAACTTATTGAATTTTTATAATTCGATAAGGAAGACTAGTCGGAACTAAGGTAATTAGTTAATTACATCAGTCAAATGGGGATTTAATTGCTCGAGATATTCAATATTAACAAAATCATTTAATATTATACAAGGTCTGATTTCTGATGGAAACAAGCTGGTTTGGGTGGATTGAAAATTTAAAAGGGAAAAACAAAGGGTGAGTAAATCTCACTTTGTTGGGTTTTCCTTTATTTAAATTCAAATAGGTAAAGTTAAATAATTGGTAGAATGATTAGGAAAATTGGATGTACCATGATGATATTTTGATTTGGATGATTCTCGAATTAGTTGTGGTTTGACTCGAATATTGGGTTCAAGTTGTTTAAAATTTAACTCATGATTAAGAAACTGTTTTATTTTTAAGTTAATAACAGCTTAATGAATTATGATTCATTAAAATGGTAAAGTAATTACACAAATAATTAATTAATTCAATTAAGTATTAATTTGGGTTAATGAATCTAGTAATTAATGGTTGGACTTAATTGATTAATTAAGTTTAAGTTAATTAGTCAAGTGTAAGTAATTCAGAATAATTATTGGACGGTTTGGTAAATAATTACTTAAGGAAATTAACAAATTATAACTATTTCATGGAATAAATCAAGAGATTAATTAAGGATATTAATTAAGGATAAATTTGATTTACTTAATAAAAGTAAATAAATAGATAATGAATTACAGATTGAGATTAATCGGATGAGATTAATATTGTGGTTGAATGAAAGTAAATAATTTGGATTAGAACAAATTAAAATATAATTGGAAACAATTAATTAATATAATTAACGATGTAATTGAAGATTTATTAAGTAAGATTAATTAATCAGGTATAAGTGACATAGGGGAGGTTAATTAGTAAAAGTAATTGAGGGTTAATGTAATAAAATAATTAATTAATTCGTGAAGATATTAAGATTTCTAAATACTCTTAGTTGAGACTAATTAGTATTGTGAAGTTAATTTAAGGGAATTACTTGAATGTAATAATAATAATAAAAATTGATCTAGGGTGATCAATTAAGAGGAATAGTGAAGGGTTGATTAGTTAATTAATTTGAAATTACTATTGAATGAAGGAATTTAAGTGGATGGGTAAGTAATTCAACCAGAATTAATTTAATTAATTTGGAGGTGATTAAGTTTTGCTTATGGATGGTTGAATGGTATGGAATGTTTCGAATAAATTGATGTCTCTGATATGGGATGTTGGATTTTTCTTTTGGATAACTTGGGATAAGATAACATGAGTTTCCAAGAGATCGGGATCGGGTATTAGGAAATACCCGGAACCACTTCGAATTTTTATAAATTGCTTTTGAGAAATCTATATGCAGAAATGAAATATTTTGAGTGAACTGGATTATTTCGTCTAAGTTTGGTACTTAGAAATTTATATGTGAAATAAGAGTTGCCTATAGTAAATTGTAAATTGGTTAGATTGATATAAGTTACCCGGGTTTATATAGGTTGATTTCATTGGTATTCCATACTAGTTGGATTTACTCACGCTGGTTTCCAGCCTGAACCGGGTGTTACTTTATGTAATGCTCGGGTCAGACCGAGTATTACAGTTTTCAGGTAGGTACGTTCTGGAGCTCAGGAGACGAGCTGGATGGTGATATTGTATAGAGTATATCCACTGTATTTATATTATTGTTAATCTGGGACATGATAATTGTAAATATTCAGTGACTGTGTATAATGTGAAACTCTGATGTATTAAAAAGGTAATCGGCAGATATAGTATTCTTTTGCAACTGTTATTATTTATTATTATATTTTATCCGCTGCGATTGTGAGATGTTTGGTGTTTCTGTCCTTCTTATTCTATCTCTTTCTTCTTTTTCATAACTATCTGGAATTTTCGGGTTTGAAAATTTCGGGTCGTTACAGAAATGGAAACTAAGAAAGGAAGAAAAAGAGATTAACTACTAACTACTTGCATAAAAAATAAAGCTATACTACTTGCATGAATGTAAATCTAAGCTATAAACATGAAATGAAAGAAAACATAGAAATAAACATTAATATAAAAGTAAATAAAAGCATATAGAAAAGAAAAGAGAAAGAGGCTAGTAATCCATTTTTATTTAATGAAACATAGAGCTTACAACTTGCATTTTAATTTCCTAATTAATTTTTTAAAGAGTAAGTAGATATTTACATGTACATAAGAGGTCTATTTATACATGCATAAAACCATAATTCAATATTTAGGGTGCTTTCCAAAATGCCCTTGTAGGAAGTGTGGCCACCAAGTAACCATTAGCCTCTAATTAATCCATCATCAAATATGCATGAAGCTTTGACCTCCACTTAGTTGTACATTAGCTCCTAATTGTAGATTTAGGTAAGTGGGTAGATGAGGTCCTCCATGATCATGAGCTTGAATTATTTCCCTCTTCATTCTTTTGTATTCATTTGTGCATGCATGTATCTTCATAAAAACCCTCTTCCATATGCATCTAAATTCCTATAAAAATAAAAAAATGTCTAAATAAAATTTCTCAAATTAACAAATGCACAAAAATGACCATTTTGCCCCTGAATAAAATGAATATATGATGATTTGACAATAATTGAATTTTAGTTTAAATATGCTAAAATGCCCAAATATTATATTTATTTAAATAAAATAAGATAAAATATGAATGTAAATATATGCACATTTACGTGCACATCAAATACCTCCGCACGTATCTTTTTATTTGTCCTCGAATAAAGGAAAACTAAGATAAATCTGTTTTGGTAGGGAGCACGATTGCATTGAGCGTATGCAACAAGCGTTAAACCTCTGGGTGTCCTCAGTAGGATGAGTGTTGTCCTGTGAGGATTTTCAGCGGATACTACACACAAAATCCAAATGCAAAGTGAAAATATTTACAAAGTGCAAGATTTATTTACAATTGAATGAATGCAAGTTTTTAAAAATATTTACAAATGAAGGATTTACTTTCAAATTGACACGAAATATGTTAAATATAAGGTTTGGTCATTATCAAGAATTTTAAGTCATTTACTCGTCAAAATTTCCAATTAAAATCAATTTATCATGACAAATAGACTATAGTTTAACTCGTTGTTTCGGTTGATAACACAATGTACCTATAAAATGGTTCCTTAGTTGATTATTAAAGTTTATCAAAGTGGTAGTTTCATTTCTTTTTAATAACAAGTCAAATCAAATAAGTTAAAATAGTTCTTGGATTTCAATTGCTTACTCTCACTTACTTGAATTTTTTTTAATATTAACAATATTTACATATGCCTAACTCAGGTAAACTGAGGCCAGATATATTACCCGTGCACTGCCTTTCGGGCTTATGTGAGGAAAATACAGAGTATGGTGAGTGAACACACAAGTGTGAACACTTATGAACTATGGGCGTTATTAAAAAGAATTTTTATATACATACACCTAACTTAGATAAACTGAGGCCAGATATACCGATCATGCACTGCCTTACAGGCTTACGTAAGAAGGGTACAAAGCATGGCGAGTGAACACACAAGTGTGAACACATGACTCTAGGTGTTAAAAATATATATACATATATACAAAAAACAATTTATATATTTTTTTGTCATCATTTTTTGTTTTTTTGTCTTTAAGAAGAGAGAGTTTTCATCTTAGCACCATTTAACTTAGACGATAAAAATGTTATGTCCTTTACTTTAAATTTACCACTTTTTAAACAAAGATTTTCAATTAGAATATACTTCATAATTAACACATATGAACCTTCCTATATACTAATTAAACCATTGTTATTTGTAATCAAACTTCATTTTTATTTTTGTTAAGGCAAATAAATTTTCATAAATTTCAATTTAATAAGAAAAATTTATACTTATCCTATAGTGTTTCTTCAAAAATAAATCAACATGCTAAAAAGAATTTTTTTTTTGAGATTTAGAAATTTGGGGTTTTTTTGAGTTAAAAGAAAATGAAAATTCAAAAATGCCATGAAAAACTAAAAAAAATGAAAATGAGACCCCCCCCCCCCACACACATACTTAATTTTGACTATGTCCCCACAGTTAATGCACGGTATAATGAGTGTAACGGGAAAAACTATATACATATTTACAAAAGAGGGTTAACATTCTTACAAGACATAGCCTGGCTCATGAAGAATCATGAGCTCCTCCTCTTGGTTACTGGGTTTTAGCGCCAAAATTGGTCGCGAACACCCAAATCAAGATGAAAGCACCAACCAACAGTCACAGATAACAGAAAGAAAGTATACAGAGAGTATAAATATGAAGAACAGTGAAAATTAAAAAGAGATCGGTAATAACACAGGATTTATAGTGGTTCGGCTAACTCCAGCCTACGTCCACTCCAGAATTTTCCTTTTTATTGACATGAAAATCAATTACAGTTACAATCCATAGCTTTTAAAGCAATAATGGAAGAGTTGCTTTTAAGGGGGGAGAAGGAGGAAAATAGAATGAAGATCCCCTTTTCTGAAGCCACACATGCTGTATTTATAGGAAAAACCTGAGTTACTAGGCTTCCTGAATGATTCGGGCCCATCAATACCATAGTCGATCCAAAACCCAACACTACGATCGATCCTAAAATCTGAGCATGCCAATCGTGTCTTTCCCTGGGAGTGGCTCGAAGCAACCTCATATTTGACTCGAAGTAAACAGGGTTGGAACTCGAAGACACTCAATGCCGATCCTCCTTCCTCAAAACACCGATTCCCTTTGAATATGACCCTGACTCTACTTAGCCGACCCAGAAATGCCAACTCACTTTGATGCTGACCTACTTCCCTATATCGATCCAGGGATATGCCAGTGCTGACCCAAAGCTTGCCGCTTGCCGAACCAAAGTAGAAATGGATGTCGACCCAGAGTGCTCTTCCCATGCCGATCCCATGGCTTGCCGATCCAGAAATAAAAGGCCGACCCCGATCCACTCAACCATACCGATCCACTACCTTATGCCGGTCCACTCCATCATGACCGAACCACTACGGCCAAACCACGTGTGGCCGACTCATATGCTTCAATCCCCTTGAGATCAGAACCATTCATACCGAACCATGCATGACCTTCCTACCTTTATCCGACCGACCCTCCTTAACCGATCCAATCTAACACGACCAATCCAGAAATGCCGACCCAGATCACCACCGATCCATATCTACCGACCTCCTCAGGCCAAACAACTTATTACTTTCCACCCTTGACCGAGCCATACTAGCCTTCATACCTCCAATTTTTTCCTAACTTGACACTCGTTCGAGTCCAATCATATCTTTCGCAACTATCGTCTTGTAAACGGGTAACACCGTTGATTTTAGTTAAATCCGTCCATCCACGGCCTTGTCAAGAGGCGGGTTAATATTTCCCCCCAAAACATGCCTTGCGGTAGGAAGATGTGTTTGTAATAGTTTCTAATCGCTCATCCAAAGTCCATATGTCATCCATAGCCATACCATCCGATCCATAATCCAATCCATTTTATCGTAGTGCCATTGCCGTATCCTTGTCCAAATCAACGACCACTACGAGTCGATATCTGATTCCTATCCAATACCAAATCCTTATCCAATTCCACATCCATCTGAACCCGATAACCGAGTTATAATCCATCCATATCCAATAACCAATAACCACATCCATGACCTCTCCGGGTCGATGTCCAAATCTAGGAACGCTCTGGGTCCGTGCCTATATCCTTAGCTGTTCATAGCCAATATCAAATTCGTAATCTCTATGGGTTCTAGCCAAGCGTAATCCACACTTGATGATGTGTATGAAGAAATGCCCCGGCCTAAGTCCTAGACCGATGGTGATCCTGGTTTAGTGTTCCTAAACGCTAAGTAATGTTGTGGCTTAAGTCCTAAGCCAAATCCTGATCGCTCCGGACCCTTACCGAGCATAGTCCATACTCGACGGCCTGAAATAGTAACCGATAGATAATATGGGGCCTAAGTCCTAGGTCGACTCCTAGTCTCTCCGGACCCTTGCCGAGCATAGTCAATACTCATCTTTTAGCCAAAAACCAAATAAAAGTCAATCAAAACTGGATCTGAAACCCAAATTCAAACCAGAAAACCAGAAATCCATATTAAATTCCAAATCAAAATCCAAATCAAAAGTCAAGCATCCAAACCAAAATCCAAACCAAGAAACCAACAAAATCGGGAGCTCAAACCGAACTCCAAAACCAAAGCAAAAAAAGCAAATGTCCAAGCCAAAAAGAAAAAACTGATTTCACAAACCAAAGCGTCATGGTTTATCATCATCTTAGAGCATGCCTAGTGGTTGTCTCCGTCCCTGTACATGAGTAAGTGACTTAGCACCTGCCTAGAGTTTGTTACTTATTCTGAACCATCATGACTAGTTGATGACCAACCAGCCACCACTCATGGGCCTCGTGTCATCGTCGTTCGAGGTAGGTGGTGGCTGCTCCTGTTCCACCGCCGCATTTCGAGTTCCAGCATATTGCTGCAACTGACCATTCCTTACATGCTCCTCGATTATATCCTTTAGATGCCTGCAGCTGTTAGTATCATACCCGTCCAGGTCATGAAAGAAATAGTGCCTTCCCGATGCCCTTTCGCATTCTGAGGGTTCCCTCCTTGTCGGCCTTCGATAAGGAAGGCGATCCCGAGTATCCAAGTATATATGTTCCAATGTCTCATCCAGTCCTACGTAAGTGGAGAATTTTGGTTCTCCCCAGCGCTTCCTCTTCCCTTTATCCTTATCTTTACCTGAGCTATCACCGAAAGGTTCTCCATCCTTATCCATGTTTACTTCCTTTGATCTCATATCCAAACATGCATCCTCTTGTTGAAGAAAAATCTCTCAGCTTTGTGAAAGTATTCCCCGAGATCCATTGATGGGTCCCGTATCAACGATACTTTGAAATCTAAATTATCCCTGACTCCTGATACTGTAGCCATTAGAACCAATGATGGATCCGGCCGATCCACCGAAGCAACTGCTCCATTAAACCAAGTTAAGAAAGTCTTGAGCAATTCATCCACCCTCTGGTTAACTAACATCAGTGTTATCACATTCTTCGGCCTTTTTATGTGAACTCGAAATTGTTTCAAGAACATATCCACCAATTCTGTCCATGTTCCAATAGATCCATCCTCTAGCTGTTTGAACCATATAGCAGCTATATCAGTCAAGTACAGGGGGAAACATCGGGCCATAACCTCCTCTGATGCCCCCCAGCACTTCCAAATGCCTTGTGTACCTCATCAAATGGTCAGTGGGATTCGCCTTATCGTTGTATAATTCTAGAGTGGGCAGTTTGAAATCCGGTGGATTCCTAGCCATCCTGAGGCTACGGATAAATGGATTTTTGTTTACTCCCTCCAAATCTTCATTTGTCAGACCTCCACGAATAGTTCTGCTGATGATGTCAGCCAATACAGTGCAACCCACCAAGGGTTGCCCCTTATCCATATTTCCTAACTTCCCTCCAAGCCCTCGAGGGAATTCTAGTACATACTCCTCATTACGCACTCCTGTACTCCTGTTGGTGCCGGGCTGCGCAGCGTCATCTGGTATCCCTTCATGGGTTGGTCCAACATTATCTGGTGTCATGCCCCCGAGTGTACGTCCATCCATATTGATAGTTGTTTGCTGATTTGGTGCTGCCCCTACTAAACTGCTCCATCTACTTGCCGGTTGAGTCCTTCTGATCCAGCTCCATAGATCTGAGCCCCTGCAGTTCCTGCTTGTCCAAATTGTCTGAAAAGTGTCTACATCATTTCCTCTTGCCTTTTCATCAATTGCTCCTACATGGAATTCATCATGACCTGCATCTCATCCTTAGTGATGTAGACGGAGGCTTGATTAGCTCCAGAGGAAGCCTTCTAACTTCCCTCCTGCTGACTTCTTTCCGTTCTTAGTCTCCTTGTTAGTTGCTTTGCCATAATCACAAGAATCCAAGTTCCTAAGCCTTTAAATCCAAAATCCAAGCTTTCCTATCCCTAAGTTCTAGCTTTCTCAGTGAAAGCACCAAAATGTTAGCGCCAAAATTGGTCACTAACACCCAAACCTAGATGAAAGCACCAACCACCAGTCATAGATAATAGATAGAATGTATGTAGAGAGTATAAATATGAAGAATAGTGAAAATTAAAAAGAGGGCAGTAATAACATGGAATTTATAGTGGTTCGGCTAACTCCAGCCTACATCCACTCTAGAAATTTCCTTTTTATTGATATGAGAATCAATTACAGTTACAATCCAGAGCTTTTAAAGCAATAATGGAAGAGTTGCTTTAATGGGGAAGAAGGAGGAAAATAGAATGAAGATCCCCTTTTCTGAAGTCCCACATACTGTATTTATAGGCAAAACCTGAGTTTCTGGGCTTCCTGAATGGTTCGGGCCTATCAATACCACAGCCAATCCAAAACCCAACACTACGACCGACCTTAAATTTCGAGCATGCCGATCCAGTCTTGCCCCGGGAGTGACTCAAAGCAACCTCATATTCGACTCGAAGTAAACATGGCTGTAACTCGAAGACACTTAATGCCGATCCTCCTTCCTTAAAACACCGAACCCCTTTGAATATGACCTTGACTCTTCTTAGCTGACCCATAAATGCCGACCTACTTTGATGCCGACCTACTTCCTTATGTTGATCCACGGATATGCTAGTGCTAACCCGAAGCTTGCCGCTTACCAAACCGAAGCAAAAATGGATGCCGACCCAGAGTGCTCTTCCCATGCCGATCCCACGGCCTGCGGATCCAGAAATAAAAGACCGATCCTGATCCACTCAACCATACCGATCCACTATCTTATGTCGATCCACTCCATCATGACTGAACCGCTATGGCTGAAACACGTATAGCCGACCCATATGCTTCAATCCCCTTGAGATTAGAACCATTCATACCGAACCATGCATTACCTTCCTTCCTTTATCCGACCAACCTCCTTAACCGATCCACTCCATGTCGTCTCCTAGTCTTCCTACCATTCCAATCTAACACAACCGATCCAGAAATGCCGACCCAGATCACCACCAAGCCACATCTGCCGACCCCTTCAGGCCGAGCTACTTGTGACTTTCCACCCTTGACCAAGCCATACTAGCCTACATACCTCCAATTCTTTCCTAACTCGACACTCGTTCGAGCCCAATCATATCTTCTGCAACTATTGTCTTATAACCGGGCAACACCGTTGATTTTAGTAAAATTCACATGTCCCCGACCTTGTCAAGAGGCGGGTTAACACTGGGCAATTCTAGGAAAGGTTTCAAACGATGACCATTGACTTTGAAAATCGATCCATCCCGGGGGTTTTCTATTTCTACGGCACCATGTGGAAAAGCAGTTCGTGCCACAAATGGTCAGGTCCATCTTGATTTAAGTTTCCCAAGGAATAAATGAAGTCTTGAGTCATATAAAAGAACTTTCTGGTTATGCGAAAACGTTTTCCTTAGGAATGACTTGTCATGAAAAACTTTTGTTATTTATTTGTAAATTTTCTCATTTTCATACGTGTCGTTCCTAAGTTCTTCTAGTTTTTGAGTTGTAGTTTCGGTTTTCGCCAGCTTTCTCAAGATCAAAGTTTAAGTTCTTTATTGCCCACAATGCTTTGTGTTCAATTTCAATAGTAAATGGAAATATTTCCCGTAAACCAAACGAAATGGAGGCATCTCAAGGTTAGTTTTAAATGTAGTACGGTAGACCCTAAGCGCGTCGGTCAATTTCTAAGACCAATCTTTCCGACTTTTGTTGACCAATTTCTCCAAGATATGTTTTATTTGACGATTTGAAACTTCAACTTGCCCACAAGTTTGAGGATGATATGGAGTGGATAACTTGTGGGTTATCGAGTATTTCTTCATTAATGTTTCAAAAGATCGATTGCAAAAATGGGTTGTGTTATCACTGATTACTGTGTGAGGTGTGCCGAACCTCGAAAGATGTTTTCTTTGAGAAATTTCACAATAGTTCTATGGTCATTGATTTTGCTAGGAACAGCTTCGATCCATTTTGAGATGTAATCGACAGCGATAAGGATATACAAGTTTTCAAAAGAATTGGGAAAAGGTCCCACAAAATCGATACCAAAAACATCAAAGATTTCAATAATAAGAATGGGGTTTAGAGGCATCATATCTCGTCGAGAAATTCTTTCAAGCATTTGGCATCGATCGTAGGTTTTACAAAATTCGAATGAGTCTTTAAAAAGAGAATGCCAATAAAAACCACACTGAAGCACCGTTTTCATAGTTTTTCCAGGTCCGAATGTCCAACTCACGCTTGATCGTGGCAAAACGAAAGAACACTCTTGATCTCATCATGTGGAATGCAACGCAGATGATTTGGTCGAAGAAATATTTGAACAGGTATGGATTGTCTGAATAGAAATATTTCACTTGGGACATGAATTTGTATTTGTCCTGATTGGACCAAGATGAGGGAGTTACTTTAGTGACTAAGTAGTTCACTATATCAGCGTACCATGGATCGATAAAAATTGAAAGAAGATGTTCATCGAGGAAGTTTTCATTGATTGGCAAAGAAGATGGTGTGTTCGAAAGGCGAGATAAGTGATCAGCTATGACATTATCAGAACTTTTTTGTCCTTGATTGTAAGATCAAACTCATGTAATAAAAAGATCCAACGAATTAAGCGAGATTTAGCATCCTTTTTAGCGAAGAGATATCAAAGTGCAAAATGGTCCATGTGCACAGTAATGTATGACCCAATCAAGTATTGTCAGAATTTTTCGAGAGAAAAAACTTCTGCTAGAAGCTCTTTTCAGTGGTTGTGTAGTTAAGTTGAGCATCATTCAGAGTCATGCTAGCGTAGTAGATAACGTGAAGGATCTTGTTGATGCGTTGTCCTAAAATAGCACCGACTGCAAAGTTCGAAGCATCACACGTTATTTTAAATGGGAGATCCCAATTGGGTGCTCAAATGATTGGAACTGAAATGAGTACTTTTTTAAGATGTTCAAAAGTAGAGATACACTTAGAGTTGAAATCGAATGGAATGCCTTTTTCGAGGAGAGTCGTCGAAGGACGAGCGATTTTGCTTAAGTCATTCACAAAGCGTCGGTAAAAGCCAGCGTGTTCTAGAAATGATCGAATGTCCTTAACAGATTTGAGAATGGGTAGGTTTGCAATTACGTCAACTTTCGCTTTATCTACCTCAACACCTTTATTTGAGATGATATTTCCAAGGACTATGCCTTGTTTGACCATAAAGTGGCATTTTTTCCAATTCAAAGTCAAATGTTTTTCTTTACATCGATTTAGAACCAACTCGAGATGATGTAAACAATCGAAAGAAGAATCACCAAAGATAGAGAAATCATCCATGAAAACTTCTAGAAAGCGTTCAATCATGTCATAAAAGATGCCAACCATGCATCATTGGAAAGTAGCTGGATCGTTAAAAAGTTTGAATGGCAAATGTCGATAAGCAAAGATACTGAATGGACACGTGAAAGTCGTTTTCTCTTGATCTTCGGAAGCATTTGGAATTTGGTTATAGCCGGAATAACCATCAAGGAAGCAGTAGAATTCATGGCCGACTAAACCTTCGAGCATTTGGTCAACGAAAGGAAGAGGGAAGTGATCTTTTTGTGTTGTAGAATTTAATTTTTGATAATCAATGCAAACACGCCAACCAGTTTGAGTCTGAGTAGGAATGAGTTCGTTACCATCATTTGCTATAACGATAAGTCTCGACATTTTAGGCACGACATGAATTGGGCTAACCTATGGGCTATCAGAGATAGAATATATGATACCGTTATCGAGGAGCTTAAGCCTTCGTTGCGCATCATGAACAGGCTTGGCATCATTGATTAAATGGATGCGATGTTGAACAAGAGCACGACTAATTCCCTTTATATCGAAGATCGACCATCCAATCGCTTCCTTGCTTTTGGACAGGTTCGAAAGTAAAGAAGTTTCTTGATTGAGAGAGAGTCGTAGAAGTAATGACGGGAAATGTTTCATTATCACCTAAGTATGCATACTTAAGATGATCGGGAAGTGGTTTGAAGTCCAACTTCAGTAGTTGCTCAATTTAAGAATAGGGTTGAAATTCGGACTCAAATGGAAGCGATTCAAAGGAAAGAGTGTATTCAATCTCGTTGGGAATTTCGTGAAACAATTTTTCATACTCGACCTCGCGTTCATTGTTAAGGTCAATCGTCTCGTTTTTGAAGTTTTCATCAATGGCACTAACTTCCAACGTTTGGTCGCGAGGTTCATTCGATTGGCTTTCAAGATTGAAAATATTAAGATCCAAAGTCATGTTTTCAAAAGAAATTTTCATCGAACTGCTATGACAATTGATTAAGGCATTTGATGTGGCTAAAAATGATCGGCCCAAAATCAATGGAATTTGACTCGTTGGATTTGTCATGGGTTGTGTTTCGAGAACGATAAAATCAACTGGGAATATGATTGCCCTACTTGAATGAGCACGTCCTCGATTTCTTCCACAAGCTTCTTAATGGAACGATCGGCGATTAAAGTGTGACCTTTGTGGGATTGAGCTCATCTAAGCCTAATTGTTCATACACAAAGTATGGAATCAAATTGACACATCCACCTAAGTCTATCAAGCATTTGTTAATCATCTTGTCTCTAATTGTACATGAAATCGTAGGGCAGCTAGAATTTTAGTATTTGATGGGCATGGATTTGGACAAGAATTCACTCAAACTGGCCGGCTAAGAAGACTTTCTAAGGCACTAGAGTGCATCGCTTTTGGGTACACAAGTCCTTAAGAAATTTTGAGTACGTTGGGATTTGTTGAACAATGTCAAGAAGTGAGATGTTCACTTTCACTTGTTTAAAAATTTCCAACATCTTTTCCGTTTGGTCCAAGTGTTTATTGGGTCGGAGACGATGTGGAAATGGAACATGATACTCGGTAGGCGGGTCCACTCGAGTAGAAGAATTTTGATCGGCATTTGATTCAACGTTTGGCTCCAAATTCTGTTTTGATTCGTTTGAAGTGTCGAGAGAGGTTTTCGGTAAATCATTTGGGTTAACAACTTGATTATCGATTTGTTTGTTAGGAACCGAGTTGATGATGTTTTGATGACAACAACCTTATATAGTTATTATACTTTACTTTATAAAATATATGCTAACATTTATATATATATATATATATATATGTATATATAGGAAGTATATGCAGGTATCATCGAAGACTGATCAGTATAAAGACTCAAGCATCAAGATGAAGATTAGAGATTCAAGATTCGAGACTCTAGAGAATCAAGATTTCAAGATCTCAAGATAAGTGTCTAGTATTTTTTTTAAATTTCATAATAGCACTCTCATCTTTCTTTCAATTTTCTTTTGGGATGGAACCCAATTTCTATCGAAACCAGTGGCTTACAAACCCACGACAAGTAGCTCACAAACCTACGACAAGTGGCTTACAAACCCACGAAAATCAAAATCATTTAAACTACTTTGTACAAGTTCTCGAGTCCTATGGAGGAGCTCTGTAGGAAGGTTCTTGCAATTTCAGTTTGAATAGATTTTTCAAACTATTTTTAAATCTGTTTTTCAAAATGTTTTAGCTTTCAAAATCATGTTTTCAAAAATGTTTTCAAACTTTGTTTTAGCCTTGAAATATTCCTCCATTCCGATTTTAAAAAACTTCTATTTTTAAAACATCAAAACTTATTCTGATTTTAAATATTACTTATATAATTGACGGTCTATATCAATTATATATATATATATATTTAAAATAATGTTTTATATTCATTCTCTATCTCAAAATATTGTTTAAACACTTTATTTTGCTTCAGAGAAGTTACAACTTGTTTTAAATTCAATTGTCTTTACAAAACAACATCTATATAAATTTGAACTGAGGGATGTCGACATATGGGGATACCCCATGTCGACATGTTGACAGTTGGATTCAAAATTCAATTTTCAAAAGAAGTGTCCATTCGTTCAAAAACCTTTCGCCAATGGTTATGACTGTTGTGCATCTATATAAAGGCTTCCAAAAATAATTTTTTAACAACTAATTTTCTTATTTTCTTCACTCTTTCTTCTCCACCATTCCATATCCATAAAACTTCATATTTTCAAGATTGTGCCATCATTCTGCCAAATTCTCAATAGGAAATCATTTAGATACTCTCTCTATTTGATTCTCCATCATTCTACTAAAGATCAAAGTGCTATTCAGAGTTATAGGATCAATTTGTATTCAAAAAGTCCATAGAGTCTATCCATTCAAAAGGATTGTTACTAGAAAGTATTAGGGTGATCTTGTGTCCCAAAAATCAAGAGAGTTTACCCCAGACTCGGAGATAGGAGGGTTCCTCAAGGCCTTAGAAATTGAGGGTTGTAATTTGGATATTGGCTTATAAAAATCTGTACAAGGATATTGCCTTGGTGCAGGACCGGATGTAGGAGGATTCCGAACCAGTATAAAATCCGGTGTGTTCTTTCCTTTTACTTGCTTTACTTTACTATTTGCATTTGTTATATGTTCTGTGATCATTCTGTGTTAGAATTCTGTTTAGATTTGTGTTGAAAGTTTTAATTTAGTCATATAGTTCATATATTCTTTAAAACACTATTCACCCACCCCCCCTCCTAGTGTTATTTCTGCCTTAAGATCCTTAATCCGCATCCCCAACAATTGGTATCAGAGCATTGGTTTTCATTGTTTTTATAATCTGAAACTTGAAAAATATAAAAATGGCATTTTTTGAAAATTGTGTTAAAACTGTTTTGAATCTATGCATTTCATCAAAGTTTCATAAGTCTACATATAGTTATTTTGAAAAATCAAGTTATCTACCGAATTGGTGTGTTATACAGGAACAGACATGTTATATGGCTTTTGACGAATCAACACCCAATGGACAAACTGTGCAAATTGAGAAAGATAAATGGATACTTGATAGTGGCTGTTCAAGGCACATGACTGGAAATCCCGAGATACTCAAGGACATTACTTATCAAGATGGTGGATTAGTCAATTTTGGTGACAACTCTAAAGGATATGTGGTTGGCGTCGGCAATGTCGGTAACTCTAAAACTTTACTTATTTCTGATGTTTTATTAGTTAGGAACTTAAAACATAATCTGCTTAGTATAAGTCAACTTTGCGATAAAGGTTTTAAAATTAACTTTGGAAAAGATAAATGTCACATTGAAGATGTTAAGTCTAATATTATTTTTAAAGGTATTAGGAAGAAAAATATTTATATCCTTAGTATGAAAATTTCAAATGATAACCTATGTCTTTTGGCTAATACAAGTGACCCTTGGATTTGGCATAAAAGATTTGGCCATTTGAATTTCAAATTATTATCTAGGCTATCAAAACTTGACTTAGTTAGAGGTCTGCCCAAGTTAAACTTTGAAGTAGATAGTATTTGTGATGCTTTTCAATTAGGAAAACTTAAGAAAAGTTCATTTAAATTAAAAGATGATATTTCTACCTCTAGTCCTCTAGAATTACTTCATTTAGATTTATTTGGTCCATCTCAAGTTCAATCAATTAACCATAGTAAATATGTTTTTGTTATAGTAGATGATTATTCAAGATATACTTGGACAATCTTTTTAAAACATAAAAGTGATGCTTTTGAAATATTTAAAAACTTTTCTAAAATAATCCAAAAACAACATTCTTTCAAAATTAAAACTATTCGAAGTGATCACGATGGTGAATTTGAAAATGAAAATTTTGAGAATTTCTATACTCAGAAGGGAATTACTCACAACTTTTCATTTCCAAGAACTCCACAACAAAACGGAGTAGTAGAACGTAAGAATAGAACGATTCACGAGTGTGCTCGTACAATGCTTTCTGATAGTAATTTACCTAAATATTTTTGGGCTGAAGCAGTTGCTACAGCTTGTTATATATTAAATAGAATTTTAGTTAGACCATTAACAAATAAAACTCCATATGAATTACTTTATAATAAGAAACCTATAGTTGCTTATTTCAAAGTCTTTGGGAGTAAATGTTTTATACTTAATACAAAAGATAATTTAGATAAATTTGAACCAAAAGCTGATAAAGGATTCTTTGTTGGTTATTCTAATAGAAGCAAAGCATTTAGAGTTTTTAATTTAAAAACTAATACTATTGAAGAAACTATGCATGTATCTTTTGATGAAAATCTTAAAGATATTGTACAAATAGATGATGAAGAAGATTTTATAAATTTAAATCAATCTAATGAAACTATTAGTGAAATAAATCAACCTAATAAGAGATTTAAAATATCAAAAGATCGTCCTATAGAAAATGTTTTAGGAAATATTGAATCTGTAGTAAGAACTAGAAATCAATTAAGTAGTATGAGTAATGTAGCCTTTATATCAACAATTGAACCTAAAAATCCAAAGGAAGCATCGCCTGATGATTCATGGATTCTTGCTATGCAAGAAGAATTGAATCAATTAACCAGAAATGATGTATGGGAACTTGTTCCTAAACCTGAGGATAAAAGTATAATTGGAACTAAATGGGTTTATAAAAATAAAATGAATGAACTCGGTGAGGTCGTCAAAAATAAAGCTCGTTTAGTCGCGCAAGGTTATTGTCAAGAAGAAGGAATTGACTATGATGAAACCTTTGCCCCCGTAGCAAGATTATAAGCTATAAGAATTCTACTTGCTTTCGCTAATTATAATAATTTCAAATTATATCAAATGGATGTTAAAAGTGCTTTTCTAAATGGTTTTGTAAAAGAAGATGTTTATGTTGAACAACCTCCACTTTTTGAAGATAATAAATTTCCAAACCATGTATACAAGTTAAAGAAAGCTCTATATGGTCTAAAACAAGCTCCTAGAGCCTGGTATGAAAGACTAAGATCTTATTTACTTCAATCTGGTTTTGAAATTGGTAAAGTAGATACAACACCCTTTATTAAAAGAAATAATCAAGATATTCAACTGGTTCAAATATATGTAGATGATATAATCTTTGGATCAACTAATAACATAATGAATAAAGAATTTTCAGATATAATGACTAAAGAATTTGAAATGAGTCACATGGGAGAATATAGTTTCTTCTTAGGGCTTCAAATTAAACAACTAGAAAATGGAATATTCATAAGTCAAGAAAAATATGCTAAAGACTTAATCAATAAATTTGGTTTAAGCACCTCTAGTGGGAAACCAACTCTAATGTCAACAAATGTAGGTTTAAGTAAAGAAGATAAATCAAAAGATATTGATCAAACTTTATATAGGGGTATGATTGGTTCGCTACTTTATATAACGGCGAGTCGTCCTGATATTATGCATAGTGTTTGTCTCTGTGCAAGATACCAATCACAACCTAAAGAAACTCACTTAAAAGCTGTTAAAATAATTTTAAGATATGTAAAATGCCCTTTATATTATGGTTTATTTTATCCTAAAAATAATACTTTTGATTTAATATCACATAGTGATGTTGATTATGCTGGTTGTAAATCAGACCGAAAAAGTACAAGTGGAACTTGTCACTTTCTAGGACATTCACTGGTTTCCTGGTTCAGCAAGAAACAAAATACTGTTTCCTTGGCAACAACTGAAGTAGAGTATATATCTGCTGCTCTGGCCTGTTCACAAGTCATATATATGCAACAAACTTTAAAAGATTTTGGAATTAACATAAGTAAATCACCAATATATTGTGATAATACTAGTGCAATAAATCTATCTAAAAATCCAACTCATCATGCTAGAACTAAACATATTGATATAAGACATCATTTTCTTAGAGATAATATAACTAAAGAAATAATAACTCTAGATTATATAAATACTGAAAAACAAATTGCTGATATATTAACTAAACCGTTAACCGAACAGAATTTTACTAAATTTAGAAGAGAATTAGGTATTTGTTCAAAATCTGAAATATAAAATAATATAACATAATAATCAATAAAAATTCAAAATAAAAATTACACTTTTTATGAAAGACATGTCGACATGCCCCATCCCCTGATGTCGACATACCCAACAAAAATTTGAAAATAGAATTTCCCTCCAAAGTTAGTTATTTGGTTATTTATCTATTTATTTCGTTTTCTCTCCTCTTTCTTCACCATATTCTCTGTAAATAACTTCTGAAACAATAAAATAATGGCCTCCTCTTCTACTAATGAACCCACTTCACCCACGTCTCCTCATTCTGGTCCATTTCAACGATCTACGCACGCTCGAGTGATCAAATTGCAAGAGAAGATGAAAGATATCCTTCAATTGTTGACTGAAATTCAAGTAAGTCAACTTAGGATGGCAAGAGAACAACAAAGGAAAGGGAATATTATTAGGAATGTACAAAAATTCCTTATGGATAACCGTACAAATCCTATTAATATTGAAGACTCTTCACAAGCCATGGAATCAAAGGAAGAAGAACCTATGGAAGAGGCACAAGAAGACCAAGAGGAAGATCAACCTTTTCCTCAACCCGAAGTCCCTATAAATATGGACGAGAGCGTTATTTGCGTTGGTGAGATCCTTGTTGATACTAATGGAAACATAATTGAACAACGTGGAAACTTTTGTCTCCACTACCCCAATTGTTCGATTCATAAGTCTCCTATAGTTAAGGATCGCCATTAAAGCGTACTTTCTTTTTTATTCTTCGTTTTACATTGTTCTGTTTGTTCGCGTTTATGTATGTTCTTATATATGTCGTAATAATAAAAATGTGTTCACTTATACTCATTGTTTCATGCTTGTTCTATACATGTTATTTGTTCATACTAATCATTCTTGAATTCTTAAGTAGTTAATAGTTTTTGTTGATGACAAAGGGGGAGAAAGTTATAAAAATATGTGCTTGGTGTAAGGGGGTGTCATGGAATAAAGGGGAGTTGTAGTTTTAAGAAGAAGTCACGGAGTAAGGGGGAGTTATGAAGAGTTATGGTATGGTAAGAATATTTTATAAATAAAGGTTGTCATCATCAAAAGGGGGAGATTGTTAGGAACTGAGTTGATGATGTTTTGATGACAACAACCTTATATAGTTATTATACTTTACTTTATAAAATATATACTAACATATATATATATATATAGGAAGTATATGCAGGTATCATCGAAGACTGATCAGTATAAAGACTCAAGCATCAAGATAAAGATTAGAGATTCAAGATTCAAGACTGTAGAGAATCAAGATTTCAAGATCTCAAGATAAGTGTCTAGTATTTTGTTAAAACTTCATAATAGCACTCTCATATTTCTTCCAATTTTCTTTTGGGATGGAACCCAATTTCTATCGAAACCAGTGGCTTACAAACCCACGACAAGTAGCTTACAAACCTACGACAAGTGGCTTACAAACCCACGAAAATCAAAATCATTTAAACTACTTTGTACAAGTTCTCGAGTCCTATGGAGGAGCTCTGTAGGAAGGTTTTTGCAATTTCAGTTTGAATAGATTTTTCAAAATGTTTTTAAATCTGTTTTTCAAAATGTTTTAGCTTTCAAAATCATGTTTCCAAAAATGTTTTCAAACTTTGTTTTAGCCTTGAAATATTCCTTCATTCTGATTTTAAAAAACTTCTATTTTTAAAACATCAAAACTTATTCTGATTTTAAATATTACTTATATAATTGACGGTCTATATCAATTATATATATATATATATACACATATATTTAAAATAATGTTTTATATTCATCTCTATCTCAAAATATTGTTTAAACTCTTTATTTTGCTTCAGAGAAGTTTCAACTTGTTTTAAATTCAATTGTCTTTACAAAACAACATCTCTATAATTTTGAACTGAGGGATGTCGACATATGGGGATACCCCATGTCGACATGGTGACAGTTGGATTCAAAATTCAATTTTCAAAAGAAGTGTCCATTCGTTCAAAAACCTTTCGCCAATGGTTATGATTTTTGTGCATCTATATAAAGGCTTCCAAAACGAATTTTTTTAACAACTAATTTTCTTATTTTCTTCACTTGTAACAACCCTGTATTTTCTGATTATTGTAATTGTATATTTTAATTATTTTAATTTAAATTCCTAGTTTAAAAAACTTTATTTTTTCTATTAAATTGAATATATTTTATTAATTGAAATATAAATGTTGATTTTGATGTGGATTAGAATTTCAAACATGCATAAATTGAATATTTCCAGAAAATGTGAATTTTGGTCAATCTGGTCAAACTTTTACTTTTAAATTTAAATTTTAAAAGTTTGAAAATTTTAATTTTTTTCTTTTATTATGAAAGTAAATAAAATTTCAAGAACACTGCTTTTCGTTTCGTTGAAATCCGAATAATATTGTGAAAGTTATGCTTTTTACAAATTTGGGTGTAAATTGTTTTATTTAACACTACTTTTTATTTTAAATTATATAAATAATCTTTTCAATTGTCATATATTATTCTAAATTGTATTATATGTTATGTTACATATATTTTTACCTTTTGAATATTTTAAAGTGATGTTTTAATTTGTCCAAAGCTCATTGAATTTATTTTCTATTTTTAAAGGTTAGTTTCCACTTTTTTGCTATTTTCTTCATCTAAACTATATTTAAATTAAAATTTATTTATTTACTTTTGTGATTTCCTTTTTATTTTGTTTTCTTATCTTTATTTATAAATACTTTTAAGTAAATAAAAATTTTCCCAAGTTCATTGCACTTATTTTTCATATTTTCAAGACTAGTTGCAAATTTTGTTGTTTTATTTAATTAAACTATATATAATTTATAATTAATTAATTTATTTTTGTTTATTTACTAAATTTTTGTATTTTATCTGATTTTATATATATATTTCAGTTATATAAGGTTTAAAAAGAAAATAATGGAAATTTGAAGAGTTTGTGTCTCTTTAGTTGCTCAAGGCTCTTCGTTTTTCCGCCTCTTCATTTGCTTTTGCCTTTTCCTCTCCTTGCTTTAGCCGTACATCCCTCTACCCTATAGCCATGTTTCTCATCTTCAATTCACGTGAAAAATATCTTTCTCCTCATTTCAAACTCACGGCTACATCATATTGAGAAAAAATTGCAAGCTAATGGCTTCTTTCTTCCATTTTTTCCCTCTTCTTCATTGATTTAGCCTTCCTCTTCCTCTTGCTTGCTCGGCCCCACTTCTCCTCCATCACCACTGACCATCTCCTCCACCATTTACAGCAGCAAACATCTCCTCCTCCTTTGACCATGACAAACCATGCCATCCAATTGAAGCCATCTCTACAAAACTTTACTTAAAACTCCAAATATTGCCTAACCGAGCCTTGTATTCCCATTTCCTTCATGTTTAGCCTTGGCCACCACCTCTAACACCACCACCACTTGCTGCCATGACCTATAGCCATCATCATCATCTCTGACCTGACCTGAAGATGCACCAGGCCGAGCCCATAGGACCATAGGCCGAGCCTATGTACACCAAAACCTTCCATTCCTTGACCCAAACCCCTTGCCTCCTTTACTTTCCACTTGTTTTGCCTTTACCTTCCACTCTCATGCCCTAAGCCTTGTCTCTAGGCCATGGCCAAGACATGTTGACACCTAGGCTGAGCCTATTGTGGTAAGGTCAAGCCCATTTGATCATGTGACAAGCTTATGTTGTCGTGTGCAAGTCTTTTGCTTCTAAGGTTTGGTCATCTCTCTTGTTTTGCAACTGTTCTGCAAACTAAAGTTGTTGATTATATTTGTACGTCGATATCTATATTTGTGCTTATGTATGTTATATTTTGTGTTGTTTACAAGGGTCTCCATCAATTCAAATCAAATCGTGGTTGTCGTGCCTTTGGAATCGCTCTTGTGTGTGTTGTTTGTCTCTAGCTTCGTAAAAGGTGAGTCTTTCTCACTTTGACATTTATACTTATGAAATAGTGAATTGATGACAAGTGTTTAGTAATATAAAATGTTATGCAAGTTAATGATGATCATATGATATACTATGTCATGTTATTACCATGTTAAAACTGTTAATTTTCACCTGACATGTGATATATGACATTATATTGTGACACTGACATTGTTTATATTGTTTATGCATATATTCACACTGCAAGTTCCCTGTTAGAATAGAATCACTATGGGTTGAAATGATACATACCCAAATGGACTTTAGATTAGGGA
Source organism: Allium cepa (assembly GCA_030765085.1). Lineage (NCBI taxonomy): Eukaryota > Viridiplantae > Streptophyta > Magnoliopsida > Asparagales > Amaryllidaceae > Allium > Allium cepa. The sequence goes on along the minus strand of CM060928.1, from coordinate 950,339,739 downwards.
AAAATCGTTATGGGCTGAAATGATAGGCCTGAGCGATTTTTTATTGTATTTTATTTGACTTGGGATTGCGGGTTTGAAATGATAGAACCCGGGTTTTCTTTGTAAACTGCGGATTGAAATGATATATATCTGTATCACTTGACCTAGGTTAGAAAATTATATACAGACCCCGTGGTATATTTTTAAATGATATTTATTAAAATATGTATTTTCAAAAGTATGAAATTTTGATTTAAAATATATATATTATGGTTTTAAGAAAATTAAATATTAAGTCTTGAAATTGTGAATTTGAGTACGTAAATGTGAAATAATTGAGATTTTAGACTTTAAATTTTATTTTAAAATGTAAATAAATAATGGAAAATAAATTTAAAGTTTTAAAATTATATATGAAGTAAAATTTTAAGTTTTATTTAATTTATATGTTAATAAACAGTGAATTTTGACTTAATAAATAAATGGAGTTTTTAAATTGAATATTTGATCTAAAAATTTTGTTGTGTTAAATCATATGTTAAAATGATTTTAAATGTGAAATTTTGAAGTCTAGAAATATGACTTTTAAGTTATAATAAAAATTTGGAGTTTTATTATTATTTTTTTTGAAAAGCTAAAATGAAATCTGGAATTCATAGCATTTTCAAAATGTTGTAGTCTTTTGACAGCATTTTTAAATGTTATTGTTTTGAATCTAACAATGTTTGAAATAACTAAATATCTATTACGACATTTTATAAATGCCGTTATTCTTGAACTAAACCATTTTGGAAGCTATAAGCTACGATAGCACTTTGTAAATGTTGTCATTGCTATAATTTGACAATGTTTGAAATGTTATAGTTTTTAACACTGTTTGAGTTATATTTTAAAGTGTTAAATGATTTAAATTTTGGAAATTGATTAATTGTGAAATTTAAGAAGTTTTGAATATATTTTAATATTTAAATTTGAATTTTTAAGGAATTTAAATTTGAATTTGAATTTAAGTAAGGTTTACTTGGTTGTGTGTTAAATGGAATGAAATGTAATGAGATAAATGAATTTTTGAATGAAATTTTTAATGTATTTTGTAATGATACTTGAAATAACAAATGAATGACTTATTTGATTTAAAAATGATATTTAAATTTGAGTATTTGAATTTGAATTCAAATAATGATTTGATAATAAGGTTTGGAAATGATTTGATCTTTATTTTGATAAAGAATATGAATTAGAATGATATGTACTTTTGATAAATGAATATTTGAAGTTTATATTGGTATGAAAGGATATTTAGTTTAATTGTAAATTGAGTTTATTTAAATAATATTGGATTTATGAAATGAATATTTCAAAACTAAGTAATAATGAAACTAGATTTGAGATATATGAAATTATAAAATTTAGTTTTGAAATGCGGGATATTAAAGCTTTGAAATTTATTAAAAATTGAATAGTTTAATTTGTGGATCAAATCTATATTTGAAAATGATATGATTTGAAATGGTTATTGGGAAATTTAATTGAAACTGATGGTTTGAATTGAATTAAGTTGGAAATTGAAAATATGGGATTAATTGAATGAATTGTAAAATGTAAAGAATTAAATGAATATCCCATGATTTCAAATGTATGATTTTGAAATGTTATGATTTTCAAAGTGTAATTGTTTCAAGTAATTTTGGTTTCGAAAGAGTTATACTTTGAAAATATTATGATTTTGAAATGAATATATGTTGGAAATGTTTTTGGTTTTGAAGTATAAACTATTTTGATTGAATAAATAGTTTTGAAATAAAAATGGTTTTGGTTTCGAAGTATAAACTATTTTGAAAGAAATATAGTTTGAAATGAAATGATTTGATCTTTTTAAAGTATAAACTATTTTGAAATGACCACGGCGTTATAATAACGTTTGGTTGTTAAAGAGACCGGGATCGAAAGTTGTCATACTCTCTGCCAACTCCAAAACCACTTTAACAACTGTGTACGCGGTGGAGATTCCAGAATGAAGTAGGATGGTGGCGACGTTCTTGAGGTATATTACGTGGACCCAACTCCCGTGAGTTGGTATAAGGTGGCTAAAACAGGAGTGATCTCGGGCCAAAGGAGGTAGCACCTCTGGTCGGACACATTCCTTCGATACTATACTCTTACTGGTGATTGATTAGATGGCCATCCTCCGATTTTGATTGGGAGTGTGTTCTGAGGTGGGCGTATGTGGCTGCTGCGTTACCACCAGCCCATGTGCGTAATTGGTATATCTACCCTGGCATTGCCTTGTGCGCCATGTCACCTACCATACCGAGCCTTTACTACGAGTTTGTTTTTCTCCCGTAGCCCGTGTGGTATCCTCTGACAGTCACCCAGAGTGGAGATGGCATGATATTGGATGGACTACTGGGACTATTATGTGTGAAGGGTGATATGGGTAGCCCGGAACGCTATTTAAAAGTATGTTTATTTTACTGTAGACATTATTATAGTAGCGCAATATTACTACATAGTAAATAGTTTAAAGGATCATTAAAGGATGGACGATCCCAAGCATCCTTTAAGTTACTGATGATTTTTGTTACTGTTCACTTGAGTTTATTTACAGTTCATAAGTATTTATGTCCTGACTCGAGTGTTTTGTATTTTGCTTTACGCTCGAGTCAGATTGAGTGAGTTAGCATTCAAGATTCACCTTCAGAGTTGGAGCTTTCCTTGAAGATCCAACCATCTATTTTGCTTTCTGTATCCAGTGTTTCCAGTGATGTATTTTGATTTGTACTTGATGTATCTTGTTACTCTTCTACTGTATATTATTTAACTCTGATGTATCTTATATATAGTAGCTTCATGAACTACTATCTCTTTTACTTCCGCTGCATTATTAAATACTCTGTGTCTGTGATATGTGATTATGTATTTATTGTATATTCTGAGATTTGTCAAATTTTATTTACAACGCGGTATTTTGAGCAATTCAAGTCCGACATGTGCGGATACGAATGGTTGAAAATATCGGGTCGTTACAGTTGGTATCAGAGCTTTGGTAGCTCTAGGCAAAACTCAGCATATAGAGTAAATGAATTTGCAGAATCACTTTCATTCGAGTTTGAATCCCTTCCTTTTGACTCGATTCCTTTGATTTTGGAACGTTCCCTGCGGTTAAAAATCCATTTCGTGTCTCTCACTATTCATCTTCATTTGATTCTGGAGTATTCCATGACTCCACTTTGAATGATCTTTATAATGAGTCGGCGGTCTCGCCAACCTCAAATTTATTTGTAAAGGGGTGAAACTCCTTTACAACAGCATCGATTCACCAAAGATTTTATATCCTCAGTTTATATGCTAGTATCTCTTATTATCATAAACTCTATCTCTTGAGGTCGAATGTAGATTTACCCAAAAATCCACATCGAACTTATACTTTAAGTCATGGTTGACCCGGTTAAGGTTGCCCGCGATTTATATAAGCTTATCCATCTCCCTATTCTGTTATTTAATCATCTCATTTTTGTTTCCATCTTCTCTTCAAATTATTCTTGAAGTGTGTTAACGCTAAAATTTGAACGCTAACACCCCGGTGTATAAAGTGTAGTTGTGAAAGCACCACCCGATGATTCGGGAACAGAGTATAAGTAGAAAATCACAGAAAAAGCAGTGAATAACAACGATTTTATAGTGGTTCGGCTCAAGGCAAGCCTACGACCACTTTAATTCTCTTTATTGCTAAACCGATTACAACTTTACAACAATCTTCAATTACAATTATGACGAGACAAACAACTAGAACTTTGGTAGAGAAGAATTCTTCGAATCCATGTAGATTACGTTAGATTTTCCCTTGAAGTTAGTTGAGATGCCTTTCGAACTTGAAGTGTCGGGTGAGTTGAGAATTCGGTTGAGTATTGGCGCTTGAAATGATAGGCCAAAAGTCCCTTGAAAGTTGGAGGTGGTCGCGTATTTATAGGAGTTCTTGGTGTCACATTGCAGGTAGTAGCCGAGGCAGGTTAGATTGTAAGTCGGCTCCGGGTTAAACTAGGTCGTGGGTTGGCACCGATCTCTTATGCCCGGTCTACAGCTTAAGCCAAAGACCAATGTTTTTCCAGCCTCGTTTCTTAAGTCTTAGGCCGTTGCCGAGTTAATGTGCTCTGCGTTAGGTTTTAACACCGTATCTCCTTTGTATCCTTAGGTCGCGGCCGACCTAGCATAATCATAAGTCGGTCATGACTCAAGTGTGGACCAATTTGTTCTTAACAGTTAAGTCGGCGACCAACTTGGGTAGTTAGATCGGTACACGCGTTGGGTCGGTGGACTTATGTAAGCCCTAGGTCGGAATCTCCTTAAACCTTAAGTCGGCATCATTTCAAGATGTTAGGTCGGAACTCTCTTTGAGGCATTAGGTCGGCATGCTTCTCAAGTCCCTTAGGTCGGTATTCCTCTTAAGCCTTATGCAGTTAGGTCGGTCTTCCATGCTAAGATACTAGGTCGGCATCCCTCTGTGCCTTAGGTCGGCAGAACGCTGGGTCGCTAACTGTTTGATATGCTAGATCCGTGGGTCTTTTAGGTCGGTTATTCTTGGATTGGTAACACTTGACCGAGGTGGAGTTAACATTTGCCCCTCGAAGTACACGCCTAATGGTTAGGTCGTGTGCTTCGATAGCCTTTAACTCGTCCCTTTTAAGTCGGTAGGTCGTATGCGACCTAACAGTTAGACTGTACGTGTCGCTTCCAGTCTTCCATTGCAGGGTATAAGTTAGCCTTCTTCCTCTTTCTTCGTCACTTACTCTCTTGCTTAATTCCGCCATTGAAGTATTCTCAAATTCCTAAAGGCGATTTCATCCCAACTGATCACCGATAACCTCTACTATCCATCGCGTAAGTAATTTCACTCTTCTCTCGATCGTAGATTACTGTCAATTCATTAGTCCTGCCGCTCGAATTCGAATCGTCTTCTTGAGCAATGCTCCACCACGAATCCCATCATATTTGTAGTTGACGAAGCTTAGGTTGCTCAAGATGATCGCTGATTCAACGAAGGCAGTTTACCACCTCAAGTTCGATGATGTCTGATGGCAGAATGCTGGATTTATAACGATTTCGAGTTGTTTAATTGGGTGATTCGATAGCATGAGTAGAGGCGGCTGCTGATGAAATGGTTATTGGGTTAACGGGTTGAATGCCATGAGATGTTGGCTCGGGAACGAGTTAGTGAGTTTAGGTGACTTAGTTTTTGGCCGACCTGGCTCTTAAGTCATGGCCGAGATAATACATGGAGAAATTCCTGCCTTTCGAATCGGAGCTTGCTTTCTTATCTCCCCCTTGCGACCTAGAGGAATGAGTTGCCGAACTAAACTATCCAGGCTTCGACCCGCTACCGACTTAGTGCTATCCTGCAAGAGACTTTTAAACCGTAGCCGAGTTGATCCTTAAGCTTTGGGCGTGTTGACATTTTAAGAGCATAGACCCACTTTGAGTATTTGACTTGAATTGCCAAACTAAGTTGTCTGAGTTTTGAACTGCCCCAACTCTAAACTTGTTTGAATCTCATTGTATTATTTCACAGATCGCATTAACTTATAAGCTGACAACCTGCTGAAAATAACAAATAAAGAAAACCAAGGCGAAAATACTGCCATTGACTGCCCACATCAAATGACATATTAGTCGAGACAAGACAAGCAACTTAAATATATTGCAGGAAATGCTTGTGAATCAATCAACTAAAGTTAAACATTAATGCAAAGTATCAACAATCTGAATTGATTTGTCTGCATCAACATTATACTTGCATATTTAGGCTCAAAACAATAGTCCCTGGATTTCATAACTAACAAATGCTTGCTATTTTTCATTCCAGTTATACTTGTTTATTGCTTTGTCAATTTTACACAACACCTCACACATTTTAGGAAACGTGCACCTTGATGTTTGAATATCCAGTTATTTATGTAGAATGACTTCCCATCAAGAAGAAATGGCAGCTCAAGAGGAAGAAACTTTTTCGGTAGCTCTACCTATAGAGAACCCTCCAAAGAGAACTCCAACCATTCTATCCCCGAGAGCATTTACTCAGCTACGCACTCAATTTGGTTTTACCGAGAGTGATGTCCTGCTCCCTGGGCCAAGTGATACTGCCGACAATCCTCCCCGTGGCTTTATTGCAATCAATCGTCAAATGTGTTTAAGCGGAGCGATCCCTCCTTTTAATGACTTTCTCCGAATTCTTCTCCTTCGGTTGTCAATCTCTCCATCCCAACTTCATCCTAATGGTTATGCCATCTTGATGGGGTTGTGCGTTTTGTTCAGAAGAACTTTTGATCGCTTACCAAGTTTTGAAGAAATCCGTTACTTATGCTCGTTTGCAAAGAGTAGAGATCATCCTTCCCTTATAATTGTGAGGAGTGCTAGAAACCGCAAACTTATTTCCGACCTTACCGAAAGCGTTCATGGATTTCTGAACCAATTTTTCTTTGCTCGCTGCCCCCCAGGGTTTTATGCCGATTGGAGAGTAGGAAGTAAGATTACTTGTCTCCATTTTTAAACTTTCTCGAGATCCGAATTACCAATTGCTAATTTCATTCTTTGCTCTTTTCAGCACTTCCTCTTCCCTCTAGAGATCCGGTCCATAAGCAGACTTTCGATAGATTGAGTGTCGTGGCTGAAGCAGAGAGAAGCATCAAGTTTTTGTTGGGGGATGAATTATTGCACCAATACGGGCTTTTGCATACTTCTCGTTTTACACATCCTTATGAAATCCCAGACTCCCCGGCTAGAGCATTGGATGCCCCAGCTTCTACAGATACATCCAAACCAAAGGACCTGCTCCCGAGGCTTTGCTAGTGAAATGTTCCACTTCTGTTGATGTTGCGGGGCCATCTGACGAACTTGCCCCGGTTATTGAGGAAGAGGAGCCTCAGGGATCTCCCCGACGTTCACAGAAATCCGGCGAAGAAGCCGAGAAAACTAGCCTTGCCAAGCAGAGCGGGGATGATACTTTCGAAGGGCTGAGCAACCTCTTTGCCAGCTCGTAGGAAATCTTTAAAGATGATCCTATCACTACTGGGGTTTCTTCTTCAGTAGTTGAAGCAACTTCTGTCCTGCAACAGACTCCGTCAACTCAGGAGTTGACCCTGACTATTACACCCACAACCACTCCTCAATTAAAGAGTGGTTCGTAGTTTGATGCGCGTAGTTTGCACGCCACACACACTTAGAATTTCTTTTCGGCACTTTTATGTTTCTCACTTTTTGTACTTTGAAGACCTCTAAAACTTATCTTTTTTTATTTCAGATTCTCCGATGTGGCGCAGCAGCTCATACTACGATGATTTCCAGCGCTACGGGAGGCATAGACAATATGATTATAGGCGTTACCTCCCCTCTTACAGAGAATCTGATGAAGAAAGAGCCGCCCGAAAGGCTCAAGAGAAGAGGGCTCAAGAGGAGCGCTACGAAAGAAGAGAGAGGGAAGAGCGCCATGAATCTTCACAGAGAGGTGACGATTCCCATAAAAGAAAAACCCATGATGACAGAGGAAAAGGTCATGTGGTTGAAGACTCGAGCAAGCGAGCCCGACATGGTGAGAAGCACACCATACAACTCCTGAAAAGGTTACCGCCCCTGCCTCGCTTGATATTCCTTCCGGCTCCCCCGCTCTCGGGAAGTCAGACATCCAAACTATAATTAGCAGACCCAAATTCCAAGTTGGACCGGGTCCTGCCACTTTGCAAAGTCGATTTCCTCAGTGATGTCTGAAGGGAGTAAGGTTTGACCTTGACTTGGTCCCCATTGACAAGTCTGCCATGTTACGAAACCTTGACGCCGTTAAGCTTGATATTGAGAGGATGTCGAACTGGCAGAAACTTGTTGACGAGCTTCAGAGGGTTAATCGTGCAAACATAGAGGCCATGCTCACCATGGAAAATGATAAAGCCGAATGGCAAAAGGTGCTCGAGCAACATGACAACGAGATGAGAAGCATTGCTTCTTACAATGAGGAGCTTGAAGCAAAAGTTGAAGAACTGAAACAAGAGTTTGCTGCTTCATCTACTTCTTATTCTCAAAAAGAAGAAGTGCTCCTCAAACAAGTGAGAGATACCCATGCTGGCCAAAGGGATGCCGAAGACAGGCTCGAAGTGCAGAAAAGAATTAGCGAGGGCTATGTCGCTGACATTGAAGAGCTTCGGAAGAAGAATAACTCCCAAGAGGCGGAGATCCAAATGCTTAAGCTTCAACTTTCTAAAGTTGAAATGGAGCGTAATGAGGCCGTTGCCGGCAAAATTGCAGCTGAAGAATCTCACGAGGCAACGAGGGCCAACATCAGCTCAACATTATTTGATTTCTATCTGCATAGCATCTTGGGGCGCGGTAGCCTTGCCTTTCTAGGCCCTAAGTATGAAATTACATTAGCTGAAGTTTGGGAGGCAGCACTTGACATGCTCGGTGGTAAAGGCGCTGGCTACGCTGAGTCAGCTCTTGAAGAACATTATCTTGATGATGATGCTCGCGCCGCTCTTGCCAAGGGGAGAGAACAGCTTGCAAGATTAAGGGCCGAAACAGCGGCAGGAGAATATTCAGGAAAAATCACCTCAACTATTCCAATTCAACCTTCTCCTTCAACCGAAATTGACATTATCGGTTCTAGTTCTCATTCCCCATCTCCTACTAAAGTCACCACTGATATTGCAAGCATACAAGGTGGAGATGAGGGCGGCGAGAGTGCCGAGGCACAGGCTTACGAAGTTGACGTCAGGGAACCGACTTCTGCAGGTAACCCTACTGACAATCTTGCCCAAGTAGACTGCTCATCTGTTTCTTATGAACTTGATGGGCTTTTTGACTACTTCTTGAATCTCAGCGAACCTTTATCTCCGCTTTTTGCTGACTTAAACTTTTTTCCTTCTGCAGAGAAAACGTCGGGCATTGTTCAGGCTTCTCCTCCTCCAATTATTCCTTCTCCGCCTCCTAAGGTCACTCCTCCTTCTGCCTCGCAACCCGGGTCACAGGAAGAGCAAATAGAAGCCCTTCACGGCTTAGATGATCCCGTTGCTTCTCAAGATTCGAAAGGAGAAGAAACTGAAGGAAGCGAGAGGACGCCAGAACCAACTGGCTCCGATGCTGAACCGTTATCCAAACTTCTTTCTCCAGGGAGTGGGCCTTCCTCCAAGAAGAGAGGGAAGCAGGGAGTTTCCAAGAAGAAGAATAAGAAGGAATCTTTAACTGGCGGAGAAGAGACGGAAGAAAGTCCGATCGAGCCCCTTTCTCCTTCATCCCCTACCCTTACAAGCCGACCTAAAAAGTTGGTCATTCGGCCAGGTGCGGGCTCAAAAGGTGGGCGGAAGAAGAAATGATGGTTCTGGTTTTGTGGCTTTTATATCGCTTTTTTGCCTTTTTTGCATGCAATGACCGGAAATTGTGCGGATACCGGCCCCCCGCTTTTCTCTTGTTGGAACATGTACCTGTATATAAAATAGTGTTGAATAAAATGATTCTTTTTCTTTGTATAAACTTCTGTCTATATCTGAGAATGCATTTACTATTCATTTTTGTACAAGTTTCTTTGTATGATATTGCAGTGAGCTTGTGTTATATATTGTTCGAGCGCAATTTTACCGATGTAGTTACGCCATGCTGCCCCTATACCATAAGCCCATTGTAATATTTTATTTTATGAGGAACTTGTGCTTTTATTTTTTAGAGAATAATTATTCCACATTTGGAGGAATATGATTTCATTAAAAAATAGAGCACAAATAAGTTTCTACGCTTCAACTTTCGAAGATATCACTCTTTATTTTGTGCATATACACATTTTATTGAATGAAATCTTCTATGTGGTAAAGCGGGTATTTGTAAAGTACTTCAACTTCTTTTTGAGGAAGAGAATTTTTTGGAACAAGTAATTCACTCTTCCTTTGAAAGTTAAAGTGTGCTCTTAATGAGGATTTTTTTTTTTTTACTTGCCACAGTAAAGGGCTTCTTGATTTTTGTTTCTTTGAAAAGTTGCACCTCTGAGGAAGACTTTTTCACGTTTCAACACTTGGAAGTTTTACTTCAATCTTGGTGAAACGTGTGCCTCCGAAGAGGTCTTTTCTGCTTGATTGTGCCTCCGGAAGGAGGTATTTTCATTTCTGCCTCTGGGAAGAGGTCTTTCTGTCTTATTGCGCCTCTGGGAAGAGGTCTTTCTGTTTCTGCCCCTTGGGAGAGGCTCTTTTTTTTTTTGCATTTCATCTCCGGTGAAGTGAAACTCCGAAGAGCGGTTGTTACACTTCAACTCCTGGCGAAATGGGCCTCCGAAGAGGGCTTTTATTTTGTTTTACATTTCAACTCTGGTGAAGTGAAATTCCGAAGAGCGGTTGTAACACTTCAACTCCAGGTGAAATGGGCCTCCGAAGAGGGCTTTTATTTTGTTTTACATTTCAACTCTGATGAAGTGAAATTCCGAAGAGTGGTTGTAACACTCCAACTCCTGGTGAAATGGGCCTCCGAAGAGGGCTTTTATTTTGTTTTACATTTCAACTCTGGTGAAGTGAAATTTCGAAGAGCGGTTGTAACACTTCAACTCCTGGTGAAATGGGCCTCCGAAGAGGGCTTTTATTTTGTTTTACATTTCAACTCCGGTGAAGTGAAATTCCGAAGAGCGGTTGTAACACTTCAACTCCTGGTGAAATGGGCCTCCGAAGAGGGCTTTTATTTTGTTTTACATTTCAACTCCGGTGAAGTGAAATTCCGAAGAGCGGTTGTAACACTTCAACTCCTGGTGAAATGGGCCTCCGAAGATTTCCTGGAAGTTACTCTCTCATGGTTGGAGGGTCATGACTCCTCCAATCTTTTTTGGTTGAGTAGAGAACTTTATTTTTTGCGGCATATGCTTCGTTAGAGGTCTTTATCCTCCGAAGATTTGTGCCTCCAAAGAGGACTTGTGCCTCCGAAGAGGGCTTTAGTTGTTCCTTGTCCACTTGCTTATGCCTTTTCAGTGATCCTCTATGTTTTTTTTTAAGCTTGCACTCCCTTCTCTTACAAGTAATTTGTTTAATCCAAAGAAGTGTACTTCATTGCTAGGCCAGTTCACGAGAACGGACATAAGCTTCTTAATCGGATGTTTGTTTGTTCAAACTTCTCAATTTATTAGCTAAAGCCCGTTTTCGGCGAAATCATTGACCGTTCAATTGAAGCTCTTCTTATCTAGGATTTAAGCTCGGGAATTTTGTGTCTTGGAATTTGTTTGTTGAATGATAACAAGAATCACTTGGTCTTGTAATGTGCAACTTTTGTTTTCGTTGCCTGCAAAAATTTAAATCGACATTTCAGTAATACATTTAATGTACTTTTCATATCGAAAATAAAGCAAACATGTAATAATAATAAGGAACACAAGATTTATAGTGGTTCGGCCAAGAATTTGGGCCTACATCCACTTTATAGTCTTTCATTATTCACTTGCATCGGTTTTACAATCGCTTCCAATTACAGGAATCATACATTCATAATTCTTTTTACAATATTTCAGCAAAGCTATCAAGTAAAGTATGGACGCAAGTGATTGTTGTTCCAAGCTCTTGGAATTTGATCTCCTTCGACAGTAGTGAGTTTAAATGTGCCGTCAAGAAGCTTCTGACCTATGACATATGGTCCTTCCCAATTTGGCCCAAACACACCTGTCGTTGTCATAATTCTCTTTAGGACTAGATCTCCAATTTCAAAGCTGCGTTGGCGAACTTTGGAATTGAAATGTCTGGCTATCCTTTGCTGATGAGATGCGATTCTAAGCTCAGCCTCTTCTCTTTTTTCATCAAGGAGATCTAGTGCCTCAAGCTGTAGTTTTTCATTCTCCGCTTGATTGAAATGGATTCTTCTATGTGAAGGGACCTCTGTTTCTACCGGAATCATTGCCTCTGATCCGTATGCCAATGAAAACGGAGTATGCCCAGTCGCAGTTTTGTGGGTAGTTCTGTATGCCCATAGTGCTAGTGGTAGCTTATCGACCCAACCACCTTTCGCTCTTTCAAGCTGCTTCTTGATGGTTGACTTGACAATTTTATTTACTGCTTCCACCTGCCCGTTTGCCTGCGGATGAGCTATTGCTGAGAAGCTTTTTTGGATTTTGAATCGTTTGCAAAAATCTTGGAATTCTTCACTTTCGAACTGAGTACCATTGTCTGTAATTATTTTTTGAGGCACACCATATCTGCAAATGATACTTTTAGTCACAAAACTTATCATCTTTTTTGAGGTGATAGTAGACAGTGGTTCAGCTTCTGCCTACTTAGTAAAATAATCTACAGCCACAATGGCATATTTAATTCCAGATTTGGCAGTTGGTAACGGTCCTACAAGGTCTATCCCCCATATTGCAAACGGCCATGGACTGGCCATCTGTGTGAATTCAGTGGAAGGAGCTCTAGGAATTTTGGCGAATCTTTGGCATCTGTCACATTTTCGGGAATAGTCTGCTGCATCTCGATTAATTTCTGGCCAAAAATATCCGTATCGGAGAATCTTTTTCGCTAAAGTTTGACCACCTAAATGATCACCACATTCTCCCCCATGCACCTCAGCTAGGATTGTTTTGGACTCTTCCCTGGATACACATCGAAGTAACGGCATTGAGAATCCCCGTCTGTATAACTGGCCATCTTGGACTATATAGCGAGAGGCTTTCCTCAGTAGCTTCTTTCGTTCTTTTGAATTTTCCGGTAAAGAGCCATTGATCAGATATTCTGTTATTGGAGTCATCCATGATTCTTGCTCTTGAGACACGCTCATGATCCAATCAACATCCATCTCATCAATGCTCGGAGCCGACAGGACCTCCACTGGAGTCAACCCCAGAAATTGAGCTTCGCCTGTGCTAGAGTACTTTGCGAGAGAATCTACTTTCGTGTTTTCTTCTCGAGGAATATGACTTATCATGTAATGATCAAAATCACCCAGGAGTTCCCAAGCCTTTGACAAGTAGGCGGGCAGATTTCCCCCTTTCCCTTGGAATTCCTTCTTGACTTGGCATACAATAAGCTGAGAATCACTGAAGATCTGTAACGCTTGGATGTTTAGTTCTTTAGCAATCCTTAAGCCAGCGATAAGGGCTTCGTATTCTGCTTCATTGTTTGTTGAAGGAAATTCCAATCTTAGTGCATAGCATAATGATCGACCTTCAGGGGTCTCAAGTACAACTCCGGCTCCAGAACAATAGTCGTTTCTCGCGCCATCGACATATAACTTCCATTGGATTGGGGAATCGTCAATCGTTTCGTCCTCACTGTTACCCTTATCTGTGAATTCTGCGATGAAATCTGCTAAAGCTTGTCCGTTGATTGTTTATCGGGGATGATAAGTAATGTCATATTGACTGAGTTCAATATTCCACTTTAGAAGACGACCCGAAGTCTCGGGGCGGAACAGGACTTGCTTTAAAGGTTGATCAGTGAGGACTCTGATAGGATGAGCTTGGAAATATTGCCTCAACTTCCTGGATGCAATCAGTAGGCAATAGGCGAGTTTTTCCAACTTAGAGTAATTCATCTCTGCCCCAGTGAGTCTTTTGCTGATATAGTAAACTGGATGTTGAATCCTCTTGTCTTCTCGTATCAGCGCTGCACTTAAAGCATGAGATGCTACTGCCAAGTATATAAGAAGATCCTCGCCATCACCAGGCCTAGAAAGTATTGGAGGCGTTTCCATATGGCGAATCAATTCATCAAAGGCTTTTTGGCATTCGGGAGTCCAATCGAAGTTTTTCTTTCCTTTCTTTAGGGCGTCAAAGAATGGGATGCATTTATCTGTGGCTTTGGAAATGAACCGACTCAAGGCGGCGACTTTTCCATTGAGACTTTGCAATTCCCTCTTCGTTCTAGGAGCTTTGACTTCCTTTAAGGCGGTAACTTGAGCTGGACTAGCCTCAATGCCCCTAGCGCTCACGATGAAACCTAAAAACTTTCCGAATTCCACTCCAAATGAACATTTTAAAGGGTTGAGCTTCATTCCGTATTTTTGGAGGACTGTGAACATGTCTGCTAAGTGTTCTATGTGATCCACTGCTTTCTTAGACTTTACTAACATGTCATCGACGTAGACTTCCATAGTCTTGCCCAATTGCGGTTTGAACATAGCATTAACAAGTCTTTGGTATGTTGCCCCTGCATTCTTCAGCCCGAAGGGCATAACTCTGTAGCAGTAAAGACCAACGTCAGTGATAAAGCTCGTGTCCTCCTGATCTGGCTCATGCATCATGATCTGGTTATATCCAGAGTAGGCATCCATAAAAGATAACAATTCTTGTCCCGCTGTTCCGTCTACCAGTTGATCGATCCTGGGTAATGGGAAGCAGTCTTTGGGGAAGGCCTTGTTTAGATCTGAAAAATCGATGCACACTCTCCATTTTCCGTTGGCTTTCTTAACCAGCACTAGATTTGAAACCCAATTCGGATAGGTAGATTCTTTGATAAAGTTATTCTCCATGAGCCGATCAACTTCTTCTTTTAACGCTGCTGACCATTCTGGACCTTGAGTTCTCCTTTTCTGCTTCACAGGTGTAAATTTTGGATCAATATTCAGAGCGTGTACTGCAACTTCTGGGGATATTCCGCACATATCGGCATGAGTCCAAGCAAAAACATCCAAATTTGCCTTTAAAAAAGATATTAGGATATTCTGAATTGACACATTAAGTTGTGAACCCACATTCAACACCTTGTTTGGGTCCTTTGGGTCAACAGGTACTGGTATTGTCGTTTCCACTGGTACCACTCTATTTTCCCCTGCACTGGCTTTCCTAGGATCCATCTCTTTCCGTGCTCCGCTGTGCTCGCCAGTGCAGGGTCCGCCCTGTAATTGCTACAAGGATGGTTCTTTGATGCGGACTGGGGCTGCCGCATCCTTTCCCATTTCTCTTTTCCTTGTTTCTCGTAGCTCTGTCAGATAACACTCCCGCCCAGCATTTTGATCCCCTTTTATAACTCCCACTCCATTATCTGTGGGAAATTTAATGGTGAGGCTCCATGGGGCCAGAACAGCTTTGAATGCTGCGAGAGTTGGACGTCCAAGGAAAGCATTATAAGCAGAAAATTCGTCGACAATCACAAAAGTTTGCTTGCGGACCACTTTTCTTTCTCCTTCTCCAAGTTCCACAAACAAATCAACGGTTCCTATCGGCTGTTTTGGCTCCCCAGTGAAGCCAGCGATTTTCTGCGATGATGCTTGCACATCAGCCATAGGGATCTTCATTTGGTCGAATGTTTTCTTGAAGAGGATATTGCAGGATGCGCCACAATCAATGAGAACTCTTCTGACAATAGCTGGCCCGATACCAGCCGAGATGACTAAGGGATCCAAGGTAGGAGCTTCAATACCTGCGGAATCCCTGGCTCTGAACCCAATATCATCATTGAAAGTTCTTTGTTGCTTCAGGGGCATAGCACCTTCCAAAACAAATACATCTTCCTCGGTCGGTACATACTTCAAAGATCGGGTATACCTTTCCATCTCACCCCAGCTCCTTCCTGCTGGGTGAGGTCCTCCCGTAATGACATTGATAACAGGCCTTCCGGATTCATGCCCTGCAGTCTTCTCACTTGTCCTGGGTTGATGAGCAGGAGCTCGTTGCCCCTGACTAGTCGAAGCAGGATTGCTGCTATTCTTTTCCACAAATTGCTGCAGCTTGTTTTCCCTTATCAATTCTTCAATCAAATTTTTCAATTGGCGGCATTCATCGGTATCATGACCGGGTTGATTATGGAAGCGGCAAAACTTTCCGCTTTGTACAGCTTTTTTCCCGGTTCTCAGAACGGGAGGTTTAGGATAATCAACAGAATCTTTAGTGGCAAGGTAAATACGCTCCGGCGTATCTGATAAAGGAGTATATTCCGATGGCTTGAAGGAACGAGGCTTCTTCAGATTTTTCTGTTTCTTCCCATCGTTATTTTCCCTTTTCTGTCCTACAGATTCACTCTTGCGTGGAGCAACAATGTTATTTTCATCTTTTTCCAATGCTGCCTTTACCGGTACAGGACGGCTTTCCAAGCGTATGAACTCATCTGCTTTCTTGTAGAATTTTTCAAGGGAATTTGGTTCCTTCATGTTAATCCATTTTCCAAATTCGCTCGACTTGTCGATGGCCCTCATCAGATAGGTCAAGATCATCCGTGGTTCTGCATTGTCTACCTCGGCCAGAGCTATATTAAAGCGATTCAAGAAAGATCTGATAGTTTCACCTGGATTCTGCTCTAAACTTGACAACGACATGATATCTTTTGCTTTTGAAGCGTATAGTCTGAACTGCTCCTTGAATTTCCGGGTTAGGTCAGAAAACTGATCTATGGACCGAATTGGTAGCTTGGTGAACCAAAGCAGAGCTACACCTTCCAAATATACAGGAAAATATCGACACTTTATTTCATCAGAAGCTCTGGCACCTGTCATGTGCCAATCATACTTATACAAGAATTCGTTCGGATCACTTGTTCCTTTGTAAGCTGGGATAGTTGGAGGGACGAACTTCCTTGGGAACTCAGCCTTTAAGATTCTTTCGGTAAACGGGGTTTTACTTGGAGCGAAACCCCATTCCTTCTCATCTTCATTCCTTTGCATGCTTTCTTTCATGATTTGTCGAACCATTTCAGATAGATACCCCTCATCATTTCGAGCTTTAGATCCACCAACTTCAGGAAATGTCCGCTCAAAGGGGCTGGCAGCCCTCTCAGGAATGTTTCTTTCTTCATCCTCATGAATGTTGCCAGCAAAGTTACTTTCATTACCCGTTGGTTGACGGTTTACTCCAAGCAAGTCATTCAACTTATTCAAAATTAGGGCATTTTGGGCGTTCTGAGCCTCCAATTGTGCACTTTGGGCATTTATCTGCTGGTTCAGCCCTAAGATTACAGCATCCAACTCCGCTTTTGTAACCCCAACAGGTGGAGTGGCTTGATTAGGTACTGGGGAAGCGGAGGTTCCCTCTTGAACATTTCCAGATCTACTCCTTCTCCCCGGAGCCATGATTTCAGATAAACTTCTAGTCTTCAGAGAGGTTACTTCAACAAACTTTCGTGGAGCAATGATGACAATACTCCTGAGTTCAATTCTCAGTGAAAGCACCAAAAATGTTAACGCTAAAATTTGAACGCTAACACCCCGGTGTATAAAATGTAGTTGTGAAAGCACCACCCGATGATTCGGGAACAGAGTATAAGTAGAAAATCACAGAAAAAGCAGTGAATAACAACGATTTTATAGTGGTTCGGCTCAAGGCAAGCCTACGTCCACTTTAATTCTCTTTATTGCTAAACCGATTACAACTTTACAACAATCTTCAATTACAATTATGACGAGACCAACAACTAGAACTTTGGTAGAGAAGAATTCTTCGAATCCATGTAGATTGCGTTAGATTTTCCCTTGAGTTAGTTGAGATGCCTTTCGAACTTGAAGTGTCGAGTGAGTTGAGAATTCGGTTGAGTATTGGCGCATGAAATGATAGGCCAAAAGTCCCTTGAAAGTTGGACGTGGTCGTGTATTTATAGGAGTTCTTGGTGTCACATTGCAGGTAGTAGCCGAGGCAGGTTAGATCGTGAGTCGGCTCCGGGTTAAACTAGGTCGTGGGTCGGCACCGATCTCTTATGCCCGGTCTACAGCTTAAGCCAAAGACCAATGTTTTTCCAGCCTCGTTTCTTAAGTCTTAGGCCGTTGCCGAGTTAATGTGCTCTGCGTTAGGTTTTAACACCGTATCTCCTTTGTATCCTTAGGTCGCGGCCGACCTAGCATAATCATAAGTCGGTCACGACTCAAGTGTGGACCAATTTGTTCTTAACAGTTAAGTCGGCGACCAACTTGGGTAGTTAGATCGGTACATGCGTTGGGTCGGTGGACTTATGTAAGCCCTATTTCGGAATCTCCTTAAACCTTAAGTCGGCATCATTTCAAGATGTTAGGTCGGAACTCTCTTTGAGGCATTAGGTCGGCATGCTTCTCAAGTCCCTTAGGTCGGTATTCCTCTTAAGCCTTATGCAGTTAGGTCGGTCTTCCATGCTAAGATACTAGGTCGGCATCCCTCTGTGCCTTAGGTCGGCAGAACGCTGGGTCGCTAACTGTTTGATATGCTAGATCGGTGGGTCTTTTAGGTCGGTTATTCTTGGATTGGTAACACTTGACCGAGGTGGAGTTAACAAAGTGTATTTGTAAACTAATATTTAAAATGTTTTATATATTGTGTTGTTTGAGTTGTTGATGTTGATTTGGGTTTCTAATCGATTCGTCTGATCAACGCTATCAATAAGATTTCCAAAACACTTGAACAGAGCAAACTGACGCAGTATGTTTTAAAATTTAGTAATGAAATAAATTTTTGTGAAATAAATTTTGTACCTTTATTATGTATCTTTATCTGGATTTTATTTGAATTGGTTGTTAACAAATAATATTTGATTTTATATATCATTTTCTATTGTTTCTATATCTAATTGAACTATAAAACATGGTTATAAATTTATTTGGAAATTTAAAATGAATGTAAAACAAGAATTTGAGAATTTAATTTCCGATGGATTTCAAACTTTGTGTTTAAAGTTTTAAAGGATATATTATTTAAAGTATTTTCGAATAGAAATTTGTTTCCAAAGAATTTTAAATTTAAATTTAGTGCTCTTCTCTTTGTCGCTGGAAAATAATTTCGGTGATGACCGCAGCATCATCGACGTTCATTTTCGAGTTTCGAAGTGAAGAGACCATTCTGTAGTCTTGCTACAGTTTTGTTTTGGGAAAATTTAATTGATTTTAATTTCTAAAATAAGAATGGATTTATAACATATGCTGATATATGATTTAAATTTGAATGGATATATATATAGTATATGAGAATTTATTTATCTCTAAATAGTTTGGAAATTATTGAAAATTTAATTCCTAAATTTTATCTTCAAAGATAATTTCTAAGTATAATTTCTAGATTTGGATAAATATTCAAGCTTGAAATAATTTAATTAGAAAGTTTTATTTGTATAATACACAATTTCATTCCAATATAACTTACCTTAATTTTCAGAAGTTGAATATGTAATTGGATAATATACAATATAAAAAAAAGATTTTATAAATAAAATTTGAGTGGTTATTATAAATGTTATATACTTAAATTTAAGTTATAAAAGGATTAACAGAGGTAAATGAAGAAAAAGGGTAATGGAATAATTTACAATATAAAATGATGATAAAGGAACTAAGAATAAATTTAAGGCAGTTGCAATGAGTGTGAGTATATTTAACATAGGTGATAAAATATATTGAGAGGGATAAATTTAATTTTAATTAGTAGTGAAGAAGAATTAAATTTTATTTGGCACATTTTGAGTATAATAAAAGATTTTTCAAATACATGATTTTAGGGATTTGTTAATTTAAGATAATTGGATGATAAGATAATGAAATTAGAGACGCTTAAGATTTATTTGACTTATGTAAAATTAATTTCCAGTTTAAGTTGAAATTTTATGGTTTCAAATTTATTATCTTATTTTGTTTTTCAAACTATCTTTTGGTTGTCCTAATTTCCCTTGTCTTGCTACAGAATGAGAGGTTATTGCTTATACCAGTCTGTTTAGAAATCTTTCTATAATCTTTAATAATCTTTGGTACTCATCTTTGAATCTAAGCAATGCTTGCCATCCACAGACCGCCGGTTAAACGGGAAGGGTGAATCAGATTCTAAAAGATTTTTTTTCATGCTTGTGTTCTTGATTCTAGAGGATGTTGGAAAGATCATCTCCACCTTGTTAAACTTACCTATAGCAACAGTTATCAGGTATAATTTTAATCTTCTTGTCATCTTGTCTTAATACTATTTCATTCTATCTTTTTTTGTGCTTTCCCGTACATCATTCCTTTTCGGGGACGAAAAGTTTTGAGTGGGGGAGAGTGTAACAACCCTGTATTTTCTGATTATTGTAATTGTATATTTTAATTATTTTAATTTAAATTCCTAGTTTAAAAAACTTTATTTTTTCTATTAAACTGAATATATTTTTTTAATTGAAATATAAATGTTGATTTTGATGTGGATTAGAATTTCAAACATGCATAAATTGAATATTTCCAGAAAATGTGAATTTTGGTCAATCTGGTCAAACTTTTACTTTTAAATTTAAATCTTAAAAGTTTGAAAATTTTAATTTTTTTCTTTTATTATGAAAGTACATAAAATTTCAAGAACACTGCTTTTCGTTTCGTTGAAATCCGAATAATATTGTGAAAGTTATGCTTTTTACAAAATTGGGTGTAAATTGTTTTATTTAACACTACTTTTTATTTTAAATTATATAAATAATCTTTTCAATTGTCATATATTATTCTAAGTTGTATTAAATGTTATGTTACATATATTTTTACCTTTTGAATATTTTAAAGTGATGTTTTAATTTGTCCAAAGCTCATTGAATTTATTTTCTATTTTTAAAGGTTAGTTTCCATTTTTCTGCTATTTTCTTCATCTAAACTATATTTAAATTAAAATTTATTTATTTACTTTTGTGATTTCCTTTTTATTTTGTTTTCTTATCTTTATTTATAAATACTTTTAAGTACATAAAAAATTTCCCAAGTTCATTGCACTTATTTTTCATATTTTCAAGACTAGTTGCAAATTTTGCTGTTTTATTTAATTAAACTATATATAATTTATAATTAATTAATTTATTTTTGTTTATTTACTAAATTTTCGTATTTTATCTGATTTTATATATATATTTCAGTTATATAAGGTTTAAAAAGAAAATAATGGAAATTTGAAGAGTTTGTGTCTCTTTAGTTGCTCAAGGCTCTTCGTTTTTCCGTCTCTTCATTTGCTTTTGCCTTTTCCTCTCCTTGCTTTAGCCGTACATCCCTCTACCCTATAGCCATGTTTCTCATCTTCAATTCACGTGAAAAATTTCTTTCTCCTCATTTCAAACTCACGGCTACATCATATTGAGAAAAAATTGCAAGCTAATGGCTTCTTTCTTCCATTTTTTCCCTCTTCTTCATTGATTTAGCCTTCCTCTTCCTCTTGCTTGCTCGGCCCCACTTCTCCTCCATCATCACTGACCATCTCCTCCACCATCTACAGCAGCAAACATCTCCTCCTCCTCTGACCATGACAAACCATGCCATCCAATTGAAGCCATCTCTACAAAACTTTGCTTAAAACTCCAAATATTGCCTAACCGAGCCTTGTATTCCCATTTCCTTCATGTTTAGCCTTGGCCACCACCTCTAACACCACCACCACTTGCTGCCATGACCTATAGCCATCATCAGCATCTCTGACCTGACCTGAAGATGCACCAGGCCGAGCCCATAGGACCATAGGCCGAGCCTATGTACACCAAAACCTTCCATTCCTTGACCCAAACCCCTTGCCTCCTTTACTTTCCACTTGTTTTGCCTTTACCTTCCACTTTCATGCCCTAAGCCTTGTCTCTAGGCCATGGCCGAGCCATGTTGATACCTAGGCTGAGCCTAGTGTGGTGAGGTCAAGCCCATTTGATCATATGACAAGCTTATGTTGTCGTGTGCAAGTCTTTTGCTTCTAAGGTTTGGTCATCTCTCTTGTTTTGCAACTGTTCTGCAAACTAAAGTTGTTGATTATATTTGTATGTCGATATCTATATTTGTGCTTATGTATGTTATATTTTGTGTTGTTTACAAGGGTCTCCATCAATTCAAATCAAATCGTGCTTGTCGTGCCTTTGGAATCGCTCTTGTGTGTGTTGTTTGTCTCTAGCTTCGTAAATGGTGAGTCTTTCTCACTCTGACATTTATACTTATGAAATAGTGAATTGATGACAAGTGTTTAGTAATATAAAATGTTATGCAAGTTAATGATGATCATATGATATACTATTCCATGTTATTACCATGTTAAAACTGTTAATTATCACCTGACATGTGATATATGACATTATATTGTGACACTGACATTGTTTATATTGTTTATGCATATATTCACACTGCAAGTTCCCTGTTAGAATAGAATCACTATAGGTTGAAATGATACATACCCAAACGGACTTTAGATTAGGAAAAAATCGTTATGGGCTGAAATGATAGGCCTGAGCGATTTTTTATTGTATATTATTTGACTTGGGATTGCGGGTTTGAAATGATAGAACCCGGGTTTTCTTTGTAAACTGCGGATTGAAATGATATATATCTGTATCACTTGACCTTGGTTAGAAAATTATATACAGACCCCGTGGTATATTTTTAAATGATATTTATTAAAATATGTATTTTCAAAATTATGAAATTTTGATTTAAAATATATATATTATGGTTTTAAGAAAATTAAATATTAAGTCTTGAAATTGTGAATTTGAGTACGTAAATGTGAAATAATTGAGATTTTAGACTTTAAATTTTATTTTAAAATGTAAATAAATAATGGAAATTAAATTTAAAGTTTTAAAATTATATATGAAGTAAAATTTTAAGTTTTATTTAATTTATATGTTAATAAACAGTGAATTTTGACTTAATAAATGAATGGAGTTTTTACATTGAATATTTGATCTAAAAAATTTGTTGTGTTAAATCATATGTTAAAATGATTTTAAATGTGAAATTTTGAAGTCTAGAAATATGAATTTTAAGTTATAATAAAAATTTGGAGTTTTATTATTATTTTTTTGAAAAGCTAAAATGAAATCTGGAATTCATAGCATTTTCAAAATGTTGTAGTCTTTTGACAGCATTTTTAAATGCTATTGTTTTGAATCTAACAATGTTTGAAATAACTAAATATCTATTACGACATTTTATAAATGCCGTTATTCTTGAACTAAACCATTTTTGGAAGCTATAAGCTACGATAGCACTTTATAAATGCTGTCATTGCTATAATTTGACAATGTTTGAAATGTTATAGTTTTTAACACTGTTTGAGTTATATTTTAAAGTGTTAAATGATTTAAATTTTGGAAATTGATTAATTGTGAAATTTAAGAAGTTTTGAGTATATTTTAATATTTAAATTTGAATTTTTAAGGAATTTAAATTTGAATTTGAATTTAAGTAAGGTTTACTTGGTTATGTGTTAAATGGAATGAAATGTAATGAGATAAATGAACTTTTGAATGAAATTTTTAATGTATTTTGTAATGATACTTGAAATAACAAATGAATGACTTATTTGATTTAAAAATGATATTGTAATTTGAGTATTTGAATTTGAATTCAAATAATGATTTCAAAATAAGGTTTGGAAATGATTTGATCTTTATTTTGATAAAGAATATGAATTAGAATGATATGTACTTTTGATAAATGAATATTTGAAGTTTATATTGGTATGAAAGGATATTTAGTTTAATTGTAAATTGAGTTTATTTAAATAATATTGGATTTATGAAATGAATATTTCAAAACTAAGTAATAATGAAACTAGATTTGAGATATATGAAATTATAAAATTTAGTTTTGAAACGCGGGATATTAAAGCTTTGAAATTTATTAAAAATTGAATAGTTTAATTTGTGGATCAAATCTATATTTGAAAATGATATGATTTGAAATGGTTATTGGGAAATTTAATTGAAACTGATGGTTTGAATTGAATTAAGTTGGAAATTGAAAATTTGGGATTAATTGAATGAATTGTAAAATGTAAAGAATTTAATGAATATCCCATGATTTCAAATGTATGATTTTGAAATGTTATGATTTTCAAAGTGTAATTGTTTCAAGTAATTTTGGTTTCGAAAGAGTTATACTTTGAAAATATTATGATTTTGAAATGAATATATGTTGGAAATGTTTTTGGTTTTGAAGTATAAACTATTTTGATTGAATAAATAGTTTTGAAATAAAAATGGTTTTGGTTTCGAAGTATAAACTATTTTGAAAGAAATATAGTTTGAAATGAAATGATTTGATCTTTTTAAAGTATAAACTATTTTGAAATGACCACGGCGTTATAATAACGTTTGGTTGTTAAAGAGACCGGGATCGAAAGTTGTCATACTCTCTGCCAACTCCGAAAACCACTTTAACAACCGTGTAAGCGGTGGAGATTCCAGAATGAAGTAGGATGGTGGCGACGTTCTTGAGGTATATTACGTGGACCCAACTCCCGTGAGTTGGTATAAGGTGGTTGAAACAGGAGCGATCTCGGGCCAAAGGAGGTAGCATCTCTGGTCGGACACATTCCTTCGATACTATACTCTTACTGGTGATTGATTAGATGGCCATCCTCCGATTTTGATTGGGAGTATGTTCCGAGGTGGGCGTATGTGGCTGCTGCGTTACCACCAGCCCGTGTGCGTAATTGGTATATCTACCCTGGCATTGCCTTGTGTGCCATGTCACCTACCATACTGAGCCTTTACTACGAGTTTGTTTTTCTCCCGTAGCCCGTGTGGTATCCTCTGACAGTCACCCAGAGTGGAGATGGCATGATATTGGATGGACTACTGAGACTATTATGTGTGAAGGGTGATATGGGTAGCCCGGAACGCTATTTAAAAGTATGTTTATTTTACTGTAGACATTATTATAGTAGCGCAATATTACTACATAGTAAATAGTTTAACGGATCCTTAAAGGATGGGTGATCCCAAGCATCCTTTAAGTTACTGATGATTTTTGTTACTGTTCACTTGAGTTTATTTACAGTTCATAAGTATTTATGTCCTGACTCGAGTGTTTTGTATTTTGCTTTACGCTCGAGTCAGATTGAATGAGTTAGCATTCAAGATTCACCTTCGGAGTTGGAGCTTTCCTTGAAGATCCAGCCATCTATTTTGCTTTCTGTATCCAGTGTTTCCAGTGATGTATTTTGATTTGTACTTGATGTATCTTGTTACTCTTCTACTGTATATTATTTAACTCTGATGTATCTTATATATATAGTAGCTTCATGAACTACTATCTCTTTTACTTCCGCTGCATTATTAAATACTCTGTGTCTGTGATATGTGATTATGTATTTATTGTATATTCTGAGATTTGACAAATTTTATTTACAACGCGGTATTTTGAGCAATTCAAATCCGACATGTGCGGATACGAATGGTTGAAAATATCGGGTCGTTACATCACTCTTTCTTCTCCACCATTCCATATCCATAAAACTTCATATTTTCAAGATCGTGCCATCATTCTGCCAAATTCTCAATAGGAAATCATTTAGATACTCTCTCTATTTGATTCTCCATCATTCTACTAAAGATCAAAGTGCTATTCAGAGTTATAGGATCAATTTGTATTCAAAAAGTCCATAGAGTCTATCCATTCAAAAGGATTGTTATTAGAAAGTATTAGGGTGATCTAGTGTCCCGAAAATCAAGAGAGTTTACCCCAGACTCGGAGATAGGAGGGTTCCTCAAGTCCTTAGAAATTGGGGGTTGTAATTTGGATATTGTCTTATAAAAATCTGTACAAGGATATTGCCTTAGTGCAGGACTGGATGTAGGAGGATTCCGAAGCAGCATAAAATCCGGTGTGTTCTTTCCTTTTACTTGCTTTACTTTACTATTTGCATTTGTTATATGTTCTGTGATCATTCTGTGTTAGAATTCTTTTTAGATTTGTGTTGAAAGTTTAATTCAGTCATATAGTTCATATATTCTTTAAAACACTATTCACCCCCCCCCTCTAGTGTTATTTCTGCCTTAAGATACTTAATTCGCATCCCCAACATTGTTTACCGGAACCAAAGTTGTGATAACATTCAATTGAGTGACGTTGCTATTTTGAACAACATAGGCTTGATTTGAATTTGCGCTTTGATTTCTAGGATTTGGAATAGGCTGGCTCAGGAATGTTCTTTGTTCACGTTCATTACAGATTTGGCTAATTGGCTCATTTGCATTTCAAGTTTTGCAATCGATTGGTTTGTGTTTTGCAAATATGTGGTCAATAAATTTTGCAAATTGTTGTTTGATTGAAGGTTTTGAGTAGTTTCTTTAGCCAACGTTTTAAGATTTCTCTCAAGTGAACTTAATCGTTTATCATCTTAGAGATGATGAGCAATATTTGGTTGAAAATTTGATTGTTGTGGTTGATTATGAGATGGACCCACAAAGTTTGGTTTAAAATGGTTAGGCTAAAAGGGAGGATTCGAAGCATTGTTCGGGAATGCTTGAAAATTTGGACAAACCATATTCGTGTTGGGATTGTTTTGGTTCCAAGCAAAATTTGGATGATTTTTCAACAGGATTGTACGTTGGAGAAAACGTGTCATTTTTTGTTTTATTGAAAGCATCGATTTGTTCGACAGAATTGGGACACTAATCAGCTATATGATTATGATCATTGCATTTATAACACATCGGTTGGGAAGTTTGGTTCATTTGATTCGATGAGAAAACGTAATCAAATTTTTTAATCATTGTGTCGATCTTAGCTTCCAAAGCCAAAGAAGAACCTATCGAGTATGCCCACGATCGTGAGTAAATTGATTTTTCGTTCGAACGTTCCCATTGGGATGAATTTTCAACGATGTTTTCAAGAAATTGCCAAGCATCGTCATGAAGTTGGGCAAGAAAGTTGTCTTGGCATATTGGTTCAAGCATGGTTCGTGAGCTGTTTTTGAGTCCAGCGTATAAGATTTGGCAAATCATCCATTTTTCGAAGTTATGGTGTGGACATTTTATCAAAAGCTCTTTGAATCTTTCAAAATAATTTTCAAATGGTTCTCCCCTAAATTGATGAAAATTGACGATTTTGTTTCAGATTTTACTTTTTTTCCAAGGGATAGAACCTTTTTAAGAAAGCTTTTACAAATTCTTCCCAAGTTTTAATCGAGTTTGACGGCAAGTTGTACAACCATTTTTCAGCGTAATCCGTAAGAGTAAATGGAATTAAGTGAAGTTTGATTTCGTCATCGGAAAATTGTTGGAGTTTCATTGTTGCACAAGCTTGTTCGAATTTATTCAAGAAAATGTATGAGTCATCGTGATCGAAATTGCCAAATTTTAGAAGCGTGGAGATATGGTTCGAGTGAATTTCGAAGTGGTTACCCATAGGGGCGGGTAACGTGATGCAAGATGGAATAGAAACTCTATCGGGAATGATTCTATACAAAAGAGTTCAAGGGGCGTTCTCGTTCGCCATTTCGAGAGGATCGTTTGTTCGAGTTAAACGATTAGTTGTTGAGTCGCGAGTCCAATGATTTGTTGTTGTGTCGCGAGTCCAACGAATTGTTGTTGTGTCACGAGTCCAAGTACTCATGCACAAGTGAAAGTCGAGAAGAGAAAGAAGTTAGAAACGGGTTTAGAGAATGAAACAAGATTTGAAAAATGAAGTGAAAATTTGTTTTTTTTTGTTTTTTTTAAAGAAAGGAAACCATTTAATAAGTCAAATTTATTTTTCAAAAGAAAATTTTGATTTTTGTTTTCTTTTTTTTGGCTTTTCCAATTTTTATATGTTTTTTTCAAATATTTACCAAAAGGAATTTTTTTCCTTTTGTTTTTACAAAATGGAAAATTGATTTTTTGTTTTTAAATCTTAATTTTTTTTGAAAAGATTTTATATATTTTTTGGATTTTTATTTTTAATTGAAAATTTTTAAAGGAAAGGAAAAGGGGTTTTTTTGGGATTAAAAACTAAGCTAAGAAAAATTTACTTTTTTTTTTAGATTTTTGATTTTTTTTAAATATGCATGAACTAATGCAAATAAATGAATGCAAATGACTTAATTATAATTTTCTATCCTTAGTAGCTCCTAACCCAAAATTGTATAATCACACTTGTCTTAAATCAACAAAAATAAATCTCAGCCAGGTAACGGGTACGGGTTATCGGTGCACCACAAATCACCGTAGCAATGCAGCCAGAGGTTTAAGTACCTTCAGAGGAACAACCACTACAATATTTACGAATCACCGTAATATTTATAGATGGTTATTACTCTGTCGTAGCCTAAACACAAAGAAATAAACTTGTTCAAAGAAAACAATTGTGAAGATACAATTAAGCCCTAAATGAGCTCGTGACATCCTTAAGTCAAATGTCTAACCTTTATTATTAGTCAAATGTCTAGCCTTTATTATTAGTCAAATTCAACAACAAAATGCGATTCGTGGACTAAGAAAAGGGTGATGAAATCTATCACCTTATGTGAATTGGGTATTTCCCTTAGAAATGAAAATAAGATGAGATGGATGCAAAGCAAAAATTAAACGTGAATTTACAATGCAACTACAAATGAAATGTGTTTTTGTTTCTGAATTTCCTTAGATTTTTTAATTTTCTTTTTATCAATGCAAATGCAAGCAACCAACAATGCAAGTAAAATAAAACTAGAGGTGAAATCACTATACCCGAGGCGTGCAGATTATTGGCAAATTTTATTTTAAACGGCAATTTTTTTTCCAGCGCAATTAGCAAGCAAAACAATTATTTTTGGCAAGCGTTTTTCCTTTGAATTTCTATTTTTGCAACCTGAAAATAAAATGAATACATACATACAGTTTTTTTAAGGGGTTTTTAGGCTCAAGGAAAAAGTTAGAGAAAAATTTAGTCTCAAGGACAAGAAGTTTGTATTTTAGGCTGAAGGACACATTTTAGTGTAAATCACAGAATGATAGTTGTAACTATCATTTTCAATTTACACTAAAAAGTGTCCTTCAGACTAAAAAACAAACTTGTCGTCCCTGAGACTAATTTTTTTTGAAACTTCTTCCTTGTGTCTATTTACCTGTTTTTTTTTAATATATAAGGATGGAACTTAAAATAAAACAAATCAAAATAAAAATGAAAACACACAAAATAAAAGGAAACTTGTAAAAAAAATTCTTTTTTTTAACAATTGGTAAAAACAGAAGATTTTCCTTTTTTTATAGAAATTTTATGAAGAGAAATTTAAAAGGTTAACAAAATTTGTTCCTTTTACTCAGAGGGGCCTGGCCCACTCTACTTTTTCACTTCCAAAACACAAAACGTGGGATAAAACATAACACAGATGAACACAAAATGTTTATTTCCCAAAATTCTCCAATCTCCAAAATTTCAAACCCACTTTACTTTAGCAAATCAAAAGCGTTTCCTTTTTCCTTTTTTTTGGAGTCGGTTCGCGATGGAGTGGTAGCTGATGGAGGTGATGCAAGGTTGCAATTTTGTTTAAAGGTAAAGGTGCAGTGGAATTGGGCGAGGCGATTCAGGATTGAAGTCGCAGTCCTGATTAGCAAAGTTGCGATGAGGTTGGAGGAATTGTGGTGATTTTGGATTGTAGAGGTTCAAAGATGATGGTGAGGGAGAGGGCGCAGCTGAATTGGGTTGTGACAGAGAAGGTTTCAGGTTGGTATTGTTGAAGTATGACAGTGGTTGTTATTGTGGAGGAGTTGAATAGAAAAGAAGTGAATGGAGCCTATGGCAGAGATGTAAGGAGAGGTTGCTGAGTAGATTTGTGTGTCAGTTGAAGGTGGTGATGTGTCGTAGAAATGTTGACAGCAAGTGGTGGAGTTTGGGTTGTTGAATGAAGTATAGATGCTGAGCAGTATTGATGTATTGGTTATTGCTTTGTGGATGGCAGAGTGGTTATGGCCATATAAGTGAAAATATGCAGTGCAGTGAAATTGTTTTGTGACGGAAGTGTTAATAAGCAGTGATGATGTGCTGTATTTGTACAGGCAGTTGATGATTTTGAGTGATGTTTTGTTTTGTTTTGATTGGAGGGGCTGGCAGTGTCGTGGTTCGTTCAAGTACGAGGTTGGTGATGCCACTCGGATGGAGGGAATGAAGTCGGGGCTGTTGATGAATGAAGTCTGGTACTGTGATGGGGTTTTGGGTGTAAATATGAGTGATTTTGAAGGGCAGTGTGATGAATGTAGGTGACGGTAGGGATGGTGGAATTATATGAAGTTGGTCGTTTTGGGGTATTTGCGAGTGGTTGTATTGTGCTCTGTCAATGGATGGAGATGAGGTATGTGTACGAAGTGTTGGCAGGGATGAAATGAAGTGGTCTGCACAGTTTTGCAATGTGTATGTAATGGTTTGCAGGTAGTCTGCACTGTGTGGTGGGTTGTTGGAATTGCTATGGGTTGCGATATGCACGCAACAGTGAAGCAGTTTGATTGTAGGGCAGTTTGATGTTGAGTATGTGGAGTAGTTTGCACAGTTTTGGTTAGTGATATGGTTTTTGAAGTAGAGTTTGTCGCAGAGAGATGTATTGAAGGTTGGTAGTTGTACTGATATATGCACAGGGAAGGTCAGGTTGTAGGGTGAATATTTTTGTGGAGAAAGTATGTTGCTGGAAGTTTGTATGTTTGGGGTGATGATATGTGGTATGCAGTGGTTCCGAAAAATTGACAGAGAGTAGGATGTGTGGTAGAAGTGATATGAGCAGTGTGGTGATGAGGCAGTTCAAATGGTGGGGAATGAAAGGGTATATATTGGTGAAGGTTTGAATGGATGTGAGACAGCTGAGACAGTAAATGTTTGTGTATATTTTTTTACGAAATGTAAATTGATGTAAAATGTGAAATAAAAATGGAATGAAATTTCTTTTTGAGAAATGAAATTGTGTAAAAAAAAATTAACTATGCAAATGCAACTAGAAATCTACAATAACAACAAGTTCAAAATCAAATGCAAACAAGAATCACACAAGCAAACAATTTTTTTTAATATGCAAACAAACACACACAAGAAAATCAAACGAAAATAATCCAAAGAATAGAAAATCAAAATCAAAACTTTTCCTCGGCAGCGTTGTCAAATTCTTGCTTAACGACGAATTTTATGTCGGATTAGAAAATATCAATAAATTTTGAAATAAAAATAACCGCAAGCGCAAGGCGTACTATCGTAATACGTAGCCGGTACGGGTCGATCCGCAGAGAAATTTTAAGGTTTCAAAATTCTCTAATCAATCAAATTAGACCAAAATGAGAGAAGATTGTTTACTACAAGCAAAATGAAGCTAAAACTAGAATTAAAAAGAGATTAGATAACAATTTAAAGGCAAATCAACTCTTATATTTTTGTAAATCAACGATCAAACAATCTATGATCTCTATTTTTGATATTAAGTGACATAATTGTTGTATTTATCATAAGTTTGGTTTATTGATGTTATTAATTAACATAACTTAAACCATCAAACTATAATACAACAAATAAACCACTTATCAATTCTCATGAAAACGAAGCCAAAGCAAAAGCAATTTTAAGTATGATCTATTTACAATTGTAATCAGTAATATAGATCATCAAATTTTGTTTTTACTTTCATTTCAAAATCAAAAATCAATTAGCAAATGATGATGTAAATTGTGTTTATGTTGGATAAGAATAGCTCATTTGCAAAAGCAACATAAAATATCAAACCCACTTTAATAAACTTACATCAAAATCTACTTTCATGAATCACAAATAGAAGAGACCATAAATCATAGAAATGTTGAAATTACATAAAGTTGGAGAGCTTCATTACCCATAAATTGAAGGGATTTATCTACTCAATTGTGTTATCAAATCAACACTTGTAAATTTCAACATTAAAAGTAATGAAGTGGAAACTAAGCAAAGGAAGCAAAAGAGATTAACTACTAACTACTTGCATAAAAAATAAAGCTACACTATTTCAATGAATGTAAATCTAAGCTATAAACATGAAATGAAAAAAAGCATAGAAATAAACATTAACATAAAAGTAAACAAAAGCATGTAGAAAAGAAAAGAGAAAGAAGCTAAGAAGCCATTTTTATTTCATAAAACATAGAGCTTACAATTTGCATTTTAATTTCCTAACTAATTTTTGAAAGAGTAAGTAGATATTTACATATACATAGAAGGGCTATTTATATATGCATAAAACCCTAATTCATTTTTTATGGTGCTTTCCAAAATGCCCTTGTAGAAAGTATGACCATCAAGTAACCATTAGCCTCTAATTAATTCATCATCAAATATGCATGAAACTTTAACCTCCACTTAGTTATCCATTAGCTAATAATTGTAGATTTAGGTAAGTGGGTAGGTGGGGTCCTCCATGATCATGAGCTTGAATTATTTCCCTCTTCATTCCTTTATATTCATTTGTGCATGCAAGTGTCTTCATAAAACTCTCTTCCATATGCATCCAAATTCCTATAAAAATCATAAAAGTTGTCCAAGTAAAAATTCTCAAATTGACATATGCACAAAAATGACCATTTTGCCCCTGAATGAAGTGAATATAGGATGATTTGACAATAATTGAATTTTTGGTTTAAACATGTTAAAATGTCCAAATATGACATTTATTCAAATAAAAATAGATAAAATATGGATGTAAATATATGCACATTTACGTGCACACCATAGAACAATACACAATATAAAATACATCGCAGTGAACACAGAGTCATAAACGTAGTGATAAAAATATAATACATCACATAAGTCTAAGTGGGATATAAAAAGTCTAATTTCCCACTAAATCTCAATTATACACACAAGACTAATGTTATCCATCTAATTCGATATTATATACATACACGAATCCAGATACGCATCTAATAATACAACCTCTAGCTAAACCCAATAAGCAAACCTGGTCTCGTCGTCCCTGAAACTGAAATGCTTGGACCGACCCAAGTATTATATAAATAATAAATGGGTCAGGCTATGCCTATATTCAATGGAAAGATGTAATGATCCAGATTTTTCGATGTTTAATTTAGCATATTTATTTGGTTTAAATATTGAATTTGGAATTTTAATTTAGTTAGTAAGTTTTAAAAATTGAAACTTCAAGTGATTCCGCAGATTTTGGAATCGTCGGTTTGGTCGATGCGTTAAAACAGCGATCCGGTGCACAGTCTTGGAATTCGACGAAAACAGTTCCATTTGATCAGTAATAATGTATTATTATCGGATTTTAATTTGTACCTTTTGGAGCTATCGTTTGTTCGTACGTGATAGAAACGTGTTGAATTTAACACCGAAAACTTAATATAATAATTGGGTCCAAAAAACTATCTTCTCCATACGATCGAATTAGGACTCGAAACCTTTTTCATTTCATTTGGAATAGGGGTATAACGTTAAAAACGCCTAGCGGCATGCCTAAATATGAGTTCAAATTTTTACAGTATATAATTTGAGATATTTTATAAAAAAATATACATATAAAAGCAAAATCGAATCAATAGTCAAACCTTCTCATATACGCCACTCCCCTCAACTTAAATTCGTGTCCATCCTTATCTTCTTTTAGATGAGAAAAAAATCGAACGAATAAAAAAAGAAGAAGAGAAGATGCGATAGAATCACTTTGATATGAAGGGGGTCGTAAACGAAGGCTGGACGGAGCGTGAGAGGGATCACGCGTACGCGCTGTGTCGCTAGACTTGAGGCGCTGGTTTAAGGTTCTCCAATTATTCGCGTGCGACACGATTGCTGATGAAGGGTTAAGGCGGCGGTTTTGGTATGGAGAAGTCGCGAGCATCGAGGGCGAGGCGCGAAGTCAATAAGCTAGGGTTGGAGGGTCAAGGCTTTTGCGATCGTGTTCGCATGCGTGGAAGTGGAGGAGGATGTACTGGGTGCGACGATTGAGCATCAGGGAGTCGCGATGCATTGGGGATTCGTGGTGACTGGAGCGGAGCATATCGGGGCCAAGGTGACGTGAGGCAGTGCTCCAATGAGCGTGGTGGCGTGTATAGAAGTCAAAATCGAGCGAACTATCCGGTCGCGATGAGGAACGTAATTGCAAAGTATAGCTTAATAATGGTAATTATGATAATTTAATTTTTTATTAAGTTATTAAATAAGTTATACAACCTCGGATGTTAACAAATTCGTAATTCATTTATACGAGGTCAAAAAATCATGAAAACAAGTCGAGATTTGAATGGTTTGCAAATAAAAGTCAAGGTGAGAAATTCTCACTCATTTTGATTTTCAAATTTAATTTTAAATAGTTAAAATTAATTATTGGATGCTTGGTTTAATTTATTAATTATTATTTAGATATTGTATATATATATAGTAGCATATATATTAGTAGTTGGATTGATGTTTTCGCATATTTTAGCGGATGAAACCCAATGCACCCCACATAATAGCGGATGACCCTATATACTGCGATATCCTCTTCGAAGTGGGATTGATATTTTTATGTTGTATTAACATCTTTGGATGCATGAAAACAGGTTAGAGGGATCCAACTGGATTCCTCAAATATGTTGTTTATTTTTCATATATAGTGATATATGATATGTGTAGATAATCTGCTATAGATTATTGTTGTAATTTGAATTATTGGATGTTATGGTAGCACTGGTCTTAGATTTTGGTATTTTTAATACCATAAACATTATTTCAGAATTTAAAGGAATCAAAAGGAGATTCTGAATATAAAAATATTATATAGAAATTTGGTTATTTTAGAAGAGATTGATTTGGGCAAAATGAAAATTTGATTCGGAATTGGACCTAACTATTCGTAAAATGTTTTAAACAGAATTTAAGAAAATATTAATTATATAAAGAATTTTAACAGTGGAATTTTTAAGTAATATTCTGGAAAATATGGAAAAGAGTTGAAATCGATAATTTAAATAGATTTGTGAAAGATATGAAAATAGGGTTTGGGAAAAAATATAGTGGACTCTATATTTGAAAAGTGAAAATGGTTAGAAATCGTAATGTGATCGAAATGTTGTAAATCGTGAGGGATTTATAAGTTATATTGGTTATTGGGATTTTTGAAGGAAAAAAAATATATATTTTATAAGAAACCAAGTTTTATTTTTAAAAGAAAATTTTATTTATTAAACTATATAATTATTGGAATATTTCAGAAGTGCAATTTTTTCAAATACCGATATTAGTTGAAATAAAATTTAAAATTTTATAATCAGTTTTGTAAACCGGTTAGTTTATATAAAAATGAGTTGGAAATGAATTTCGGTGTTTTATTTAAAATGTTTCTAATTTTTAGGTAAATTACTTAAACCTGTTTTGAAATAAATTACAATTCCTTTAAAAGTACTTATTATACATATATAGAGTTTTGAAAATGATTTAATTTATTTATACACTCTCAAGATGTGAAAAAACGGATGTGATTAGAAGCGTAAATGGATAGACAAGATTATAAGTGAGTATAAGCGACTTGGAAAATGAAAAAAAAAATTTGGAAATGTAGGAGATAGGATAAGAAAACCCCTAAGTATTAGTATTAGGAATTATTTCGGGAGATGGACATAGAATATTTTCGTAGTGTTGAAATGGAAGATTTTTGAAAATATGTAGAGACAAAGGATTTATATCGAGATATTTTCTAAGTAATGGATTATACATCGAAGTTGGAAATATTTCACTAAGTGTTGAAGTGTGGTACGGGTGGAAATATCCTATTATGGAAACAAGTTTTTGGAAAATGTTTCAAATATTGATAAATTTAAAAAGATTTGAATTATATCCTTGTAAAGATATTTTGAATTGATTTTTTAAGAATTATAAATAATGGCCTAATGACTGCTTATGGATGGTATTTGATATTAAATAACCGACTATCAATATTGGCCAATTTCGTTAATCGTTTCGAAGAGACCAGGATCAGATTTAATTAATCGAAAACTACTTAGATCCGATTTGAACGTTACGAATGGGTATCGTTAAGATAATGAAGGAGGTGATTCGCTTTGTCCAGACCCAAGGCAACTTATATGGACGAATGCTATCAGAACATCATCGTTGGAGGACGATAAGCATTCTAAGTGAAATTGCTCTTGAAAGATAATCGTAGCCTCAAGCCTCATCAACCAGAAATGACTAAAATAGGGGAGGTGCGGCAAGGTTAAGTGGGTCGCACCCAATTAGAGTATGTTATCACTTTTCTAGATATCCTTGGAAATATATATAAAATATGGATATGGTTGTGCATGAAAAAGAGAGCGCTCGGTTTTTAAGGGTGGGAACACCCAGGGTGATAACATATTCGATCTACCCAGGTTAGGGTTAGGCCGGTCTTGTGTAGCAGGAGATCCCAGCAAGGTCCTCGGTACATTTTTCTAGAGGTGTACTGTGATGGGTGGTACACCAGTAGCCCAGTCATTGTATGAGATCTATTCTCTAACACCAGCCTTTACGATTTTGCTTGTAGAGCCTAGTATGCTGGAATTTAATTAATGTAACAGTTTCAACTATTTGAATATAAGTATTTGTATTTAGACACTATTCCAATATCAATGGATTTCTATAATATGTTTTGATTATCGTAAGTGAAAAATCCGTTGTGTTTATGTGTGACGCGGTCTCACGAGATACCCTTGTTTTTCAAAAGGTTTTGATTACTTTGATAATTCAAATTGAGTGTGTTTTCTCATGCTGGTTTTCCAGACTGACTCGGGTGTTATTTTATTATAATGCTCGGGTTAGACCGAGTATTACAGATTCAGGATAGGATGCTATGGAGCTCAGGAGATGAGCTGGATGACAGAGACGTATTTCCATACTTGACTTATATTTCCGCTGTATGAGAGCAAGTTACTATAACTGTCCAGATCGATGTAGTGATTGTTGTACTCTAATGATTGTAAGTCTACAGCAGTTACAGGTTCTTTTGTATGCAAATCTATTATTATATTATATTTTATTCCGCAGCGTTTGTGAGTTTCTATGTTGTTCTGTTCTATTTTCTTCTATCTCTTTCTACTCCTCTACCCTAGTCATTCACTCTTTCGTATAAATTGGGTTAAACACAAGTGAATTATTATCAACTCAAAGGGTACGGAATGGCGGGTCGTTACAGAAGAACATAAACAATATCTCAAGAAATAATATACTCAGCATAATAAAAATCAAGTCATCAAAGGAATAATCAAACATCCACAACACATCATACAACATCTACAACACATCGTACAAAATCAATCATCAAACATTAAAACATCCATCATACAAATCACACATCACATACAGCACAACTCGAATACCAATTCATTTATATTTAATTAGAAGTACTAGATTTATTCATTCATTTTATTCTCCATTTTTAATTTCATTACTATTACTTCATTTTATTGGTATTGTTTTTATTGCTACTTCCAAAAGCCAAGTCTACACTTGAGCCTCGATGCTTCTCAGGTGCAAAGGGAGATCTGACTCGTAATATTTTATGAGCGTCTTCATCAGTTTTTAGTTGCATAATACAGTCTCTTCCTTATTTTCTCGCCTCCTTGCTTCTCACTCCCATCATCAACCTCCTCACACATTTTGAATTCGTCTCGTGCAACAGACTGTGACTATGCGACGAAGGGGCTATGTCGTCGCAACCGTCGGGGAGCGACCCCATGGTCAGTCAAGCTAGGATAGGTCAAGCAAAACTACATATGGTTGTCACATCCTCGTTGGACTTCGTACTCCTCGTTCCACTCAAAAGTAAAGATAATCATACTACCGCTTTAAAATAATATAAGTAATAATATAATTTACCTAACATGTCAAGTCAGAAATCCAAGTAATATCGATCAATATGGGTATATAATATAGAATAATCCACCGACATCCAAATATCAAATACTCGGTCCTCAATGAATTATTTGACTTCATACTTATGTTGATTAAATAAATACACCCCACATGAATGTCCCATAGTGTCCAATGAAATATAAATATTTACATGACACCCTCAATTAATAAATATCAAATAAATTTTGGCTTTGTTTATTAAATCACTCTCGCTTAAATTGCTTCCTAATTCATTATTCTTTATTTTTATAATTCAACGCAACAGGCAATTATAACTTCTTCTCATTCGTAACAAGCAATCAAAAAACATCCATACAAACACTAATATATCACTTTAATGGTATTAACGAGATGAAGATTTTCATTTTAATATATTTAACTTCATTTTTATTCCCCTCCTTTCATAAAAAAAACTTCATTTAAATTTAATCACAGAATGTCTCTTTTATTCATTTCCTTCTCTTTCAAATAATAATCACTTAATTCTCTCATCTAATTTCAAAACAACTAATATCATTTCAGGGAACATTCATTTAAACTCATCGATAAATTTTAAAACCTCAAAAATACATTCACTTCAAATTTGCACTTTAATAATTTGAAAACACTATAAAGAAATTTATAACTTTCAAATACCTTCTAAAATCTCAAAAAATATTCTCGATTCAAAATATTTGCAAACCCAAATATACATCTTCAAAGTTATTATTTAAAATCTTCTTTTATTTTCAAACACTTCTTTTGAAGCTAATAATCCAACAAACTAATACCCTATTCAAAAATAATATTTTACTTCCAAAATTTTACTTCATTTTATTTATACCAAATCTCCAGAATTAACCATTTTTATTCAATAAATACAGAATTTGCATTCACTTTACAATTACTTCAAAATATCATTTTGTATCTTCCCACTTATTAAATTTGCACAAATCCTTACTTTCAAAAATATAATCTTCAAACATCGTTACATAAATACCCTTTCTTTATTTTTTTTATAACTAACTGTAAATAAATATAACCGTAAATATTCAAATTCACTTATTCAAATAAATTTCAAATTCATCATTCATCAAATATTTTAACTCATAAATTCTTTGAAATTATTTTGTCTATAAATTTTCCAAAATCATCCCACTTTCAAAAAAATTTGTTCAACACCTTTTATTAAATAAGAAATCATTTCAGAGTTCGCAATTATTCTCAAAATAATTTATTTATTACAAATTCTTCATCTTTTAATTTATTTATTTTCCATTTTTCAAATAACTTCAATTATCGTCCATTTATTTTTAAACATCAAATTACTACTCAAACAACACGAATTATCCATCTAATAATAATCTTCAAAGCAACAAGTAAATCAATGTTCATAACGCAATTTCATCCAAACCACATCGACCATCAACAACCATACTCATCACAAATTCATCCAATAATTCAACCACGGATCAAATCAAACCAATCAAACAAACATATAGGGAATTGTGCATCAATTAAAATAAAATAGACATAGTTGTGAGTGAGATTAACTCATCGAAACGATGGTTGAAATTCTGAATCGGCGACTTCTCTTAACCGTGCCAACACCATCACTCATCTGCCAACACCACACAAACCCACTACAAAATTACAGCCACTCCGCCTAAATACCACCCCAATAGTCAGCACCTACAGCTGGCCCCACATCAATTGCTGCCAACCATCATGTAGTCAGCAAGTGCATGGGGTAAATCTCCAATAACCCATCCACGTCGCAGCCTAGGTCAATCACAGCCTCAACCTCCTTGTCGCCTAGCACTACATCGCTGTTTCAAGTTTACGCTCACGCACCACAATTGAATGGATCCAACACCCAATCGACAACCTTAGGTTGAACTCCCCTTCTTGAATGTGAACTACTCCTTCCTCTATCGCTGCATTGATCGTCTTCTTCCCTTCTTGCACGCCTCGCCACTCGTCCCTCACAGCCTTTGATTTCGTAACATCGTGAGCATGCTCATGATTAGGCCTGTCAATGGTACGGGTTTTGGCCGGAGACCGCCCCGAACCCGCCCTATTAATGCGAGTAAGGTTTTTGTTTTTTACTATCCAAGCCCGACACGGGACCGACCCGGGTCGGGTACGGTTTTCTCAAAACCCAGCTTGGTTTGGGCCTAACCCGACTATTAGCCTTCCATTGTATCAAAACATGAGTGGTTATGTTATTTATTTACCATTTTGTTTATTTATATGTACATATTTTTGTATACTTTTGTTGTTAACTTGACTACATCACCGCCCACTTTATGTGTTAACATTTTTTGTATACAGATTTTATTAAAGTTGCAGTTTTAAAATATGGATTTAACATAAATATTCCGAGTTAGGTATATGGTTATTACCCAGTTGGCCTAAAAAGCCCGATGGGTTGGGCTCGGATATTGGATTCAAATACCTTGCGGGTTCGGACAGGGCTCGGGTTTTAATTATTGTAATCGGACTTTGGTCCGGGTTTTATAATACCCAGACTGAACCCGGCCCATTGACAGGCGTACTCGTGATTGTGCTTTTTGTAAGTGACAAATTCATTCGGGTATTTGGAATTAAGGCTCCCTCTAATAGAAAGGAACAATTTTAGGCTTAATCAGGAAGCAAAGGAAATTTACAGAAGTATGGAGACAATGGAAATAGGTTTGGGCTGGGTTGAAACAGTTTTGGGCCTAATTTGATGTTTGGTCTCAATTTAATTCAACTCAATTTTGGTTAATGTACAATGTATTTAAATTTTGAATTTTAATCCTCAAATAAGTCACAATCTAATATAAATTGGTTTACATCACATTCTACAATTCATGTCTTGATATTTGACCATTTATTCAATTTGATGCTCGATTAGTTTGTTTATTTATTTATTTTATAATCCTTTGCTCTTTACAAAAATAAATTTATTTTCTAAATAGTTCAACATATTTAAATGTAACTATACCTCAAAATAGTTTATGCTGATTAAAACATTTTGATTTGATTTCAACAAACCGTCCAGAAAGAATTTATTAAATTAATTCAATTTATTAGAACAAAAATCCTCTGTTAAATACAATTTAATTAGCGCAAAATTATTTTCAATTTATAAATCATCACAAGTCAAATTCAAACACTTTATTTAAAATGTATTTATTTATATGGCGTAGAAAGTCGGGCTGTACAGACTTCTCTCTTTAAGAAAATTGCATTCTCGCAATTTCTTATGGGAAAGTCGATATTGACAACTCATACCCAGACTTTCTTCACAATTAACGCACTTCTAACACACTCAACTATTTGCTTCTCTATAAGGCTTTAACACTTCATCACATATTTTTCTATGTTATGATTTTAAATAGATTCAAATAATGACTCTCTATTATTCATATTCGACTAATTTTTGTAAAAATATTCAAGTGTCGGATTTTTTGAAAATATCAGCAAAGTCTTCGTTATACGAATAGAATTATGAAAAATAAAACACAATATAATTACAAAATATACATCTCTGAAGAGGCATCCCAACATAGGGCATCCCGAAACATGGGAAAACAATATAATATCACATCAAATATTCGTATACCATAAAAACGTACCTTTTTTGGCACTTTTAAGCTACCTACTTAATTATTAAGCATGCATAAGCGAGCTATCCTATCTAATAAGTCCAAGTATGCCTCTTGAACACCTAACCTTAACTCATTACAACTATTAGTCGCATATAAAAAGAGGTGCATTAAGTATAAATCCACTTAACATATATAAACAACTTAATGTTTTGGTTTATGCCATTCGAGACAAATTTTTAAAGGTCTAAAACACAAAATTAGATTGCGATATCAAAAAGCGAATTATTATATAGTGTGTTAACTTCCCAAAACAACTTACAGATCATAAAATGGTTGAATATAGCTCAAATTATGAGAGTTTTTGTACAAGTATCAAATTCTGAAAATACATGGAATGCACAGGCCTGACTTATAAAACTACATTTTGAGCCTTGAAACCATGAAAATTTTGCCCAACGTTAAAATAAAAGTTGTAGTTTATATTTTAAGTTTTTCGGAATGTGCAAAATCATCGAAATCGGACAAAAGGTCCAAAAGGTCCAAAAGGTCCAAAAGTTACGTGCAAAACAAATTCAACCCACTTTTGGTGAATTTCGTATTTGGGACGGTGAGCATTACTTTCATTTTCTTACGTTTAAACCATCACGAACTTCAAAATTTTGGAAAGTGATAAATAGAAAATGTGTGACTTATGCAATTGCCTAACCAATCAATGAAAAAATCGACTAAATCGGATTACCCCATCGCAAGTTATGATCATATTGGCAAAGACCATAATCTTTTTTTCTTTATTAAATTATGTATGTCTAGCCTTTATAAAATCATTACATTTCGTATCTTCCACTTTACAATCATACATGAGCATTTATATTGAAATTATAACCTTTGACCTTTCATGTATGAAAGATATTTATTTATACTGGATATAGTTTACAATCATATTGAGCACATTCGGCTTTGAGAAATCGAAATAACCAATAGCATATTGTATATTGAAATGAAAAATTCTAAATACTTACTGGAACTCAGAACACTAATAGTATTCACAAGTAATTCATCTTGATCAAAATATTATTAAAAGAAATGGTGATTTAGATTCAATATTGCCCTGTTGTTAGGATTTTTTGTTAGAAGTCATTTGATTTTATAAACTGGCTTTTGACAATCAAAATGGTTGGGTTTTCTCTAAAACAGGATAAGTATATGTTGTATATATTGAAGATTAAAATCTAAGGATGTAAGACATTTGCAGCAATACATCTTTTTGTTCTAGATACAGACAGTATCAAGATATATATACAATACTTCAGATGTAATTGTTATGTCTACAAACAACTAAATATAAGCTAATATTACCTTATTTTATTCATAAATAACTTCTTTCAAATCTCAATTTCACCCTTGGTGAATTTAGAAAACTGACTAAAACTTGTTATTATGGTTGCATTTCATTTTTTCAAACAAATTACCACTCCACCAGCATAGTACTTACCCTCATATTCACATCTATGTAATCAAATCCATTAAAAAAATTAAAATATTATAAAATTTTCATATTACATACTTCGCCAAACACCATCTCAAAACAATATCTCTCTCACTAAATAACAACTTCAGATATTTCCTTAAAACTTGAAAATGACATGTTTTCCATATATTTTAACAAAATACCATTCTTTAAAAATTCACAACTCAACCTTAAAAATTCATAAATGAAATAAATGATTTAGGAATCTCATTCTGGTTTTTAATATAACTCAAAATATATTCTTCTCTTCAAAATAATTTTTCACTCTTCAAAACCTTATGTCCATAAATTACATTCTAATGTTTAGAATTCCCTATCGATAACGTTTGCCGGACGCATTGACTAGAATTCTTAAGCACTCAATGGAAAAATTTACACGAAGTCAACTTTAAAGATTCTCTTAAATATTTATTCGCAGAACAACTTAATCTTTTATAAAAAGAATTACTAACTTCTAACAAAACATCTATCGAAATCATATATATACATGCACACATTATTCCCAAAAGAATTTAAATCAAACATATATTTGCTTATATCAAAAGTTTTATATATAATCAACCGAGTACAATAAAAATTACTCAACTTATAAAATCCCCAAAATCATTAATCATTTTCTTTTACTAATAAACAACCAAGCTTTCATCTTCATGTTCATTTCAATCCCATTTTGAATTTTATATAAAAATATATTGTTTTTATTTTATATATAAAATAATTCTCAATATCTCTTATGGTAACGTCACAAATGAAGATACCGCTAGGTTCAAATTATTAAAACTCATATGGAATACCAACTTGAGTGATGGTTTCTAACGAATATCATACTCAAGATGAATCCTTCAAACTAAACACCATAAATCACTTTTAATCATTCAAAGACATCATAACATCAATCATCAACTCAAAACAGCCAAATAATCAAAATATTAGTAGAAAGTAATTTACATACTTCCGTTACGTCGCTCTGATCACTACTGGATTTTCCCACTCACCTCTCCTTGTCACAGTTTAAAATCATGAATTATTCTATTCAAGATTTGAGTTACGGGCTTATAGCTTCCCTAATCGAAATACTTCATTTCTATGTTCAGAGCTACACAGAGTTCTAGCATTCACCTTTAATACTAACACTACTAATCGGACCAACTTCTTTTACCTCTTCAACCTCCATCTATTCTTCTACATCGCATATAGGAATTTACATTTGGTCAAAGGTATAAAAAATAGATTATATAATAAGAAAAATATAGATACATCCCTAGATAATTACCCCCATAATCAACGTGTACTCCTACAATCAATTAAGTATAAAACATAATCTACCACACACTCATGGGGATAGGGACTTCAAGTCTCATATAAGGTCGAGACTCCTGTCTCTTATTTTCTACACTATTCCAAACATGGCTCTGATACCAACTATCTAACACCCCACATCTATATCTATATTACTCAAGAGTATTACTGAATAATACTGTCGAGTAATACAAAGAATAAGGCGATGTGGGTGAAGCACATGTAAACATTCACTTGCCCTAACACTGAATACGTCTCATAATATAAAAACCACTTACCTCGGCGTAAATAGTCTCAGTACAAAGCAATAAACACATTGGAAAACTCCCTTCCATAGAAAGAAACTTGTTTATGCTTAATCGAAAAGCAAAACAAATTGTAGGATCGTTTTCACCCTAGAGAGGGGGTAAATAGGTTCTACTAAATATTAATGCGGAAATAAAAATAAAAATAGAAAGTAATGTAGTAAAGATCGCACACAGTTTTATCCATCTTCGGTAAAAAAAATCCTATGTGCTACGCCAAGGTTTCTACTAGAATTTAAGTAATCATATACTTACAAAAACACGTAAACTTGTGATACCCACTAACTTGATTAACCTAACTCTAAGCTCAAAACCCTGCAACAACTCACCTACTGAGTTGCGAATTCTCAAACTACAAAACCGTAGTCCGTAGACTAGTTAATCTAGAGTACGACTTAAATAAAAAACAAAAACAGACAAAAGTACTAAAAAAAAAAAAACCCTAATATCTAATATGGTCTATACGGCCCAAATAAAAACATAAACGAGTTTCCCTTTATTTTGTTTTCATGTGTGTTCATGTCTGAATGCTTTCATATCCATGTACATATGAACATGTTTACTTGTTTGGTTACCACTACATATATATGTATACATGTGTGTTCAGACATGTATATATGTATGCTCGTGCCATGATACTCTTACTCAATTGCTTTGTACTGACTATTATTGTGTTGATAAACT
Organism: Allium cepa; assembly: GCA_030765085.1. Classification (NCBI taxonomy): domain Eukaryota; kingdom Viridiplantae; phylum Streptophyta; class Magnoliopsida; order Asparagales; family Amaryllidaceae; genus Allium; species Allium cepa. The sequence continues at coordinate 950,294,947 of CM060928.1, read as the reverse complement.
TGGTGCCTTTATACCAGAACTGATATATGTGAGTGTATGATTGTTGCATACTCTAATGCTTGGATGTCTCCTCTATTGCATGTCTAAATCTGGTGCACCACTTTGTACATGTGCAGTGCATGTTGATATATGCCTTGTACTTGTCCCGACTTCTGATTTTTCTGAAAATTTTGTATATTTTCATGTAAATGTTGAAACTGGACTTGATTGTTATGCATGTTGAATTACTTGCTCCCGACCATATCTTGTGCACTTTCTGTTTATGAGAAACGTGGATTACGGATCTTAAGGTTAGGATTAACACTAGAGGAGGGGTGAATAGTGTTTATAAAGAATTACTAAATATTTTTGAGTTTATGTTAATTTGAACACAGATGTATGCAATGTTCAGACACAGATATGATCAGAGAAACAAACACAGATGCATAAATAGAGTAAAAGCAGTAAAGGAAAGAAAACACTGGACCTTATACTGGTTCGGAGTTACCCTACATCCAGTCCCGCACACAAGTACGGATTTCCTTTCAAAAGCAATCTTTACAATTACACCATCAATTTCAAGGCAACGAGGTACACCCTTCAGAATCACAATCCTCTGGGTAGAGGTACTTGATTTCCTGGGCAACAAGTTCATCCAATTGATTTCCCGAGGCTACAATCACACCTTATCTCGCTTGATTGATTTCCAAGGTCACAATCACACCTTTTCTCGTTTAATTGATTACAAAGAAGCCTATAACTCTGAATAGCACTGAGGATCTTGTTGAGATAGTGATAGAGAATCAAACCAGAAATGATCTAGTTAGATTCAATGTTGATTTCGGCAGAGCAGTGGTAAGAATATGTATAAAGAAATGTGGAAGAAGAAGAAGAGGAGTGAAAACATAGAAAACATGATATCAAATTCGTTGAAAACATCCCCTATTTATAGAAGAACAACAACCATGTCCATTCGTGAAGAGATATGACGAATAGACACTTCTTTTGAAATTTAAATTTTGAAACTAACTAACACCATGTCGACATGGGGTACTTGGGCATGTCGACATCCCAAAAGAAATTTTGGTGATTTTGTTTTTCTTCAAAAATAACTTCTATATTATATTAAAAGTATTTTAAACTTTATAAATATACTTAACTATAGTTAAAATTCATAAGTAAATATATAGAATAATATATATATAATTTTACTATAATTTTATATTTAAATCTAAGTATAACTATTTAAAAGATAAATATATTATTATTAAAGATAGTTTAGAACCACGGATAATTTGATTTTGAAATTAAAGATTATTTTGAGGCTAAAAGTATTTGAAATCAGGATAGATGTTTTTGATTCTTTTAAAAGGAAGGTTTTGAAATCATTTTGAAAATAAGATATAATTTTGTAAAATCATTTTGAATAAAAATTAGTGCATACAAAACAATGTTCCACTAGATTTTTCGTAGGTTCCATCCTAACTTAGGGTTCCTTCCCTTTAACGGGCTCGAAGTGGATCCCATTCCACGAATAAATTAGATTTTAAGATGCCAGTGCTTTTCTAGGAGTTTGAAAAAAACTACTAATTAAAAAATAAATTTCTTGAAATCTTGAACTCTTGGTAATCTTGATATTCTTGATACTCATGAGTCTTCAATCTTGGTATCTTGAATCTCTATACTGTACAGTCTTGATTCTTGGTACCTGCATGGTTAAATAATGCATATACATATATATCTAAACTCATACTTGTTAGTATTTATATTTTATAATATATTCTAAGGTTGTTGTCATCAAAACCATCATCTCATGGACTAACAATCTCCCCATTTTGGATGATGACAACCTTTGTTTATAAAATATTACTTCTATCCTAATAACTTCCCCTAAAACTAATAACTCCCCCTTAATATATGCCTAACTATCCTATTTTATACTTCTCCCCATTTGTCATCAGCTAACACTAACTCCAAACTATATAACTCCCCCTCATTCTTGTACTAAAGTACCTGCATTAATAAACTATACAATGGAATATATAATAGATATACTAAGAAATAATTAAACTGATAGACATGATAATCAAACAAGGATCATACAAATATCAATGTATATTTATACATGTTTTGTACATCAAACATCAATCCACACCAAATATCAATCCATATCAAACCAAATTAAAACAAATGAAATCAAATCAACCAAAGCAAATAATTCAAACAAAGCAATCAAATAAAATCAAATGTTACGAGGAACTTCCACCCATCCTTGTTCTCCAAATATAGGGTCTGCTTTAATGGCATCCCAATTTTCATTGTCATTGATGAGAGAGACTGGAGGATGTGCTTCGTTATCATCCTTGTGCAGGGAGGAAACCATCAGTCGTATCGCATCGAAATGCCTTTCTTGCTCCTTGATCATATGCATTTGACTCAGTTCTAAGTGTCGGTGGTTACAAAGAATGAACGAAAGAATATTCCTGAATGAATTAAGAGTTTCTTCAAGATTCTCAGATAAATTATGAATTGGATTAGCCATGTTTGGATATGTGAGAAGAATGAAAGAAAAAGTAGATAAGAAATAATATTAAGTGATTAATTCTAGAAGAAATAGGTATTTATAGGATTAGAAATTCGTTTGAAATGAATAGACATATGGTAGTTATTCAAATTTCAAACTCAAAATGAAGTGTCATTTCTGACCAGTACATGTCGACATGGTCATGGGGGGTATGTCGACATGGGGCAGTGAATTTTTATGACTTATTTTGCTTTTGTGAATAATTGTGTGTGTGTGTGTGTGTGTGTATAATATACTAACATTTATTCTGGAGATAAGATAAGCTAGATAACAGAAAAGAAATTCCATTTCATTTCATACTAAGACGGTACAACGATTAAACATACTAAGAAGGTACAATGATTTATTTTTCCTAAGTACTCTCATATATATATATATATATATATATGTATATAAAAATTATTTTGATGTCTATATATATCTAGAATATTATTAGAATTATAGTATATTCCATAATAAGTTATTATACTAATAAAAATAAAAATAAAATAATAGTAAAAAATTTAAAATTCAAATAAACACCAATTCAAAATCAATCAATCAAGCAATCAAATATCTAATTCTAAGCATGCAATTTCAACCAATTATATTGTAAATGTATACCTTTTTCTTAGTCCGTTTCTCCGAATTCGTCGGATTCGTGAACTGCCGTGAAACACAAATTTGAATTATCTGTCTTCTGATCATCATCGCTTGAGGATGAGTCTGAGTCATCTAGAGTAGCAGTAAATGCATGCTTCCGTTTCTTTACTTAATCATTGTTTATAGGAGGATTTTGCCTATCTAGATACGGACAATCTCTTTTGGAATGGCCTGGTTTATCACAATTGAAACATTTGACATTGTTTGGCACTACATTTGATTTCCAGCGTTCTTATAGTTGTTTCTCTTGAGATTATTCATCTTTCTGTATTTCAGGAATTTCCTAAAATTTCTTGTCATAAAGGCTATCTCTTCATCACTATCGATGTTTGAGTCCGATCCATCGATCAATGCATCGAATGCCATTTATTTCTTTTCAGATGCTTTGCTTTCTCTTCTCCCGATCATTTGGACTTCAAACGACATTAGATTTCCAATTAATTCTTCTATCCTTAAAGTACTGATGTCATTTGCCTCTTCGATCGCAAGTGTCTTTTGATCCCATTCTGGAGTAAGAGAATTCAGGATTTTTCTGACTTGATCTTCTTCCGAAAATTCCTTTCCCAAGGATATTAGAGAATGTACAATATCCTGAAATCTACTATACATATCTGAAATAGACTCACTAGAATTCATTTTAAATAATTGAAACTGATTTGTGAGCATGGAAATTTTGGTCTGTTTAACTTTGCTTGTTCCTTCGTGAGTTATTTGCAAAGTTTTCCAGATTTCCTATGCAGACTTACAAATTGACACTCTATTAAATTCATTCCTATCAAGTGAACAAAACAAAATATTCATTGCTTTAGAATTATTTTGTGCAACAGTCTTTTGCTCAGCGGTCGACTGTGCAAAATCAGTTGTGGGTTCAGAATATTCAATTTGTGTGATATTTCAAGTATCTAATCCTACAGAATGCAAATATATTTTCATCCTACATGCCCAATATACATAGTTACTGCCATTAAAAAGTGGTGGTCTGACAGTAGACTGACCTTCTACAAATGAACTAGTGATAGGGATACTTGTGTTAGTAACAGTACCAGTGTTGGTAGCCATTTTGAAAACTTTTTCAAAAATCAGATTATGAAACTTTAAAAACCTTGCTCTAATACAAAATGTGAGAAACGCGGATTACGGATCTTAAGGCTAGGATTAACACAAGAGGGGGGTGAATAGTGTTTATAAAAAATTACTAAATCTTTTTGAGTTTATGTTAATTTGAACACAGATGTATATTCAGAGACATGTATGATCACAGAAACAAACACAGATGCAGAAATAAAGTAAAAGCAGTAAAGGAAAGAACATACTAGATTTTATACTGGTTCGGAGTTACCCTACATCAAGTCCCGCACACAAGTACGGATTTCCTTTCAAAAGCAATCTTTACAATTACACCCTCAATTTCAAGGCAACGAGGTACACCCTCTAGAATCACAATCCTCTGGGTAGAGATACTTGATTTCCCGGGCAACAAGTTCACCCAATTGATTTCCCAAGGCTACAATCACACCTTATCTCGCTTGATTGTTTTCCAAGGCCACAATCACACATTTTCTCGTTTAATTTATTACAAAGAAGCCTATAACTCTGAATAGCACCGAGGATCTTGTTGAGATAGTGATAGAGAATCAAACCAGAAATGATCTAGTTAGATTCAATTTGATTTCGGCAGAGTATTAGAATATGTATAAAGAAATGTGGAAGAAGAAGAGGAGTGAAAAACCAGAAAATATGATATCAAATTCGTTGAAAACATCCCCTATTTATAGAAGAATAACAGCCATGTCCATTCGTGAAGAGATATGATGAATAGACACTTCTTTGGAAATTTAAATTTTGAAACTAACTGACACTATGTCGACATGGGGTACTTGGGCATGTCGACAACCCAAAGGAAATTTTGGTGATTTTGTTTTTCTTCAAAAATAACTTCTATCTTATATTAAAACTATTTTAAACTTTATAAATATACTTAACTATAGTTAAAATTCATAAGTAAATATATAGAATTATATATATATATATATATATATATAATTTTACTATTATTTTATATTTAAATCTAATTATAACTATTTAAAAGTTAAATATATTATTATTAAAGATAGTTTAAAGCCATGGATAATTTGATTCTGAAATTAAAGATTATTTTGAGGCTAAAAGTATTTGAAATCAGGATAGATGTTTTTGATTCTTTTAATAGGAAGGTTTTGAAATCATTTTGAAAATAAGATATAATTTTGTAAAATTATTTTAACAAAAATTAGCGGATACAAAATAACGTTCCACTAGATTTTTCTTAGGTTCCATCCTACTTAGGGTTCCATCCCTTTAACGGGCTCGAAATGGATTCCATTCCACGAAAAAATTAGATTTTAAGATGCTAGTGCTTTTCTAGGAGTTTTAACAAAATTTTGCTTTTCTAGGAGTTTTAACAAAATTCCTAATTAAAAATAAATTACTAGAAATCTTGAACTCTTGATAATATTGATATTCTTGATAATCATGAGTCTTCAATCTTGGCATCTTGAATCTCTATATTGTACAGTGTTCATTCTTGGTACCTGCATGGTTAAATAATCCGTATACATATATATCTAAACTTAAAATTGTTAGTATTTATATTTTATAATCTATTCTAAGGTTGTTGTCATCAAAACCATCATCTCACGGACTAACAATCTCCCCCTTTTTGATGTTGACAACCTTTGTTTATGAAATATTACTTCTATCCTAAAAACTTCCCCTGAAACTAATAACTACCCTTTAATTTATGCCTAACTATCCTATTTTATACTTCTTCCCGTTTGTCATCGACAAAACTAACTCCAAACTATATAACTCCCCCTCATTCTTGTACTAAAGTACCTGCATTAATCCACACCAAATATCAATGCATATCAGACCAAATTAAAAAAAATGAAATCAAATCAATCAAAGCAAACAATTCAAACAAAGCAATCAAATAAAATCAAACGTTACGAGGAACTTTCACCCATCCTTCTTCTCCATATATAGGGTCTGCTTTAATGGCATCCCAATTTTCATTGTCATTGGTGAGAAAGACTAGAGGATGTGCTTCGTTATCATCCTTGTGTAGGGAGGAAAGCATCCATCGTATTGTATCGAAATGCCTTTCTTGCTCCTTGATCATTTGCATTTGACTCAGTTCTAAGTGTCGCTAGTTACAGAGAATGAAAGAAAGAATATTCCTAAACGAATTAAGAGTTTCTTCAAGATTCTCGGATAAATTATGAATTGGATTAGCCATGTTTGGGTTTGTGAGAAGAATGAAAGAAAAAGTAGATAAGAAATAATATTCAGTTATGAATTCTAGAAGAAATAGGTATTTATAGGATTAGAAATTCGTTTGAAATGAATAGACATATGGTAGTTATTCAAATTTCAAACTCAAAATGAAGTGTCATTTCTGACCAGTACATGTCGACATGGTCATGGGGGGTATGTCGACATGGGGCGGTGAATTTTTATGACTTATTTTGTTTTTGTGAATAATTGTGTATATATATATTTATATAATATACTAACATTTATTCTAGAGATAAGGTAAGCTAGATAACAGAAAAGAAATTCCATTTCATTTCATACTAAGACGGTACAACGATTAAACATAAAGAACTACATGAACTTTCAAATTAAAACAAACTAAAACAAATACAACAAGATATGAAATGGTAAAACTAGTTAGAGGATGACGAAGATGAGGATAATCCAAGCTTCTTGCTAACTTTGGAAATAAATTTGTTCATCTTTGTTGAAATTTTGTCCAACTTCTTACTAACGGATCGTTTAAGAATCCTTTGATTCTAAACAATGGTCCTTTGGTTTTTGAGAAGGGTTTTGTTGGATGGATTAGGAGGATAGTCGATGATTTCCAAAGAAGTTTCACCTTCTTCTTCTTCTTCAATTTCCATTTCATCCTGTTCTTCTTCTTCTTCCTCTTCCTCTTCTTCCATCTCCTCATGAGCCAAACGCTCTTCCTTTTCGGCAAGAGTCTCATAAGGTTAAAAACAAATGGAATTTTCATAAGTGAAATGTTTGAGTGATTAAAAAGCTTTCTTGAAACAAATTCTTTGCCTTTGAAATCCACTTCAAAAGAATTGAAAATCCAAGTGAGATAAATTCCATGATACAAAGTATTCTCACCCATTTCGAGAATTTTGGGATGAAGTTTATCCAAAATAACTTGCGTCCAATTAACATCATAATTTCCAAAAATAGAAAAAGTGCTTTGCAAACTTTTGAAATAGGATTGTTAAAATTCCCCGATCTTGGGGTCAAGGTATGTTGCAAAAGAATATTGACAATTCTTGCTTTTAGGCGAAAATTTCGATTTTTAAATTCAAAATCATCATTTCCTTCGAAAATGTGATGAAATGTCTCACGATCATTTTCATCGATTTTAAAACTAAAAAGATCCATTCCCGTACTTTCGCAGTTGATAATGGTACCCAAAAGATCACAATTCAAAAATTTTCTAGTGCCTTTGACACTAGTCCAAATTTCATCCTTATTTCCATTATAAAATCCATGGTTTAAATTTGCAAAGAAAATTTTGACAAGATTTGGATAGCAAACAAAATCATTTTGAGAAGCATCAATAAGACTAAGAATTTGATTGTTTGCAAAAAGAGAATCAATTTCATAAGAAGAATAATCTTGAAATATAGCAAACTTTTCGGAGTGGACTTTTCCGTAGTTAGCATAATTAATATATGCTTGTATAGCCTCTGGATCATTGTAGATTTGCTCTTTTATCTTTCTGAAAATTCTCATGGTGGAGGGTTGCTTGATGAAGCCATTAGAGTAGAGAGTAGAGAGATTGAAGTTTTGAAAAGAGAGTTTGAATTTGAAAATGAGAGTGAAAAGATGTGATAAAAGATAGTGAATAAATAGATTCTTAAAGGACATGTTCTCTGGTCAAAAAATGTCTTTTCAGAGAATTGAATGAAGTGAAAAGGTGGAGAGAAATTCAACCATTTGAATTCAAATTTTGAATTTCAAATTCTGATACCCATGTCGACATCATGGTAGGGACCGTCGACATGTGCCTGTGAATTTCTATGATTTATTTTTCCTAAGTACTCTAATATATATATATATATATAATTATTATTTTAATGTCTATGCATATCGAGAATATTATTAGAATTACAGTATAATCCATAATATGCTATTATACTAATAAAAATAATAATAAAATGATAATAAAATAATAGTAAAAAATTTAAAGTTCAAATAACACACCTATTCAAAATCAATCAATCAAGCAATCAAATATCTAATTCTAAGCATGCAATTTCAACCAATTATATTGTAAATGTGTACCTTTTTCTGATTCCGTTTCTATGAATTCGTCGGAGTCATGAACTGACGTGAAACACAAATTTGAATTATCTGTCTTTTGATCATCATCGCTTGAGGATGAGTCTGAGTCATCTAGAGTAGCAGTAAATGCATGCTTCCATTTCTTTACTGAATCAATGTTTATCGGAGGATTTTTCCTATCGAGATACGGACAGTCTCTTTTGATATGGCCTGATTCATCACAGTTGAAACTTTTGACATTGTTTAGCACTACATTCTGATTTCCAGCGTTCTTATAGTTGTTTCTCTTGAGATTATTCATCTTTCTGTATTTCAAGAATTTCCTAAAATTTCTTGTCATAAATGCTATCTCTTCATCATTATCGCTGTTTGAGTCTGATCCATCGGTCAATGCATTGAATGCCATTGATTTCTTTTTAGATGCTTTGCTTTCTCTTCTCTCGATCATTGGACTTCAAACGACATTAGATTTCCAATTAATTCTTCTATCTTTAAAGTACTGATGTCATTTGCCTCTTCGATCGCAAGTGTCTTTTGATCCCATTCTGAAGTAAGAGAATTTATGATTTTTCTGACTTGATCTTCTTTTGAAAATTCATTTCCTAAGGATATTAGAGAATGTACAATATCCTGAAATCTAATATACATTTCTGAAATAGACTCACTAGAATTCATTTTAAATAATTGAAACTAATTTGTGAGCATGGAAATTTTGGTCTGTTTAACTTTGCTTGTTCCTTCGTGAGCTACTTGTAAAGTTTTTCAGATTTCCTATGTAGACTTACAAACTGACACTCTATTATCATTCCTATCAAGTGAACAAAACAGAATATTCGTTGCTTTAGAATTATTTTGTGCAATATTCTTTTATTCAGCGGTCGACTGTGCAAAATCAGTTGTGGGTTCAGAATATTCAGTTTGTGTGATATTCCAAGTATCTAATCCTATAGATTGCAAATATATTTTCATCCTACATGCCCAATATGCATAGTTACTGCCATTAAAAAGTGGTGGTCTGACAGTAGACAGACCTTCTACAAATGAACTAGCGACAGGGATGCTTGTGTTAGTAACAGTACCAGTGTTGGTAGCCATTTTGAAAAGTTTTTCAAAAATCAGATTATGAAACTTTGAAAACCTTGCTCTGATACAAAATGTGAGAAACGCGGATTACGGATCTTAAGGCTAGGATTAACACTAGAGGGGGTGAATAGTGTTTATAAAAAATTACTAAATCTTTTTTAGTTTATATTAATTTGAAGCAGATGTATGCAATATTCAGACACAAATATGATCACAGAAACAAACATAGATGCATAAATAAAGTAAAAGCAGTAAAGGAAAGGACACACCGGATTTTATACTGATTTGGAGTTACCCTACATCCAGTCCGCACACAAGTACGGGTTTCCTTTCAAAAGCAATCATTACAATTACACCCTCGATTTCAAGGCAACGAGGTACACCCTTCAGAATCACAATCCTCTGGGTAGAGATACTTGATTTCCCGCGCAACAAGTTCACCCAATTGATTTCCCAAGGCTATAATCACACCTTATCTCGCTTGATTTTTTTTTCCAAGGCCACAATCACACCCTTTTCACGTTTAATTTATTACAAAGAAGCCTATAACTCTGAATAGTACTGAGGATCTTGTTGAGATAGTGCTAGAGAATCAAACCAGAAACGATCTAGTTAGATTCAATGTTGATTTTGGCAGAGTAACGGTAAGAATATGTATAAAGAAATGTGGAAGAAGAAGAGGAGTGAAAAACTAGAAAATTTGATATCAAATTCGTTGAAAACGGCCTCTATTTATAGAAGAACAACAGCCATGTCCATTCGTGAAGAGATATGACGAATAGACACTTCATTTGAAATTTAAATTTTGAAACTAACGGACACTGTGTCGACATGGGGTACTCCGGCATGTCGACATCCCAAAGAAAATTTTGGTGATTTTTTTTCTTCAAAAATAACTTCTATCTTAAACTTTATAAATATACTCAACTATAGTTAAAATTCATAAGTAAATATATAGAATAATATATATATAATTTTGCTATAATTTTATATTTAAATCTAAGTATAACTATTTAAAAGTTAAATATATTATTATTAAAGATAGTTTAAAACCACGGATAATTTGATTTTGAAACTAAAGATTATTTTGAGGCTAAAAGTATTTGGAATCAGGATAGATGTTTTTGATTCTTTTAAAAAGAAGGTTTTGAAATCATTTTGAAAACAAGATATAATTTTGTAAAATCATTTTGAATAAAAATTAGCGGATACAAAACCATGTTCCACTAGATTTTTTGTAGGTTCCATCCTACTTAGGGTTCCATCCCTTTAACGGGCTCGAAGTGGATTCCATTCCACGAATAAATTGGATTTTAAAATGCCAATGCTTTTCTAGAAGTTTTAACAAAATTCCTAATTAAAAAAATAAATTACTTGAAATCTTGAACTCTTGATAATCTTGATATTCTTGATACTCATAAGTCTTCAATCTTGGAACCTTGAATCTCTATACTGCACAGTCTTCATTCTTGGTACATGCATGGTTAAATCGTGCATATACATATATATCTAAACTTATACTTGTTAGTATTTATATTTTATAATCTATTCTAAGGTTTCGGTCATCAAAACCATCATCTCATGGACTAACAATCTCCCCCTTTTTGATGATGACAACCTTTGTTTATAAAATATTACTTCTATCCTAATAACTTACCCTAAAACTAATAACTCCCCCTTAATCTATGCCTAACATCGTATTTTATACTTCTCCCCCTTTGTCATCAACAAAACCAACTCCAAACTATATAACTCCCCCTCATTCTTGTACTAAAGTACCTGCATTAATAAACTATACAATAGAGTATATAATAGATATATTAAGAAATAATTAAACTGTTAGACATGATAATCAAGCAAGGATCAAATAAATATCGATGTATATTTATACATGTTTTGTACATCAAACATCAATCCACACCATATATCAATCCATATCAAACCAAATTAAAACAAATGAAATCAAATCAATCAAATCAAACAATTCAAACAAAGCAATCAAATAAAATCAAACATTACGAGGAACTTCCATCCATCCTTCTTCTCCAAATATAGGGTCTGCTTTAATGGCATCCCAATTTTCATTGTCATTGTTGAGAAAGACTGGAGGATGTGCTTCGTTATCGTCCTTGTGCAGGGATGAAATCATCCATCGTATCACACCGAAATGCCTTTCTTGCTCCTTGATTATGTGCATTTGACTCAATTCTAAGTGTCGCTGGTTACGAAGAATGAACGAAAGAATATTCTTGAATGAATTAAGAGTTTCTTCAAGATTCTCGGATAAATTATGAATTGGATTAGCCATGTTTGGGTTTGTGAGAAGAATGAAAGAAAAAGTAGATAAGAAATAATATTCAAGTGATGAATTCTGGAAGAAATAGGTATTTATAGGTGTAGAAATTCTTTTGAAATGAACAGACATATGGTAGTTATTCAAATTTCAAATTCAAAATGAAGTGTCATTTCTGATCAGTACATATCGGCATGGTCAAAAGGGGTATGTCGACATGGGGCAGTGAATTTTTATGACTTATTTTGTTTTTGTGAATAATTGTGTGTGTATATATATATTTATATAATATACTAACATTTGTTCTAGAGATAAGATAAGCTAGATAACAGAAAAGAAATTCCATTTCATTTCATACTAAGAAACATAAAGAACTACATGAACTTTCAAATTAAAACAAACTAAAACAAATACAACATGATATGAAATGGTAAAACAAGTTGATTGATTTCTTCACCATGAACTGCTTGTCATACTTTCTTTATCTTTTGTACATGTCTGGTGCACTTTGGTTCATGGTTTGCCTGGACTGACCTTGGTTAGTTTTGGTTTGTGTTTGCATTGCACCTGAGTAGAATTCATTCTTGGCTTGGGTTTGACCTTGTGCTCACCTGTCCTGCAATTTTAACAAGCAAGTGCATATCGGTGTGCATGACCTTGTGGCATTCACAGTGATACACTGTGCATGTCACAAGTTGTTCGCATATCTTTTATTCTAGTTTAAAATAGAAAGATGAAAAAAATAAATGACGACGAACAACCCAAATAACTGAGGCAAACAATATTTTCAAACAACACTTCATTGTGCACTGCAAAATATTACTTTTTCAATTTTACTGCGACAATATTTATTTTGCAGATAGATTAGATGTTAGGTACAGGCTGGAACCGAGTTGAAGATCAAATACGAGTGATGAGTGAATATGTAGTGGGGTGAAACATGTACGTAAAATTGTATAGTGAAAATTGCGTGGCAATTGAAACTTGTATTTGGAATTGTGTAAATATAGTGAAAGCTTAAATTTATACTATTTGAATTTGTAATAAAGTCATTGTTTGAATAAATTTTTTGTTTAAATAAGAATTTCAAGTTATTTATTTTATTCAACAAATATTTATTTAATTATGTAGAAAAATAAAATAGTACAATAACAAATACATTTAAATGAATATATATATTATCATCAAACAAAAATCATACACTAGTATATTTTACAATCTCCCCCTTTTGATGATAATAAACATATACTAAGATTTTGACTCTATTAAATGTATTTGATCTTTTTATGAATTCTATTAGCTCCCCCTATTTAAATTTTTAAAAATCCATTTGGTTCCTACAACAGGATAATCATTAGGTCTAAATGCTAGAATCCAAACTTCATTTCATTCGAATTGGTTTAGCTCTTCTTGCATAGCCATAAACCAACTTTCATCATTGAGAGATGTATCTATGTCTTTGGGTTCAATTTCGGAAATAAATCCACGGTATAGACACAAATCACATAAATTTCTAAAGGAGGAACGAGTTTGAATACCTACGATAGGATTACCTATCACCAATTCTGGAGGATGATCTGCTTTGAATTTCAATCTCTCTGATTCCAGATTTCTTTGGACTTTTTCTGCGATCGCAATTTCTTTTGTTCACTTTCAACCTTTTTGTTCTCCTCTTCGACATTGCTTTTGAATGTTTCCTTGCTTTGATCATCAACGCCTTCATCAAATTTCACATTGATTGACTCCACGAATGTTCTCATCCTTTTGTTGTATACTCTATAAGCTTTGCTTTTGGAAGAGTATCCCATAAACATGCCTTCATCTACTTTTGGCTCAAATTTTCCCAGTTGATCACTTGTATTGAGAATAAAACATGGACAGCCAAATTTTTTGAAATATGCAATGTTTGGCCTTTTGTTGAACCATAGTTCATACGGTGTTTTCTTAAGAATCGGCTTAATCATGACTCTGTTCATTACATAACAAGCTGTATTTACTGCCTATGCCCAAAAGAATAAAGGTAGTTCATACTCATTTATCATAGATCTAGTCAACTCTTGTAAGGTTCGATTCTTTCTCTCGACTAGTTCATTTTGTTGTGGAGTACGTGGGGCAAATAATTCATGTTTAAATCCATTTTCATCACAAAAATTTCAAATTCATAATTTTCAGATTCTCCACCATGATCACTTCTTAGCAAAATAATAGGAACTCCTTTTTTATTTTGAACTAATTTTATGAATTTAGTGAAGTATGAGAAAGTTTCTGATTTTTTAGCTAAGAAGTATACCCACGTGTATCTAGTGTAATCATCAACCAATACAAAACAATATCTCTTACCACCTAAACTTGCAATATCGTTAGGTCCAAACAGATCAATATGAACTAGTTTAAGAACTCTAGAGGTACTTACAATGTTCTTGGCATGAAAAGATGATTTTTTAAATTTTCCCATAGTACATGCTTTGCATAGAGTTTCTATTTTGAAATCATGAGATGGTAAACCTCTTACCAAATCTTTTCTGTTTAATTTGATAACAGATTCACGTTAGCATGTCCTAACCGTCTATGCCATAAGTTTACTTATTCATCCTTAGCTACCAAACATTTTGAAAGAGTGAGATCATAAAAAGATAGAGAGTATATGTTACCTTTCCTCTTACCTGAAAATAATGTTTCTTTTGATGATTGGTCAACAATTTTGCATAAATCAGAATCAAAAACAACATTCATTCCCTTATCACATAACTGGCTGATTGAAATCAGATTTTGGTGTAGATTTTAAACATATAATACAACGTTTAAGGTAAATGTGTCATACTTTACCTTTACCGATAATTTTACATTTATCATTGTTGTCCATTGTGACTCTGCCACCGTTGTACTTCTCTAGGCAAAGGAACTTTGATTTGTCGCCCTTCATGCGCATGGAACAGCCAGAATCCAAGTACTACTTTTGTTGTTCCTTAGCCTGCCAACACACCTACACGAGAAAAGAGTTTAGCGACCTATTTGTTTTTATAGGTTTATGATTGTTAATGACAAAAAAATTTGAAAAGCAAGTTTGTATTGACCAAGACAGTCTACGGTTGTTCCTTTTGGCGTCTAGATTTGTTCGATTTTAAGGGATTTTACATTCATGCCTTTATGAACCCAAATTGGCATGGTTTTCGTGTGTTTGGGTCTATACCCGCAATTGTTTTGATTGTGTCCAATTTTTCCACAAATAGTGTGTAACAACCCCGTATTTTGCATCAATTATAATCGACAATTTAAACGATTAATATTGACGCAAATTTCCATTTGAAGTTTTTAAATTTGAATTAAAATTCTTTTATAAATTTTTAAAAGGAATTTTGGGCTTCGAAATTTAATAGTGGTCCATGTTTTTTTTTATTGGGCCGTGTTAATTCTCAAAACAAATAACCCATCCCCCTTTTTATTTTTATTCATTTTTCTTATTTGTTCGTTTGCAAACCTAAAACCACCGAAAGGAAAAAATGGCGGCCGATGTCTCTCGTTCGTTCCCCCTTGATCCAAATTAGGGTTTTCCAAAGTCGCATGCTCGATTGATTCTTCTTTGCTCACGGCTGCCACGTCGAAGAAGGTGAGTGATTCTCTCACTCACATCTCAATTCATCCTTAGTGTAGTGTTTCGGTAGTTCGAGTTTATCTTGTTATTGATTCGAGATGAAAATTTATTTGGGGAATTGCTTTTATGGTTTCTTGCTTGTGTTCGAATCTGTGAATTCTCTAACTACTTGATTTTCATTTACTTTGTTGGCTTCGGCCTTGCTTTCTCTGATGAACTGCGGATATGATGGTTTCATAACCAAGGCTTGCTCCGCATTGACTTCGGTCACTTAATTTTTGTGGACATTGGTTTGGTTGACATTGCTAAGCTTCATCTTTGATTTTTGTTTTGATGATTCACTGTGGCCTTTGTTGCCCATTTGATTTTCAGTTGTGTCGATACTTGAACTCATTTGATGTATTCTCTGATTTTTTTGAATACACGGCTTTGCGTTTTTACATTGGAACTTGACAGTGTTTATGTAATGAATTTTTTTGACATAACTGTCTTGGTTTGAAACTGCAGTAACATGTTTAAACTTGCACTATACTGCCTCACTGCCGTGTTGGTGTCGCACTTGTGCTTGTTGACAGTGATAATCCTTTTGCTTTGCGAAATCAACTTTGTTATGCTCTAGACATTTTGCTGTTTGTTTGAGGTGTACGTGTGTTGGGTTGTAGCTTCGAGCTCTGCATAGTACTTATGCGTTGAGTCTTGTTGCTGTTGAGGTTTTGTATTGTTTGGTTTGGCTAGAACTGCCTGGCGTATTTTGGTTGACTGGATCTGGAATACTTATCTACATCGCTTGTATCATCTAGTATGCCTTATCTTCATGTTCGTGTACATAAATTACTGCTTCATGTTAACCTGTTTCATGTAGTTGTACTGGTGCTTTGCCTTTGTACCTCGTTGATATTCCTTTACATTTTGAGCTAGTTTATACTGTATAACGACCCTGACTCGACCTTCGAAAATCGGCACCGAATACGACACTCGTATTCAAATGCCGCAGATCCAAACGTCGAACCTGGTTCGCCGGAGCTTATAACACATTAAGTAAATAACACAGCGGAAGAAATGAATAACATATATCAATATACAACATGAATGATACAACAGAATGATACAATAGATATCAACATACATCAGAGATATGATACAAGATAATAGCAGCGGAAAGAAAAGATAACATAGCAGCGGAACAAAGCTCCAATATGGTCTTCAAGAAAGAACTCCAGTATCAGTAATCTCCATCTCCAAAGCACCAATCCAGAAATAGCTCGAACTCCAAATCAAGATGAAGAGAAGCAACTCAATCCAAATGCGATTGTCAAATCCTAAGGCTGAAAGCTGTCGAATCTACACCTACCATTGATTTCTGAAAACCCCAACTCTAGACTGCCCGTGTGGGAAATAGTGGGCACCCAGAGTTTAGGAAAGGAACAATAAACTCCAGGTCAGTCATGGGACTGGTATGAGCAAACAAAAACATTTGGTCTTTTTAAACAACAAAAGAATTTAAATTTGAAATCCGCAATGCTTTTTGGAAAATGAAACTACCATAAGGCCTCCCGCCACACACACAATGCAAACGCAGAATTGGAGGAGATTTCTCCTTATGATAGTCAAATATGCTTAATACGAGAAAATTCTTTGATATTATTACTATAAGTGCAAAGTGTGGAAAACCATTTTGAAAGTATAATATAAATCCTAGCCAACATACGACCAGTATCGTATGCCTACTATAGCTACCATCTAAACAGTGGGGCGCCACCATAAGTAGATGGCAGGTAATACAACTAAAACCGTACACGGCACGTATTGGATGAATGGATTTCCAACAAATGGTCAGGCTAAGGAACTTCCTATTGCCACATGGGATCGCCTCTGGCGGGACGTCCCGAGAACTAACGTTACGGTTAGATCTCTGCCAACACAAGGCCGGGTTACCTCTGTAACTAGGTAACTACTACACGAATGTGCCATCCCCCGGTCCTTTGGGACCTTTATCCGAGCGCTCGCAACAACAACCACAAAGTATCACAAAGTAATAGATCTGCAGTATCCACATAGGTAAGTATCTGGGCTCCATACCATGATACCACCCTTTACCAGAAGGGAATGACACACCCTAAAGGGAGCGACCCTCATAACCTTGCCGCATCTTTCCTGTTTCGACCATTTCCGGGGAGTGAGGTCCTGATGCAGTCTCGTCCACAAAGCTACGCTTTGTGCAACAAAGCCATGCTTTGGGTCAACAGATGACCAAAGCAATGATCACAAAGATAATTGACCAAACAAATGATCATATCACAAATGATCAACCAATGATCATCACACAGCAGCACTCAGCATGCCACATTACCAAATTGGGAATATCACTGATAAATATCAATTACATAACCTCTGAGCTCGTATGTCTCAGAGAAGGGTGTTAAGCTAAGAGAATAAATTCTCCGCCACCAAGCAGAAATGTATTTGATAGAAATCAGATAACATCTCAAAGTGTAATGTCGGACATACAACCATACAAGTCTGTTCCGGGTTCGAACAGAACCGAAGGCACTTCCGAAGAAGCCCTTGCAAATCCGGGTATCCACAATCCCGATCGGACTTCCCATCACTTAGGGAGAACTCTATACCGGAGCAACTCAGTGCAGAGTCAATCGACAGGTTATCCTATCGTTCTCACAAATACCCGGTCTTCACCACCGGTCTTCAAATGCTATCCATAACGTCGTATCACTATTCGGGATGGGCTATATGACACAAGGTCCTCTCCCGGCTAAACCGAATAATGAGCGCAATATTTAAAAAAATATGGATATGGGATTTTAGCTAAGTCACAACTTATAAAATCCAAAACTTTTCTTTCAAATGGTTATCAAATTACCATTTAAATCTTTAAACAAAAAGATTTATTTCACAAAGTTTCACCCAGTTTCACAAAGATCTATTCATAGATTTCAAAACAATTCTCATTCGATTTGGATTAACCAAATTTAATCTTTAAATTAAAGATTTATAGCTTTCAAAACACATTTCCAAAGATTTATCTAAAACTTGGAAAACTATTTTCATTTTTAGACTTGAAACCCTTTAACACAAATTGGAAATTCATTCTTATGTGAAAGCTTCAATCGTTTGAAAACAAATAGTTTTCTTTTTGGAAAAATCCGATTTCATTAATACAAGTTAAGATCTTCGGGTTAAATTTAAATTCCAAAACATCACTTTTGAAATGATTTTTAAAAACCCATATAAACCCATCTATAAGTTGAATAACTTTTATTTTCAAAAGCTTCAATTTTTAATTCTAAAACTATTTTGGGTTCAAAAATTAAATTTTAAACAATTTCAAATTCTGTGACTTAACCCATTACCACGTGCAATCCATATTTGTGTGTGTATAGTGTGGTCGGGGGGTTCAACACAATAAGAGTGCCACATCATCAATCTGCACAGATTTAATCATTACAATTCGATGTGGGTTTCGGATAACCAAATGGAATCCGACTCCCTGTCGCATCAAAATTCAAATGTCGTTTATGGGTCAAAGGATTTGCATATGCATATAACAATATATTCATCACAAATAAAACATCTCATCACATATCAAATATATCAATCCATCACAGAACATCCAATAACAATCAAACATCTTTAATTAAGATGAATAAACCGTGTGGTTATAAATTTATTCCCCACATAATTACCTCTATTTGAAACCTTTAAATGATTAATTATCATTAACTATAATTGATTAAGTCTTAACCATCTTCATTTATTAATCATTTATTTAATTAATTATCTTAATTAATTATCCTTTAATTGTAATTAGTTAATCTTACTTACTTATTTCTCAATTAACTACAATACTTAATTAATCCTTAATTGATAATGATTTCTTAATCATTTTAAGTTAATTAATCCTTATTTATTATCCTTGATTTCATTACCTTAATTAACCATATTAGTAAATTATACTTTGAAGTAATTAAGCCTCAATATTTGATTAAATCATCTTTAATTATCTACTATAATTGCTTTCACTAAGTAATTGTTATTTTATTTAATCATTTATTTATTACTTGATTTATTAACTTAATAATTTAATGAATCCAAATCATTAAATTCCATTTATTTATTTTTAAGATAAAACATCTCTTACTTAAATAAAGCCTTTTTAAAAAAAAAACAAATTCAAACTCAAAATTTTCCTTAATTTCAAAACTGAAATACATATTGAATCTTTATTTCCAAATTTAAACTTGATTCATTAAAGCTTTACTTACATTTTCATATTCATTTTAAAACCTGCAAACAACTTTCAGGTCTGAACCCTGAAAACAGTTTTTTTTTTATTTGATTTAAAACCAATCTTTAAACTTGTTTAAGATATTTCATTTTTGAAAACTTTGAATTCCAAACTCTATTTGAATTCAGATTTAACTTGCATTTAAATCAAATTACAACTTAAAATATGAGTTTCATTAAAAACATTAAAAACTGCAAAACATCTTTCAGGTTTAAAACCTGAAACAGTTTTAAATTTTGATTTAAACAGAAATTAAAACTTTGTTTAAATTTAAAAATTTCATCTTTAAAACTTTGAACTCAGAACTCCATTTGAATTTAGTTCAATTCATAGTTAAATCAACCCTACACTAGAATTGAATTCAATCCAAATTTCTTTAAATAAAAACTGCAACTCTCTCTGGATTAAAACCTGCAACTGTTTTGAACTTTTGATTTAAAACAGAAATTTAAATCTTGATTAAATTTAAGATTTTACTTCTAAAAACCTTTGAATTCAAAGCTACATTTGAATTCTGTTTCTACTTCCACCTAATATCAAATTCCCACTCTAAAATTTAAATTTCATTCAACTTGCAAACTCTCAGTTATAAAACCTGAAACAGTTTTGATTTTGTTTTAAACAGAAATTAAAACTTTGTTTAAATTTAAAATTTTCATTTTTTTTTAAAAAAAAACCTTAACTCAAAACTTCACTTGAATTCAGTATCAATTCATACTTGAATTAAGTTTCCAACCTAAAATATGAATTCCATTTAAAACTGCAAACTACAGGATTTAAGACCAGAAACTGTTTTGTTTTAAATTTTGATTTAAAACAGAATTTAAACTTGTTTAAATTTGAAAGTTCCATTTTTAAAAACTTTGAACTTCAAACCTTATTTGAACTCAGTTTTTAACATCCTAAGTTAACTTTAGTTTGCATTTTATTTCAAACTTTAAAAATCTGGAAACAGTTTCCTGTTTCCTGAATTCTGCATTTACATTATTTCAAAATAAGAATTCAAACTATTTGAATTCATCCTTAGATTCAAGTTAAATCTTAAGTTCAAATTGCCAGATTTAATTTTAGCTTTATTTTTTTAAAATTTTTAAAGTAAACAGAACAGGTTCTGTTGTAAAAACCTGAACACATACACCCTGCACTCCCCTATTTTACTTCGAGTTAATATCCCTTCTGCTTCGAGTTTCCACCACTTTTCCCCGAGACCAACCCGAGGCACAAACTCTGCAACCCAGAACATCAACCCACCACCATCACAAACATGCACAGTCTAATTAACTAACCCTACAGAAGCTTTTAAACCTGATGCATGTTTCAAATATCCATGTTTTTAAACATGCATTAAAGTTTTTAAACTTGTTTTGAATAATTTAAAGATGTTTACAATCTTACTTTTTTTTTTGAACTATTGTCTGTTGTGATTTTATTTCAGCAGTAACAGGTTTTTATTTTTACTTTTCTAATTTAGAATATTTCAAACATAAACTATATTGTACAAACACAATTTGTTCACACCATACTTCCTAACTAAGATTCAGACAAAAATAAGTGGATTTGTGTTTAAATCCAAGAAATAACAGAAACATGTCTGCAGAAATTCACATCTCACTCCTTTGCATACTCAAGCATAATCACATCCAAACATTCAATGCTAATTACATGCAACAACAAAAATGAAAATAAGAAATGGGTTTGAGAGTTTGCTCACTTGGACTTCAGAAGACAGAGAGGAACAGAGGCAGCAGAGAACAAGGAAGGCATAGAGGAGTTTTTTTTTTTTGAGCCTGAACATTTTTTTCTTTTCTTTGATTGCTTTGCATTTCTTTTTCTTTTTCCTACTTTGATTTTTTGAAATTTAAATCTGCAACTTAAAGTTATAACATTTTGTTTGATCACTGTTGCATGCTAATGTTTATTCAATTTATTAATATCAAAACAAGATTTTAAATTCTACTTACTATTTTGAATGAAACAGAGAAGCCTCTTTTTTTCTCTGCAACTAGAAACCAAAATAGCTTTAAAGCTTTGATCTTGCTTCTCCCCTCAGATTGAAGATGATAAAGTTAGTTAAATCTTTTGTTTTGTTACTGATTACAACATTAACTCAAATTTTAAAAAGAAATTTTTCACTTGCCTTTATAATTTATTTCCAGAAAAATCTTGCATTATCTCTGGCCCAAACTGAAGCTCTTCTTTTCTTCTTTTTATAAAACAAATCTGCAGTTTAAATTGGTTTATTACAACTTGATTTTCTTAATTTATTCAAGACAAAAGAAAAATAAATAAATTACTTACTTACAGGTTACTGTTTTTTTTTAGCTTCAGATTTAAGGTTGTCTGATCTTCAAGTTTGCATTGTCTCCCAAATCTTCTTTTTGTCTTAAGTTCTCAGTTTTGAATTTCTTTAGCTCAGTCGAATCTGTGCTTGCTTCCTGGCTTTGTTTACTTAAATTATAATGAGCTGCAGCTTTGAGATGATCTTGGAATTTGCTTCTATTTTCATTTGAAATTTGTTTTCTTTGTTTTGTTCGGGGCTTGAAGGCTTGAACACTTGATTTTGTTTGTTTTCTTTTTTGATTTTGAATAGCCCAGAATTTTGAAATGTGTGAGGCAAATCTCATTCTCAGATTTGCTAAGATATGGTATGATTCCAACATGGAAAGATGTAAAGTTTCCTTGTTATTTTAAATTTGATTATTTTATTAAGTAATTGTGCCATTTGTATGTATATAGATATGTAAGATCTTAAAGTATGTTTGCATTTGTTTGTACATGTTTATTTTTAAATTTTTTTATAAGACAAAAGGAATTTTTTTAATATATTTTATGTCATATTTGCTTTGTAAATGAATACACCTCTTATTTCATTTGTATGTGTACATATACAATGTTGAAAAAAAAAATTTAAAAAAAAATATATTTATTATTTCAAGGTTTCTAAACTCAAAAGAAATTGGAGTTTATTTCATGTATAGCTTGTTATTTATTTTTATTTGTTTGAGATTTTCTTTCAATTTTTTTCCCAAATTTCTAATATAAATTTCTATATAAAATCAAAATTATTTATTTATTCTAGAAATTTTCTAATTAATTCATAATTTATTTCAAAAAATTAATTTAATTGCCAAATTAAACTTGATGAATTTTCAGTAATGTTACAGATTTCCCCCCTTAAAAGAATTTCGTCCTCGAAATTGCAAAGAAGACGAGAAAGAAAAGATGATAGATAAAGAAATGATTGATCAGATCAGATTGAAATATTTATTCTGCATTCGGTCTACCCAAATCAGAAATCGACAATATGAAAACGAACTTATACAATATTACACAAGATACTCGGGCTCACCGGTCTACGAATATGCAAGGGTATTGATTAGTTCGAAGGAATAACTAATCGTTCGTAGAATATATCGGATCCCAAAAAATAAATAAATAAATGGATTAAAAATTCAGGTTGGAATATCCCAAAGTATATACCAATTTGTACCTCTTCGACGTTGATATACACAAGAAATTACAATAGAATTTCGAATTTGCTTTTAACCGATATCGATTTATTGATTCAATTCAAATTTAGCTTCATATTTGTTAACCAATTTAACTTAATTTAAAATCTCCAA
Source organism: Allium cepa (assembly GCA_030765085.1). NCBI lineage: Eukaryota > Viridiplantae > Streptophyta > Magnoliopsida > Asparagales > Amaryllidaceae > Allium > Allium cepa. Next base: position 950,271,493 of record CM060928.1, on the reverse strand, counting down.
CTCATTTAATTTAAATTTTCAATTTCAAATTCATTAGAGTTTAGAGCGAAAAGCTGATAAGAAACCGACGAAGATACGGGGTAAGAATTTTCGACAACGATACGTAGGGCCACCATCACACCGAAACTTCTTTCTGGAGCTGCTACGAAGCAATCAAAAAGAATTCGAAATCGAATCAAAGGAGATTGATAGAGAAAAGTTGTTTCCGCTATTGCAGGGTATTGACCATTCGTAGTGGTACTCCCCTGCCCCCCTATCTCGTCCCCTTCTCGCACTCATACTCACTATCAGTGGATAGTAAGAGAATTTACTGAGGCGTTCGAACAGATATCTTAGGGATATACTCATTCTAGGGTTTACTTCACCCTATCTCTAATGAGTTACTTAATGTGTTATACTCCTGAGCTAAGGTTTTAACCATCAGCTCTGATACCACTTATAACGACCCTGACTCGACCTTCGAAAATCGGCACCGAATACGACACTCGTATTCAAATGCCGCAGATCCAAACGTCGAACCTGGTTCGCCGGAGCTTATAACACATTAAGTAAATAACACAGCGGAAGAAATGAATAACATATATCAATATACAACATGAATGATACAACAGAATGATACAATAGATATCAACATACATCAGAGATATGATACAAGATAATAGCAGCGGAAAGAAAAGATAACACTAGCAGCGGAACAAAGCTCCAATATGGTCTTCAAGAAAGAACTCCAGTATCAGTAATCTCCATCTCCAAAGCACCAATCCAGAAATAGCTCGAACTCCAAATCAAGATGAAGAGAAGCAACTCAATCCAAATGCGATTGTCAAATCCTAAGGCTGAAAGCTGTCGAATCTACACCTACCATTGATTTCTGAAAACCCCAACTCTAGACTGCCTGTGTGGGAAATAGTGGGCACCCAGAGTTTAGGAAAGGAACAATAAACTCCAGGTCAGTCATGGGACTGGTATGAGCAAACAAAAACATTTGGTCTTTTTAAACAACAAAAGAATTTAAATTTGAAATCCGCAATGCTTTTTGGAAAATGAAACTACCATAAGGCCTCCCGCCACACACACAATGCAAACGCAGAATTGGAGGAGATTTCTCCTTATGATAGTCAAATATGCTTAATACGAGAAAATTCTTTGATATTATTACTATAAGTGCAAAGTGTGGAAAACCATTTCGAAAGTATAATATAAATCCTAGCCAACATACGACCAGTATCGTATGCCTACTATAGCTACCATCTAAACAGTGGGGCGCCACCATAAGTAGATGGCAGGTAATACAACTAAAACCGTACACGGCACGTATTGGATGAATGGATTTCCAACAAATGGTCAGGCTAAGGAACTTCCTACTGCCACATGGGATCGCCTCTGGCGGGACGTCCCGAGAACTAACGTTACGGTTAGATCTCTGCCAACACAAGGCCGGGTTACCTCTGTAACTAGGTAACTACTACACGAATGTGCCATCCCCCGGTCCTTTGGGACCTTTATCCGAGCGCTCGCAACAACAACCACAAAGTATCACAAAGTAATAGATCTGCAGTATCCACATAGGTAAGTATCTGGGCTCCATACCATGATACCACCCTTTACCAGAAGGGAATGACACACCCTAAAGGGAGCGACCCTCATAACCTTGCCGCATCTTTCCTGTTTCGACCATTTCCGGGGAGTGAGGTCCTGATGCAGTCTCGTCCACAAAGCTACGCTTTGTGCAACAAAGCCATGCTTTGGGTCAACAGATGACCAAAGCAATGATCACAACGATAATTGATCAAACAAATGATCATATCACAAATGATCAACCAATGATCATCACACAGCAGCACTCAGCATGCCACATTACCAAATTGGGAATATCACTGATAAATATCAATTACATAACCTCTGAGCTCGTATGTCTCAGAGAAGGGTGTTAAGCTAAGAGAATAAATTCTCCGCCACCAAGCAGAAATGTATTTGATAGAAATCAGATAACATCTCAAAGTGTAATGTCGGACATACAACCATACAAGTCTGTTCCGGGTTCGAACAGAACCGAAGGCACTTCCGAAGAAGCCCTTGCAAATCCGGGTATCCACAATCCCGATCGGACTTCCCATCACTTAGGGAGAACTCTATACCGGAGCAACTCAGTGCAGAGTCAATCGACAGGTTATCCTATCGTTCTCACAAATACCCGGTCTTCACCACCGGTCTTCAAATGCTATCCATAACGTCGTATCACTATTCGGGATGGGCTATATGACACAAGGTCCTCTCCCGGCTAAACCGAATAATGAGCGCAATATTTAAAAAAATATGGATATGGGATTTTAGCTAAGTCACAACTTATAAAATCCAAAACTTTTCTTTCAAATGGTTATCAAATTACCATTTAAATCTTTAAACAAAAAGATTTATTTTACAAAGTTTCACCCAGTTTCACAAAGATCTATTCATAGATTTCAAAACAATTCTCATTCGATTTGGATTAACCAAATTTAATCTTTAAATTAAAGATTTATAGCTTTCAAAACACATTTCCAAAGATTTATCTAAAACTTGGAAAACTATTTTCATTTTTAGACTTGAAACCCTTTAACACAAATTGGAAATTCATTCTTATGTGAAAGCTTCAATCGTTTGAAAACAAATAGTTTTCTTTTTGGAAAAATCCGATTTCATTAATACAAGTTAAGATCTTCGGGTTAAATTTAAATTCCAAAACATCACTTTTGAAATGATTTTTAAAAACCCATATAAACCCATCTATAAGTTGAATAACTTTTATTTTCAAAAGCTTCAATTTTTAATTCTAAAACTATTTTGGGTTCAAAAATTAAATTTTAAACAATTTCAAATTCTGTGACTTAACCCATTACCACGTGCAATCCATATTTGTGTGTGTATAGTGTGGTCGGGGGGTTCAACACAATAAGAGTGCCACATCATCAATCTGCACAGATTTAATCATTACAATTCGATGTGGGTTTCGGATAACCAAATGGAATCCGACTCCCTGTCGCATCAAAATTCAAATGTCGTTTATGGGTCAAAGGATTTGCATATGCATATAACAATATATTCATCACAAATAAAACATCTCATCACATATCAAATATATCAATCCATCACAGAACATCCAATAACAATCAAACATCTTTAATTAAGATGAATAAACCGTGTGGTTATAAATTTATTCCCCACATAATTACCTCTATTTGAAACCTTTAAATGATTAATTATCATTAACTATAATTGATTAAGTCTTAACCATCTTCATTTATTAATCATTTATTTAATTAATTATCTTAATTAATTATCCTTTAATTGTAATTAGTTAATCTTACTTACTTATTTCTCAATTAACTACAATACTTAATTAATCCTTAATTGATAATGATTTCTTAATCATTTTAAGTTAATTAATCCTTATTTATTATCCTTGATTTCATTACCTTAATTAACCATATTAGTAAATTATACTTTGAAGTAATTAAGCCTCAATATTTGATTAAATCATCTTTAATTATCTACTATAATTGCTTTCACTAAGTAATTGTTATTTTATTTAATCATTTATTTATTACTTGATTTATTAACTTAATAATTTAATGAATCCAAATCATTAAATTCCATTTATTTATTTTTAAGATAAAACATCTCTTACTTAAATAAAGCCTTTTTAAAAAAAAAACAAATTCAAACTCAAAATTTTCCTTAATTTCAAAACTGAAATACATATTGAATCTTTATTTCCAAATTTAAACTTGATTCATTAAAGCTTTACTTACATTTTCATATTCATTTTAAAACCTGCAAACAACTTTCAGGTCTAAACCCTGAAAACAGTTTTTTTTTTATTTGATTTAAAACCAATCTTTAAACTTGTTTAAGATATTTCATTTTTGAAAACTTTGAATTCCAAACTCTATTTGAATTCAGATTTAACTTGCATTTAAATCAAATTACAACTTAAAATATGAGTTTCATTAAAAACATTAAAAACTGCAAAACATCTTTCAGGTTTAAAACCTGAAACAGTTTTAAATTTTGATTTAAACAGAAATTAAAACTTTGTTTAAATTTAAAAATTTCATCTTTAAAACTTTGAACTCAGAACTCCATTTGAATTTAGTTCAATTCATAGTTAAATCAACCCTACACTAGAATTGAATACAATCCAAATTTCTTTAAATAAAAACTGCAACTCTCTCTGGATTAAAACCTGCAACTGTTTTGAACTTTTGATTTAAAACAGAAATTTAAATCTTGATTAAATTTAAGATTTTACTTCTAAAAACCTTTGAATTCAAAGCTACATTTGAATTCTGTTTCTACTTCCACCTAATATCAAATTCCCACTCTAAAATTTAAATTTCATTCAACTTGCAAACTCTCAGTTATAAAACCTGAAACAGTTTTGATTTTGTTTTAAACAGAAATTAAAACTTTGTTTAAATTTAAAATTTTCATTTTTTTTAAAAAAAAAACCTTAACTCAAAACTTCACTTGAATTCAGTATCAATTCATACTTGAATTAAGTTTCCAACCTAAAATATGAATTCCATTTAAAACTGCAAACTACAGGATTTAAGACCAGAAACTGTTTTGTTTTAAATTTTGATTTAAAACAGAATTTAAACTTGTTTAAATTTAAAAGTTCCATTTTTAAAAACTTTGAACTTCAAACCTTATTTGAACTCAGTTTTTAACATCCTAAGTTAACTTTAGTTTGCATTTTATTTCAAACTTTAAAAATCTGGAAACAGTTTCCTGTTTCCTGAATTCTGCATTTACATTATTTCAAAATAAGAATTCAAACTATTTGAATTCATCCTTAGATTCAAGTTAAATCTTAAGTTCAAATTGCCAGATTTAATTTTAGCTTTATTTTTTTAAAATTTTTAAAGTAAACAGAACAGGTTCTGTTGTAAAAACCTGAACACATACACCCTGCACTCCCCTATTTTACTTCGAGTTAATATCCCTTCTGCTTCGAGTTTCCACCACTTTTCCCCGAGACCAACCCGAGGCACAAACTCTGCAACCCAGAACATCAACCCACCACCATCACAAACATGCACAGTCTAATTAACTAACCCCACAGAAGCTTTTAAACCTGATGCATGTTTCAAATATCCATGTTTTTAAACATGCATTAAAGTTTTTAAACTTGTTTTGAATAATTTAAAGATGTTTACAATCTTACTTTTTTTTTTTGAACTATTGTCTGTTGTGATTTTATTTCAGCAGTAACAGGTTTTTATTTTTACTTTTCTAATTTAGAATATTTCAAACCTAAACTATATTGTACAAATACAATTTGTTCACACCATACTTCCTAACTAAGATTCAGACAAAAATAAGTGGATTTGTGTTTAAATCCAAGAAATAACAGAAACATGTCTGCAGAAATTCACATCTCACTCCTTTGTATACTCAAGCATAATCACATCCAAACATTCAATGCTAATTACATGCAACAACAAAAATGAAAATAAGAAATGGGTTTGAGAGTTTGCTCACTTGGACTTCAGAAGACAGAGAGGAACAGAGGCAGCAGAGAACAAGGAAGGCAGAGAGGAGTTTTTTTTTTTTTGAGCCTGAACATTTTTTTCTTTTCTTTGATTGCTTTGCATTTCTTTTTCTTTTTCCTACTTTGATTTTTTGAAATTTAAATCTGCAACTTAAAGTTATAACATTTTGTTTGATCACTGTTGCATGCTAATGTTTATTCAATTTATTAATATCAAAACAAGATTTTAAATTCTACTTACTATTTTGAATGAAACAGAGAAGCCTCTTTTTTTCTCTGCAACTAGAAACCAAAATAGCTTTAAAGCTTTGATCTTGCTTCTCCCCTCAGATTGAAGATGATAAAGTTAGTTAAATCTTTTGTTTTGTTACTGATTACAACATTAACTCAAATTTTAAAAAGAAATTTTTCACTTGCCTTTATAATTTATTTCCAGAAAAATCTTGCATTATCTCTGGCCCGAACTGAAGCTCTTCTTTTCTTCTTTTTATAAAACAAATCTGCAGTTTAAATTGGTTTATTACAACTTGATTTTCTTAATTTATTCAAGACAAAAGAAAAATAAATAAATTACTTACTTACAGGTTACTGTTTTTTTTTAGCTTCAGATTTAAGGTTGTCTGATCTTCAAGTTTGCATTGTCTCCCAAATCTTCTTTTTGTCTTAAGTTCTCAGTTTTGAATTTCTTTAGCTCAGTCGAATCTGTGCTTGCTTCCTGGCTTTGTTTACTTAAATTATAATGAGCTGCAGCTTTGAGATGATCTTGGAATTTGCTTCTGTTTTCATTTGAAATTTGTTTTCTTTGTTTTGTTCGGGGCTTGAAGGCTTGAACACTTGATTTTGTTTGTTTTCTTTTCTGATTTTGAACAGCCCAGGATTTTGAAATGTGTGAGGCAAATCTCATTCTCAGATTTGCTAAGATATGGTATGATTCCAACATGGAAAGATGTAAAGTTTCCTTGTTATTTTAAATTTGATTATTTTATTAAGTAATTGTGCCATTTGTATGTATATAGATATGTAAGATCTTAAAGTATGTTTGCATTTGTTTGTACATGTTTATTTTTAAATTTTTTTATAAGACAAAAGGAATTTTTTTAATATATTTTATGTCATATTTGCTTTGTAAATGAATACACCTCTTATTTCATTTGTATGTGTACATATACAATGTTGAAAAAAAAAATTTAAAAAAAATATATATTTATTATTTCAAGGTTTCTAAACTCAAAAGAAATTGGAGTTTATTTCATGTATAGCTTGTTATTTATTTTTATTTGTTTGAGATTTTCTTTCAATTTTTTCCCCAAATTTCTAATATAAATTTCTATATAAAATCAAAATTATTTATTTATTCTAGAAATTTTCTAATTAATTCATAATTTATTTCAAAAAATTAATTTAATTGCCAAATTAAACTTGATGAATTTTCAGTAATGTTACATACTGGTAGCTTGAGTTTCACATGTTCACTGCCTATATGAGCACTCATATAAGTTTAGTCTATATGTTTGCGGTTCCATGTTGCACCTTTGTTTAACTTTGCTCATGTGCAGTTTGTAATTGTACATTCATTTTGTACAATTGTGTTCGCATTCATGTTGTCCAGGCTTGACCTTGTTTATTTAAAAGGGTTCCTTGACTTTTGCTTGTATTTTGACATGGAGGGCATTCCAGTTTAGCACTCATGTCTTTATTTCTAGTTAATTGTGCAAGCCAGAGAACTATATTTTCACAACCATCATTTATGAGATCATGCACATCTGGTTGAACTGATATGTGTATGTTTATATGCATATATATGCATACATATATATCTGCTCGTTTTGGTCAACATTCAAAGTGTTCGCTGAGCCTGTACACTTGCCTTCATCTGAATTCATGATTTTTATTCCGATGCTTAAAGTAATTTTCTGGTCCACTGGTACATTCCTGATGTGCTTTTGGCCTTGACGACCTTTGTTCGAGTTTTGTGTTGCCTTACTGTATTTCCATTTTTTTGCTCGACCTGATGCTTCACTGTTGCTTGTTGTCACTGTGTTGTTGCGGTGCATTGTGCGTATCACTGCACTGATTAATTCCACTGTTGCATTCATTTGCACATCACTTGGTTGCCTCTTTTATTGCCCGTTCTTCGATACATGTTGTCTCAAACACTTGTGATCTTGTGGTGAACTGCAGCTTTTTGTTGCAGTTGCCCATGTTGTTTTGCATCGTATTGATGCAAATGGATTGTTTTCGAATTTACACTTGAGTTAAATCCGGTGACTCGGGTTTGATCTTGTGTTTGCTTGTGAATTTTCATTGGGTACATCATCACTATAGTGGCAAGGCAGTGCACGCAAGCGTGAACTGCAGCCACACGGTATTCAATGGGTACACCATCACTGTAGTGGCACGGTAGTGCACGCAAGCGTGAACTGCAACCACACGGTATGGCGTGTATGATATTCTATTTGTTTTGACTTATGGATCTTTTTGCGTATACCATATTCAGTAGTGGCGAGGCAGTGCACGCGTGCGTGTACTGCAGCCCTACTTGAATTAATATTTTAATTGATATTCCAATGGTTTGAACTGTTTTTTTTATTTCAATTCAATGTTCTGAATTGCATTCTGATTTGGTTTAATTACTGTCGTCTATTCATTATTTAATTATAATTGCTTCTGTGCACTAATAACTGAGTTTGAATTAGACTGACCCGAGTATTATTTTCTTTTGAATTTAATACTCGGGTCAGACCGAGTATTTCAGGTTGTAGATATTCTGCTTTGGGTTGCTGCTAGAGCTATGAAGTTCTTTCATATCTTTTGGAGTAGTCGTCATCATTTGTAGTAGTCTGTAAAATTGTATAGGGAGATATGTATTCATGTATATTAAATACGTTAATGTACTTGTATATGTAACTTTCTTAGTCGACTGTTGTAGTTGTATCATATGTACCGTGTCATATGTATTGTATCAAATGTATTGTATATATATGAGACTTTCTGTTTGATTTGTGTTCCGCATTATTTTATCTGTGTGATATTTTATATTTACTGTTCTAAACTATTACGAACCATCGTAGTTCGTTTTATACTGGAATTGGGGTATGTCGATGGGAGAAAGTAAATCAGAGATGAAAAATGAAAGAAAATATATTTATATACCACTCCCATTGAGATAACCAATACTAGTATAAGGCCTAACTATTGATGGTCGCTCCTCAACAGCCTTATTCTCCGTGCGAGTTGACAGCACTACACCGTAGTGTTCTTGGCTAGCGTGGGTATAGAGGTGGGGCGTCACAGCTTGGTATCAGAGCCTGGGGTTTAGAACAAATATAAAACATAACTTAGATAGTACATGTGTTACAACTATTTGTCGATGTTTTCTCTCTCATCTTTGCTTAAGATCATCTTTGATTTGTTAGGTATGAATTCCTAACTCTTATTCATGAGCATTGCTGCTATTCTCTATTGCACTTGCTCATTTCTATATGCACTGCTAAGTATCATTGTGTATATGCTTTACCAAGTTGCATATTGCTGCAACTTGTACCTACTTCGATTTGAACTCGCATTGTTTATTCGAACTGCTGTATATATGCATTCTTATCTCTGATTCGTGTACTTAATGCAGTCTCCATACAATTGGGTTTTGGGTATCAATCTTTGAGACAAATTGAGTTTCATTTGTCGACTCTGTCTGCTTATCCATGGTTTGTTGGCTTTCATGTGCCTCTCTCTGATAGTTTTAAAATTTCTTTGGTATAAAAGAAATTGTCTTGGACTTTGCCTGGTCGATATCGACATTGACTTGACTTTTACTTTTGCTAAAGTCATTCAAGCATTTATGCTCGTTCTGCTTTGTTTTTCCAATTGTTGATCGATTCTTCTTTTTGATTAGTTGTTACCACCTTTGTCGACTTTGATAACTTCTATTTCAGGAATTTTTGGGTATTCCTATCTTGATGGATTGGAATCGAATTCTTTGGATTCTATTCACGTCTTCTTATGTGAATTCTTATGATTGATTGTTTCTACAATCATTTTTGTGATTTGTCACTTTATAATATAAAGGTTTCAATACTAATAGTAAATATCAAAACTCTTTTATCAAAATGTTTTCAACTCTATTCTCAATACAAAACTCTTTTTCTCAAACCGTTTTCTAATCTACTAGTATATACAGGCCTTTACCTCACTCGGATGAGAAATCTAATTAAACGGCTTAGTAAAACAAGTGGTATGAAACGCTTGCGTTTGCTTCGTCGGTTAATTCTTGGACTTGTTCGATTGAACCTCATGTGACAATTTTCTAGTGAAGATTTACAATTTGTTCGTAAATATTTAAGTTAAGCAAGTGGTTATGGGACATGAAGCTAAACTTTTATATTTACTAACTTAGTGTAATTGACACTTCTCGTTGATCATGACGATCATTTTTACGGTTAGACTAGGCCTCATCGGTGTGATTTCATCTCACACATATCTCTTGGGCTTTGAGGATTGTCTAGACACCATTTGTGTGATTTCGTTCACACATACCTTTTCGGTTAGACTAGGCCTCATCGGTGTGATTTCGTCTCACACATATCTCTTGGGCTTTGAGGATTGTCTAGACACCACTTGTGTGATTTCATTCACACATACTTTTCTTTTGATTGCGAGGTTAGTTTTGACCCCAATCTGTGTGATTCCGACTCACACATGTGGGGTAGCGCCCCACGGTCTTCGGGCCATTCGTGTGTCAAAATTAATGGCTTGCAACCATGAGATAGCGTCTCGTTATGCGTTGCACGTGTTGATGATTTTCATGCTCATGTGTAGGTGAGATTCCGTGCTCCCGTTCTCGCTTTGCGTTGCACGTGTTGATGATTTTTCATGCTCGCGTGTAGGTGAGATTCCGTGCTCCCGTTCTCGCTTTGCGTTGCACGTGTTGATGATTTTTCATGCTCGCGTGTAGGTGAGATTCCGTGCTCCCGTTCTCGCTTTGCATTGCACGTGTTGGTGAGTTTTCATGCTCGCATGTAGGTGAGTTTTCGAGCTCCCGTTCTCGTTATGCGTTGCACGTGCTGATGAATTTTCATGCTCGCATGTAGGTGAGTTTTCGTGCTCCCGTTCTCGCTTTGCGTTACATGTGCTGATGAGTTTTCATGCTCGAGTGTAGGTGAGTTTTCGTGCTCCCGTTCTCGTTATGCGTTACATGTGTTGATGAATTTTCATGCTCGCGTGTAGGTGAGTTTTCAAACTCTCCTTCGAGTTTTCATACTCCGTTTGAGTTTTCATACTCTGTTCGAGTTTTCATACTCCGTTCGAGTTTTCATACTCCGTTCGAGTTTTCATACCCCGTTCGAGTTTTCATACCCCGTTCGAGTTTTCATACCCCGTTCGAGTTTTCATACTCCGTTCGAGTTTTCATACTCCCGTTCGAGTTTTCATACTTTCATCTTGTGATTTCTGGATTTCTTGTGATGATTTCTAGAATTTGTGCTTCACCAATTTTCGTGATTTCTATTGATAAGTTTTATCAATTTTTGTGCATTGGTGAATTCGCGTGTTATTGACTTGTTATGAATACAAGTTTAGGGTATGATACCCCTTCCTATCTTTGAGAAGATTCTTGTGACATTTTTGATGAATGAAAATTCATTGGTATTATATTTTGATGCCAATTATTTCGATGAAATTTTGACGTATGTCGAAGTTGCTACTGACGTTGCTATTTTAATCACGTGTTTTAAAAATTTGTTATTCTTCAAAATTGTTTCAAAATTAAAATTAAAATTGTTTTCAAAATTTTTACAGTTTACGCTTTCAAAAGAATGAGGAAGCGATTTAAACGTTTCAAAAAAAATCGAGGACTATGACCCCTTTCTTTTACTGATTCGCTTAATTCCGGACTTGTCCGTTTGAGAATGTGAAATGTTATTTTTTTTAAAATACACAATTATGCACTTTCAAGAAAACGATGAAGTGAATTAACGATTTAGTAAAACTCGTGGTTATGGGTCATGTGCGTTTGCTATTTCGGTTAATTCCGGACTCATTAATTGAATAATTTGTGATTTCTGATTATCGTTTTTGATAATCAGATATTTATGGTTTCTAATTATCGCTTGTGATAATTAGATATTTGAGATTTAATTATCGTTTGTGATAATTAAATATTTGTGATTCAAGATTTGATTATCGTTTTGATAATTGAATATTTGCTGATTTGAAATTTGATTACCGTTGTGGTAATTCCTGATTATCGTTTTTTTTATATAGTTAGATATTTGTGTTTTCTAATTATCTTTGTTGATAATTAGATTTGCTGATTTTGCTGTTTTCTAATTATCGAATCGGTGATTAGATATTGCTGTTTTGTGATTTCTGTATTCTGATTATCTATTCGATAATTAAATTTTGTTGAGAATTTGTGAATTTCTTTTATGAAATTAAAAGATTTCTTTGGTGTTAATATTATACTACGTCGGTGTACCGGCTCAATTTTTTGCTATTCATGACATTTTTCACGTCTTTCAATTACGGAAATGCCTTAGGGATTTCCGATCCTTATTATTGAGCAACCTTATATTCACATCATTGCTTCGGGGGTGCAGCACCCTCGAAATAAAGATGTTTTTCTCGTGAAAGCTCAGTGGTTCTCAAATCCTATGGATTTCACTTTGGAATCCAGAGAATTCATCGAGCAAACACGGTCTGGCTTTCTCTTTCATGCTCTATATGGTGAACTTCTTATTTTCAAATTTCATCATTTTATGATGACATGCTTTTATGGTTGTTACATTTTGTCTATTTATTCCTTAAGATTGCGAGGACGCAATTTCTTTAAGGAGGGGAGTCTGTAACAACCCCGTATTTTGCATCAATTATAATCGACAATTTAAACGATTAATATTGACGCAAATTTCCATTTGAAGTTTTTAAATTTGAATTAAAATTCTTTTATAAATTTTTAAAAGGAATTTTGGGCTTCGAAATTTAATAGTGGTCCATGTTTTTTTTTTATTGGGCCGTGTTAATTCTCAAAACAAATAACCCATCCCCCTTTTTATTTTTATTCATTTTTCTTATTTGTTCGTTTGCAAACCTAAAACCACCGAAAGGAAAAAATGGCGGCCGATGTCTCTCGTTCGTTCCCCCTTGATCCAAATTAGGGTTTTCCAAAGTCGCATGCTCGATTGATTCTTCTTTGCTCACGGCTGCCACGTCGAAGAAGGTGAGTGATTCTCTCACTCACATCTCAATTCATCCTTAGTGTAGTGTTTCGGTAGTTCGAGTTTATCTTGTTATTGATTCGAGATGAAAATTTATTTTGGGAATTGCTTTTATGGTTTCTTGCTTGTGTTCGAATCTGTGAATTCGCTAACTACTTGATTTTCATTTACTTTGTTGGCTTCGGCCTTGCTTTCTCTGATGAACTGCGGATATGATGGTTTCATAACCAAGGCTTGCTCCGCATTGACTTCGGTCACTTAATTTTTGTGGACATTGGTTTGGTTGACATTGCTAAGCTTCGTCTTTGATTTTTGTTTTGATGATTCACTGTGGCCTTTGTTGCCCATTTGATTTTCAGTTGTGTCGATACTTGAACTCATTTGATGTATTCTCTGATTTTTTTGAATACACGGCTTTGCGTTTTTACATTGGAACTTGACAGTGTTTATGTGATGAATTTTTTTGACATATCTGTCTTGGTTTGAAACTGCAGTAACATGTTTAAACTTGCACTATACTGCCTCACTGCCGTGTTGGTGTCGCACTTGTGCTTGTTGACAGTGATAATCCTTTTGCTTTGCGAAATCAATTTTGTTATGCTCTAGACACTTTGCTGTTTGTTTGAGGTGTACGTGTGTTGGGTTGTAGCTTCGAGCTCTGCATAGTACTTATGCGTTGAGTCTTGTTGCTGTTGAGGTTTTGTATTGTTTGGTTTGGCTAGAACTGCCTGGCGTATTTTGGTTGACTGGATCTGGAATACTTATCTACATCGCTTGTATCATCTAGTATGCCTTATCTTCATGTTTGTGTACATAAATTACTGCTTCATGTTAACCTGTTTCATGTAGTTGTACTGGTGCTTTGCCTTTGTACCTTGTTGATATTCCTTTACATTTTGAGCTGGTTTATACTGGTAGCTTGAGTTTCACATGTTCACTGCCTATATGAGCACTCATATAAGTTTAGTCTATATGTTTGCGGTTCCATGTTGCACCTTTGTTTAACTTTGCTCATGTGCAGTTTGTAATTGTACATTCATTTTGTACAATTGTGTTCGCATTCATGTTGTCCAGGCTTGACCTTGTTTATTTAAAAGGGTTCCTTGGCTTTTGCTTGTATTTTGACATGGAGGGCATTCCAGTTTAGCACTCATGTCTTTATTTCTAGTTAATTGTGCAAGCCAGAGAACTATATTTTCACAACCATCATTTATGAGATCATGCACATCTGGTTGAACTGATATGTGTATGTTTATATGCATATATATGCATACATATATATCTGCTCGTTTTGGTCAACATTCAAAGTGTTCGCTGAGCCTGTACACTTGCCTTCATCTGAATTCATGATTTTTATTCCGATGCTTAAAGTCATTTTCTGGTCCACTGGTACATTCCTGATGTGCTTTTGGCCTTGACCTTTGTTCGAGTTTTGTGTTGCCTTACTGTATTTCCATTTTTTTGCTCGACCAGATGCTTCACTGTTGCTTGTTGTCACTGTGTTGTTGCGGTGCATTGTGCATATCACTGCACTGATTCATTCCACTGTTGCATTCATTTGCACATCACTTGGTTGCCTCTTTTATTGCCCGTTCTTCGATACATGTTGTCTCACACACTTGTGATCTTGTGGTGAACTGCAGCTTTTTGTTGCAGTTGCCCATGTTGTTTTGCATCGTATTGATGCAAATGGATTGTTTTCGAATTTACACTTGAGTTAAATCCGGTGACTCGGGTTTGATCTTGTGTTTTCTTGTGAATTTTCATTGGGTACATCATCACTATAGTGGCAAGGCAGTGCACGCAAGCGTGAACTGCAGCCACACGGTATTCAATGGGTACACCATCACTGTAGTGGCACGGCAGTGCACGCAAGCGTGAACTGCAGCCACACGGTATGGCGTGTATGATATTCTATTTGTTTTGACTTATGGATCTTTTTGCGTATACCATATTCAGTAGTGGCGAGGCAGTGCACGCGTGCGTGTACTGCAGCCCTACTTGAATTAATATTTTAATTGATATTCCAATGGTTTGAACTGTTTTGTTTATTTCAATTCAATGTTTTGAATTGCATTCTGATTTGGTTTAATTACTGTCGTCTATTCATTATTTAATTATTATTGCTTCTGTGCACTAATAACTGAGTTTGAATTAGACTGACCCTAGTATTATTTTCTTTTGAATTTAATACTCGGGTCAGACCGAGTATTTCAGGTTGTAGATATTCTGCTTTGGGTTGCTGCTAGAGCTATGAAGTTCTTTCATATCTTTTGGAGTAGTCGTCGTCATTTGTAGTAGTCTGTAAAATTGTATAGGGAGATATGTATTCATGTATATTAAATACGTTAATGTACTTGTATATGTAACTTCCTTAGTCGACTGTTGTAGTTGTATCATATGTATCGTGTCATATGTATTGTATCAAATGTATTGTAACTGACATCAGTTATTGTATATATGAGACTTTCTGTTTGATTTGTGTTCCGCATTATTTTATCTGTGTGATATTTTATATTTACTGTTCTAAACTATTACGAACCATCGTAGTTCGTTTTATACTGGAATTGGGGTATGTCGATGGGAGAAAATAAATCAGAGATGAAAAATGAAAGAAAATATATTTATATACCACTCCCATTGAGATAACCAATACTAGTATAAGGCCTAACTATTGATGGTCGCACCTCAACAGCCTTATTCTCCGTGCGAGTTGACAGCACTACACCGTAGTGTTCTTGGCTAGCGTGGATATAGAGGTGGGGCGTCACAAAGTGCACTTTGAGTTGACATAATTAGTTTTACTTCTTCCTTTTTTAGATTGAGTATACCCAAGTCCTTGTCTAATAGTATTGACGATTTGTTTTCCCAATAGCATTTTAGTGATCTTTCTCCTTTGGAGAAGTTTTCTAAAGTTGTAGACAATTGTTAGACATGTGACTTGATAGATTCATTTTCATTCAATAACAAAGTGCACTTTTTAATAGAATTTTCTCTTATAGCTTTCAAAATCAAAATTTCATTTTCGAGCGATTTAATTTTAGTTTCTGATTTTTTTATTTTCTCTTTTAATGATGGACACTTATCACACTTAGGGCTCTTTTTTCTAAAGTTTTGAACCATTTGATCAAGCTACATATTTAGTTCTATAAAACTATCTTTTTGTGATTCAATTTTAGTGTACTTCTCCCTAAATCTTTCAAAACAGTCATTTACTACATGATAATATATAAGTAATCGCGAGTGAGTAAGTTTTGATAACTCGCTTGGCACGTCATCATCGCCGTCAGTTGCTTCTCATAAAAACATAGATTTGCTCTTTTACTCTCATTGTCGGTTCTTTCATCATCATCTTCATTACTTTCATCCCAAGTTGCTGCAAAACTTCTCATTTTCAGTTTCTTTCCTTTGCTGAATTGATTTTGAGGACAATTTAGCTTGATATGACCAGGTTATTGCACTTGTGACAAACGACCTCCAGCTTTTTTGAGTTGACTAGAACTTTGATGATTCTGCTCTTTAGTTGTTGATTTAGGGCTGGATTTCCATATTTGCGGTTCCACCTTTTGAATCTCTTTATTATCAGTGCCAATTCAGCCGCTCCTTCATCATCACCATCATTATCTTCACTTTCCATCGTTCCTTTGAGAGCTAGTGATTTCTTTCGCGTATCTCCTCCTTCACGTTCTTTCTTGAATTTGATTTCTAGCTCATAAGTGGTGAGGTTTCTAATGATTTCTTCAACTTTAACCTGTTTCAGATCCTTTGGTTCTTGGATGGCAGTCACCTTTGCTTCAAAATTTCGTGGAAGAATTCTAAGGATCTTTCGGACTATCTCCAATTCTGTATATGGTCTTCCTAGGGATTTGATTTGTATACAAGATTAGAAAGTCAACCATACATTTCTTTGACACTTTCATCCTTTTTCGTGGTGAAGTTCTCGTACTCGCTACTAAGAATGGCAAGGCAAGATTCTTTAACCTGGGAGGTTCCTTCATGAGTCACTTCAAGCGTGTGCCAAATTTCCTGCACAGTTAGACAATGTGAGACACGGTTAAATTTAATTTGATCTAATGAAAAAATACTGGAATTCATAGCTTTAGCATTAGCGGCTTACAGTTTATTTTCAAGATTTTTCCATTGATCCATAGGTTTATCAACTTCTTGATTGTCCATCATTACTGTTGGTGTGTTATATCCCATTTCAAAAATATTTCATGCATCTATGGTTATCAGAAAAAATTTCATTCTAGTTTTCCAATATGCATATTCACCATTGAACATGAATGGTTTGGCTATGGACCGACTTTCAGCAAAAGCATAATTAAAAGAAACCATTGAAAGAAAAAATCAAATTTTTAACAGAAAATGGTTTTTGATCCTAGCTCTGATACCACTTGTAGGATCCCTTTCACCCTAGAGGGGGATGAATAGAGTCAACTAAATATTAATGCGCAAATAAAAATAAAAACAGAAAGTAATGCAGTAAAGATCACTCACAGTTTTACCCAGCATTGGCAAAAATTTGCATATGTGCTGCCCCTAAAGTTTCTACTAGAAATTAAGTAATCAGACACTTATAAAAACACGTAAAATTGCAATACCCGCTAACTTGATTAACCAAACTCTAAGCTCAAAACTCTGCCACAACTCAGCCACTGAGTTGCAAATTCTCGAACTATAAAACCATACTTCGTAAACTAGATAATGTAGAGTATGATTTAAATAAAAAATAAAAAAAAACAAAAGTACTAAACAATAAATAAAAATATCTAATATCTAATATGTTCTACACGGCCCAAATAAAAACATAAACGAGTTTCCCTTTATTTTGCATCCTACTCATCCATTCCGTCTCGTTACTTTTACGATTTGGAGTTAGGGTTTTGTTGATTGAAGCAGCCACTTGGAAATAGAAATTCAAATCATTTTCCTTGATGCTTTCTATCCTCAATTTGCTTACTGCTACTTCTTCGAGCAGTGTTATTCGATTGCTCCAGTAGATTTGAGTTTGACTTTGGTATGCTTTTGTCTCTTGAATGCTTTCGGTGTTTATTTTTGAACTCCAATGTTTTGCCGATGATGAATTGGGTATTTATAGGGATCAAAACCCTATAATTTCGTTTCGTATATTTTGATTTGAATTCTTCATGATTTTAGTACTTGCGTTGAATTCTGATCGAATGATCTCTGAAGTATGACTTGTTCGTCTCTGAGTAGATCATCCTTCGAATATATTCAAATATCTTAAATATTTTTGCTCTGGTTCCATTCTTTGTTGCTTACGACTTGATGAATTCATCATTTTGCTATTCCATTTTCTGAAATATGCTTCCTAATGACCTCTAATTGAGCTCCCTTGACTTTGTTCAAACTGCTACTAATAATTACCCACATGCATTGATTTTTTTTCATTTATATGCTCATGTTGCCTTTGCTTATTGCGTCTCTTTGAAAAATTGCTGCCACTTGATTATTCAATGCCATGAATATTGTTTTAGCATCATGTAGATGGCACTACACATATTCACTTGCATTTATCTCTGCCCTTAATTCTGGTTGTCTTGTTTTCATGTGTGTTCATGTTTAAATGCTTGCATATCCATGTATATATGAGCATGTTTACTTGTTTGGTTGCCACTAAATATATATGTATACATGTGTGTTTAGACATGTATATATGTATGCTTGTGCCTTGATTCTCTTACTTGATTGCTTTGTGTTGATCATTGTTATGTTGATAAACTTGGCGCCTTCATATTTGAACTGATATATGTGTGTATAATTGCTACATGCTCTAATGCCTGGATGTCTCCTCTGTTGCAGGTCTAAATCTAGTGCGCCACTTTGTACATGCGCACTACACGTTGATATATGCCATGTACTTGTCCTGAATTCTGATTTTGTTTGAACATTCTGTATATTTTCATGTAAATGTTGAAACTGAACTTGATTGTTATGCATGTTGAACTGCTTGCTCTTAACCATGTCTTGTGCACTTTCTGTTTTTTTTTTGTTCGAGTCATGGCTGTTGGTGTGAATATTTGGCATTTTTTCTTATTACCTTACTACCATGTTTCATCCTGATGTGTTAGTCCCCTTTTTGTCAGTTTTACTTGCTAGCTTTGCTTATGTGGTTCCTACTTCTAAAAAGATGACTTTGAACTGGTTGTTTAATTTCTTCACCATGAACTGCTTGTCTTACTTTCTTTATCCTTTGTACATTTCTAGTGCACTTTGGTCCATGGTTTGCCTGGACTGACCTTGGTTAGTTTTGGTTTGTGTTTGCATTGCACCTGAGTAGAATTCAGTCTTGGCTTGGGTTTGACCTTGTACTCACATGTCCTGCAGTTTTCACAAGCAAGTGTATATTGGTGTGCACGACCTTGTGGCATGTACAGTGATACACTGTGCATGTCACAAGTTGTTCGCATATTTTTGATTCTAGTTTAAAATAGAAAGGTGAAATAAAAAATGATGACGAACAACCCAAATAACTGAGGCAAACAATATTTTAAATTACACACTTCATTGTGCATTGCAAAAAATTTCCTTTTCAATTTTAATGCATCAATGTTTATTTTATAGATAGATCAGATGCTGGAACAGAGTTGAAGATCAAATACGAGTGATGAGTGAATATGTAGTAAGGTGAAACATGTATGTAAAATTGTATAGTGAAAATTGTATTGCAGTTGAAACTTGTATTTGGAATTGTGTAAATATAGTGAGAACTTAAATTTGTACTATTTGAATTTGTAATAAAGTATTTGTTTGAATAAAATATTTGTTTAAATAAGAATTCCGAGTTATTTATTTTATTCAAAAAATATTTATTTAATTATGTGAAAAAATAAAATAGTACAATAACAAATACATTTAAACGAATATATATGTGTGTGTGTGTGTTTATTATCATCAAACAAAAATCATACACTAGTATATTCTACAGAAATTTCCAGAAGCACGGATAATGGAAATAGGTTTGGGCTGGGTTGAAATAGTTTTAGGCCAAATTTTGTGTTTAGTCCATTGAATTCAACTCAATTTTGGTTAATGTACAATGTATTTAAATTTTTAATTTTAATTCTCATATAAATTTCAATCTTGTATAAATTGATTTTCATCACATTCTACAATTTCTATATTGATAATTGACCATTTATTCAATTTGACGCTCGCTTTGTTTATTTATTTATTTTATAGTCCTCCACTCTTTACAAAAATAAATTTATTTTCCAATTATTTCAACATATTGAAAATTATCTATACTTCGAAATAGTTAATGTTGATTAAAACATTTGATTTGATTTTAACAAACCGTTAAGAAAGAATTTATTGAATTAATTTAATTTATAAAAAAAATCCTTTGTAAATAGAATTTAATTAGATAAAAAAAACATTTTCAATTTATAAATCATCACGAATTAATTCAAATGTTTTTATTTTAATAAAATTTATTTATTTATACGGCGTAGAAAGTCGGACTGTTAAAGGCAGCAGTTATAGTAACCGATTAAGATATTTCCTTCATCTCAATTTTCTTATGCTTAATATTCGAGAGCTCCTTATTGGCATAATCTAAATGTTGATAAAGATCAGTCATTAATTCAAATAAGTCTGAAATGAGTTTTCTCGAGGCCTGATCTGAAAGAGTGACTGTCTTGGGGACAAATTCATGTCTTGGGGACAAATTTAATGGCACCTCTAAATCTTTTACTCTATGCTTAAGTGCCTCATTCTCTTTCAAAAGTTACTAGTTAAATTCCTTTGAGGGAAACCTCGGTTTGAGAAAATCTATTTGCATTTTTTTAAGCTTTCATATCCATTTGTAAAAGTTGGATTTCAGCAACCTTGTCATCATAAGCTTTTTAAATAAAGACATGGGTATTTTTA
The DNA here is from genome assembly GCA_030765085.1 of Allium cepa. Lineage (NCBI taxonomy): Eukaryota > Viridiplantae > Streptophyta > Magnoliopsida > Asparagales > Amaryllidaceae > Allium > Allium cepa. The sequence continues at coordinate 950,250,850 of CM060928.1, read as the reverse complement.
TTGCTCAAGCAGTTAGGACAAGTCAAATCATGAAAATAGGAAAACAATGCAAAAGTCAAAAATGAGAAATGAAAGATAAAAATCTTTTTTATTACAACTAAAGATCCCAAGTACTAAAGCTATACAAAACATCGAGACTTTCTAAAGTCCAAATTTCCTTTTGGTACTTAAAAATTATCCAAAGACCTCTAGACTAGCTTCAGCAATTGTCCTCGAGGGCTAGGATGGGGAAGAATCCTTAGGCTCGGGTCTTCTGAAAGAATAGAAATACATTTAGAAATAATACTACATTCTACCACTCCCTTTCAGTTAAAGCAAAGGGAAGGTTTTAAATCTCATTCATCTCGTCTGAGATAGAAATATGAGATTTTCTCTGAAATTCAAGTTTTAACGGTTTGGTTAGTTATCAGAGTTTTAAATCTCCTTCATTTCAACCCAGATATCAACACAAGATTTTCTCAAAAGTCCGAGATTTGAAACCTTTTAGAGGAGAAAGGCTAATACTTTAAAAGCCAAAAATATCTCTCGATATTATATTAAGCTCAGGGCCATAGAACATTTGGAGAAACTCAAGTCCCTTTGCTTCAATGCTTATCTCTCGGATATTGTCTTAAAAGCTTTGTAAGTTCCTTAAATACCTCATCTCAGTCTTGAGACATAAAACTTAAGTTTATCTATAAAACTCAGAATCGTATTTGTTAGCCTAGTCACATTAGTTCTCAACGCTTAAATGACTATGGCATAAGACTTATCATAAGAATCTTTAACATCTTCAAGATGGCTAAGAAACTTTGCATTCTGAAGCCTGCTTGCATGCAGTTGGCCCTTAAGAGTACTTTTTTCTGGTAATTGATAGTTCCTAGTCTTACTACGATCCCAAAGCACCTTATAATGCAATATAGAGATTGAAAATGACTAACTTAGCTTACTCTAGAATAGAATAAAGATTCAAACACAAAACGATCATGTACCAATTTATACAACGACCATGTACGACTATTTATAAAAAGTTGTTTTGATATCAAAGAACCAATCATTTTTTTGCAATAGTGCTTCACAATTTTCATGACTGTTGTACTGTCTTCTCATTTATAATTACTATAGTAATAGTGAATAGTAATATAGCTAGTAGACTTGTCTATACAAAGCTAGAACTAACTTTTATTGTGTTACAATACAAAGTCTATAAGAACGGAGAAAAATGACATTGTATATGTAGGCAACGACTATTACCACATCAGTATTTGCTTTTATGCCCCCTCCACCCCGGGTGATTTCTCTGTAATTCGAAACACCCCAGAATTTCCTTTCATCTCCATCAGACTTTTCTATTTTCTTCCCACATGTTTCCACAACGTAGACTTCTTCAAAAATAATGAAATTTCTTTTGAAATTCACAAAAATGAAATTTCTTTTGAAATTCACAAACTTTTATTTCAATCTCTCATAACATCATGTAAAACGAGTGATAATCTTTAAGAATTATTTTTCATAATGAAACTGATGATCAGTTTCTATGCTTTTCAAATTTATTTATTTTGTTGTAATTGCTAGAATCAATTTGCAGTTGTTTAAAAATCATTCACTATAATTAGTACTGTGACTAAGGCTAAATAACTTTGAAAAGAATTTTTTTCATTGCTGAGTTTTTACTAGAATAAAAGTAAGTTAATTAGGCCAAATAGCAAAGAGAGAAAGACAATTTGAATATAAGAGGTTTAAGGAATTTGGTGAAGCTGCGATTTTTTTTATTTTTTTCCAAAAACCAATGGATCTTGCATTTAGGACGAAGGGTAAACTCGGGAACATGAATTTGTTAATCAACAAGGGGGTGAAGGGATGAAATTAAGGTGGAAACACAAGCAACCGTAAATGTAAGGTTAATTCAGTTGTCACATTAAGGGAATGGGATATAAGGATAAATTTGATAAGTAGAACACACAATTTAACCATAATTAACTATTAAAATCAACTAAAAAGTGGCATCATAAATCACCTGGTTCTTGTATTATCCAATGATGGCCAACGTTCCCATGATTGATAGTTTAATAGTAAGTGGTTAGCTTTGTTCATTGTCAATATCGTAGGTGCATACTTCTCCTGTTGACAGAGACTTAACGCTTCCCCTTTCCTAAACACACAATCTCCAAATACTTGACTTGATAGCCTGTATGTAGGGCTGTCAATGAGTATCCGAAAAATCAAAAATTCATCTGTCTTTATCTGTATCCAAATCATGACAAATTATCCAATATCCAAAAAATGAATACAGATGCGGATATGGCCATATCCGCATCCGATAATTCTCCAACCGCTTTTTACCAAGATTATTTTTATTTTGTATATATTTTAATACATAAAATGATCATCGTTTACTATTTTATCTAAAAAGGTGGAACCCGATGCACGAGACTCCCGCACGATAGCGGACTCAACGGAGTTTGATAATGAATGCAGTCTTTCCTTCGCATTACGAACATGTTATTTCCATATTCGAACCTGAGCGCTAGGATCACCATGTGGGCGACCAAATTGTCGTTTACTATTATATTTAGGTCAGAAAAATCAATTTGTATAAAAATTAATATTTGCTCCTTAAAATTATTTTTCTTAGCATATTAATTATTATTATATACTTTTAGTACTGAAATGGTTTTATAATAAATAAAAATTTTCTATTTATTTGTTTAGATTTATTAGTTGTGAACTGATCGAGGAATATTCGACAAATATATGATACACGTCTGTATCCACGGATATGATATCTGATATTCAAAAATGATTTCGAATACAAACACAAAATATGCTACTATCTGAATCTGTATCCAGTCATTTACAGGGCTCAGCCGAGTCTTCTTCTTCATCATTTCCAGCACGAATTTTTTCCTCCAAAAATCCCCAAATCCCTCCTCTAAGCTCCAATAACCAATTCCGAGCTTTCAGATCCTCCACAGCTGCATAATCAAAGTCTATTGCTCTCAATGTCAGTTATATCTCTTATTTTCGCCAGAAATTTAATTTTTACCCTAAATCTAGATTTGCATAAGTTGATAAACTAAGGCTAATTAATGATTGCAATTGTTTACAATAGCGTAATAATGGTTTATAGCATCCCATGATATACCTTTTTTATATATTATCGTGAAATTTTAAGGAGCATGTATAATTTGTTATTGTGTCTATATGTAAATCATTGTAAATGTGTTGTTGCTACCATTGTATTGTGTTAATTATAATAAGGCACGAGTCGTATAACATCTTAACTTGTACAACAATAATGAATGCATGAGTCTAAAAAAAATTGACTGTATTGGAAAATGACAACAATATTAAAGCAGCTTTATTCGATGAAATATGCGGAACAAATGTGGTAAATTAATAATTTTTTGAAATGTAAAAAATTAGTAAATATATATTCTTTTTTATAAAATACTTTTTTTACGTCCCTTAGAAAGTATTTGGCTCCGTCCGACGGGTGTTGTACTTGATCGTTGTATAAATAGTCGTTTTCGTCACAAAACGGCCATTTATATTCATCTGGTACAATACTTGTTGGAGTTGTAACTGTATTGAACAAGTTATAAATACAGTAAACAATTACATTTCGCACATTATTTCGTTTCAAATGGTTCACAAAATTTTGCCATCACTTTTCTTTTTTGTTTTCTGCGTACACGAATTTGTGTACAATGCAAGAAACAAAAGGAAAGTGCTGCCAAAATTTTGTTGAATCATTTAAAACAAAATAATGTATGAAATGTAAGTGTTCACTGTGTGGGAAGTAGGATGACTGACCATAAAAAAAAGATAACCATAAACTAACATTTCTATATTGTATTCTTAAGTGCGGTAAAATTGACGCGTATAAGCTTTTGTATCGATACACTGAAAAATAAAATGTGAATTCGTAATATGACCAATATTTATTTTTGAATTTGTGACATATTTTTTCAAATAGGAAAAAGTTCGATTATTTTGTTGATCATAGAAGATGGATGTATCAAAGAAAGGGGTAGAGAGGCTCATAAAAGATTTTTATAATGGTATTTACGTATTTGTTGAATTTGCTTTAAGTAATAACGGAAACGATGTAGAAATTCATTGTCCGTATAGTAGGTGTAAAGATTTGAAATATTTGTTATCCGACATTGTGAAAGTCCATTTGTGCAAAAAAAAAAGTTTCGTGCCGGTGTATTATGTTTGGGATCGTCATTGAGAAGTTGTAGCAAATACTTCTGTAGAGTCTGAATTAGACTTTGCTGGTAATGAAATTGTTATGACGAATCGTATATAAAATATGGTTGAAGATGCAGCACGATCGATGTTCCCTACGGTTGAATTTGACAACGATGGTGAAAATGTTGAAGAACCAAATATTAAAGCAAAAAAGTTTATGATTTACTAGATGCTGCTAAGTAACCTCTTTTGGATGGTTGAAAAAGCCGCACCTAGCTATCAGCAATCGCAAAATACATTGCGATGAAGTCAAAATACAACATCACTGATGCCGGATTTACAGCCATTGTACAAGCTGCAAAAAGACATATGCCGTCCGATAATTTAATGTGCGAAGATCACTATGTAGTTAAAAAGCTTATGTTGGCTTTTGGTTTACCTTATCAGAAAATTGATACATTTAAATGGATGTATGTTGTTTTGAAAAGAAGACACCACTCTTAGAAAGTGTAGAATATGTAACGAGGAAAGGTAAAAACCAGAAGAAAAAACAAAATGAAGTTACATGCAAACGTATGCATTATTTTCACATCAATCCTAAGCTTCAAAGATTATACGCATCTACTGTAACTGCATCTCATATGAGATGACATAGTGTGAGAACGAAGGAAGAGGGTACGTTGACACATCCAGCTGATGGAGAAGCATATAAGTATTTCGACAAAACTTATCTCAATTTTGCAGCAGAGAGTCATAATATTAGACTTGGATTATGTACGGATGGTTTTTCACTATTTTCTCAATTTGGTGCGAGATATTCATCTTGGCGCATTATCATCACACCTTATAATTTATCTCCGTGAATGCGTATGAAAACGCAATATATGTTTCTTATTGTTGTCGTTCCTGACCCCGACGATTCAACACAAGGAATCGATGTTCATTTACAACCGTTGATTGAGAAGTTAAAATTACCGTGGAACGAAGGAGTAAAAACATACGACGTTTCAAAGAAAAAATGTATGTTTGCTTCTTTATTGTGGACTGTAAGTGATTTTCCTGCCTATGCAATTCTGTCAGGATGGCGGACATCCGTTCGTCTAGCATGTCCATATTGCATGGAAGAAACATGAGCGTTTTCTTTATCAAATGGTAAGAAAATTTCATGATTTGACTGCCATCGATGTTCTCTCCATGTCAATCATCTCTTCATAGAAGACAAAAAAACTTTTTAGCTAATAGAGTAGAAACCAGACAACCACCAACGATATGGTCAAGCGAAGACATATACGAACTTGTAAGGGACTATCCAAAGGTATATGAAACTGGAGTGCAGATAGAAATTAGAGGCAAATCGACTATTCATAATTGGTGCAAACAAAGCATATTTTGAGAGTTGCCTTATTGGAAACATCTTCTGCTTCGTCATAATATTGATGTGATGCACAACAAAAAAATGTCTTTGATAATGCTTTTAACGCAATTTTAAATGTCAAGGGGAAGATTAAGGACGATTTGAAATCAATACACGATATACAAGAATTATGCAAACGTCCTGAGCTTCATATGAAACCAAATCACAGAAGAAAAAACCCAAAGCATGTTACGAGTTAGATAATAATCAAGTTATAGTTGTGTTAAAATGGATGGAAGGATTAAGATTTTCTGATGGGATTTCTTCAAGTAGATGTGTTGACTTTAAAAACAGTAGATTGAGCGGAATGAAAAGCCACAACTGTCACATAATGATGAAAAATTTATTACCCATTCTACTTAAAGAACTATTACCGTTAAAAGTTTAGAAGGTAATAACGGAGCTTAATCTGTTTTACAAAGAGCTTTGTTCCACTACTTTTAAAAAGTGCAACGTTTACGTAAACTTGAATAAGATATTCCTATATTACTCTACAAACTGGAGAAAATATTCCGTCAGGTTTTTTTAATGTAATGGAACATTTACCTGTTCATCTATCATATGAAGCACGATTTCGAGGTCCTATGCAATATGTACGGACGTATCCATTTGAGAGGTATGTAATATGTCACCTATTAATTTAATTACATTCGAAAGTTAAAGTTAATGTGAATTAATTTTGCATAGATACTTGAATCATCTGGGAAAAAATGAGGCAAAAAGCACGAGTTGAAAGATCGATATGTAAATCTTACATCGAAGAAGAAACTTCATTCTTTTTCTCTCACTATTTTATTGGCCATGTGAACATTTCATTTGAAAGAGTTCCTCCTAATGAAGAAGACGACGAACAAGAGTCCTCTCAAACAATGTTATCTATTTTTAGACAACATGGTTGACCTTCTGTGAAATATGTAGAAGTATGACTAGACGATAGAAATCTTCATGTACCATACACTTGTATTCTTCTGAATTATGCCGAGGCTGCACCATTTGTTAGGTAATTCAAAATAATAATTTATGATTTATTCATTTCCATAATGCATGCGTGTAGAATGTAATGCAATATTTTATTCATATATGCAGTATTTATGAAAGTAAACATCTGCAAGGAGATCTCGGTAAAGAATCTTCTGATTGGTTTTCAAAGTACGTTTATAAACGGACAAATTGTGTGGTTGACGAAGGTTTGATATATCTTGTGTTGGGAGCAAAAAGAAATGTCAAGACATCCAATATATTTCGTCAAAGGAAATAGATTTAACACCAAAGACGGTGCAGAAAAATTAACTAATAATACAGATATATTTGTTAATGGCAGTGATGATCCAAAAAATCACATAAATGATTTTCATGGCGTTTTAACACAAATTTTGCAACTGACATATTTCTCATGATACACGGAGGAGGTGTTTCTGTTTAGATGCAATTGGTTTAGCAATGTTCCAGTTTCTAGAATTAACGTGCATAAGGATAAGCACGCATCGCATTATCTCAAGCATGATCCTTTTGTACTAGCCAAACAAGCATTGCAAGTTTATTATGCTCCTTATCCTTCTCTAAAAAGAAATAAAGCAGATTAGTCGGCTATTTTTAAAACAAAGACAAGATTTATGTTTAATGGAAAGAATATTTCAAACAAACAAACTTATCAAGCAAATCTTGAGCAAAGCAACAAAATAATTGTTGATTCAAAGGTTTTGATTCATGACACAAGCTTCAGAGATCATGAGACGAACTACAAAGAGAATACTATACAAAGGCGACAAAAAGAGAATAAAAGTATATTGTGCACTACAAAGGACTCCAGAGATTAGTATTAATATTTTATTATATCGAGTCTTAGAATATTGTTAAAATCATTCCTAAAGTAGTCACACACACAGACAAATAGTTGTATATTGTTTTATACTTAAAAAAATATGATCTGTGCACATAACATCAGGACGGTTGACCGACCCTGTAAAGTCGGCTAACCGAACCTGTTATTAGTGCATAGATATGCTCTTTTTTGTGCATGATTTTAAACTCAGCTGACCGGCCAGAATTTTCAGTCATCCGACCTGAAAATAATGGCTATTTTTTTGAAGAGTTGCGATCGTTCGTGAAGAGGAATCACCTTCAATCCAAGAAATATGGTCACAATATTTGATTGAAACTCTTCATGAAAGATTGTAACTATTCTACAACTATATAAACATGTTTAATTCATTCCTACAATTACCAATTTCTTGTTTATAATTCTGAAATCTATTCTCTATTTATTTCTACAAATAAAAGCATTCATTGTCATTCAATATCGCTAGAATCTCCGAATTAATTTATATACTTCGATTCTACGAGATTATCCTCCTTCTAAATCTTCACACACACTACATATTCTTGAGGATTTGATTATAGGAAAATTGTACTATCAAAAGACAATCCGTGTTATTCAGAACACACTCGTCAACAAATTATTTGTATTAAGTTGAAGTCCTCTTCGGCTGTTGAGGCGGAAAAATTCCTGTTCAGCTGTTCAGGTGTGGTATAACTATTCCTCCGGGTTAAGTGAGGGGTTTAGTCTAAATGCAGGGGATATTCTGGGACTGGACGTAGAACGGGAAGTTCGAACCAGTATAAAAATTCCTGGTGTGCTTACTTTAATTCTTATTTTACTGCTATTATCAGTTTCCACATTTATATATTATATTACACGATCCTTAGTACTGCACGTACACTTTCATTTGGTAAAAGAGCAAGGTTATCCTATAACCGTCACAAATTTATTTGATATTTATTTCTAGTAATATGGCAACGACACAAACTAACGATGTTGGCACTAACACTAATACTAGTTTCACAGAGGGTCAATCAACTTCACGACCTCCATTTTTAATGGCATAAATTATAATTATTGGTCAACTAGAATGAGAATATATATGCAATCTAATGGTTTTGATATCTGGAATGTTATACAAAGAGAGTACACAACTCCTACTAGAGAATACACAACTTGGAGTAACACACAAAAACTAGATGCTACATCAAATGCAAAAGCTATGAATATTTTATTTTGTGCATTAGATAGAAATGAATTCAATAGAGTTAGCATGTGCACTTCTGGTTATGAAATATGGAGAACACTTAAGGTAACACATGAAGGAACGAACAAAGTTAAATTAAGCAAAATTTCTATGTTAAAAATTCAATTTGAAAATTTCAAAATGAGGTCAAATGAATCTATAAATGATATGTACTCTAGATTCCAGAATATTTATCATGCTCTACTATCATTAGAACAAACATTTACTGATTTTTATATTGTCACAAAAATATTAAATTCTTTAACTGGCGAATGGGAAAGAAAAGTCCTATTCATTGAAGAAGCAAGTGATTTGTCAACATTAAAACCAAAAGAATTAATAGGTAATTTACTGTCCTACGAAGTAAATTTACAGGCAAAGAGAAATGTAGCATAAGAAAAGAAGAATGTGGCATTTCAAGCAGAAAAAGATGATTCCTACTCAGGGAATGAAGATATGGCAATGATTGCTAAAAATTTCTGAAATTCAAAAGAAATAAATTCATGGGAAACAAAAATAATTCCAAAAACAATATCAATAGTAGCAAACCATCATCTTCAGCAATGGAATGTTATGAATGTCATAAGAAAGGTCACATGAAGAAGGATTGTCCAGAACGTAAAAAGAGCAATTTTAAGAAGGACAGAACCAAACGAAGAGTTTTTCAGTCACTTGGGACGACACAGACTCATCATACTCATCAGAAAGTGAAAGCGACAATGAAAATGAACTAGCAAATGTGTGCTTCATGGCTTCGTCAGACGATGTAAGTGATCTTAGTTTTGGAGATTTAATTGAAATTAATTCTGAATTAGTAAAATTAGCAAAGCAACTTAAAAATAAAATTAGATAGGACAGTCTTAGAAGTAGATATGCTGAAAGATGAGAAGAAAATATTAGAAGAAGAACTTGAAATTTCTCGAAAATCAAATTCTAACTTATCTTCTCAGATTTATTCAATATCTGAAGAACTAGAAATTCAGAAAAATAAAAATGATGTTTTATTTTTTGAAAATAATAGTTTAAATTCTAAAATTAAAGATTTAGATTTAGAAAAATCTAGTCTAAAAATAAAATTTGATGACATCTCTAAAAATGTCTCCAATTTCAATAAAGAAAGAGAGAATCTTTCTAAAATACTAGAAAATTCTCAATCCACTAACAATAAATCTGGACTAGGATTTAAGAAACAAAATAGTTTTGTTAAAAGTAGGATTAATAATAATATTAAAAAGGATATTAAGAAAACAGTTTGCTCAAACACTAAAACCATTAAGATATTGATTCCAAAATCAGATAATGTTTTGATAAGAAATAAACATATCAAAATGTTCATGGAAACTGTTCACAATAACAAAAACTATGTTTATAAAGGGAATTTTGAACCCGTATGGGTTTGGCTTCCTAAGATCTAACTCTTAGGACCCTAAAAAGAAACGGGTACCAACTTTTTATAAATTTTTGCAGGTACCACATAAAAGGAGAGGAAAATGGATTTTAGATAGCGGTTGCTCAAAACATATGACTGCAAACAAAGATATTTTGTCAAATATTATCTACTCAAATGGAGGATCAATCACTTTTAGAGATAACTCTAAAGGATATATCATCGGTAAAGGCGATGTCAGCAGCAACGGTACCACTAATTTACCTCTCATTACCGATGTTTTATTAGTCAAAAATTTAAAACATAATTTATTGAGTATTAGTCAGTTATGTGATAAAGGTTTTAATATAACTTTTTCAGTAAATAAATGTAATATTTTCGATAAAAATCATAACATTATTTTTGAAGGAATAAGAGATAAAAACATTTATATTTTAAATATGAACGTTAAAAACGATTCAAATTTGTGTTTGATATCTAAGGAAAATGATTCATGTCTTTGGCACAAAAGATTTTGTCACATCAATTTTAATACCATCAACAAATTAGCTAAAAATAAATTAGTTAAAGGATTACCTGACATGAAATTCAAAACGAATATATTTTGCGATGCATGTAAATTAGGAAAATTAACAAAATCTTCTTTTAAATCAAAAAAAGTAATTTCTACAGAACAACCACTTGAACTTTTACACATGGATCTTTTTGGTCCAACTCAAGTTCAGTCTATTAATCATAATAGATATGTGTTTGTTATTGTAGATGATTTTTCTAGATACACATGGATTTTCTTTTTAAAAAATAAAAGTGATACTTTTTATAATTTTAAAGTGTTTGTTAAAAGAATACAAAATATTAAAGGTTTGAATATTAAATATATCAAAAGTGATCATGGAGGAGAATTTGAAAATGAAGTTTTTGAACAATTTCGTAACAAGAATGGCATTAACCATAATTTTTCATTTCCTAGAACACCACAACAAAATGGCGTTGTAGAAAGAAAAAATAGAACGTTACAAGAATGTGCAATAACTTTATTAAATGGAATCACTTTATCAAAACATTTTTGGACAGAAGGTGTAGCTACTGCTTGTTATGTATTGAATCGTGTTTCCATTCGGCCGTTAACTAAGAATACTCCATATGAACTTCTAAATGGAAGAAAACCAAATATTTCATATCTTAAAGTTTTTGGTTCTAAATGTTTTATTTTGAATACTAAAGATCATCTAGGCAAATTCGATCCAAAATCTGATGAAGGAATATTCGTAGGATATTCGAAACGAAGTAAAGCTTATCGGATTTTTAATAAAAAACTCAAATTATTGAAGAATGTTTACATGTTTCATTTGACGAAAATTTTAAAAATATAAATCCAAATATTACTATCAATTCAGATGATGAAACTATTCAGAATAAAAACAGTAATACTAGTGAAAATTTTGATAATATTAATGAAATTACCGAAAATACAAACATTACTTCTAATATAATAAATTCTCCACCTAGAATTTTACGGGATCATCCTGTACAAAATATAATTGGAGAAGTAAATACGAACGTTAAAACCAGACATCAATTAAATCAAGTTGGTCATGTAGCTTTTCTCTCTAACATAGAACCTAAAAATATAAAAGAAGCCTCAACTGATGACCACTGGATTCTTGCCATGCAAGAAGAACTAAATCAATTTGAGCGAAATGAAGTTAGGAACTTGTTCCTAGACCAAGTGATCAATCAGTCATTGGTACTAAATGAGTCTTTAAAAATAAAGCAGATGAACTAGGAAATATAACTAGGAATATAGCTAGATTAGTTGCACAAGAATATAATCAAGAAGAGGAAATTGACTACGAAGAAACGTTTGCTCCAGTCGCCCGACTTGAAGCAATACGAATTTTATTGGCGTTTGCATATTTTCACAATTTTAAACTTTATCAAACGGATGTTAAAAGTGCATTTTTAAATGTTTACATAAAAGAAAATGTTTTTGTTGAACAACCACCTCTTTTTTATCATGAAAAATTTCTGGATCATGTTTATAAACTCAAAAAGGCTTTATACGGTTTAAAGCAAGCACCTCGTGCTTGGTATGATCATCTTAAAAGCTATTTATTAGAATCTGGTTTTGAAATTGGTAAAGTAGATCAAACTCTTTTTATTAAGAAAACTAAGAAAGATATTTTGATAATTCAAATTTATTTTGATAATATAATCTTTGGATCGACAAATGATAAGTTATGTCAGGAATTTTCAACTATAATGACAAATGAATTTGAAATGTCTCATATGGGAGAATTGTCATATTATCTTGGATTACAAATTAAAAATGGAATTTTTATTAATCAAGAAAAGTATTGTTATAATTTAATTAAACGATTTGGTCAGGAAAACACTTCTGCCAAACCAACTCCTATGAGCACAACGATTCATCTTGATAGAGACGAGGAGGGCAAAAGTGTTGATCAAAAACTATATCGTAGTATGTTTGGATCATTATTATATTTAACAGCTAGTCGACCTGATATAATGATGAGTGTTTGTTTATGTGCTAGATTTCAAGCAAATCCCAAAGAATCGCATATGCGAGCAGTTAAACGCATTATTCGTTATCTAACTAAAACAAAAGATTTCGTACTATTTTATCCAAAAGAATGTCCTTTCGAATTAGTTTCTTATAGCGACGTTGATTTTGGAGGAAGTCGGACGGATAGAAAAAGTACTAGCGGAACATGTCACTTCATTGGACGTTCCTTAGTCTCTTGATTCAGTAAAAAACAAAACTGTGTTTCTTTATCTACATGTGAAGCAGAATATATATCTGCTGCTTTGGCATGTGCACAAGTCATTTACATGCAACAAACACTTCAGGATTTTAATTGTCATCTTGAGAAGTCTATAATTTATTGTGATAATACTAGTGCAATAAATCTTTCTAAAAATCCTGTCAATCACCCACGAACAAAACATATAGATATTCGTCATCATTTTTCTTCGCGATTGTTTGAAAAAATGATTGATAAATTTAGAGTTTATTAATACTGAAAATCAGATTACTGACATTTTTACTAAACAATTAAATGAAAATAGTTTTATCAAACTTAGACGAGATTTAGGAATAATGTCTCTAAAAGAGTTATAACTAAAAATATGCAAAATGTTTAAAACAAATTTTTTTTCTCTAACCAAAGTGAGATTTGAACCCATGACCTCTTACTTGCTTGTTATATGGTGCATTATAGCCACTTGAGCTATATTTGTTTCTTGTCTCAATCACCTTTTTAGTTTAAACTGTATTTTCATAACACTATTTTTACAAATTATTTTGCTATTAATTACCTGTGATGAGAATTAAATACTAATTCTTAACCACTTGTTTTTAAGTAAACAAATACTTATATAAACTATGTTCAGTTTTCAAACAAATACTAAGAAAAGTTTATATTCAAAATTATTTGAAAATGTCATCTAACAATGATTCTTACAATTCCGAAAACTCTCGTTTATCTATACATCTCCGGACGATGATTCTGATCGTATTCCTGAAAACGGACCCTATCCTATTTTTCTCTTACCTAACTGTGTCCTTAAATTCTCTCCTTTCCCGGATAAAGACCCCCGACATTGCTGGAAACCATGGGAGAACACTCATACTGGTTATACACCGGAAAAGAAGAAAGGCAAGAATGCCATGGTCATATCTCCTTCAACTAAACAGAAAATTGACGAGATACGCCACTATCAACATCAACAGATGGATCTACAAAAGGAGTTATACTATGCACAAAAGGTTACGGCAAGACGTTTGAGCTTCCTAGAACGGATGTCCATAAAAATATGTTCGTCGAAAAAGGAAGACATTGTTAAACCCACATCTAGACCCTCAACCTCCTCAAATCCTGCTCAATCACCAGTAGCTCCTACGTGGTCATCTATAGAGAATGTTCCATCTCCGAATTCTTGGGAACGTCGATATTAACAACCGGTGGCTAAGCATTCTTTAATATATATATATATATATATATATATATATATATATATTGCTGATTTTCTATAAGTTGTATTAATATCATTCAAAAATAATAAAATTTCTTTTTGTACATTTTTAAAAAAAAACCAAAACAAGCATATCTGGGCAGAACAACAGGGTCGGTCGACCGAAATACTGAGTCGGTCAGTCGAATCCTTCCCGAAAGTTTCTTTTGCTCATTTAACAGAATCGGTCGGCCGACCAGACATTTCAGTCGACCGAACGATATAAAACTGGTGCTACCGGTTACAAATTTTTAACCCACCCATTCATTTTTTTCACCTACCTCTTCATTTTCACTTTCCCAATTTCAGATCTTTACCTCAGATTCCATTGAAATTTTATCAAATTTAAATGCCTCCTAGAAAGAAAACTAAATCTACCGGTGATTCTTCATCAATTCCAATGGATTCTCAAATAGCCTCATGGGTTGTGAGTGATAAAGCACTCGAAAGATGGATAAAACTTCAAGATGCCAAGATCTTCGAGGAATCCTTCGTAAGTTATACCGATTTTTCTTTTTATAGTATTGAAAATGCCGCGATTGAAAGTGGGCTTGATACTTTTCTTGACCATAGAAAGAACAATTTGAAAATTAACCACATTATGGTCAAATTATTTCTTGCTAACCTAAACCTTGTTAATCCTCCTAGAAATACTGAAAATTGTGTTTGGACGTCGGTATGTGCTACAGAAATTTTCCTTTCACTAGATAGAATAAATCATATTTTGAATGCTCGACCGAGTGGAATATCGTTACATGATGTGGATTGCAATTTAATGAGACGCGACCAAATAAGCCATCTCTTTTTTGAAGATGATGCTATAGATTTCAGACAAACATCATCTCTTCGACCAAAAGCTAGACTTTTTCATCGTTTCATGATGAAATCCATTGTTCCAAGAGGCGGATCCTACCACTTAGTTTATCCTGAAATTTTAAAGCTTTATATGCTATATGTGCGAATATACGAGTCAGTTGGGCACAATTACTTATGGATGAGTTTCTCTCATTTAATCAAGGCAAAATGCTTCATATTTATTATGGAGAATATATAATGAGATTAATCAACAACTCAGTCTCACATACTCCAGAATCCGAAACTACCTAAGTTCATCATTTTGATTCAAGGACCATTAAATTAATGAAGTTGCCGGATGCTCCATCAAGATTTATAAAATTTGATCAATAGCGTGCTACTTTTAGAGATCAACTACGTCGTAGCCATTCCACACCACATCCAACCACTCATTCTACGGAACGCTTAATTCGCCGGTCCACAATTCAAAGACCAACACCCGAACTTTGTACGAAAGCTGCTATTGATCTTCTGGCTCGAAATCAATTAGTTTTAGATGCCCATCTACAGAAAATAGACGGAAGATTCAAGAAAATCAAAGGCTTCTTTGTTAATCTTTGGGATGCGTTATCATGCACTTCTGAAGCCGGTGCCTCTCATCTTGCTCCCGGAAAAAGACCGACACCAAATTTTTCTTGGTCAACTTCGGAAAATACAAGTTCAGGAACATCAGGAACTCATACTTCTCATACTCAGCGTCGTGGTAAAGAACAAGCTCCTCCTGATGAAAATATTCGTCCAGAATTTTGGGATACTGACGACGGTGAGGAGTGATCTTGTTGAATTATTTCTATTTTGTTTTTATTGTGAACAATATTTCTATTGTATGCTGTGTTAAGTAATGTATCATTAACATTTTTTTCTATGTTCCTAAATTTGATACATGATTTCGTAATTTTTTTTTACATTTTATGCATCATAAGTATTCCTTTTTGTCGATGACAAAGGGAGAGAAATATATAAAAGCTAACAAGTTTTTACAGAAAAGTCGCCATATATTCAGGGGGAGAATTACAATACATACTACTTCGTCACATAAGTATTGTCATCAATCAAAAAGGGGGAGAATGTTGATTCATAGGTTTTGATTCATGACACAAGCTTCAAAGATCATAAGACGAACTACAAAGAGAATACTATAAAAAGGCGACAAAAAGAGAATAAAAGTATATTGTGCGCTACAAAGGACTCCAGAGATTAGTATTAATATTTTATTATATTAAGTCTTAGAATATTGTTAAAATCATTTCTCAAGTAGTCACACACATATAAATAGTTGTATATTGTTTTATACTTAAAAAAATATGATCTATGCACATAACATCAGGACGGTCGACCGACCCTGTAAAGTTGGCTGACCGAACCTGTTATTAGTGCACAGATATGCTCTGTTTTGTGCACGATTTTAAACTCAGCTGACCGGCCAGAATTTTCAGTCATCCGACCTAGAAATAACGGCTATTTTTCTGAAGAGTTGTGATCGTTCGTGAAGAGGAATCACCTTCAATCCAAGAGATATGGTCACAATCTTTGATTGAAACTCTTCATGAAAGATTGTAACTATTTTACAACTATATAAACATGTTTAATTCATTCCTACAATTACCAATTTCTTGTTCATAATTCTGAAATCTATTCTCTATTTATTTCTACAAATATAAGCATTCATTCTCATTCAGTATCGCTAGGATCTCTGAATTAATTTATATACTTCGATTCTACGAGATTATCCTCCTTCTAAATCTTCACACACACTACATATTCTTGATTTGATTATAGGATAATTGTACTATCAAAAGACAATCCGTGTTATTCAGAACACACTCGTCAACAAATTATTTGTATTAAGTTGAAGTCCTCTTCGGCTGTTGAGGAGGGAAAAATTCCTGTTCAGCTGCTCAGGTGTGGTATACCTATTCCTCCGGGTTAAGTGAGGGGTTTAGTCTAAATCCAGAGGATATTCTGGGACTGGACGTAGAACGGGAAGTTCGAACCAGTATAAAAATTCCTGGTGTGCTTACTTTAATTCTTATTTTACTGCTATTATCAGTTTCCACGTTTATATATTATATTACACGATCCTTAGTATTGCACGTACACTTTCAATAATAATTACAATGATCGTATTGATTTTGGACCTGCGAATGATGAATCAAACATTTTGATAGAAGCATTCGAGAGTAGGGAGGAAAATAATGTAGAATATGAGACCAAATCTGAATCAGAAGGGATTGATGTAAATGATGAGATTTATTTTGCTAGATATTAATTATGCAATTGATGTAATTGATGAGAATATGCGGTTAATGTAATTATGCAAATGATGTAATTATGTTGAATTCTCGGTATATTACGAAATTGATGTAATTGATGGGATTTATTTTGCTAGTTATGTAATTTATGTCATTTATGAAACCAAATCTGCTTATCATCATTTACATCTTTATAGCATTACCATTTCTGTCATTTATTTAACAATTTATATTAAAAATGGAATGTGTTCTGCTTATCGTCGGAATATGAGACCCAATCTGAATCAGGTATATTTTGCACTTTATGTACTTTATATCAGTTATGTCATTTAACTATAAAATATATTTCATTATTATGTTATTGTTCTCTTTTAAAATGATGTGTGTGACATGTATCATATCGTCCAGAAGGAGGAGTTCTTCCCATTATTCAGGAGGCGATGGCAACGGTCCATCGTAACTGCCACAGCGACTTATTGTGACTCTAGTATCTAGAGCGAAGGGGTAAGTATTAAACTTTTTTCAACATCTTAAATATTTTGTGTACTATATACCAATCTGTATCATATTTAACGCGGGAGTTTAAGCTACAGCCATCGGCTACAGTTCTATCAGTTTCGAAAAAGACGTGCAAGAGTAAAATGTCGGCTTGTTGGACGAAGTGGGATAACATCCCTCCCCACATCCTGGAGTGTATATGGTAGGATTTCATTGTAAGTATAATCTTCTGTTTTTCGTTCTTAATTTGTTTTTGTTGCTTATTAATTGTTCACCTTTTATTGTTTAACTTTTGATTGCTTGTTTATCATGAAACACAAGCCGCCATGGACATACAATCAGGTGAACTATAGCCGGTACAACATTACTGGATGCAGAAGATGAGGAAAAACTACATGGACTCCATGTTGATAGTGAAGCATAAAGGGAAGAAGCCAAACTGGATGGGGATGAGTGTATGAGAAGGGTGGCTGGCACATTGGGATAGTGACAAGACGAAAGTAAGTATACTAAGCTTTTATTAATTATTTGATTGATACGTAAATACCAAAAAATATTTGATAAATAATGTATTAAATTTAAATGTATAGGTCGAGTCGGAAAGAAACTCTGCAAATGTGAACAAAAATCCCGTCACTCATCGAGTAGGGTCAAAGTCGTTCCAGCAGTCTCGCCAGGAGTTGGTAAATTTATTAAATGTGAATTGTAAATAGTTATTGTGCTATATAATTTTGAATATACAATAACAGTACATAATAATCAAATTCAGGAAGTTGAAGCGCAGGGTCTCGTGTCGTATATGAATGTATTTACCCGTACTCATGCCACCGAGCATGTAAATCCAAACGGGACAGTTTCACAAACATGGCACGACGATAAATCGAGAAATAGCCATGTAAGCGTATTTTAGTTTATGTACTGTTAGTAATTGTTTTAACTGTTAAAGTATAATGAATTAAGATATCATGATATTAAGTTTAACTGCATTTTTATTTGTTCATGCAGGCAAAGTTTATGGAACGATGTCAGAAACTCCCGGAGGACACCGGTCGAGAGCAGCTGACGACGAATGATGAGGACGTTATTTTTGAGTCGGTCGTGGATCCACCGTCAGGAGCAGGCGTTACGGCTTTGGCAATCAAGTGGTAATGAATAATATATTAAGATATAACAATTTAATAATCTGTTTGTTCTAAATAACTGCATATCACTTTAGTTTCAGTAATAAGTTTATAGATAAAACAATTAGCACATTATGTTGTAACTTTGATAGTAAGATTATAGACTAAATTAAATAAGTGTTGCACGCCAGCAATAGAGGAGAGCCAGCCAAACTGCTAGAGTTGATATCGATCTAGCAGAGATCGAAGAGTTGAGAGCTAGGGTGGCGTAGCTGGAAGAGCAGAACCGTTGCCAGGCCATCGAAATAACACAACTGCTGGATCAACATATTGCTGAGTACATGCAGCCAACGGTGTCCACTTTCCATTTTATGCTGGTTCGAAAGGTTCTGAAACTGACTGACCGGAGTGATAGGCATGTTTTTTTTGTGTCATTGTTTTGTAAGTTTGGATGATACATCGAGTTGGTGGAGTTGGATTTGAAATGTTGTGCATATTGTTTGATGATACACTCGGTGGTAGTAATTCTGACATTTAGGAGTTGATGATGAGGAGTCGATGAAGGATATATATATATATATATATATATATATATATATATATATTGTACAATTAGATGTAAATTATGTTAACGATTTTTTTTTCAATTTTATAAGAATTATTTTTGATTTATTTCTTTATGATATTTGATTATCTTTCTATGGTTTGATATCATATTGAATATCTTAGATATATTAAGTTGGGTGAAATATATTGTATGTATGGATTATGGATGGAAGACCAAATCGCAGCAGAAATTCAAAAAAAAAAATTCAGATTTTCCGACGGCTTCGGACGGCATGTATGCCAAAAATTACCGACAGATTTCGACGGCTCGAGACGGCCCAATTATGATGGCTCCCGACGGCTTTCGACACAAAGTGTGATCGTCCATGTGTCTTCCGACGGCCGTCGAAAGCCGTCGGAAAACCAGTCGACAGACCCTGTCGGAAGCCGTCGGAAAATCTGTTCACCGACGGATTTTTTTGCAGAGGCTTTCTACGACAGTTCCCGACGGCTCTCGACGGCCGCCGACAAGCTGGAGTCATCGGAAAATGATCTGCCTCTTGTAGTGAATCTTAGTCTGGTAGGCCTAAGTTCATAATAGATTAAATACTTATTATGCTGTAACCAAACGGGCCGTACAAAAGTTACTTGTAAATTATCATTATTTATCCATATATATAAATTTAAGGGGATTTGCATCGAAGGTCTCTATTTTCGATGTTGTTGTAAGAAAAGTCCCTGTGATAATAAGTATGTAAATTAAGTCCCTGTTTTTTGTAAATCAGAAAGCGCAAACTATCTTTCGCTTTTCTTATAAAAGTGCAAGTTAACTTGCGCTTTTCAAAAATTTAAATTTTTTAAAAATTTCAAAAATTTTAATAAAATTTCAAAATAAAAAAACGCAAACTAGCTTGCGCTTTTCCGATAAAAGTTACAAGTTAGCTTGCATTTTCTGTCAGAAAAGTGCAAAGGATCTTGCGTTTTCTATTTTTAAAAAAATAGGGACTAAATTTATATACTTATATATACAAGGACTTTTCTTATAACAGCATCAAAAATAGGGACCTGTGACTCGTTTCTTGTAAATTTAACTATACATAATTTGGACAAAATGCTTATCGACCTGTTGTTCATTTTGAGGTACGGTAAGATATAAAATGAAGAAAAAAGTAAAAGTTTAATTGATATAGATAACAAAAGTAAGTAAAACTAAAAAAGTAACTTACATATACTGAAGGAATTTCATAATTCAAATTGAAATAATGGAAACTTTATATACATTATGAACTGAAATCATTTTATTATTTAGAAACCGATTTCTTACATATGTATACAAAACTTTATATACATTACACAACGCCTGCTTTTTGTATGGACAGATGAATTCGGAAATGAGCTAAATGGATATGCATTTTTTGATTCCAACGGAACCGCCTTCACTATTGTGTTTTGAACGATCTCTCAAATAATCTACCAAAAACAAACAATGGTATAAAAAAGAATATAATTGTACCATCATGTTAGAAGTATACTCCAAAAAAAAACATACTAAACCAAAAGAATTACAAACTCCATCTAATTGTCATGTAACTAAATGTGTTTCTGTTCTAGACAACATATAAAACTGTCCTTCCTCCTACCATGTTCCAAATCGAGTTTAACTACAAAATGGTTTAAAACAAATTAAAGAACTTACTGTCAATTAGATTGTTGAGATGCAATATAAATATATAACTTTGCATGATAACAATGAACATGAACGATTAATTAGACCAAATGATTTGCAGGATTACAGAAACGGGAGTGATTGCTTAATATTAAATTATTCTTCAACTGTTAACTTTTTAAAGAGATAATGAAAAGTCAATTTTTGTAGTAGTAGCCCATTCGTTGGTTAACAAGTATAAGCCTGTTGCACATATCACTAATGCAAATCTTCTTCTATTTTTATTGCAAACAAAAAAAAACATAAATTCATTGAAGATAAGAAAGCCTCCAATCCATACCTTTTCATATTTTCACATGCAAAATTTGAAGATGTTATGGTGCAATCCTGTGCTTCAGTTACAAACTTTCATGGTGCAATGCTCTACTGATTCAGACCTGTCATGCAAAATAGAAATCAATGATCATTTTCTTTGTTGGAAACACACTTCAGGCTTGCCCCATCTTCAACTTCTTCGGCCAAGTAGTTTGCAAAACATTTTCTTTGACTGCCTATCCGTGTTCAAGCTTATGTTCACAGCATTATCAAAAGCTTTTGCTGGTGCTTCAACTTCTCTTCGCTGTCGACTATGTTTCAAGCTTGCTTCAGCTCCATTCTAGCTTAAGCTCTAGTCCCTGTATAGTTTCAATTCGGCAAGGATTCATAGTCTTCAATCATTGTGATTTTCAGTAGGCATTTCATTTTATTTTATTTTCCTGTGGTACTACAGCTATGCCTGTTAGCGTACAACGCTTCATCTATTTCTGTGTAGCTATGCCTGCTGAGTCTTTGCTGCAAACTGCTCATTCAGCCCCATTTTTGATATACCGTTTGCTCCAATCAGCCTGATATTATTGGAGTGGACTCAGCTTGGTCGATTGCTTCTTTCTTGTAGCACTTGGCCTCCTCTCGTTCTTAACATACGTTGGTGCATGTTTACTTTATGCTTCATGGTTTTTTAAACACATTATCTTATAACATTATCATTCAGAGCTATTGTACCTTTCAGTCTACCCCGTTTCCAAGCTTGGCGCAATAGTTTATTCCCATGTCCCTGCACGGTTTATGCAGTATACGCACTGGCCGTATGTTTGAGCACTGTCTCTGCCTGATTCTACAAATGTCCTTGCATGTTCAGATTAAAAGCAGTAACATTTTGTTCATGTCCTCTGTACACAATGGCCTTGACATTATGAAGACAGTGCATTTATAACCTGATTTGCAGCTTATAGCATTTCATCCCATACTCTGTTGCAGCCTGCTTCGTTCTTTCGATGCTGCATCTTGTGTCCATTTTCACAGCTTTATCTCATTAGTTTCAACTTTCAAGAACTCAAAGCCTACACTATCGCAAAGCCGCACACAAATTATCCCTCCCTCTGCTGCAGTACCATTGCTGTAGATCTCCATCATTCAGAACTCTCCATCATCTAACATTGTCCCTCAGGAGCACTTCATAACTTCTGCATGCTAATGCAACCTGAAGCACAGTATTAGAGCACACAACCTACATGTTAACATCATTTCTATTGGCAATAGAATCCCACCTATTTTACTTAAATCGTGTATATGTAATTGTTTGGTTATGTCTATTTCATCATTTAGCATTTATGTTGACCATTTATGTAATGATCCCATATTATTTATTCACTTTGTGTACTTTTGTATCTTCACCCATCAGACATCAGACATGTTGATGACTTTTATTTTTTTATTAAATCTTATTAAATAATGAGTGCTCTCCTCGCTTTGAGGACTTTCATCAAAAAAATATACTCTAAAATGGTATTTTTATATCTCAGAACTCAAACTCAGTTTTTGAGAAAATAATTTTGCATCCAAATTGGTACCTTTGTATTTAAAATGGTATTCTTTTATCTTTATATCTATCACATTAAATACAATATCAAATTTTTATTTCACATAAATAGTATCTTTATATCTAGTACTGAAAAAACAATAAAAATTTGACTTTGTCCGTGTAGGCATTAGCAATTAAGAACTCAAATAATAAAGCAAGTTTTTACCATTTTCATTAACGTTTGATCAAAAAGGTTAATACCTGAAAAATAGCCATCCAAGGGAAATGTATATATAGTTGTTTACTAGTAAATTTTTAATGGAAATGCATTTTTCCATTACAAAATTTTAACTGTTTAATTGACAATAAAGCATTACAATGTCTGATGTTGTGAGCAATAATTTGAAATTTAAATTTCAAATTTATAGTACTCACTAAATCTGAAGTTAAGGTATTAAATGTGGATTTTAATGTTTAAGAAATATAGTGCTTGTCGAAATTGGATATCATATTTGAGAAACATCTAATGTATCATGTAAGAAAATTAATTACAAAAAAAGTATGAAAATAATTTGGTTACTGAGGTACAATAAGATATTACTATGTTTAGTGTGTTATGCTTGAATATCAGAATTCAATTTTAATAGTTATAGTATCATATAAATCTGAAATTACAGGATACTAAATTTAGAATTCAAAGTTAACAAAAATAGAAATATAGTGCCCATTAACCATGGAATTCAGATTTAGAAACCATCTAAACTTTTATGTAAGAAAATTTGTTATAAAATAAGGATTGAAGAAAACAAATCAACTACAAAAACATTTTAAAAAAAACATTGCATATTAAGAGAAAGAATTAAGCAAAAATAAATCAAATTACATGCTATTACAAAAAAGTAGAATTTAATTTTTATGACTTATACAAAAAATCATTAAAAACATAAACCTGTAGCATGTAGTACATGTTAGTACCCAAACACAAATAATAATCTGATATCTTTCTACGTACTAATAAAGAACAGAACAAGAAACCACATAAATGTCAATAGTTAATGGTAATTAAGTACTCATGCTGGTTTTGTGTTTAAAGCAAAAGGTTCCGAAACAATGATAACCATAAAAACAAAATAATGAAATTTAGTATTGTTGTTTTCAAGTTTTGACAGATCGTGGCATGTCTTCCATATTTCAAGAAGTTGTGATTCTAATTATTATTTAGTGGCATGTTTCTTTAGCTTTCCTAGCCTGGCCTGAACCATAGATTTGTAACAAGTATTTCAACTCTAAAGAAGTAATTACTGGTTCCCCAGAAACATTCACTATATATTTTATTTATCTTAGAATAGCAACACTCGTTTTTGCCCCAAAAAAATGCATAATATTTATACCATGATCGATCTACAATTAAAATTTTCGGTTGAAAATGACATAGTCAAATCATTAAACTAATTTTTTTTTAACTGAGATTTTGTGCATATGGTCTGTTCATTTTTATTTTAGCTATCGATAAACATAGTTTGTTTTGAGTATATTCAATTTTCGTTTTTTCAGATTTATATCACAGTAAGAATTAAGGACCAGTTTGGTTTCATTCTGTGTTTTCAATGTTCAAAAAAAAAAACTACGAGTATGACGGAAAGGAATTTTAAAATTTTAGGCATTACGATGACGATGGATGGACGGTAGAGGGAATTGATTGGTTTTCCATTCTTTTGCTATTTCTTAAAACAGCAAAAACAAAATTATGTTCGCTTCATTTTTCAAATTGTTTGTTTTTCAAAAATAAATGCATCATGTACATGTTTTTTGGACAAAAACCCAAAACTAAAAATGACAAACCAAACGGAACCTAAATTTCTTAGAAACGGTTGATGGCAAAAATGACGCCAACGCCCAAATATCATATGAAAGCACCAAGATGTAGAGATCAAAATCAAACAAACAAAAACAGCAGGAAAGTAAAAAAAGATACAAGAATTTTTATAGTGGTTCGCATAATCTTCAACCTGCGTCAACTTTAATCTTTATTATTAGTTGTTATCTCTCCGGATTACAATAAGCTATATCATATCTGACCACAATCTAGTGGATCTCGGAATTGCAATGCATTTCTAGAGTATTTGAAAGAGACGAGAGCAAAAAAAAAAAAGCAAAGTTAAGTCCTCTTTTAGTTGTGGTAGAGCTGATATTTATAGAGAAACAGCTACATGGAGCCAAAGGCCATACGAGTGAAAATATGGAGCCTAGAAGCCATAAATTCCTATCGGTACGGATAGGAATCGGTACCGATAGGAATTGACTTGTGCAAAGTCAATTCTGGTACTTCATTCTTCTATCTCTTTTTTGATGCTTTTCAAACTCTTCTCCATAATCTTTGAGTAGATTCTGATGACTCTCTTGTTAACACTTGAACTATTCTGCTTACTTGCATTTCTTCTCATCGATCTTGAGAATTGCTTGTCCAAACTCTAAAAAACACTTAATCACCAGAGGTTGAGGTTGTATATGAAGTATATGGGGTTGTGAAGCCAAGAAGTGGAGGAAATTCACACCGGCACGGTTAGGAATCGTACCGACACCGATAGGAATACTTAGCTCCAATCTTGGTGATTTTTCTTGAGTGTACTTTTTTGCTTCTAAGTATGTTTTCAAGTTATCTAGTCGTTTCGTATTTATCTTGACCTTCTAACTCCGGTTGAAATCTGCTTTGGTCAAAAAGCGGGTTAACAAAAACAAAAACAAAAGGCCTTCTGTAATTAATCTGAAACAAATGGTTAATCAAAAACCACCTATTATCAATCAACATGAGAAATACTAAATGCATTTGTCTTTTACTTGATCAATCACCCAACACAAAATGTGAATAATGTAACAAAAATCAAAAATATATTGCCAACTTTAATGTCATGCCATCACGTTATCACTCATACCACTTTTAAGAATCCATTAAGCCCATCAAAATGTCATGCCATGACCTCATACCTTTACCAAACACATCAATGGCAAACTAATACGCAGAAATTTAGAACATTGAACCACTTTCTTCATATTAGCAAAATATTTAAATATACGAATGTCAACAAATATAACAAGCGTAAAGCACAAATTGAGAAAAAAAATTGGAAGGAATGCACAAAAAGGATTTCCTTTAGAACAGAAACTTAATTTTTTACTTGTGAATAACAAAAAATCATGAACTCGTTAATATATATCATTGCAGTCATAGAATTATAAAATCATCAATTCACCAAATTATATATTTCTACACAAATAAGCATTACATAAAATTATATTAAATCCATTCATGAAATAAATTGATCAATCACAAAATAATAGCAAACCAGTAGTGGGCTTAACTAGCAAAAGCTATAATAACGCTAAAATGAGATTATTGAAGTGAATAAAAATTATTGAAGTAGAGTTCTTCTCAATTCCAAATGGGTTAGGGAACTGAATGTCAAGCCACTATCAAGCATCATTTATTGGAATTAGGTAGAATAAATCCAAGCATCTGGTTGTGAAATCGATATTTTCATATGCCTTGAAGCTAGGCTTGAAGAAGGAAGGACTGGTTAAAAAACCCTATTGCAAATTGATGCTTTCACAGGTGTGAAAGACAAAATAGTGGATTCGACGAATGTTTTAATCATGAATTTGAAAGAAAAAAAGGAGGTTTGCAAGGAATCTAAGAGAGAGGTGGGAACTAGATATATTTTTATAGGGATTCCTTGACTCTTTCTTTTTGGTGAAGAAGAGCAAGGATAGGAGCGTGACTGAAATAATTAGAGAAGGGCAGCCCTTGAAATAATTGGCGAACCCGCTTCTAAAACTTACCACATGAGGGAACTCAAAGCATTTGTATATTTTATTTTTATTTTGTACGGGCAATAGATAGTGCATAGCTTTGAAACGCTACCATCTAGTGCTCTCAATAACAACCTTTCTTGTAGTGATTAAATTTTCTTTGAACTTGGCCATCTCAGCATTGGACTTCCAAGCTTGTTCGAAGCACGATCTCCCTTACCTTCGATTCTCGCATCTCCTTGTCAAAAGTAGCTTTGGCTTCTCAACCTTCTTATCCAGGTTTTAATGCTTCTAACGGAAAATGGCAAGCTACTCCTTAATCGTTTCAGCCAACTTAAGAGTCTCTTAAAAACTCTCATATCAATGACTAAGGACAGATAACTCAACTACAGTCTGCATGTGCATACGATTAAGTTCTAAAGTAAGAATATATGTATTTGTTGAGTTTCGGCATTTCGCTTCACCGTGTCTAGTGCCATCAACGATCGAAGTCTCACATGCCGACGTCTCGATTGAACATCCATTTATCGTCTCACATCGGACATATAATCTGGTCTTGGTAACACATTGTAACAAAATGAATCCTCAATGTTACGTGCCATCAATCTCATGTATATATCACGAATATTCCAAATATCCTACGATGTGCAACTTTAATTCGTTCAATCCACGAACCTACTGCATTTGCAATGTGAGACCACACCTAACAGTATTGACCAGTATGTCTCAAAAAGCAACATACCTTTATTACTTTCCAAGAGGTTAATCAAAATCATAAGCAAATTTGGGTACAACAACCCCAACCTTGGAAATGGCCGAAGAGATTCAAGATTCAAAAGCTTGTCTGACCACATTGAGAGCTCGTTGCCTTTTAGCCGACGGCCAAGGAGATTTCAGAGAAGAAATGGAGCCTTCCGACTAAGAAGAGATGTTGGTAGGAGATTGAATATCCTTTTGTGTTGAAGCATCAGTTTTAGACTTTGTATTCAAATCTACCACCCATTTGAATGGGAAAGAGTGCTTCTTGTAGGATCGATTTCACCCTAGAGGGGGGGGTGAATAGGGTGATAGTGTAAATTATTAAAATTAATCGCGGAAGCTTATCAATTAATTCAGATCACAGAATAGCAGCACATATATCGCAGAATATAAATAACAGAATAAAACAGAACAACACAGAATTTACCCAGCTTCGGCAAAACTCTGCCTACGTGCTGCCCCCAAGGTTTCTACTAGAAATTAGATAGTCTCTCGCTTACACACGTAAACTCGCTATACCCGCTATTGACTAATCTAACTCTACGCTCAAAACCCTACCACAACTCAACTACCGAGTTGCGAATTCTCAAGCTACGCCACGTAGCTTGTCCCCTAGTCACACGACTAGAAATTAAAACGGTTTAAAAAGAAAATACAAATTAAAAGCAAATTTAAAAATACAAAACCCTAATTTATAAATTTAAAATTCCTTAATAAATAAAATTCTTTTTAGAAGAATAAGCCCGGCCCTCTTTAGTAATTCAGCCCGTCTCTTTTTATTTCCTCGTTCGTAATGGCGGCCGATGTTTCTTTGTTCGTTCTTCTTCCCTTTTTTTAAATTTAGGGCTTTTTCGAAGCGTCTATTAGATTTGATCGAATCTCTGGTTGATTAAGAGTTGTCTTGCTCGATCGATTCTCGTTGCTCTCACTGGCTACTTCGATGAGTTCGATTCTTGCTTCTGGTAAGAATTTATGCTTCGTTACTTTTCGATTTTTGTATTCGAACTCTGATGTTCATGCCGATGATGATTCTAGGGTTTATATAGGACTCGAATTCCTATTTTTGCGTTTGTATAATTTCTAATTGAATTTGTCAACTGATTCACCTCGGCCACTCGATGATGCTTTGATGCTTGGGATTTATTCTGACTTTGTCACTTTCGTATTTTTCACATTCCTTGGTTGACGCGGCTTTTGAATCAATTTCGTGATGACCACGGTTTTCGTTCCTTTTTCTGTTGACTTGTTAAAACACACGGCTTTGATACATTTTTGTATCTGCAGTTTGGATATTGATGATTCTCCCTGATGCTTTGACTTTGGTCACTTTGATTTCGTATAACTTGTAGCTTGCTGTACTTTCCTGTAGCTCCATCTGTTGCAATCTTTGATGATTTATTGTAGTATGTTGTCACTGAGTTTGACTGCATGTTCATCAGTTCATATTGAACTGTTTCTTGTCATGTTCACTTGCACACTCGAGTTTGTAATCTCAGATTCATAGTGTATTTGTTGGCTGTATTGTCACTGTTTAATATTGTTTGCAACTTGACACTTGTTGTCTGCATTTCTAGTTGGATATGTTGGAGTTCCACTACTTTGTGCTTGTGCATTTCTTTGTTGGTTTAACCTGTACTTGTGGTTGCCTTCAGTAGCTTCTGGTTGGTCACTTGATTCACATGTGCACTGCCTGTTTGAAGTTGTAGCATGTCACTGTGATGTTTTCATTTGCTTGAGTTTTAACTGTGCTCGAGCTCTGTCCATACTTGCCTTTGTGGTCTTCACTGTGTTCATGATGGTTGCTGTGCACTTTTGTGCTTTGAGTCAGTTGTAATGTGTGCACTTGTCTGCTGCCACACTTGTTCACCGGTGTACATTATTTGCTGTGCATACTTCATGCTTGCACTGTTCATTTGTTGTTTGCATTATTGCTGTTGTGTTACTTTGATTCTTTTGAAACTCGAGTTGCACACTACTGTCTTGGTTTTGGGGCTGCTGGTTACATATGCATTCTGGTTCATTTTCGAGTCTAGTTGATGTTGCTGAAATCTGTAGCATCTTGGTTTTGGTTATATTGATTTTGGTGCAGGCTTTCCATTTTCCTTTAATTCACTGTGTATTGGTTTCAAAACTGCTGTGTCAGCGTATACATGTATATTTGTGTATCTGCTCATGTATATATGTATGTGATGCTTTGCTTGGCCATATGTATTTGTCTGCAGTTTTGCCGCTGAGTTGAATCCAGTTTTAAAAACTCGGATTTGACCTTGTGCTCGTGTCGTAATTTTGAATATATTGCACGTGAGTTGAACCCGTCTTTTTATTTGGGTTTGACCTGTGCTCACCTGTCCCTGTAGCATTATCAAGTGTATATATCGGTGTGCACGGCCTTGTGGCATATACAGTAATACACTGTGTATGTCACAAGTTGTTCATGTATGATGAATTCAAATTTAAATGATGACGAACAACCCAAATAACTGAGGCAAATAATATTTTCAAAATCCATCTTTTAATTTATTTTGCAAAAATATTTTATTTTCAATTTTACTGCGTTAGTGAATATTTTTGCAGTTTGCTCATATGCTGGATTCAAAACTAGAATGAAGTTGAAGATAAATACGAGTGTGAGTGATATGTAGTGAGGAAAAATTGTAAATATGAAATTGTAATGTATTGTAATTAAAGTTGTATATGTGAATGGTGAGAACTAGAAATTGTACTATTCAAAATTGTAATAAATATTTGTTTGAATAAAATATTCTGTTTGAATTCAAATTCTGTGTCATTTAATTTTATTCAGCCAATATTTATTTATTCTATGAAAAATAAAATAGTACATTAACAAATACATTTAAACGAATGTATATATGTTTATTATCATCAAACAAGAATCATATAAGCGCAAAGCGCATATTCAACACTTCTTACTCGAAGCCTTTTCAGAGCTGGTTTTATCCTTACTAGCCAAGAGGAGAGAGCCAATCTCTTCATGTTCATACCTACAAATGAACAAGAATAAAAGTACAAGTATTATATGCCTATGATGAAGTAAAGTGATCATTCCTAAGTGAAAAATCCTAAAGCTTAAGGCTTAGATCACAGGTCTACCTCGATCCATGTAGAAGAGGAAGAATAATCGAGGATATTAGAATCATCCTCCTCCTTCGAACCAAACTTCTTGATAACTACCTTAAGAGAAGCCTGAAGGGCTCTCGGTTGAGAATACCCCTTAAAAGAAGCGTTCGAAGGCATCCGGCCGCAAGTCCTCAAGTGACCTGTGGTTAATACACAATAGCATTACTGTTGACTTTCAGGTAAAGCTAACAAATTTCAAACGAGTTCTAAAATTCCGGTCTAACTAGATCTTTCGGGACTCGCTAGAAATTAAAGAACAAAGTTGGAATAATAATTTAAATAATTTTAAATAAAATCAATGGGTATAAATAAAACTTGCTAGCTTTCGAAAAATTAGTTATGACCCGAAGATTGTCCAAGCTTGCATAAAACCATCTCTCGATGATAATCTTACTAATCGATTTTACCAATGGCTACTCCTTTTGAATTTGTATATAATATGTAAGAACCAAAGAAACGAATTTCGAATCTCTTAAATCAAACAGAAAATTTATCTCTTCCCCAGATAGATCTTCATAACCCCTCAAAGAATACAACACTTTAAGCATCAAAAGAGTGTTATACGAGAAGAGAGTTCACAATCATGTGTAATTTAATCGCTTCGAAATTTGAATATTCGAATAGCGAATTATATACCCTAATACAAGTCTTTTTAAATATAACAAACGATATAAAATACCATTTTTAAATATTTTTACCATAATAAGTAGAGAAAAGTATACTCCATAATGTGACCAAAAATCGATGTATTGATATACGACTTTAAACTTGCTTATACGTGTTTTAAAATAAATGTGTAGTTGATAAGGATTGTTGCTATTGAACCAAAAGATGGTCGGATCAAATAAATGTGTACTTGACAAGAATGGTTACTATTGAACCAAAAGGTGGTTGAATCAAAAAAATTATGCAGTTGATAAGGATGATTGTTATTGGACCAAAATATGGTCGAATCAAATGTGTATTTGATAAGCATGGTTCATAATCCAGTTCATCCACGGTGAATTTTAAAGGCATGTGTTACCATATTTTGTGGAAGGTACTTTTTACAGAATATGCAATCCCAAAGGATCTTCAAATAAACCTTTCCCGAAAGATCTTATACGCTATCGAAAGGAATGGTCTACTTTTTAACCACGAAACCTTATTTGATATTTAACTAACAGAATCTAGACGCGAAGGTATAAAACCTAAAAGGATATCTATTGAAGGGATCAAAGCATTAGAGGCTTTGTCACTTAACTTATTTCTTAAAGGCCTAAACCGGAAGGTCGCCATAAAATAATATTTCGTTTAGCAATTTATAAAGTACACGCAAGCAGCGATAGACAAGATCGACCTAAAGAACGTATAATGATGAAATGGTACTATGAAATCTCAGTCAACCACGTGTACGTACTGGAAGTAGCTAAGGAAAAGGCACCTATAAATTACACGCCATCAATCTACAGTCGATATCCAAAAGAGCACTGGATCATGGCCAAATGTCAACAATCTGTCTTGATCAGCCATGCAAGCCCCATCATCAATCTGCATCATCTCCAGATGGTTGTAAATAGGCATAGATCTCCAAGCGAAAAATGATCTTTTAGACACTAACATAATTCAGATACTAAGAACAAATTGTATTTCACTAAACTAGAGCTTTTTGTATAAATCCATTGATGGTGGACTAGCAATATATAGTCTTTCAGCTTTGGTATAAGACTCGATAGAAGAAAAGAACAAAGTGGGCGTTGGGTTTTATCTCAAATCACTATCAATCCAGGGTCTATTTACTAATTTTTTGCATTTTACTCTCGGCTCTATATATATAACTCACTCTCGGCTCAATTTGGTATTCACTTATCTCGACATCAACTCTTATAATCCAAGTTAACTTCCAACCACTATATAAAGCCTTCGGTGACTAGTTTAGTGAAGCTCTCGAAATCTAATCTGCTGATTGAAGCTTGCTTTTCGATCCTTACGAAAAATCAAATCGATATTTCGACGCTAGAAGAAGAGCCCTTGCCCTCTGTTTCGTTATCTAGAAAATCATCTTCATTAATCAGCTATGAAAAGCTCAAGCAATGAAAATACTAACAAAGACTCTAACTCAGAATTGCCACTTAACTTTCAAATTCGGCTTATTGAAGAAAACAATGAACGTCTGGCCACTTCTGTTTCGGTAGAAGATAAAAGTGAAGACCGTCTACGAACTTCGAGCTCTTCAAATCAGACAATTTTCGGGATATCTCAGGGAATCACTTCAAGAATTAGCTCAACTCAAAAAAATTGTGAAGACGGTGAACAAATAAATAAGAGACTTAAGTGTGAAATTGATGACATATGAGGATCAAGCTCAACGGCCAGTGTTAACTCCACTTTTTCAGCAAGGCCGTGGTATCAAAAATCGACCGAGAAGCCAATGATAGTTCATCTCGAAGGATGGTCAATTTAACCTCCCAATAAAGCAAGTTCTGTTGAATGAATTTTCAGATAAGATCCCCTACGGAGGGGGGGTCCAGGGGGGGTGCCAACCCCCCAAGGTGGGGGTGCGGGGGCAACGCCACCGCCTACGGTGTTCGACCTGACCGGTCAGGTCGCAGGGGTCCAGGGGGCAGCGCCCCCGGCGGGGTGCGGGGCAGCGCCCCGACCAAAACGGTATACGACTTAAAGAGTGAAGTAAGCCAGCGACTTAACTAGTCAGCGACCTAACCAATGAAGCGACCTACCGGCTCAAGAAAGACACGACTCAACTTATCTGGTTGCCGACTCAACGGCCTTGAAGGGTTACGACTTAACGACTCAGAAGGGATAATGACTCACCGGGTTATAACCTTAGCGACTTAAAGGTGCTGGCCGACTCAACGGGTTAACGACTCATGGAGTTAGCGACTCATGGGGCTGACCGACCTAAGGATTTCAACGACTCAAGGTTTGTAACGACTCAGTGGATCAACGACTCAACTGCTATGCGACTTATGGGTGTTACCGACTCAGCGACTCAGAGCTTACAACGACTCATGGTTCAACGACTCAACAGGTTCGCGACTCATCTTATGAAACGACTCAGGGGAAGTAACGACATAAGAAAGTGGATCCCTGTGCCGCTTCGTTTATATACCGTCACCTGATAAGTCGTTAACGGCTTAACGACTCACAACTAATGACTCGTTCAAGACTTAGAGCCATTGAGTCGTAATCCATTGCCATAGTGCCTGTGCCAAGGGAGGTTGACTCGTAAGCGACTCAGGACTTGGCGTATAATCCAGCAGAAGAATGAACCGTGGAGCAATCAAGGGTTGGTTCAATGAGTCGCCCACGACCTAATTTGACTCGGCCACGAGTCAAGCATGAGTCGGGTACGACTCATGACTCAAGGCTGAAAAATCCTATAAATACACGGCCACCTCCAACATTCAGGGGACTTTTGCGCATTCTCTTCGCACACCGTTACCTTGCTGCATTGAGAACTTCATCAACACTTAGAGCTTCCAAGATTAGAGGAATACATCAAAGAAATTCACGAAGAAACCACACATCTTCAACATGAATCTAAGAACTTTAATCGACATCGAAGCTTAAGACTTGTTCCAAATCACTTGTAGCTTGAAGTGTATTGTACTTGAGAAGAATTGTATCAGTTTGTAACGGGATTATTAATAAAAGTACTTAGAGTGGATGTAGGCTATACCCTTAAGCCGAACCACTATAAAATCGTTGTTGTTTACTGCTTTTCTGCTATTACTTGCTTGTAATTCTTTCCCGATCTATCGGGTGGTGCTTTCACAACTACACTTTACACACCGGGGTGTTAGCGTTCACATTTTAGCGTTAACAGCCAGGAACACCAAAAGATCTATGACTGAAACGTCAATCGATTCGAACCTTGAAAGATACTAAAAAAGAAGAAAATTTTCGCCCCATTTATCGATACTTTGTCTCATATCTTCTAGAAAGCTTATGAAAAAATTCCATGTCCAGTTATCCTCCTCGAAAAAGAGAAAGTCCAAAAAGTGAAACTTATTGCATCTACATCATATGAATGGGCATAAGACAAACACTTGTAGAAAGCTTACTTCGGCAGTATAAAAGGTGATCCAAACGGAGGAACTTCAGAGTTTATAAAAAAATACTTACAATATTAAATTGTAATGTCATGTTTGGCTCTTTTTCATTTTTTTATGTCAGGAAAATCAATCTATTGAACTTACCTATTTCGGTTAATGCACTTATCACTTCTGGTCTTCTATATTTTTATCTAAATGCAAGGAAACTAGTGATCAAATCTTTCAAGAAGAATTATGCTTTCGTTTTCTCAAATCACTATTACCAATCTTAGGTATTCCTGGATTCTATATGCACCTTCAGAAAATACCCTTGAAGTCAGGTTTATTCCTAGGGGTGCTTATTGAATTTCTTATTTGAAATTCGAATTTCTTATCTCGGTATTCTTGGATTCTATATATACCTTCGGAAATACGGTTTTAGCTAGGTTTATATCTTGGACACTTATTAGCCTTCTCAAAAAACTTTTGAACTTCATATGGGTATTCTTAAGTTCTATTTATGGCCTTCGAAAGAGAACCCATTCAGTTAGATATATACTTGAGGGGTTAATACATTATTATTGATTAATGAGTTTTATCTTGCATAACCCCATTCTTTTGTATTTGTTGTTAGCCATGGGCATTGTCTCATGCTAGTTTTTGCAAAAGTTCTTGTAAGTTGAGAGCTTAGGTCTTGATTACAGGTTGTATACCAAAATAGCCTAACCTGAAAGCTTTTTAAAAAGAAAAATGTTTAGGAAAAACGAGTCTACGAGTAGGGTGAACCTCCGAAGGACTGCCTTGTAAAATGTTTAAAAAAAAAAACCAATACGTAACTTCTTTGTCGACGGAACATTTCTTTGAAAAATAAAAGCTTTTCCTCAATTCAACATGCATGGTAGCAAAAAATGTGTTACTCCACCGAAACCGACTACATAGTAAATACAAACTATTTTAAAGGTTAAATCTCGTCATAAGTGGAAGTGTTTCATTAAAATAATTTTTTTTTAGTATTTCCATGGTCGCAACCCTTTTTATTATTAATACGTTTAGTTGTGTAACCTCAATGAAGAGAAGATAGACCTTTGAGAGATTCACTCCCCACATACCCTCACATGTGATGCACCTTTTATGAAGCTCTTACCAACCCATTCGTAAGAGACGACCATATCACATGGGTTTTACTACCACTCGATACACAATAATCAAGATGCCTGCAAAGAAGAAGCCTTGGGCAAGAGTTCCAAGCAAGATTATACAAGAAGCAATGGATAGATCTCCAATGAAGAGGACATGTGACCCACAAGGCTGGTATCAAAGATATATTGAGAGCCTCAGTAGATTCTGAGACCAATCGTTTTTTCCACAAGGCTGGTGCCAAAATCATATTCAAATGTCTCGATATATCCAGAGCTTAATTCAATTTTCCACAAAGCTGACACGAAAGTTATATTCAAAAAGTCTTAGTACACCCCCGAGCTTGGTTCATTTTGCCACAAGGTTGACACAGAAACAATATCCAGAATGTCACGGTAGAACCCGAGCATAGTGTTACTTGCCTCAAAGTTGGCACTAAACCGCATTGACCATAAGATTAGTTCTAATCCAAAAGAATAGGTCCCAAGGCTGACCCCTAAAAGATAAAAGCATCAAGACATGCTATTGAGATAGGCTCAATAAAGACTCGGGACCTTTATTTGATTATAGACATGAATGGCTAAACGCCAAAGACCGAATAATACAAAGTTCGATTTAGAAGGCTTTGTAAAGCCCAAGACCCTATCAGAATACGGCTAGATGTCATAAGATACAATTGAGCAGTCTCGATAAGACCCAAGGCAATTAAATATAGTTAAGCAGACCCGGTAAGACCCAAGATCCCACAAAGCTACTAATCTGTAAATGGCTAGAAAGCCACAATCAAAAGTACTTTGAACAGCCTCGGTAAATCCTGAGTTCGAAAACAACATTCATGTATATTCAAAGGAATATGAGCAAGTAATATTTCGGACTTTGGAGCTTCGATCATATTAATGAGAAATTAAGACTTGGAGAAAACCAAGAATATCGACCGCCATGCCTAAGTTCGTTGAAAAGACTTCGAAATCGAGAATAGTCTTTTAAAATTAGGCGTATGTGCTCTTAGAATAGCATTAGCAATAGCCATGTAAGGTTATAGACATCAAAAGCTCATCTAATATGAATTTCGGTAGAACCTAGATGTTATTCTAGAAATAACTATTATGGCAAAACTCCAAAACTAATGCCTAGCAAAAATATCAATAAAACGGACGGGATTAGTCATTAAATTCTAAATCTTGATTAAGACAAACTCTCGCAGGCATTAGTATACAGTGCAAAAAGGACAATAGCCCCTCCAAACAAAACAATACAATAAGCTACCAAGATAATTACTCAAATATATATGACAAATTATGCAAAATCACGAAGCGTATTTATTACAAGTATACTCGATCACTCTTCTACAACCTTGCCTCAGTCTTCGACTTCTTCATGTGTAATCGGGCGAGAGCTCCTCGGCGCTTAAACCTCGCGAATATCTCTAATAATAGTAGTGCGACTTAACCTTCAGGAACCCGAGATAACTGAATGAGGCATTAGATATGTTGAATGCTTGTATCCCGCACTATTCTTACAACGTGGTACAGCTCATTGCCATATGAAACATAAGATTGGTCTAGTAGGACCCGTTAAGATGCTAAAGCTTCAAGTGTGTATTCGTAATACCCTTCAGTTCGAAGGAGGTGATCTAACATTTGATCTATTTGGCTTTCGGCCTTAGCAATGGTCGCATCTGCAATTTTCTTATAGCGATCTTCGTTGCGGGTTAGCATCCTTTCAGTCCAGCTCTTTTTGTTTTGACTGAAAGGGACAACTCTCTCATCCTTCAGCTCCACCGGGACATCAGCTAATTTCATGATGGACTCCACGTTTGTGATTGCGTAGCTTTGCATGTAAAAATACAATCCGATGATACAACTCTTGTTTTGTGGGTTGAGGGGAGCTTGATCGAACTTCTGCCTGGGGAAGAGATTTTGGAGAGAGGTGAAGCATATTAAAAATATATATATAAAAAAAGATACGGTTTATGTCATGAAAAAATTATTCGATTTTGTTTGCGAAAATTATTAGCAAACCTCTAACGATCGTTTTGATAAAATCAAAACATGCAACAACCTGGCACCATGTCAAAATCACAATCCATCTCCATCTTTATCTTTAATGTTAATAAGAAGAATTGTTTTTGCATGATTCACCGGTGTGTCGAATTTCAACCGCCTTTTTACGTCGTGTTAAAGATGCACTCCAACTAATTTCATCTTATAAAAAGCCCAAATAATTCATCTGATCGATTTCAATCATTTGAGAAAATACATAAACAACGATAATGAAAAACATATTAACAACGAAACTAAATAATCTACTATCATCTCGAACGAGATGTATTAACATTTACATACGAGTCACAATTAGATAAATAAACTTAGTTATCTATCAAACAACTTATATATCCATCGATACTTGTACATCTCCTACCATGTTAGTTGTTAGGTGGCATATTAGCCCAGTTGGTTAGAGCGTCGTGTTAATAATGCTAAGATCGCAGGGTTGAAACTTGCATGGGCCATTTGTTCGAATTATAACATCTGTGTTTCTACTTAAATTATTTTCAATATATTGTTATGCTTTATTATACTTTCAATTTCAATGCATGTGTTTGTTCTTTTGATTTGAATTTCATCGTTTATTACTCATACATACATTTTGCTGGAAGTTTATCCATGAGGATGATAATATTGTACTTCATAGCATACTCAAGTTGTAACGTAGTTAACTAGTATTCCTTACTAATTTAATAATATGATCTAATGCGGTTGACATTGATTTGTCATTATAATGATCGTACTTTTTTAGGAACTTTCCAACATATCGAGATTGGGTTAATACCCACTATTTCTCTTTTCTTACAATTTTAATTCCTAAAATAACATCAACTTCTCTTAAATCTTTCATATCAAATCTAGAAGACAAAAACTTTTGTTACTTTCTCAGAAGATATATTGAAACCAAACACAAGCATGCCATCAACACATACACGTTATAACACAATCAATTTTATCTAATTAGCTATGATTGCGTTTACCAATGTGGAGCCTTGGCGCAACGATTAGGTCACTCACATGGTGATCTAAGCACTCAGGTTCGAGTTCGGAAACAACCTCTTCACAATGCGAGGAAAAGGTTGCGTACATTACCGACTTTCTCGGAGTCTGTTATCGTGTGGGAGCCTCGTGTACTGGGTTCCACCTTTGCTATAATTGTGTTTAATTAACAATGAAACCATGTGACAATGCCACTTTATCAAACTTCTCATTTCTTTGCATGGGCGATTACTTCAGATCATAAAGAGATTTCTCTGATTTACAAACATTCTTTTCTTTAAGCGATGTTATGAAACCCTCGGCTGTTTCACGTATATCTCTTCTTCTAAATCTCCATTTAGATTAGCGGTTTCACATCCATCTGGTGTATAGCTGATTTATGAATGGATGTGAGCGTTATCAAACAACAAAATTTATGAATGGATGTGAGTGTTATCAAACAACAAACTGGAGAAATTTGAGCAACGGAAGAATATGTATCAAAGTAATATATTTCGAGTCTTTATCTATAATCCTTAACAACTAGTCTAGCCGTAAACTTATTAATGGATTCGTTTACATTCAAAAAAAATTAATATATATCTACATCATATTGGTTTAGCACCAAGGGGCAAGTCAGTCAAGATCGAAGTTTGATTTGGCATAATCGAATTCATTTCATCATTGATAAATTCTTTCCAAAAAATAACATCTCTGAAACTCGTAGCATTATAATATGTTTTAATATCATTATATATATGCATTGCATATCTAATCATATTACGGACGTCATCCTTACTACCTTCAACTAAATATGTTATGAAGTCACGACCATGGTTATATTATATTCTTGCTCTTTTACTTCTTCTCCATCGGTATATACTAAAATATCCTCTTTGTTTGGAGCAGAAGTATAATATGCAACATTATTATCATCGGTTTCAATATATTTTACTAATGGAATGTCAACAAATTGATTTTTAAGAATTATACGTGCATTCAAAAAATTCCACGTTTGATTCTGTAACTTCAAAAGTATTAAGAATTACATATCTATAAGCAATATTGTTAAAATAATAACTTATGAAAGTGCACTTAGATACTCTATTCCCTAATTTTAATATTTTCAGGTCTGATTTTCAACCATGTGCCAAACAAGCGAACTATATACTGCCTTATCATAACATTTATAAAATCATGATAATCAAGGTATTTCTTTAGCAATGGGTTGTTCTCTTGTCAAGAATGCACCTAGTTATGTTTGAATAAAATTATTTCTCATCTCATGACTCTCATGTTTATGCATTATCAAGTTATACAAGCATCCTAGCACAAATATCATATCAACCTATTGTACTTTGCTATGGATTTCTACATTGACTGAAGTAAAAAACAAGTTTTCATAGCATAATATAGCATAGTTGATCGGTAATGATCATGAAGCCATCAAACATGGTTAAACTGCCTTTCGAAAATTGAATATTATGTAATAGTTCAAATACAAAATCACTAATTTTGAAGAAAATGAAAAGAAAAAAAAGATAATGATGTATAGTTAAGAATTTAGGATAGCTACTCTTCAAGTTTTTTTTTTAAGAGCTCCACCTAATTTTAAAAAAATTGGGACTTGATTGCATTTGAATCCAATAGCGCAAGAAAATATGAAAAATCATTTAAACTCCTGGTTTCTAATATTCTAGTAAGAATAAAATGTTTCATTTCCTGACTAGTAACAAGTATGTATTTACCATTCGATTCATACAATTATGTAATAAATGCAACAAATGTCTCGGTCAGAATAGCATCAAGGTCGTTGTAGTATAGTGGTGAGTATTCCAGCCTGTCACGTGGGTGACCCGGGTTTGATTCCTGGCAACAGCGTTGTGTTTCCTTTTTCCCGTAGTATTGGTCGAAGTTGACCTTTATCTGCCTGCAGGAATTTTACTTTTCACTCATATTC
Organism: Allium cepa; assembly: GCA_030765085.1. NCBI lineage: Eukaryota > Viridiplantae > Streptophyta > Magnoliopsida > Asparagales > Amaryllidaceae > Allium > Allium cepa. The sequence continues at coordinate 950,210,134 of CM060928.1, read as the reverse complement.
ATGAACTTCATCATTACAACATTCACAAACATCTGCGATTAACTTATTTCTCTAACACTATCGAATTATACAAGCATCCTGGTATTCACGAATAATATAAGTCTACCGTATTTTGCAGTAGCTTGTATGTTAGAGGGAGTAAAAACTTCTTTTCATAGCACACAATTCAACGTTACTGTGCACTTATTCAATGCATCTCTAGGGAAGTATTACCGATTTTGTTTCTGTCTAACACTATAATAATGGGACCAAACCTGTGTTTAAAAACGTGATAACCATGATTAAACCGGTTCCAATTTGTGTATCTCATGTAATCGTGTAGCAAAATCAATTGCTCCCAAAGAGCTAGCTAACTAAAGTTATAAATATATTATATAATCACCTTTCTCAATTTCTACAAAAAAAAAAAATTGTACTGAAGCTATTCTGAACAAATATAAATATTCATAATTCAATTCCTAAAATTTACTCCAACAACGTGCGGCAGGTCTTATGAATCGTTAACAACTAACTACAAACTTTAATCTACAGGTTTGAATTTGCGAATCAAAAAATTAACCTCGCTAACATCAAATGATTACCGCACAACAAAGTGCTTCTTTAGGAAACATCACCGATCATACAATGTAAAAACAAAAACTGATAGAAAACCTCGTATTATCACAAAACCAATTGTTGATGTGAAGGGAGGGCTCTTAGTATTTATGCATGATTTATATTGTAAATTGTCCGATGTGAGACTAATCTCAACACGCCTCCGTACGTGTGGCGTATCATCACCCTCAATTTACAATATAAATCAACGCGCCCCTGCATGATTTTTATGCTTGGCTGATAATAAGCCACACGTGCGGGGGCGTGTTGAGATTAGTCTCACATCGGACAATCTACAATATAAATCATGCATAAATATTAAAAGACCTCCATTCATATCACCAATTGGTTTTTTGATAATATGAGGTTCTCTAACAATAACAATTCATTAAAGTCAACAGACCGTAACCAAATAACGAACTCACTTACAGGAAATTAGAGATGGCCCAAGCAATTCAGTCGAGTCAGCAGAAGAATCCTTGACTTGATCTTCACCCAGTAACTGTAAGCTTATACGGTTTCCAAAATCCTTTTTCTCAGTTTAAGAGCTCGATTTGGATTAGAGTTTACGGCAGCTTCTTCTCTAACAGTACTGGCGTCTTCCACTTATCTTTTCGCGTCCGATTAGGGATTCGGCTTGAAGTGTGTGGATGAGAATTTAGCAGGGTTAGGGGTCCATGAAAATTAGGGTGGAAATGGCGGGAATCCTGAAATGAGGATCGAGAAAGTACGGTTGTTGGATTATGGCCCAAAATGTTGCGAGGCCCAAAATATAATATCATATTATCATTTATATGTGACTATTGTATTCATTGCTTCAAAATTTTACCATCACCTCATGGGTTTTTTACACAGGATTCGAATGGTTTGCTCAGGAGGTCTGTACCACCATGTATCACAAAGATAAAAGTCAAGAGAACACATGCTAGTGTACTAGAGCACTTGTAAATTCAAGAAGTCATTTAGATGTTCATTAACAAGCTAGGTGGGTTGTTAAACATATGGTATACAACTAATGAAGAATGGCAGGTTAAAAATAATTTAGCTAAAGTTTTGTCGTCCGAGGCTCTTTCTAGTTACTTTTACGGCTTGAAAACTCATCACCGTTACTTGAGGTCACACCATATAGGTTATAGATTAAACTAAGCATGTACATGAGCCTGCTAGTTCAAATATAATACTTTCTTAGGCTTTTTTGTTCAAGACAAAAAACACTAGCTCATTGGCTTTACCGGTATTAACCATGATAGGTGAAAATACAGAGCATTGTTTACTAGAATAAACAAATAAATAAATACTTATAAGGTCAAGTGCTATGGACAACCTTTATTTACTATTAAAAGAACGAAACTAAAAATGTAATGAAAAAACGAACTATTAAAGGAAAATTCTAAGCGATTGCATTTCCCAATCTCATTTGATCATGTCTATTGCCTATCCATTCATGGCAAATTTCTTCAACCTCAAAATAACAAATGCTTAAAAGGATCTTTGATATGGTGTGCAATCAGAGATTTGTTAATAATGTGGAAAGTGGTGATTTAGAGTGTTTCAATCCTCGAGGGATCTGCTTTAATCCATAAGGGATCGCGTCCACTGTGGATTGATGTTTCATTGCTTTTTAACTTTGAAGATTACAATAGCATTATACGTTTTGTAGTACTATTCAATCTCCTATAATTTGGTTCTTTCTTCAATGGAGCGTGTTGCACCCATTTTTTGCTTCCATGATATTTTTGAGTGCATAACCAAATGGATAAGGTCAGCAAATGGTCCAGAATAAAAGGAAAGTCAAGCAGGCCACACCTACATTATAAAGAAGCTGTGCAAGATTCAAAATTAAACGACACATCACCGGAAAGAGCATCTACAACAATATAAACTGTGTCGACATGGAACGGCTCAACTCGGAAAGCACAAGAGATGGCTTCAAGACCGAAATGCATAGTCGATCAAAGGTCCAAAGGCACTTCCACAATCAATACAAATCACAAGTCCCCTATGAGACTGCCACTTCAAATCAGAATGCGCAACTACATCAAACTAGACTACGTGCTACACCAAAGCAAACTGCGCCGCCACCTCAAGAGGGAACTTTTTTCCCTCCTCGTATACATACTGCGCCCCTATCTTTTGGTGTAACGACCTACAATTTTGGTTATTTGAAATTGAAATATTTATTTGGTTTCAAATATTAAAGGTAAATTTTTTAATTTTAATTTCAAATATGACTATTTATTGGATACTTAAATTATTGAATTTAATAATTGAAAATTAGTTAAATTATTGAATCTTGAGTTTTAAGCTTATTAAAAATAATTTAAAGGCTTATAAAATTTATATTAATAATACTGAAGATAATAAAAAAATTAAATTGAATTTAAAAGTAATTTGTTCGGTTTTAAAATATACCGTTCGAATTAACATTTGAAAATAGCCTTCAGGGACACGGTCTCGGAATTCGACGAAAACAGATTCATTGGATCCGTAATAGTGTATTAATATAGGATTTCAAATTTCGTAGCTTTTGGAGTGATCGTTTGATGGTACGAAATATAAACACGTTGAGTTAAATATCAAAAATTCAATATAATAACTGGGTCCAAAAGGCTATCTTCTCCATACCATCGAATTAGGAATCGAAGCATTTTCCATTGCATCCGGAATAGGGGTATAATATTATAAATGCCTAACGGCATGCCTCGATAGGAGTTCGAGATTTTGAGTTGCGTAAAAGTATACATTTTGTAATTTAAATAATATATTGTCACGTCAAATATTTTCACATCAGCCTTTTTTTATCACCTCAAATCGTTGTAAATTAATCCATTCAAACACGTTTTCCACCCTTTTAAATCACGTCATCCCTTCCATCATAATTCAAACGCAAAACTGTTATAGTCGAGAGAGAAAATGATGGAAACTTCAAAAAATCGTTCTTCCTCCTGTATAAAACCATGCCTCATCCAATGGCCCAAGATCGCCGAAGCCAATCTCGATGTTTTTAGGCGAGGTCGCTAACTAGAATTTTGCTCATCTCTAGGCAATGGACTTAGTGAACGCTGGAGATGGATTTTTACATGGTGGATGGGCGGCGGTTCTTGGTGGAACGGTGCGGTTGTTCTTAGCTAATTTCACGGCGCTCGAGGCAGTACAGGTGATCGCACCTATGGCGATGGGAAGCTGGAAGCGTCGATGTGCTTCGATGTGAATTTGGGGAAAGCCGATAGCCTATGGTGGCAGCAGCGAGGAGAAGAACGCGGCCATGTTCGTGGACTTTTGGGCGTGCTAGGTTGCAAGGGAGGAGATCGCGTGGTTGGGGAAGGAAGCGGCCTGGAAAGGGCTTCGTGATGGTGGGCTGTTGGTCGGCGATAGTGGCCGGAGGAGGAGGGGAGGCGTGGTCAATGGTGGTCGCAGCGTGGTCAACTCGTTTAGGGGGAAAGAGGGATTTAGGCAGCTAATCTTTTTTTGAACGAGGTAATTATGTATAATGCAAGGGTTAAGGATATTATTTGTTTAAAATAAAAAATTTCAATAAGTTTGTAGAATTTATAACTTGCTGGTTTTAGGTCCAAACCCAATGCGGTCAATCGCGTTGGGTTCGTATTAATGAGATCTTGGCTATGGAATCAGTTTGGTTAAATTTGGAACTTGTAGGAATTTCAGATAAATTCGAAGGCGTTCGAATTTATTCGGAATCAAAACGTAAAAACGACAAATAAAGATCAAAGTGAGTTAATCTCACTCAATTTTGGATTGCTAATTAATTTTAAATAGTTAAATTTAATTATTGGTTGTCTAGTTTTGATAATGGTTATCAATTTGGATGTCATTATATATTGGTGGTTGGATTTATATTCCCATATATATACAGCAGATGAGACCTTGTGTGCCCCGCATAATAGCGGATGACCATATATACCACGATATCCCCCTCGAAGTGAGATTAGTATTTTATACTGTATTAGCATCTATGGATGCAGGGAAATGGGTTGGAGGGATCCAATTGGATTCCTCAAAAATGTTGAATTATTTTCATATTCAATGATATGATATATTGAATAATCTATGATAGATTATAGCGTGATTTAATTTATTTGGTGCTATGGTATTACTGGTTTAGATTTTGGCATTTTTATGAATACCATAAATATGTATATTGAATTTAAAAAGAAATTAAAAGGGAAATTGAAAGTAAAAATATTTATAGTGAAATTTGGATTAATTAAGAGAAATGAATTTTAGGTAAAATAAAGTTTGATTTCAAAATTGTACTTGATAATTTTGGAATATGGAACATAGGGATTTTGAAAATAATGTAAATAAAAGGATTTTAAATAAATAAACTTAAACAATATTTGTTAAGTATAGAAAGGATTTATTTTAAATCGAGATTTAAATTAGTTTGAGAAAATAAAAAGGAAATTTGAAAATAAAGTATGAAGTTGTTATACTAGATTTTAAATAAGATTTTAAAATTATGAAAAGGAAGTGGAATCTGAATGGGTTTGGAATATAGTTGGGTTATTTGGGAAATTGATTTAAAAAAAGGAAAACAATTTAGAAATTGATTTGAAATTGATTAAGCATTGTGAAACCACTATAAATGGGAAATGAGACTATGGAATTTATACATAAGGTTTATAAATAAAGTAAAGTGATTATCAATGGATAAATTGAAGTTATAAATTCACGGTGACAATTTAAGGGGATAGGTAAATCGGTTTAAAAATAAATGGTAGATTTATTTTTTTAGAAATGTGAAAAGGAGATTAACGAAATTGGGACATAAACAAAATTGGGAATAAATCGAGGTTGATTTATAAATGTTAGACTAGTTATATTGGAATTGGAAAATATATTTTTCTGAGAAGTTAAGTTTATTTTTAAAAAGGAGGATTTTTAATTATTAACTAGTAATTTAAATGAGTTTTTATAATATTTCATAAAATTAATTATTTAGTTATTTTAAATTTGTTCAAAGTATATTTGATTGTTAATTAAGTTAGGCTATATTAAATTAATTATTATTTAAGAAGTAATCAATATTATTATTTCAAAAGAGTAAATTATTCAATATTAATATTATTTTTAATAACTTTTATAAAAGAGTGTTTGCCCAAAATAAAACTTGGAAATTTATATAGAGATTTTATAAGTATTATTTTGAAAGTTATTTAACAAAGTTTTCGAAAAGTAATGGTACACTTTCATGGCAAATAGGTGGTAGTGAATGCATGCAGTTAAATTTTGGATTTCTCCGGGATAGAGACATAACCATTGAGCTATGAATCCATGGTTGATACCGTAGTGGTACTTTCCCTATTACCTTAAAAAGGTTTTCAAACATTTTTGAAAAGGATAGTTTGTGAATATACTAAATTCGATGAGATAAGTACATACTTATGGATAAATAGATTTTATTTATATAAAATTTAAATTCAAAGGGATTTAGTGTTTTAAGTGGAAAAAGGAAATATTTGGTTGAAAGATTGTTTATTTGATAATTAAAGAACCGACTATCAAATCTATATATTTTGGAAATATCTAGAGGAAACACGGAAATTGTATGGTACGTTACCTTTGAGGTGTTATATTTTACGTATAAACTTGTTTTGTTCTTTTAGGACGATGATAAGGAAATCTGTCCACTAACAGTTAGGAGGTGATCTCCGATCTTATTTTCATCTGTTTATTTTTCAAAGAACCAAGGTTGAGTTTACCGGAAATATCGAACGTTGTTTCGAAGTGACCATGATCGGATAAGTTATCCCAAAACCAATTCGATTCAACGAGTGCGTTTTCGAAGCGAAAACAAGAGCAAGGAGTCGAAGATGGAGTATTGAAGTGCAAGGGCTAATCACTACTAGGATTATTCCAAAATGGATGTAGAGGGAATAGTTCCTTCGGTTCTGTTCGAACCCATAATGGACTTGTATGGATGAATTCTATCAGTACATTGTCATTGGAGGACAATGAGCATTTTAAGTGAAAATTCCTTTAACAGGTAATCGTGGCCTCTAGCCTCGTCAACCGGGAATGAATGAAAAGCAAAGGAATGCAGTAAGGCTAAGAGCGTCACACCCAATTAGGGTATGTTATCACCTTTCTAGATACCCTCGAATATTATTACTATGATTCATGGAAGCAGCTCAGAAAGGGTGAGAACACCTGGGGTGATAACATACTCGGTTTATCCAAGTTAGGGTAGTCCGTCTTATGTTGCAGGGAATCCCGACGTAGTCCTCGGTGCATTGTTTCTAGACATTTACTGTGACAGGTGATACCTAGGGGTGGGCATTTAACCAACCGAACTGACCTTAATCGAACCGCTTTAACCGAAAAAATGAGGTAACCGAGCATTCGGTTAACCGACCGACGTTAACCAATCAAAATCGGTTCGGTTAACCGTTAACCACGGTTATATATCGGTTAACCGTTAACCGAAACCATTTTTAAATTATTGGAAAAACCCAAAACTATTCGCAACCCGGCCCAACAATTTTTAGGTAACCCTAATCAAGACTTCAGCCGCTATTCACTATCTTCATAATTCAGTTAACATAATTCGAATTCATTCTCAAAAATAAAATAGTTATCTACTTATCTGTTTCATTATCCTCTGTTCTATAATCAAATCGTGAATCACTAAATCTGTCATAATCAAATCGATACTCTGCCACCTTGCTCTTCAGTCTTTGCAATCCAGATCATCGATTTTAGCAACGGTGAATGCTAGAAGGAAAAGAAAAAATGTGAGTTTGATTTGTTTTTTACAAATGATTTTTCTGATTTGTTAGTTGTTACTTACGTTGGAATGGTTAGGCTTGGTTAAGGTTTATTCATTTTTTTTTGTTCAAGCTGAATGTTTTGAAAAGGATCCATCTATAGATTTCTTTATTTTTATGTCATTACATATATGTATTTTCATATAAGCCCGTGTGACTGATTCATAACCATGCCTTCACCATATTCACTCGCTGTTACTTTGAGTATGAAGTGTTTTGTACACATGTGCTCATATTGGTGTTTTCCTTTACCTGACTCACCTACCCAGCTATATAACTTAATTTGTGTTAGGCAAGAAAAGTTGGTAATTGTTGAATCAGCAAGTGTATAAGTACTATAAAAATTATATCTGTGTCTTTATAGTTTATACTATTTAATCACGTATCATAGTATTAAAAATAATGGCCTCAAAAATTAGAGCTTCAAGCAATAAATCAACAAATCATGTTTAGATGTGAACGGTGCAATCGGTATAAGAAGCATCAATCCAAAATCCTACCAACTTGGCAACTATATAGTGATAGTTACAAAAATGTAATTGTTCACTTAGAGGCACCAGGTGGACACACACACACACACACACACACACACACACACACACACACACACACACACACACACACACATATATAGGTAATAGTGATCAGTAATTGCATGGTATCTTTCCGTTTTAACAAAATTTGATTTAAGTTTGAACGAGCTGCGAAACTTTTTTTGTTTCATTTTCCATTTTAACAAAATTGCAAAATGACCAATTTTGTTTCATGAGGTTCAAATTCTTGAGAAGATGTAATCTTCTGTGCATGTATACATACTTTTGGTGGTCTTCTGTTTAGAAATATAGAATGATTTTGAAATATTTGATTTGGCACCATAGTCTTGATTTCATTGACATGGCCACATGAACTTTAGTAGTATTCATAGTTTTAGATTTAAATTTTTATGTAGTAGAAGGGACATAAATTCATAGAGCTTTTAAGTTGAATCTTGAATGCAATTGTTTCTCTTGTAGTCGACTTAAATAAAGGCGGTATTTCTACGAATTATGTAAGAAATTTGTGTTAAGATGCAGGAATGAAAATAAAATTAAAGAAAATTATGTTACGTGAAGATGACTTGCAACATTTTCTCTTGTTATGCCGGGGATGTCATCAGGTCAAGAATCTTCTTTGGCCTGATTTTTGTATACATGATTAATAAATTTAGTATCAGTAAAAGTTTGTGCAGACTGCTTAACAAGTTCAAAATAAATTTGGTGTCAGGTATCAGACCAGTTCCAACATACTTTTTGGTCATCTTTCCATTGTTTTTATCATCATTTTTTATGCCATCTTCCTGTAAATATTTTTGATTACTTTTCCATTTGCAAAGCATAATTTTCGTTTTCGGCTACTGTTTCCACTCTGCTCATGCATTGTGCAACATCACTAGCATGGTATAAATGCAAGGAGATTGTCTATTATGAGAAGTAATTATTTAACTTGCTGGTTATTTGATTTTTTATGTAATTACAATTTACAAATAGTAGTCATCTGTCAACTATTTTGACAAGCCATTATGTTCCCACTACTTCTACTAAAAAATATTAATAATATTATAATTAAGTTTATAAATTTTTTTTGAGAAAAATGCGTGATCCTCTAATAAAAGAGGAAAGCTCACATGGAGCGCTATATATATAACAAAAAAGAAGGAGCTGCCAACATGCCTGGCAGGTGGCACGACTATAAAACTAAAAAATAAAGAAAAAGATACCCCTCAAATGAGCTCCGACAAAGCCACCACCCATTACACCCTAATACCGAGCTCCGGCAAGGCCACCGCCCAATAATAGGGTGTTAGAGGTATCTAAAATCCGAAATACTAAAGCACAAAACTCAATGAAAATGCCTCAGATGATCCATAGAGCAGGACTCCAAAAGGTGGACCAAAAAAAACTCCACACTGAAGACCTGGAGTAAACAAAAGAAATCCCAGACGCAATCCGAAATCCTGAGAAAAGCTATCCTGCCAACCTGAATAAAGCTGCAAGCAAACCTGCAAACCAGTCAAGAAAAAAACCAGCAACCTATCTAAACCAAACCTGTAAAAACTAGGAAATCAAGTTAGAATGAATCACATATATGTATATAAATAGAATTTATATACATATATGTGAGAATAAAAACCAAAGAGTAAAATTAAAGCAAGTATAATCTAGAACAAAAAACAAACAATTCTAAGAATGAGAAAATATAAGAAAAAAGAAAAAACAAAACAGGAAACTAAATTATGGGCCAAAAATAGTAAGAGAATTATGATGCAACATATGAACATTATTTAAATCAGAAAAGGGATTAATATAAGAATTATTAGAAGCAAAATTATTGATATTAAGTTTGAATATGTTAATATTATTTCTAACCTTGTTAAGGTAATCCTTAAAGCAATTATTTTTGGCTAATTTATATTTGGGATTAGAAATCCAATTTAAACAGAAATTTGAAATTAAAATTATCAAATTATTATAATGTTGATTTTTATTATTAAAAATCCTTTGATTTCTTTCAAACCAAATGTACCAACAAGAAATAGTGAATAAAGAATCAAACAAGTATCTATAATTCTTATTGAACCTAAATCTAAAAGAGTTCCAATAGAAAAAACAATGAGAAACTCTAGAGCTAATATTAAGCTCAAAAATATTAAGGGTCTTTAAAAGAATAAAATGAGTAAACAAACATTCATAATAAATATGATTAATATCTTCAGAGTATGTGTTGCAAAAACAACATTTATTATCAATAGTAATATTTTTCTTTTTTAAAAATTCAATAGTGTTTAATTTACCATGAATGATGAGCCACATATGAATCTTTGATTTTGGAGGAGCATTTGACTTCCAAATAAATTTGAAACTATTGACAGAAACCCTCGAAAAGTTAATAAATTTGTAAAAGGAATTAGAAGAATATTTCTTACTCTTATCCCACTCCCAACTAATTTGGTCATTATCATTGTCAATGTTATACAGATTTAGTTTAGCATAAAGCAAATAAAGATGTCTAAGGGTAGGGCCTACTAAAATACTATTAAAATTGAAAATCCAAGGAGGGTCACTTTCAGAGTTAAAAACATTGGAAATAAACGCAAATTTAAAGTTACAAATATCATATAAATCTTTGAACTCATACTTAAGAGGAGTAGAGGAAATCCAACCATCGTGCCAAAAAGATGCATTATTACCATAATGAACAATAATATTAATACCTAAGTTGAAAATATCAGTACATTTTAAGATGGATTTCCAAAAATAAGATAATTTGCTATAAATCGAAGGACTGATATGATATAGATTATAACTACCATTATAGTAAAATTTATAAATAGTCTCCTTCCAAATGGCATTATCAATAGTATCTCTGAATTTCCATAACCATTTACCAAGAAGCGACAGGTTCATATTATGTAAATTAATGACTCCTAAACCACCCTCTTTTTTAGACTTACAGACAGTATTCCAATTAACTAAACATTTAATGCTATTGTTAGGATTATCACCACTCCAAAGGAAATCCCTTTTAATTTTATCTATTTTATCTATCACCCAGTCGGGAAAAAGGTGCATAGACATCCAATAGATAAGGAGAGCTGACAAGACATAATTAATCAAAATTAATCTGCCAGCTCTAGATAAGAATCTCACGTTCCAATTAGTAATCTTATTTTTAATTTTATCAATGATTATTAACCAATCATCATGCTTAAGTTTTGAAGGTCCGATAACAAAACCAAGATAGTCGAAAGGAAAACTCATAGTTTTACAATTTAAAGTATTAGCAACTAAATTTTCTACATTATCAAAATCATTTGAAACTAAAACAAAACTTTTATCAAAGTTTATTTTTAAACCTGATAAAAGCTCAAAACTATAAAGAATAAACTTGACAGCAATAATATGTCTAGGAAGATGGGAGGAAAAAAACAAAGTATCATCAGCAAATTGAAGGACAGACAGACCAAAACTAGAAATATCATTACCAATAAAACCCAAAAGATTATTGTAACAACATTCTTAATAATCTTAGAAAAGAATCAGCCGCTAAATTAAACAAAAGGGGCGATAAAGGATCCCCTTGCCTTAAACCTCTCTTGGATTGAATTTTATTACCTAAAACACCATTAACCATAATACTAGAGTTACCCGTTTTAAGCAAGTTAATGATCCAATTAATCCATCTATTACTAAAGCCTCTGGCAAGGAAAATATCAATAAGAAAATCCCAATCAACCGAGTCAAAGGCTTTAGCAAAATCTAATTTTAAAATAGCACATGTTATATTATTTTTACAACAAAAATTAACATATTCTTGAACAACTGCTACACCATCAGTAATATTTCTTCCTTTAGTGAAAGCTGATTGAGAATAGTCAATTAGATCATTCATTTTTAAACTAAGTCTATTAACTAAAACTTTGGAAATAATTTTAACAGAGTAATTAATCAATGAAATGGGTCTAAAGTCTTTTAAAGTATTAGCACCAACTTTTTTATGTAATAAAATAACGTTAGCAAAATTAAAACAACCTAATTGGAGATTACCATTATAAAATTCATTAAACATACAAATTAAGTCTAATTTTAAAACCTCCCAAAAAGATTGATAAAAGAAAATAGGAAATCCATCCGGGCCCGGAGATTTATCACCTGGTAAATCAAAAATGGCTTTTCGGATTTCCTCTTCAGTAAAAGGAACATCTAAATCAGAGAGACTAATGTTAGAGACGGATGGATAAAGATCATTCCATCTAACATTAACTCTATGCTTAATTTTATTGCCAAAGATATCTTTATAATATTCAGTAAAAGCATTGTTAAGGTCACGTTGTTCAACTAATTCCACATTATTAACTAAAATGGAATTAATTATATTACTACGTTTTCTACTATTAGCTATATTATGAAAAAAATTGGTATTATTGTCACCTTCATTAATCTAATGAAAATTTGATCTCTATTTCCACATAACTTCCTCTTTTTCAAGAATAGAATTAAGTTCATCTTTTAAGTTATTAAGAACATTTCTCTCACCAAACTTAAATGTCTAGATTCTTCAATCTTATTTAGTTTAAGCAACTCATTGAGAGTATTATCTTTTTTAATTTTTATATTACCAAAAACGTTTTTATTCTAGTTTTTAAGAAAAAACCTGATTTTATATAAATTAAACATGCAATTTGTATATTACTATGTAGTTTACATACAAAAATTTATTATCAGCTCAACTCATTGTTTTTTTTTATATGCTCAGAATTAGATTTCAGATCATTGATGTACACAAACCAATGAACCATTGTACCAATTATTTGATGCATGGCAGTTATGAGTTATATTTATTTTGTTTTATTTGGTTTTGTTTTGCTATTTAATATGAAGTAGGACTGTTTATCTTTACAGTTATAGCTTGCTAATTTTATGTCTTTATCAATTGTAAAACAGGTGGAAATAGGTGGATCTTCTAGAGAAATAATGGATGATGATGAGTACGTGGAAGAAGCGGACGATGAGGAAACCGAGGACAAAAACATCAATGTTGGAAAACCACCTCCACACCCGAATCGCAAGCCTTCTTCTAGAAAGTCTTCTCCGGTATGGAAACATTTTGCTAAATATATTAATCCCAAAGTTAACAAATGTGCTTGCAACTACCGTGGTGAACAATTTGCATGCGATTCTAGATTTAATGGCACTTCACATTTGAATTATCATGTAATGAAATCTTATAGGTCAATTCCACATGACAGTGATAAGAGACAAAAAACTTTAGCTTTTGGGAAAAAATAGTGACAGTGAAGATAGTTTCACTCTCACCACGTGGTCATTTAACAAAGAGGTGCGCACAACATGGTTTCTATATGGATCAATATTTTGATATTGTGCATTCATATAGTTCTTTGCATTATGATATTGTGCATTCATATAGTTTTGTACATATTCTAACATTGTGCATTCATATAGTTCTGTACAAGGTACAAACAACATTGTGCATTCATGTTTGTAGTTCTGTACATATTTGAAAAGTAAAAATAAATATTATGATATCTTATGTTTTCAGCTCACTCCCTTTAATATTTATTTCATTACATCGCATGTTTCTATTTTCAGCTAACTTTCATTTGTTTACCTTTGGGCAGAGAGACTTGGAGAATGGAGACCGAGTCACCGAAGTTGTAGCGCTAGTTGTTAGCTTATGGCCGTGTAATGGTTGATGGCTGTTGTAGTTTATGAAATTGGTGTAGTTGTAATATTTGTAATGTGGCATGTATAAACTATGAAATATGAATGCTTGTAGCTTTGTAATGCTGTCTGTTGTGGTTACTGGTTATAAACTTGTACATTTGTCATTTTCTATTCAATGCTTTTAATTTAGTGCTATGGTGGCTAGTTGTAATGCTGTTGGGGTCCGGACTCCGCCTGTGACAGTGTGACTAGTTGTAATGCTTGTAATTATGAACTTTCAACTTCTATGCATAGTTGATAGTTGCAAACAGTTAATCGGTTAACCGCTGTAACTTGGCCGGTTAACTGAATAACCGTTTAACCGCGAATAACAATCGGTTAACCGTTCTATTTGAAAGGTTAACCGCGGTTTAAAAGTTGCGGTTTGGTCAATACAACTGACCGTGATTAACCGAATATCAGTTAATCGAACCGCTTATTAGTTTAGGTTAACTGCAAAAATTAACCGATTTGAGCATTTAACCGACCGTGCTCACCCCTAGTGATACCCTAGTGCCTAGTCATTCATATGGAATCCATTCTCCAATACGTACCTTTATGGTTTTGGTTGTAGATCCTAGTATGTTAGAATTTAATTAGTATAATAATTTCAGCCATTTGAATAAGTATTTGTACTTAGACACTATTATAATATCAGACGATTTGATATAAAATATTTTGGTTATCGCAAGGTAAAAACCCGTCGTGTTTATTTGTGGCGTGTTTTACGAGATACCTTTGTTTTTCAAAGGATTTTAATAACTTTAATAATTCAAATTGAGTGTGTTTTCTCACGCTGGTTTTCCAGAATGACTCAGGTGTTATTTTATTACAAAGCTCGGGCCAGACCGAGTTTTACAAATAAAGGATGGAATGTTGTGGAGCTCGGGAGACAAGCTAGATAACGAAGATGTATTATATATATTTGATTTTATTCTGCTGTGTATTTTAGGCTGTATATTCGTGAGGATAGGTTATTATAATTGTCCGGTGGAGTGTTATTGATGTGTTGTACACTGATGATGTAATATGTAAAGAACAATTGTAGTTCTTATTGTATAAAGGCATGTCATTATCTATTATATATTGTTCCACTGCAACTGTGAGAATATGCGTTGTTATTTTCTACTTTTTTTTTTCTACCTCTTTCTTCTTTTGCCTAATGATCTGGTATTTGCAGCATTCGATTTTTCGGCATGTAATACAATGAATGTATTGATGTCGATTTTTGAAGGTCGAAAATCTGGGCCGTTGCATTTGGAGTCAGAACAACCACTCTGTGCTTAATCAAATTGTAGCGCTCTTGCAACATCTGACATCTACTATGATGCCACATATGAACCACATAAAAGCAGTCAAACAAACAAATGTTGGATAGCCCACAGGCCAAGCATAGCTCACAAGTCTAATTCTAGAGCTTTGCATGCCAAAATTCAAATTTCTCTATCTAATACCAATTTTATTCCCACCTACGGTCATATTTTCCCATTCACAGCAATCGCACATGCTTTTGGCCACATAAGTAATCCACGCATAGTTCAGCAAGCTACATAACGAACAACACGTGGAGAGATCAGATGGCGGAGGAGAAATGCAAGGCTATGACATCGGTAGTCTGCATGATGCGTTGGTACTATAAATAGAATGACATAATAGAAGAGAAAAGGACTTTTGGCGGTTTCTCTAAATTTAATACTAAATGTACTTGTACTCTTTTCTGCCATAAAAAGCTTGTACCAAGAAGAATATTAGTAAAGGTACCGACTCGTGAACTTAGGATTTCTTAGCATTCGAACCACGTACATCCGAGTATTCTTTATTTTCCTACATTTCGTATCTTTTTTTAGATTTCATTTTATTTTACTTGAATATACCGATAAATTGAAATGGACACTTAATAAACAGTCAAAGCGCAACTACCTAATTGTGCAAGCATTAAGCAAGATAGTTACTACATTTTAAGGTAAATTTAATATAAATTAAATTCATTGGTTCTTAATTATGGAAGCATTCAGCGTCATAAATTGCTTCCTGACAATATTGGTGTTGTGAGACAAAAAATCTCGCTAACATTTGGATGCTAGAAGGATGGCAACCCCAAGCAAAACTTTACCTAAAAATACCACATCCTTAGCTACCAGAACCTCTCTTACCCATAAAATGCAACCCGAAAATTCTTCCATCCCCCTCTAACAAATGATGGCCACTTAGCCAGAAAAACCGATAACAATCCATTCACCTCTTGTCTAAATCTATGTGTCCACCATATAAAATAACTGACCCTATACTTGAAGCCCTCAATACATTCGTAACCCATATCAATGATAGAATGATCGAGATTGAAAGGTTAGTTTGCCAAAATATTCCATCCAAGCCATCTAATTCTCATAGCTCAAACGTTCTACTGCTACGTAGCAAGCATAAGCAATGAACAAATAAAACAATCCGGTCAATAAGAACAATGAGGCTAAATTATTAAGCTTAGGATTGAGGGCTAAATGTAGAGTTCAAATCAATCCTAATATAAAAACCAATCCTGCTAATATTAACCCTTTACTATTGGAAAAGCATGGTAACCATTCTATGCAAGATGGAGACTAAGCCACTTCGATCTACAAAGATGACTGATCACAAATAGTGCTAAGGATGAGTAGACACAGGAACTCAAAGCCCGCATAGAGCAGTTGGCTAAGCTGTGTGAACAGAACAATAAAGAAGGGAAGAATGATCTTCTCCATTCAATAAGGTACTTAACAAAACGAATTTTCTCAATAACTTAGAAGCCCCAACAATTGAAAAGTACGATGGATCATGGAATTCAAATGATCATCTATGCACATTTGAATATCATATGGATATATCAAAGGTGGGAAAATTAGCTCGCTGCAAGCCATTTCTAGTTTACCTTGCAAGAGCAGCCTCTAGATGGTTTAGAAGGTACTTAACAGGAGAAATCCATTCTTATGTGCAACTATCAGCTGATTTTCATAGATAATTCAATGCTAAAAAGGAAGTCTTACGAGGCCTCAACTATAATGACCCGTCTTTCATTCCATAGAAAGACGCATCATCAATAAGAAAGAAAGAGGTAGAAATAGAATAGAAAGAAGAAAGAACTCCACAACATCAGAATCTAATAGTGGAACGGAACAAAATATAATATATCACATAATTATTACATAGTCGTTTAAATGTCAAAGTTATATAGATACAACAACATCATCACATTAGACAACTATATAACCTGTCTATCATACATCTCAAATACAACACAAAGGTACCAACATGACGGAAAATACTATATCTACAAATGCTGAAGCCTCATGCTCCATCTCTCCTCCAGAATTCGTCTAAGCTAACCCGAATCCCTTGGCTATTCGTAAAAATTTGAGTACCAAGAGTTTAAGAAAAACAGAAATAAACTCTGGGTCAGACATGGGTTTGGTGTGAGTAAATGGGTTAAAGTTGCTTAACTTTGAAAAACCTTTGAAAACAAAAGGTATCTCGTAAGACTCTCCACCAATAAATATGGACAAGTTTTTCCCTTACGATAACCAAAACATTTGATAGGAAATCTGGTTATATTTTAATAGGATCTAGGCTTTTCAAGTAAATATTCACATAGCCGAAATTGTTACATTTATTAAATTCCAGCATACTAGCCACAAAGTGGGTTATACAATCAAGTCCGAGGGCACTTATTGGAGATTGGATTTCCATACAATGGCAGGGCTACTGGGGTACCATCCATCACAGTACGTGGCCTAGATCAATGTACCGAGGATTACTCACAATCCCCTGTAACACAAAGCCAGAACCATCCTTTATTGGACAGTCCCGAATAACACAACCCCGTGGTTGTAGCTAGCAACCGCCATACAGCTGAATAAAAAGGGACTCTAGACTAGGGAAGATCTTATCCTACTTAGGTGCTACCCACTTAGCCTTGCTGCACCTCCCCTGTTTTAGCTATTCCCAGTTGATGAGGCTTGAGGCTACGATTAACTTTATAGAACACATCTATCTCAGAATGCTCATCATCCACCTGACGATGTTCTAAAAACATTCAATCCATACAAGTTCGTTCCGGGTTCGAATGAAACCGAAGGCATTATCTCATTACACTCATTTTGGAATCACCTTCAGAGTTAACGACAATAACCTTTGCACTCTGAAACTCCATCTCGATCTTCACTTTGAGATGTCATAACCTATCATTTAACTTGGATCGATGTGGTTTTCGAATAATCAAATTTGATACCCGATCCCGGTCTTATCGAAATTCAAACGTATCTTAAAGGTCAAGTTGTTTAAAAGTTTAAACAATTCAATTCAATTCAATACTTTGAATTCACACAACATTCACACAGATAAATATCACAAATCTATCACCGATATATCCAATATCGTATCACAGAATATCACAGCATATCATCCAATAGACATCATCCAATTCAAACATTCTACAAACAATCATCCATAAGCAAGCATTATTAATTCATATCATTATTAATTTAATTAACTTTAATTAAATTACTTACTTAAGAATTAATCACCCGATCCTGCTTAATCAAACATTAATTAATTACAAACCATTTAATTAATTAATCACTTCTTAATTACCTTATCAATCAATTAATTAATCTCTAACCACAGATTAATTATCCTTTAACTATTAATTAATAAACCTTAACTATTAATCAATATCTCTCAATAAAATTAATTAATCCATAATTACTCTTATAATCAATTGAATAATTATTAATTAACTAATTAATTATTCCTAAATTATTAATTAATAACCTTAATTATTAATTAACAACCTTAATTACAAATCAATTAATCCTTAATGACCAGTTGATTAATCCTTAATTAACAGTTAACCCATCCCTAATTAACAGTTAATCAATCCTGAATTAATCTTCAATTCTAGATTAATCATCCTTTAATTATTAATTAATAAAATAAAACTTAATTAAAAATTAAGCACTTCTTAATTACTAGTTATGTAACCTTGAATTACTTAATTAACTAATCACTAATTACCAGTTAATTAATCTCAAATCATTAATTAATCAATCTTAATTACATAATCAATTATTTCTTAATTACACTTAATTACTTAATTAATCAATCTCTAATCATTAATTAATAATCTTTAATTATTTAAATAAATGATATTTAATTACAAATTAAATAACCTTTAAATTAATTAACTTTTAAATACTTAATTATTTATTAATTAAATCAATTAATTACTCTTAATTAATTTCTTAATTAATCCCTTATAATTAATTAAACTAATTAATTATACTTAATTTACTTTAATTATTTTAATTAATATCAAGACATTAAAACCTTAATTACCTTAAGATAAAACATTATCTTATTAATGCCTTTATTACCATTATCATTTTTAAAACGTTTTATCATTACAATCAATTTTACTTATTAAATCATTTAATTAAGATTTGGAATAAAATAATCATTTATTCCAACAAATTAAAGTTACTAAATTATAACTTCCTTTAAATACTTAAAACATTTACCACATAATAGTTTCAAAACTAGTTTCAATTTAAATTTTAAAACTTTCTTTTATATAAACTTTTAAATTTTCATTCCTAACTCAAATTTAAAAATCACTTTAAATTTACTTAATCAAAATTTAAATTTAACAAACTTCAAAACTTCTTAATTAAAATGTTTAAAAAATATTTATTATATAAAAAGTAATTTATATAAAAAGGTTTAAACTAAATTAAATTTTAACTCTTAAAACCTTTGCTTTTAAAAATCTTTTCAAAAAAACTCAGCACATTACTTCGGGTCAAACCTGAAGGCCACTTGGGTTTAAACCTGAGTTTCTTCCTCTTCTTCCCATTTCCAAAAGCTTAAATTTATTTTAGTTGAAAACCTGCTAACCTTCCACTCACGAATTACTCGAGTCCATCCCCCAAATCCCTGAGCACCCCTTCGAGAGTAACCCAACCCATAAACACTGACACGCAAAGCTCCACCGTGCACATGCACCATCGCCTGAAGCTA
Source organism: Allium cepa (assembly GCA_030765085.1). NCBI lineage: Eukaryota > Viridiplantae > Streptophyta > Magnoliopsida > Asparagales > Amaryllidaceae > Allium > Allium cepa. Next base: position 950,190,444 of record CM060928.1, on the reverse strand, counting down.
CTTCGACCATAGACGCACCCTCCGGCACATCACCCAACGTCGCAGCAACCCATCCCGACCACCAAAACACAATCACAAGCTTTTGAGAAAGATCGAGCATTCCAGTCGAATCTGAAACCAAAACAACCTCCAGCAAAACCCTTCGACCACCAGTGGTCGAGTGACTCTGGCCACACCCTGCCGACCCACCATGCCACCATTTCCTAGAGTTACATGCAACTCGAATCACCAAAGGCTCCGTGGTAAGCAAATTTCCGACCACTACAAAATCCAGGGTTTAAAACCCAATTTGGCCACCGCCGACGCCACAGAAACTTATCCACCCTCCTGACATTTTCCTAAGCACTCATACACCTCGACCTCCTCCAGTCGAAGCGCCGACCACCAGAGATGTTGCAGTCACCAGAAAAACTCAAAAATACAATTTCTGGTCATCTCCAAATTGCACATTTATCCCAATGTTAAAAATTCTGATTTTTGTTAACTTGAAATAGCAAATTTAAGTGATTGATTTTAACATGTTAAAAGAATTCCTACTGTATTCATATTTCGCGGATAAACTTTTGAGTATTTTTACTTTAATTCATTTTTAAAATTAAATTTATTTCTAAACAAACCTTTATTGTTTGAAAACCAAACCCTATAGGAAATCAGAGGAAGAGAAAAAGGAATTTTTTGTTTAAACTTAATAATCCTGTAACAAGAACAGGGAAGACCAAAATGACTCTGACATGCACCTCTGAACACAATCATATAAATATAGATACTAACTTATATATACACATGCAGAGCTTCATCATCACAGAAATTTCACGAGTAACAATTATCTACCTACTTAACTTTTTAATCAAAATGTTTACTCACTTTTTGAAAATGCAAAGAGCTTGAAACTGGAATGAAGACTGAAGCTTTGAAAATTTGAATACCACAGTTGTTTTGATTCTTAAAACTTTGTCTTACTTGAAACTTCAAAACTGAAAAGCTTTGATACTTGAAGGTTTGAAGCTGGAATGCTAGAATTGGACTGGAACATGATGATTCAAGACTTGATTCCAGGTTGCAGTTTTGAAAATGTTCCAGGCTTTGATAAAAGAGGTTTACAGACTTTGAAAATGCTTTGAGGTTTGGTTTCAGATTTGAAAGTTGTCTGTAGTGTTTTTTATTACAGGCTTGAGTCTCTCCGGCTGAAGATTTGTAGATTTGTGGATTGAATAATGTTTTACAGGTTGATTTGTTTTCTGAGGAAATGATTACAGGTTTTGTTGTTGTGGATTTTCCGGTTTGAAGTAGTTTACAGGTTTGTTTTGATTTGAGGAATGAATTTCAAGTTGAGTTTGCTTGCTTTTGAAAATAAGAAGATAAGAAAAGGAAATGAAAGAAGATGGTGAATGTTTATGTAGTGTTTATTATGATTTATTAAAATTAAAGAAAAATGGAAACAAATATGGCACTTGTTCAAATAAATCAACATTTGTCCAATTTCATCTTTAATTAAACTACACATGTGCTTTACATAATTAAGAAGCCAACACTTGTCATTATTTATTTTTATATTATTTTAAAAGATTTAAAAGCTTTTATTATTAATTTTCCTAATAAATAAGTGCTTTTATTAATTTATAAATGCTTTTCTTAATTATATATAAATAAAACTTTTAAAAGAAAATAAATTAAAAACCAATTAGATTCTAAATAAAATTATATAAAATTATTTAATCCATTTTTAAATGCTAATATAAAAGCTTTTGTATTTATTACTATTAAATAAATATTTTCTAAATTTATATGAATAAAATTCTTTTTTTTAATTTAATATAAAACAAATCTTATTTTAAATAAAAACTTTATTCATATATTCTTTTATATCCAAAATAATTTCAAGACATATATATTCTTTTTAAATTTCAAATTTAAATCCAAATTTCAAATTCAAATTCAATTTAAAACTTCAATTTAAAATCAACTCAAATATATCTTTATTAATTTAACAAACACATTATTAATTTGGAAATATTAAATTCTAACTTTAAAGTTAACTTAAATAAATAAATGTACATATACATTTAAACCACCCTTATTAAATTGAAAATGATAAGTCTATTTAAAATTTATTTATAAAACAACACCAATTAAATTTGTAAATAATTATTCAATTTAAAAATCTATTTATAATTATATTTAAAAACATCTTATTATTATTTTTGAAAATAACAAATTTTTTTTACCAATTTTAAATAATTTAATAGAGATTATCATATTTTAAATTCCTTGAAATTCCGGGATATCACATTCCTCCCTCCTTAAAAGAATTTCGTCCTCGGAATTTAAAACAAAGATAATCCAAAATCTTTTGTTTCATTTTAACCCTTCAAGCATACCTATTAGCCAAACAACCATTCACCCAAACTAATAGTTTACTCAAACAAACAATTCATTCAAACAAACAACTCTAGCTATCCGAACGCAGATCCGGATAAGCCTCCCTAAAACTATCCAGAGTTTCTCAAGACAAACTCTGAAATCCTAGCTTCACACAGAACCTTAACTAGCTATACCACTATGATTCAGAGCTTCCTCTTACTCCAATCCATAAATCTGAACCAGATATCAAACCATACTTAACCAGCTCAACTATCAGATCCTTCGAAACTGCAGATCCTAAATCGTTCATGTATTTCCTCAAATGAGATACGTGAAAACATTGTGAATTCCAGCCATCCAAACTAGCAATTCAATCATGTGGACCACATTTACTAATCCTCTCTTAATAAGCTCCACCATCGCAGATGCCTCACGGATCAAAACTGGACCAAGAACAAGACGATCTCTCGACTCTACCCAACAGAATGGAAATCTACCAGGTCCTCCATAAAAAGCTTCATTGGGTGCCATCTAGATACTTGTCTGATAACTATACGAGAATTCCATTTAATGCAGATGGACCTCTTAAGATCCACTAAAATTCAAAACACAGCCCTCGGCATATCCTCAAAAATTGTATTCATCCTTTCCGTCTTACCGTTGATCTGGGGATGATAGGTTGTACTCAACTCAATCTCGAACCCAGAGCTGATAGTAAAGCCTCCCAAAACTTTGTTGGTGAAAATAGGATCACGATTGCTAACAATTCTGACTAGAACACCAAGTAATCGGACAAACTCCTCAAGAAAAACTCAGCCAAAGATGCTGCACAACGGGTTGCCTTGACCGGAATAAAATAGGCATTCTTGGTCAACCGGTCTTCAATCACTATATTTCTTTCATTTCCCTCTTTGATCCTTGGCAAACCGTTGACGAAATCCAAAGAAATCATTTCCTACTTCCACTTCGAAACTTCCAAAGGCTGCAACAAACCTACGGTCTTCTGCAGATCACCAACACCTGCTGACAGATCGCATATCCATTGACAAAAGCAGCTACATCCTTCTACATGCTCGGCCACCAAAAGACTCTCTTCATATCCATATATATCTCTGAAAACCCTAGGTGGATACTCAGTCTGGAGCGATGACTCTCTGCCATAATTTCTTGCTTCAAATCCTTCCGTTGATCCTCAAAGTTCCTTGGCCATCAATCTCAAAACTGGAACACTGACCATTCTTGACTCAATCCATCCACCTCTGGCACACACAAACGTCCGTGCAAATCTCAAACTAACTCTTGCCATCAAGAATAGTTAGAACGGGCAGACTAGTCAGCCTTGGCTTCAAATCAAGAAAACCTCTTCACACTCGGGTCCACTAAAACTTCCTGTAGAACTCTGCCAAACCAGAAAACTACGGTTGCTTCCACTCCTGAATAGTAGCTATCCAGGCTGGATCTACAGAAATACCATCACCAAATACAAAATGTTCCTCAAAGTCTCTAACACTAACTCCAAATGCCGCTTGCGCTCCTCTTTAGACTTGGAGTAGACAAGAAAAAAATTGATGAACACAAGAACAAACTTACTCAACACATCTTGAAAACTTGGTTCATCATATTCAAAAAAATCTCAAAGATCTATCCGACTAGGTCACAAAGACAACAGCTGAACCTCAACTGGGAAAAACTAGGCCGGATCAATCCTTACACTTCCTCGAAAACATCCAAAAAATCTCTGACCACTTTGATGGACTCTACACCTCTGGAGATGCCTCAACTCCAAGCAATAGATGCTCAAAAGAACTCTGGAATCATCACAAGTAACTTTTGCGATTCTTCCCAACTCGGTCTCCAAAGACACAATTCTCTCTTCATACATCAAGCATCCTTATATTTATCCAACTAATCCATATCCAGAATAAGTTCAAACCCTTTGAAATCTAATAAAAAGGGTCACCAGAAAAACTATGGGGGAGATAAGAAAATCTTAAGCTTCTACAGATCTTATCTAACTTGGTTACCCAACCTATAGGATCAGATACAAAGATAGGACGGTCAATCAAACAAAGAGAGATGAAACTCCTCTAGAACTCATGTTGGAAATCCGAATAGATACCCAACAAATTTAGATAGATATATAGTTATATAAAAATTACAAATACGCGCTCTCAAGATAGACACCGCTCCAGAGCTAGGTATTATCTCAACCTATGCTCTGATACCTAGTGTAACGGTCTAGGCTTTGCAACCATCGACAGCGGCCACTCTCCGCCATGACACACAGTGGTACCTCGAATTTGCTTTTATAGCCAGCCTCTCGACTCGCAACCAACCCACGGCCTTATACTACCTCAAAGGGACATGTAGAGGTAAGAGCCCTCCGTTAGCCACCAAACGCGAAGCGAGAACCCCTATCATGCTGTACTGAAGAGAATCCGATCCCGACCACCAAAACACAATCATAAGCTCTGCAGCAAGATCGAGCATTCCAGTCAAATCTGAAACCATAACAACCTCCAGTAAAACCCTTCGACCACTAGAGGTCGAGCGACTCTGGCCACACCCTACCGACCCATCATGCCACCATTTCCCAAAGTTACGCGCAACTCGAATCACCATAGGCTCCGTGGTAAGCAAATTTCCGACCACTACAAAATCTAGGGTTTAAAACCCAATTTGACCACCGCCGACGCCACAGAAACTTATCCACCCTCTGGACATTTTCCTGAGCACTCCTACACCCCGACCTCCTCCAATCGAAGCCCCGACCACCAAAGATGTTGCAGTCACTAGAAAAACCCAAAAATACAATTTCTGGTCTTCTCCAAATTGCACATTCATCCCAATGTTAAAAATTCTGAATTTTGTTTTCAAAATCTTAACTTTTAAAGTGGATTCAAGTTATAATCTTGAAACAACAAGTTTAAGTGATTGATTTTAACATGCTAAAAGAATTCCTGCTGTATTCACATTTCCCAGATAAACTTTTAAGTATTTTTACTTAAATTCATTTTTAAAATTAAGTTTATGTCTAAACAAACCTTTATTGTCTGAAAACCAAACCCTATAGGAAATCAAAGGAAGAGAAAAAGGAATTTTTGGTTTAAACTCAATAATCCTTAACAAGAACAGGGAAGAACAAAATGACTCTGACATGCACCTCTGAGCATAATCATATAAATAAGATACTACACTCATATATACACATGCAGATCATCACCATCACAGAAATTTCACAAGCAACAATTATCTACCTACTTAATTTTTTTAATTAAAACGTTTACTCACTTTTTGAAAATGTAGAGAGCTTGAAACTGGAATGAAAACTGAAGCTTTGAAAATTTGAATACCACTGTTGTTTTGATTCCTAAAAATTTTTCTTGCTTGAAACTTTAAAACTGAAAAGCGTTGATACTTGAAGGTTTGAAGCTAGAATGCTAGAATTGGACTGGAACATGATGATTCAAGACTTGATTCCAAGTTGTAGTTTTGAAAATGTTCCAGGCTTTGATAAAAGAGGTTTACAGACTTTGAAAATGCTTTGAGGTTTGGTTTTAGATTTGAAAGTTATTTGCAGTGTTTTTGATTACAGGCTTGAGTTTCTCTGGTTAAAGATTTGTAGATTTGTGGATTGAATAATGTTTTATAAGTTGATTTATTTTCTAAGGAAATGATTACAGGTTTTGTTGTTGTGGATTTTCTGGTTTAAAGTAGTTTACAGGTTTGTTTTGATTTGAGGAATGAATTTCAAGTTAAGTTTGCTTGCTTTTGAAAATAAGAAGATAAGAAAAAGAAATGAAAGATGATGGTGAATGTTTATGTAGTGTTTATTATGATTTATTAAAATTAAAGAAAAATGGAAACAAATATAACACTTGTTCAAATAAATCAACATTTGTCCAATTTCATCTTTAATTAAGCTACACATGTACTTTACATAATTAAGAAGCTAATACTTATCATTATTTATTTTTATATTATTTTTGAGAAGATTTAAAAGCTTTTATTATTAATTTTCCTAATAAATAAGTGCTTTTATTAATTTATAAATGCTTTTCTTAATTATATATAGATAAAACTTTTAAAGAAAATAAAATAAAAACCAATTAGATTCTAAATAAAATCATATAAAATTATTTAATCCATTTTTAAATGCTAATTTAAAAGCGTTTGTATTTATTACTACTAAATAAATATTTTCTAAATTTATATAAATAAAATTCTTTTATTTAAATTTAATATAAAACAAATCTTATTTTAAATAAAAACTTTATTCATATATTTTTTTATGTCCAAAATAATTTCAAGATATATATATATATATATATATATATATTCTTTTTAAATTTAAAATTTAAATCCAAATTTCAAATTCAAATTTAATTTAAAATTTCAATTTAAAATCAACTCAAATATATCTATATTAATTTAACAAACACATAATTAAATTTGTAAATATTAAATTCTAACTTTAAAGTTAGCTTAAGTAAATATATATATATACATATACATTTAAATAACCCTTATCAAATTGAAAATGATAAGTCTATTTAAAATTTATTTATAAAACAACACCAATTAAATTTGTAAATAATTATTCCTTTTAAAAATCTATTTATAATTATATTTAAAAACATCTTATTATTTTTTTTGAAAATAATTTTTTTTTACACCAATTTTAAATAATTTAATAAGATATTATCACATTTTAAATTCCTTGAAATTCCAGGATATCACACCAACACATTGTATTGATTCAAGCAAAGGGATAATAAGAGCTTATGTAGTTACATCAAGCGCTTTAAGTCAAAGATGATGAGAATAACAATGACTAATGAGGAGGCATTACTTATGGTGGCTCATTCGGGGATGAAAAAGAATGTGGAAATATGGGACAAGAATAGCAGAAAGCCTTATAGAAGAATGAAGGCCTTCTATGAAAGGGCCGGTGGATATATACATACTAAGAAAACAAGAGCAACTGAAGGGATACCTGTAGAAAGAGCTGCTCCATCTCAAATTGAAAGAAAACGAGGGTAGACAATTGCCATAACCCCCTTCCCTCATGCAAAGAGACAAAGAGAGTTCAACTATATAAACCCCTCTAACGCTTACAATAGGGAAATTTATGAAATGACTATAACTAAGCAAGCCTATAATGTACCAAATAAAGGAAAGAAGCCTAAACAAAATAAAGGCAACATCTACTACAGATTTCATATAATGAACGACCATCATACTGATAACCGCTGCCACTTGAACAAGGGAACTGAAAGATTACTACAAAAAGGATACTTAGGCACTTTTTAGAAAGGCAATGCGGTTACTCTAGCATAGAACTGGTTACCATATCCTCATGAAGACCTAGCGGGGAACCCAAATAACCTCATTGCTTCTACCCATAGAGGACCCTATCTTACATGCAAAAGAAAGAAGGCGCAGGAGAGATACATCCGAGAAGCCTGCACCGAGCATAGAATTTTATTTCATATCAAACATGATCCTACCTTAACATCACACTCACTCCAATAGACTCAACAAGGATTACTTTCCTACATCAAAATCCCATGGTGATAATTATATAAATCTCCAATTACACCATGAAGATTTTTTTATTGATGTAGGGAGTTCTACGAAAGTCATATACAAAGCTGCACACGACAAGATGGGACTCCCAACAAAGGATCTGAAGCCGAGCCTAGAACTAATATATGGCTTCAACAACATGGCGATTGTTCCAGTGGGTATTACTCGACTCTTTATTACAATAGGAACAACGTCTCTACATCAATCCTTTGATGCAAGTTTTCTATTTATAGGTCAACAATCCCCATACAATACTTTCTTGGGAAGATTTATGATAATGGAGCTTGGAGTGATAGTCTCCCAAGAGGACATTCTCATGAAGCTCTAAACCCCAACAGGAGTAGGTAGTGTAAGAGGAGCAATTGTCCGCTAGGGAACTGTACAATTTAACTTTGAATCAAAAATTGTTCAAAGTTATATTGCCATCTCTTCTAATTTGTGTAAAAATGAAAAAATAATTAATAAGCCAGTTTGAAGAACTACACCGGAACTGGGTTTTAAGGCATATACTGAAACGTGTCAATTTACAATCACAATATCTACGAGAAAGGAAAAAGGAGATTATATATACATGGTAAGAATGGATGAACATAGTTCAGCATTTACGCTGTACTTATTTGACAATTTCCAAGATCAGGAAAGCACGGCTTCATCAAAGCCATTTGAGGTAGAAGATGAAATATATCCACGATTGGTAATGAATGAAAAAAGACCTAAAACTAGTGGATGACCTGGAAGATGTTCAAATAGAACCCACGGATCATACCAAAATTATGAAAATTGGAAAAAAATCCAAGCAGCGAACTACGTGCAGAATTAATTGAATTTCTAAAGGAATCCTCTGATGTTTTTGCTTGTGCTCGCCCAGATGTGATAGGAAAAGATCTAGTCATAATTTATGATGCTCTCAACAAAGACCCGGATGTAGACCTCATAAGACAAAACCATGCACCTTATATCAGGAAAGTTATAATGAAATTTATAAAGAAGTTAAAAAGATAGAAAACAGATTCATCCAGGAAGTATATTATCTAAAATGGGTAGCAAATCCAGTTCTGGTAAAGAAATTCAATAAAAGTGGAGAACTTGCATAGACATTACAAACCTCAACAAAACTTGCCCCAAGGACAGCTTTCCCTTGCCCAAAATTAACTAGATAGTCAGTGCAACTAGCGGACATGAACTGCTAACGATCGCGGATGCCTATTCGGGTTACAACCAGATATCTATGTTCGAGCTAGACTAAGAACACACTAGTTTCATCGCTGACAAGGGACTATACTGCAACGAAGTGTTGCCTTTTGGATTAAAAAATATATGGGCAACATACCAAAGGCTAGTTAATATGATGTTTGTTGATCAAGTTGAGGAGAATGTCAAAGTCTATGTTGATGATATGCTTGTAAAGTACAAAGCGTCTTTAAACCATATGAAAGATTTGGAAGGGACTTTCACAACATTAAGGCACCATGGAATGAAGCTGAATCCTTTAAAATGTACCTTCGCAATCAGGAAAGATTTTAGGGTACATTGTGAGTGCAAGATAAATGTTGGCCAATCTAGAAATGAGCGATGCCATAAAGAAAATGGAAATCTTAAAAAAGGACCAAAGATGTCGTATGCTTGAATGAGAAGGTAGCGGCCTTGAGCATATTTATTTCTAAAGCCATTGATAAATGCATTCCATTCTTCGATCAAACAAAGACGGGGAGAAACTTCATATTTGGATGGAAGAATGTAAACTGGCATTCAAAGTAGGATCACTTGCCAACCCACTTGTACTCTCAAAGCCAATCCTAGGTGAGGACTTATTTGTGTACTTAATCGTAACTAATCAGGCTATGAGTGCAACAATTGTACGGGAGGAGGAGGGGTGCAAAAGCCAATATATTTCACCAGCAAGTGTTTTTCAAGGGCATAACTAAACTACTCCCCCAAAGAGAAGGTAACTTATAATTTCTTCTCACAGCCAAGATGCTGCGGCCATATTTTCAAGCACATCCGATCAGGGTGTTGACAGTCAAACCATTAAAATAATATTACAAAGACCTGAAACATCTGGTTGTTTATTAAAGTGGGTCATCAATCTAAGCTGGTACGATATCTTCCATGGCCCATACAACGCGAACAAAAGCTAAGCCTTAGCCACTTTCATAGTAGAACGTACAACACCTATAGCACAACAAAGAGAAGAAGCAAAAGAGCCTTCACGGTTGTGGAAACTCTATGTTGATGGCGCTTCAAACGAAAAAGGGAAAGGTATTGGATATATACTCATCATACCAGATTGACAAAGGCTATACTGTGCAGTTTAACTAGAATTCAAACAACGAACAGTGTTGTAGAATATGAAGCACTAATTGCTAGACTCAGAATGGTGTAGCTAATGAAAGTATTCCATATTAAATTTCATAATGATTCGCAACTTTTCGTAAATCAAGTGTAGGGAAATTATCAAATTAAAGAACCAACTCTTGCTAAGTATGTAAAACCATCCAAAGAATTACAGGTCCAGTTTGAATAGTTCGATATAGAGTAGTTTCCTAAGGAGGAAAACTCTTCAACGGACTCTATAGCCAAACCAATAAGTACAAAAGTTGCATGAGAATGAAGGCAATACATGTGGTACACTTAACTAAACCTAGTATTTCCAAAATAAACCAGATTTCAATGCTAACATGAGCTCAGCATGCAAGGGCTCAAAATGTGGTAAATTAAAATAGGATTGATGACATTCAAGATAATCATGCCCCCTCGACGATATAACAAGAAGATGTGAAATGTTGGAAGACACATTTGAAAGGAATTCTATTGGCAGACAAAAATGCATCAAGGTAAATTAGAGACCAAACTCCTTATTTTACATTTTTTTATGGAATACTTCACAGGAGAGGATACTTGGCCCTTTCCTAAGATGTATCATTCAAAGATGAGGGGAGCAGAGTCATGGGAGAAGTATATGGGATGTAATACATGATCAATCAAGAGGGAGAAAAGCTAGCAAAGAAAATATTAAGATAACGTTACTTTAGTTAATCGTGTCAAGTGACGCCCGAGAGTTCATTCGTAGATGCGACACATGCCATTATCCCGTGGTTACCATCACAAAAGCTTACTCTTATAGCCATCCTATAGTCGTTCGACATCTATAGAATTGATTTGATAGGCCCACTCCGGATGTTCAAGGAAGAAGCTGCAACGACTCGCTTTTTCGACCACCAAATGCCGACAATAAAACATCCATGGTGTTCATGCGTCGAGCACCCAAGCGTCGAAAAGACGAATTGTTAGGGTAAAATAAAAAATGAAATAGAACAAGAAAGAAGGAACATATATCAGAATCTCACAATGAAACGATCGTATGTAATATCGAAAGATAGTATGAACTATCATCCTAAGATACAAAGTTTTTCGGAGTTACAGTAATCAATCGTTACAGTTATAACAACCTATTCTAAAAATGTGATGATTCACACAAAGTAATGCTGCAGAAATAAATACTATGATAGGTAGAACTCCAACTCTTCTCCAAAATCTCCAAAGTATCTAAAGCTAAATCTGGAAACATATACAGGGCTAACCCGTGCATTAAGAAAATAACATCCTAAGCAGTCCGGTAAACCAACGTGAGAGACTCAAGAAATAAGAGTGACAAGTAATAGTAACCATTGAGACCATACAGATTCCCGTAATGGTATTTCCTCAAAGAAAACAACCATTCATTAGGTTTAATATATAGTGATATGATAGATAATGTCTAGGGTGTAGCACACAAGTCATATCAAATAGTTGTTGTGTGAACGCCACAATAATACTAGGTATACAATCAATAACACTAAGGCATTTTCGCATAGGTATGAGGATTTCCGTGAAGCTCTCCTCGGATCTAGCTGAATTTGAACTCCATGACCAGGGTCAAAAGCATCCTTCCAAGTGTCATATATCTCTTGATGGGATATAGTCTAAGATAAACATAACTGGCCCAACGATGAACTGCATGGTACCAAGTACAACATATCGATAAGCATACTCTAGATCTGGAATTGATATACCCTTATGGGTAAGTTAAACCCAAGATTATGCACCCTACTCTATTTTTTAGTCATTTCTGATGTCAAGGCTACGTTCGACATCTTTCACATGAGTTTTCATCACTCGATCAACACATGAATCCCCAACTGTATTCCTTTATCTTGAAAAGATCACGAATCACTACATGGATTCGAGCATCTTGAATAGATCTCGAACCTCCACATAGATTCCCTGCATTATCTTATGACGAATGCTAATGTTGTCCTTTTCCTTGGAGTATTCCTCAAGATAGACAGTCACACATGATAGCATCGTTTGAAATGTTAACGTTGATTTTCCCTTGGACTTAATCTTAGGATAGTCAGCTTAACTCTATAACATTCCACTTTAAAACCGATTCCAAAAAACAGAACTCGTATACTAGTTTTGAAGTGGTATTCGATAAATAAAATACTTACCGGTCCCAGTCTCTTCAAAACCAATTGATGAATTTTTCGGTTAACTCAATCTCGGTTCTTTTAGAAGTAAGCGAAAACAAGAGACGTTTCAGACCAGTACTTCTTCTCAGGGTTTCTTATTAGTATGAAACTACGAAGCCTTTCGATAACTTCTTAAGTCATATTAGATCAATTTCGATAGTTGATAAATCGACTATCAAGTACAAGAAAGATGTTTCTAAATGGAAACCAAGTTTCATTTACTTTCCATAAACGAATAAACACTCAAAACACTGTCATCATCCAAAGCACAATCAAACCATACAAAGTATGATTAAGTTACTTAAGAACCCTTATCCCCTTCCATTTAATTAATCATGCTTATTAATTAAGACTTGAACTTCATTTACCTAACAAACTTCTACTTTTTCTATCTTTTTTCAAAAGATTCCATCACTTATTATTTCCTTCAAAATATCCATTTTAAGGATCTAAGTACTTTCACAAATCCATTCAAAAGGTTTAGGACTAATGTTAATTAAACATTATCGCTACAAACCAAAACCTTTTTGTAACAACCCGAGGTTTTGTAACATTGATTATCGTCAAATGACGACTAAATTGGTTGTTAATTTCTATTGGGATTTTATCGGATGGAAGTTCTCTTAAAAATTTGGTAAGGGTTTGTGGGCTTTATATTGAATATTGGACCACGTTTCTTTGTGGTGTTGTGATACTTATCAAGGCCGATAACCGTTCCACTATCTCCTTTCACTTTTCATTTACAAAGCCCTAAACCTAACAAACGAAAATGGAGGCTTGCGCTCATTTTCCTTTGCTGCAATTAGGGCTTCGTGATTTTTCGAATCAGCGTCTCTCGAGATGAATTCGGCTGCGATTGGATTGTTGTGCTCTTCGGTGTAAAGGTGAGTGAATTATCACTCACATCTAGTTCATTCTTAGGTCGTTCGACTCTATTTCGATGTTGATGATTTGTATCTGTCTTGGTTTGTCTTCTTGTTTTATACGGCTCGATGATTTTGCTGTGATGTTTTGGGTTGTTCGACTTTGGCCATCCTTCGGCCACTTGACTTTGTTAAAACTTGTACCTTGGTTATTTTGTTTCTCTGTCATTTTTAATTCGATTGCCAAGGCGTCGAGTTTTTTCGTTGCCTTCGGCTTCGACCTGATTTTGAGATGGAAAGAATAAGTATTGGTTTTGTTCGACTTTTGTTTGCTGTTTACTCGAGTCAGTGGCATTTTTGTTGCATTTAGGCTTGCTGTCTGGTCATCATTGTATGAGGTCACTGCCCTTGTATTCTGTTACTTACGGTGTGCTAACCTTAGTTCTGTTTGTATATGATCTTGTTGAAGACCAGTTTCATTGAATTTGAACATGAAGTTGTGTTGTCCACTGCTCGTACGCACTTATGTTGTTGGATTTGATCATTTGTCTGATGTATTTGGGTGTACTTGCTGTTGCATATGGCCATGGCTATGTTACACCTATGCTTTTTAAAATCCCTTATACAATTGCTGTTTGGACCCGTTTGTACTTGTGCACATCCTCTGTTGTTTGGTGATATCAAAGTTGATATGATATTTGTTGCTGCATATTTCTTAGTTTTTGGAAGTGAACTTGTTTCTTGAGCTTGAGCATTTGTAATGCAGTTTGCATTTTTGATGTTGCCATGTTGCAACAGTTTTGGTGCTGTGTAGTACCACCGTTGCCTCTGATTCATTACATATTGTTTCTCCCCCTTTGCATTTGCAGATTTTAATTGGTGCATAATTGCATCTGTACTATCCAATGAGCTTGTTTTGGTATGGTCAGTGATATACTATTGTTTTGGTGGTTGCATTTTGTGTTGTAGTTGCAGTTTTTATTTTGTGCACTGTTTGGTCTGATGCTCCAAGTGCCACCTCTGATCAGTTGCATTTTTCCAAACTATGGCTTGACTGCTCTGGTTCATCTTGTGATCTTGTGGTGGCTGCAGTTTTGTTGCAGTTTTGCCCTTGTATCACTTGATGGCATTTGGTTCATTTCACATGTACACCTTGTGCATGTCATATTGCTATCTGCTTGATATACCCGCCTTTGTTAGAACCGTTGCATTGATATTACTGCAGAATTATGCAGTAGCCTTGCGTGTGCAATTATGTTTTGTGATGACACTGACCAGTCGAGTTTGAGTCGTATAACTCAAACTTGATCTCGAGTTGGTACTAGTTGTTTTTGCTTCGCTGAGCTTTTGTGTAATTCATGCTGTAGTGGCGAGGCGGTACACGCGTGCGTGTTCTGCAGCCACACAGAATTGACATTTTGAATTGATATTTCAATTACTTGAATTGTTTTGTCCAATTCAATATTTTGAAATTGTATTTTGATTTGGTTTGATTTGATCATTCGGTTGTTGTCTAATTATCTATTTGATAATTAGATTATGGGTTTCTAATTATTTGTTTAATAATTAGATGTTGTTGTTAATTGTCGTTTAGGCAATCCTGTCGTTTTCTAAATTATCTTCATTGATAATCCTTTCATTTATCTTCGTTGATAATTTGAATTTGCGGATTTGTTGTTTAACACTGTTACGTGTTATATTTACCATTATCCGATTCCTTATTAAAGGATTGGATAGACGAGATTTATTGTGACTGTCATCTATTTTTTATTTAATTATTATTGCCTCTGTGCATTAATAACTGAGTTTGAATTAGACTGACCCGTGTATTATTTTCTTTTGAATTTAATACTCGAGTCAGACCAAGTTATTTCAGGTTGTTGATATCTTGCTTTGGGTTGCTGCTAGAGCTATGAAGTCTCTTTGTATCTTTTGGAGTAGTTGTTGTCGTAGTATAGGATGATATGTATTCATGTATATTAGTTATAACAATGTACTTGTATATATAACATCCTAAGTCGACAATTATAGTTGTATCATATGTATTGTATCACATGTATTGTAACTGACATCAGTTATATATATATGAGACTTTTTATTATCTGTGTTCCGCATTTGGCTTGCCTGTGTTATTATTATATATATTGTCCTAAACTATTATGAGCCATCGCGGTTCGTTTTATACTGGAATTGGGTATGTCGATGGGAGTAAATAAATAAGAGATGAAAAATAAAAATATATACCACTCCTATAGAGGTAACCAATACTAGTGTAAGGCCTAACTACGGATGGCCGCTTCTATCCAACCTTAT
Organism: Allium cepa; assembly: GCA_030765085.1. NCBI lineage: Eukaryota > Viridiplantae > Streptophyta > Magnoliopsida > Asparagales > Amaryllidaceae > Allium > Allium cepa. Next base: position 950,174,807 of record CM060928.1, on the reverse strand, counting down.
TCTTCGTAATAACAGACAGTGTTTCTTTTAATACTCTTTGTTATTGTAAGCATAGAGGTGGGGCATCACAGTTCGTATCAGAGCGAGGGGTTTATGGACATAATATAAAACATAACTTAGATGGAACATATGTTACAACTATTTTTTGATGTTTTATTTGTGCTTTGAGTCAAAACTAAAGTTTTGAAATTATGATGATTGAGTAATTTGTGTTCTATTTATCAGAGTGCGCAGCGGAAACAGTGGGACTGTCTTTGCTGAGATGTACAGCTGATAACCCATTTGATTTAAAAATCAAAGTATGAAATTGAAATAATTTCATTTGTTGTTCACATAGATGTATTTATTTTGATTTCTTTGAAAATTTCGAATCCGATTGAGGGTCCGAAGCGATTGCAGTTATGTGATTTTATTGAGATTTTTGATGTTTTGGATTATCTTCATTGAAGATATATTCGAGTGATTTCTTTGTTAATCTTGTAGTGTACGTGCAAATTTTGAGTTGCACGTTACTGCATTAATTTTACGTTGAACCGGTGTTTGGTCTTAAACGTATTATGTTGCCGTTATCTTATTAACGGGGTTTTTACACGCGTTCTAGATTTTTGAAGCACAGCGTTTTGTTGACATTTTTGATGAATGAAAATTCTCTGGTGTTATATTTCGATGCGAATTATTTGATGAGATTTTGACCTATAAAAATTACTATCGCTTTGACTTCAGTAACCATCAAATTTAAAGTGAATTTTCAAGCGGTTATCCCGCAATGCTGATTTTGAGATCCGTTTTTACGGTGTTTTGAGAAATACAATTTCCTTATCGAATTTGCTACAAATGTTGCTGTTCTAATCACGTATTTTAAAAATCGTTTTAAAATAAAATTGTTTTTCAAAATTTCTACAGTTTGCGCTTTCAAAAGAACGAGGAAGCGATTTAAACTCTTCAGCAAAATTGAGGACTATGAACCCTTACTTTTACTGATTCGCTTAATTCCGGACTTGTCCGTTTGAGAACGTAAAATGTTATTTATTTAAATTACACAATTTTGCACTTTCAAAGAAACGATGAATAGAATTAAACGATTAAGTAAAACTCGTGGTATGGGACATGTGCGTTTGCTATTTTGATTAATTCCGGACTCGTTAATTGAAATATTTGCCGGTCGATGATTCTGATGATTTTGTGTGCTTTCGAGCCACTATGTTGGACCTTCGGGTCATATGTTGGACCTTCGGGTCATATGATGGACCTTCGGGTCAATACCAATACTAGACCTTCAGGTCATTTGTTGGACATTCGGGTCATTTGTTGGACCTTCGGATCATTTGTTGGGCGCCAAAAATATAGTACTTGGTAGGCTTCAACCATATGAGATGCACGTGCGGCGTAGCTAAAACTCGCCATCTGATGGGATCGATCCAACCTTTTAGATTTTCTAGTCATCTTAATTGATTTCTAGATATTTGTTGTTTCTAATTATCGTTTTTGATAATCGGATATTTGTTGTTTCTGATTATAGTTTTTGATAATCAGATGTTTGTTATTTCTGATTATCATTTTTGATAATCGGATTTTGTTGTTTCTGATTATTGTTTTTGATAATCGGATGTTTGTTGTTTTTGATTATCGTTTTTGATAATCAGATATTTGTTGTTTCTGATTATCGTTTCTATAATCGGATATTTGTTGTTTCTGAATATCGTTTTTGATAATCGGATATTTGTTGTTTCTGATTATCGTTTTTGATAATCGGATATTTGTTGTTTCTGATTATCGTTTTTGGTAATCGGATATTTGTTGTTTCTGATTATTTATTGTTTTTGATTATCTTTTTTAATATTCGGACATATGTTGTTTCTGATTATCGTTTTAAATAATCAGATATTTGTTGTTTCTGATTATCGTTTTTGATAATCGGATATTTGTTGTTTCTGATTATCGTTTTTGGTAATCGGATAGTTGTTGTTTCTGATTATCGTTTTTGGTAATCGGATATTTGTTGTTTCTGATTATCGTTTTTGGTAATCGGATATTTGTTGTTTCTGATTATCGTTTTTGATAATCAGATATTTGTTGTTTCTGATTATTGTTTTTGATAACCGGATATTTGTTGTTTCTGATTATCGTTTTTGGTAATTGGATATTTGTTGATTTGAGGTTTCTGATTATCGTTTTTGATGATTAGATATTTGTTGATTTGAGATGTCTGATTATCGTTTTTGATAATTAGATATTTGTTGATTTGAGATTTCTGATTATCGTTTTTGATAACTAGATATTTGCGGTTTTGCGATATGTGATTTGTGTTTTCTAATTATCTTTGTCGATAATTCGATTTTGCTGTTTTCTAATTATCATATCGATAATTAGATATTGCTGTTTTGTGATTTCTATATTATAATTATCTAATTGATAATTAAACATTGATGATAATTGTATTTATTCAGTTTCGTTGTTTTCTGATTATCTATTTGATGATTGGATTTTTTTGAGAATTTGTGAATTTCTTTTATGAAATTAAAAGATTTCTTTGGTGTTTATATTCTCGACTTTTATTTTTCTAGCTTAACCAGTTTATGTTAGAATAATAATTGTTATTGATAACTTTAATAATGAAAATTGCGGGGACGCAATTTTTATAAGGAAGGGAGTCTGTAACAACCCGGGGTTTTGTAACGTTGATTATCGTCAAATGACGACTAAATTGGTTGTTAAATTGCTATTGGGATTTTATCAGATGGAAGTTCTCTTAAAAATTTGTTAAGGGTTTTTGGGCTTTATATTGAATATTGGGCCACGTTACTTTATGGTGTTGTGATACTTATCAAGGCCGATAACCGTTCCACTATCTCCATTCACTTTTCATTTACAAAGCCCTAAACCTAACAAACGAAAATGGCGGCTTGCACTCATTTTCCTTTGCGTGCAATTAGGGCTTCGTGATTTTTCGAATTAGCGTCTCCCGAGATGAATTCGGCTGCGGTTGGATCGTTGTGCTCTTCGGTGTAAAGGTGAGTGAATTATCACTCACATCTAGTTCATTCTTAGGTCGTTCGACACTGTTTTGATGTTGATGATTGTATCTGTCTTGGTTCGTCTTCTTGTTTTACACGGCTCGATGATTTTGCTGTGATGATTTTGGGTTGTTCGACTTTGGCCATCCTTCGGCCATTTGACTTTGTTAAAACTTGTACCTTGGTTATTTTGTTTCTCTGACATTTTTAATTCGATTGCCAAGGCGCCGAGTTTTTTTTCATTGCCTTCGGCTTTGATTTTGAGATGGAAAGAATAAGTATTGGTTTTGTTCGACTTTTGTTTGCTGTTTACTCGAGTCAGTGGCATTTTTGTTGCATTTAGGCTTGCTGTCTGGTCATCATTGTATGAGGTCACTGCCCTTGTATTCTGTTACTCGAATTGATATTTCAATTACTTGAATTGTTTTGTCCAATTCAATATTTTGAAATTGTATTTTGATTTGGTTTGATTTGATCATTCTGTTGTTGTCTAATTATCTATTTGATAATTAGATTATGAGTTTCTAATTATTTGTTTAATAATTAGATTTTGTTGTTAATTTCCCTTTAGGCAATCCTGTCATTTTCTAAATTATCTTCATTGATAATCCTTTCATTTATCTTCATTGATAATTTGAATTTGCGGATTTGTTGTTTAAAACTGTTACGTGTTATATTTACCGTTATCCAATTCCTTATTAAAGGATTGGATAGACGAGATTTGACCGCCATCTATTTGTTATTTAATTATTATTGCCTCTGTGCATTAATAACTGAGTTTGAATTAGGCTGACCCGTGTATTATTTTCTTTTGAATTTAATACTCGGGTCAGACCGAGTTATTTCAGGTTGTTGATGTCTTGCTTTGGGTTGCTGCTAGAGCTACGAAGTCTCTTTGTATCTTTTAGAGTAGTTGTTGTTGTAGTATAGGATGATATGTATTCATGTATATCAATTATAACAATGTACTTGTATATATAACATCCTAAGTCGACAGTTATAGTTGTATCATATGTATTGTGTCACATATATTGTAACTGACATCAGTTATATATATATGAGACTTTTTGTTATCTGTGTTTCGCATTTAGCTTATCTGTGTTATTATTATATATATTGTCCTAAACTATTATGAGCTATTGTAGTTTGTTTTATACTGGAATTGGGTATGTCGATGGGAGTAAATAAATAAGAGATGAAAAATAAAAATATATACCAATCCTATCGAGGTAACAAATACTAGTGTAAGGCCTAACTATGGATGGCCGCTCCTATCCAGCCTTATTCTTCGTAATAACAGACAGTATTTCTTTTAATACTCTTTGTTATTGTGAGCATAGAGGTGGGGCGTCACACTTTTCGCTTTTGCTTATCTTTAAATCATTCTTTTAAAAATCTATTTACATTTCATAAGTATAATCAAAATAGGTTAAAGACGAATATTACCGACACATTGTCACGACAAACCTAAACCATTCTCATACTTGTTGCTATCTTTACAAATATTTGTAAATTGTGGTTGGAGCGTTCCTTCGGTTTGTCCTGTTCTTGAACAAATTGTATGGACGAACGTTTAACATTGCATTTTTAAAATGCATGTACATTGAATTTTACGAACGTACATCTGTTTGGTGGTGTAGAAAATAACTCTCTTACACTTAACACCCTTCTCCGAGACGTATGAGCTCAAAGGTTGTATATTTGTGGAAATCAATGGTGTGTGATGGAATTGGCAATGTGACATGCAAAGTAAAATGTATTGTAAAAGGTAATCGTTACTTCGGGCCTCGTCACTTGGAAATGGCTTAAACATGGCATGCTGTAAGGCTATGTGGGTCGCAAACATTATGGTATGGTCATCGCCTTTATAGGTTACTCTACATGTGTCAAGTATGTTGTGTATGATATGGGATCCTGGATAGGTCGATTACGACCAAGGTGATGTCACATTTGGTTCTATCTGCCACTAGATGGGTATGTGGGTAGGCCAGTCTTACCAAGTACAGAGGTTTCAACAACTCGGTACATCCTTCTAGAGATTTATTGTACGAAAGGTAGTTCCTTACTTGCCATTGTATGAAAATCCACTATCCAATACGTGCATTCGGACTTGATTGTAGAACCTATTCCGCCATACTTTGTATGATGTATCTGATAGAGTTAGGGGCACGCCTTAGGAGAAATTATGTAATTTGTTACATATATCTAACTCGTTTACCAATCTTATTCGAAATAAAAGGTATTTTCTTCCTATTATATATTTTTATATAATGTGATTATATTAATTAATTAACTTAATTAAAAGTATATTTAATAGAAAAATCACAAATGGTGTATTTGTGATAGTAGTTACAAAGTGTTGTAACTATGAGTAATTCATCACAACGAAACAAATATACCATTTTGAATATTCCTAGTCAAGATGTATCGAGACCGGATATCGATGGATCCGTCGAGGCTGGAGTACGTAACGCTTTCCAAATGTTGGGCAGTCTCATGACTGTTGGGGGGCACCTAAGGGTTACGTACTAATAGTTATTGGATAACTATGGAACGACTCACTCGATAGTTTTCTGTTGGTTAATATAACTAAGGTCAAACAGAAAATATCGTTGTGGCTGATTTACACGGTTCTCTCGACTTGAGAATACTGTGGATCTTCAATATGAAAGCTCCACTTTGATTATAGCTAAATCATGGGATGACGTCCATCAAGTGACTATAGTTGGGTCGAGTGGAAGTATTGGAAGTGAAGCACTATTCGAGAGAGGATTCGTCTCCTCAGTTATATGCGGTTTGTATCACGGTCAACTCTTGTCAACTCAAAGTCAAAGTCTCTGGCCAGAGCATTTCGGATAATAATAATTGTTGTTGTTGAACCTAGGACTTTGTATTTAGACTATAAAGTTGATTGTGGATGAGGTTGGAACTTTGACCATAACCAAATTCCATAAGTCCAAAGTGATATAGTTTTGACGAAGAGGATTGGTGTAAACAAATATCACAATCGGGTAATGCTTATAAAGCTAAAATTAGATTTTACCGAAAAGTATTAAGCGATAAATTTGACCATAATGTCACACCACCTGCTAAGTGACATGTGAATATTAACATTAGAATAATTTGATGTTAATCACTAACCAAATTTACAACCAAGAGTTACACAGCCGAAATGATGAATTCCCTTAAGACCGAACGATTTAATTAGTTTATAATTATTATAAATTAATTAAATTAATTAATACTTATGAAATATTAATTATAAAATTTGAATACGATTTGAGAAATAAATAATGTTACATGTATTTATAACAGTTATAAATATATCGATCGATATACAATATCGACAAGCGATTAAATTAGATTTAATCGCATAGTATTTTGGCTTAGGCTCAAATGGGTTTAAGGCCCATCATTAGGGCTGCAAAATTTTGGTTTTGGGAAGGTCTAAGGGTGGCTAAAACATAGAGAATTGGCTTGGAAATAATGGGTCGAGATCAAGTGAGAATGGAAAAAAAGGTTATCCTCGTTTCCTTCTACATTGCTAGTTAAAACATAGCTCTCAGTTCACACCAAAACTCTCAAATATATTTCAAACTAAAATAATATTTTTTGATAGTTAGATATCGATGATTCCAGACTTGCAAACTGACAAATCAAGAACAGTAAAAGGAAGGGAAGTCATTGCTTCAACGTGGATTCAATGACATCATTAAGTTGGTAACTTAATTCATATTAAAATAATTAAACTATATTCTATAATCCTATAATAAACAATTTCATATCTATTTAAATATATTGCTACTATATGTTTAGTTAGGTGAGATTTTATAAGTAGATGTAGTTGTCACAAATCAGTTTAGTTATGTGCATGATTTGTTTATTATACTATTTGATTTTTATATAGACAAATGTTGTTTACTGTACAAAATCAATATTTGTCATTAATAATTGTTTTACATGTATTTATTAATAAATTCACACACACACACACACACATATATATATTAGTATATATTTCTCTCTCATAATAGCATATATGCATATATACGATATATATGTGATTTAAAAAAATTAGTGCACTTATTTGCATATTATATGAATTTACAATTTCGAAAATTAATTATCATACGTATATTCATATTTTTAAATTAACATTTATTGAATTTTTAAATTGTTTATTATATATAAAATAACTATTGCATTTAAAATTCAATTTTACATTTCTTTTAAAAATATTGTATCATTTCAGAAACTTATAGAAAAAATATAAAAAAATTCAATAAAGTTTATTATTTTTAATAATTAATATTATTTCGAAAAAACTTATGATTTATTAAAAATAATAATTTAATTGAAAAATTATTTAAATTTTTTTGTAAACTTTCATCCATGATCCTAGAATTTATGCAATTTAAAATTTTGAAATTTAATAATATATTATTTTGTATTAAATAATTATTGCCGAAATCAACGTATTTATTTTAAAAAATAATATTTCAACTTTGAAAAATCTCCATATTTTTAATAAGCTCTATTTTATAATCTTAGATTTTTAAAAATAGTAAAATTTGAATTTTCTTCAACAGATTAATTTATGTTAATTATTTGTGGATGAAAATGATATTTTATTCATGGTGTATACAAATTAAAATACTAAAATTATCATGTTTGCAAAACTAAGTTAATTTTGAATTATAAATATTTTTTAACAATTGTTCTCTTTCTTATATATATATATATATTATGTTCATATATTATATATAATATATTTATACATAAATATATATGTGTGTGTGTATATATATTGTAACACGTATACACGCACATATTTGAATAACATACATGACATACAAAATGAGTTAATATATATGTTGCGATGTAAATCCCAACATCTATATATGGACATATTATACCTTTCACGGATTATTATGTTACACATGCACTCACATATATATGTATATGTAGGGATGTCAATGGGGTGGGTTTGTGTGGGTTTTTTATGCCTCAGATCCTCCCCGACCCGGTGTTGGTCTGAACTTTCTCCCTGTACCCGAAACCTATGCGGGTCAGGGTAGACCCGCCCTACCTCAAGACCCGGTGATACTTTATATATTTATTCAAAATTATGTGTTAATATATGTATTTATTCATTATATTTGTATGAGGGATTTTCACTAAATGATACAATAAATATAGATATCGATGTGTCTACAATGATAAGTTAGATTATAAAAATGTGGCGTGTGATAATGGTTTAGGAAAAATATGTATATGTTATTATATAATTATTAGTGATACAACATAATACCATAAAATAATATAACTTATTGAATGGAACATTATATTATCCATGTTATAACCACTTATATATAGAAGGATCAACATGTCATCGCTGTAGCATTAAAGCGTTTCCATGCGATCGTAGTAGCGGGGGTCGGATCTAGGAGGTTCGGCCAAGCCCCAACCCGACCCTAGACCCAGAGATCTTTTGAGTGGGTCATGGGTCTACCCGCCCCGATGACCCAATGGGGCGAGTCCAAATGGGTAAAAACGGGGGCGGGTTTAGACCCTAGACCCGCCCCATTGCCATCCCTATGTATATGATACATTTATGTATAAAATAAATTAAATAAAATTAATTTCATATCTTATTATATTTGAATTTAAATAAAATAAATGATTTTAATTAAATGAAATTTAGAAATGTTCTAATTCAGTTAGACTTCATAGACCCAATAAAGATCCAATAGGGTAATTTTTTTGAAATTTACCCATAACTTCCGCTGCGGGCTGGTCCAGTTCCAACAGTATCTACCAACACTAGCGAGGATTTGCAGTTATGACTATCTTGGCTGGATTAGTATTTACTAGAACTTTGATGGAGGAATCTGTAATAATTGCATGTATTACTCATATCTATAATTAAATGTTGAATACAATATGAGATTCTATTTTGTTTATTTTCTATCTTTATTTTCTTTACCCCATGTTAATTTGCCTCTTCGGCACTTAGATTTGCGACACGTGAATACCAAGGAATTATTAATGTCGATTTTTGAGGATGGAGGAGGTGGGTCATCACAGATTCACAATAACTAGCATAATTGGAATATAAAAAGGAGTATAGCATTATATTCATATAAGGCTAGTTTAATTAACATTATTTATGTTATAACAATGAACATAGCATTTTTTCATATATAATGATAATTTAAATTATTGTTTCCTTATTTTTTCTTGTATTTTCCAAGTGATGGTTGATAGTGGTGTACTGTATCAACTAGGTCTATAGTGGAGTCATTGAAGTGACGAGGTAGGCGGTTTGATGCGACAACGAGATTTGGTAGCGACTAAGGTTTATGGTGATATAGGGTTTTCTGACATAGGAGATAACGATGGTAGGAAGTAAGGGATGACAAAGTCATGATATTGGATGACTTAGGTTGCGATAGTGTTCGTGTGATGGTGGTTGACGGTAGTGATGTGCGAAATGGTCGGGTATGAAGATGTGGGAGTATGAAGGCAAAGTGAAATTTAAGCATGAGAGGCAACGTAAATTCGAGCGAACAATTTATCTTCCTTCTAAATTTTAAAATTTATGGCCCAAATCTAGAAGTTTTCCTAATTTTCCCCTTTTCCTAATTCTTAAATAGACATTTTTGTATTGCTTTTTATTTGTTTAAAGAAAAATAAAAGTCTTGGTTGCTAAACCTTTTCCTACTTAAGATTGGATGGATCCAATAAAAGCACTTATACATAATAAGAAAATAAATGATGGATTTACAATAGTGGTGGTCAATAAGATAGATAAAATTCTCTTTCAACAGGACTGCAATACATACTCTTATTTTAAACAGCAAATTATATTAAGGCACCATTAATTACATTACCGGTACCATATTTCTTTTATAAAATATTAGACAAAAATGCCCATATTTAAGATAACAAAATAAAAGTCAATAATAAAGATTCACAAATTCACAGTATAATCAATAAATTTCATCCACAAAATAACTATAATTTCTATACATCACCAGGAGATTTAAATTTTAATTCCATTTAGGTACCAAATTCAATTTATACACTTTTAAGTTGTATTCATGTACAGTCAATTTTAAAAATATTCTACTCCAATTAAATATAAAATATAAAATATAAAATTATTGCTTAAATCAATATGATACGTAGTGTATTGAATTCTTCTATATCTTTTACTTAAATGAAGTCAAATTTAAATTTAACTTCAAAATTGAAATAATCTAACGTTTTAATATTCAAAAATTAAACTAAATTTTCTATATACAAATGATTAAATAGTTTGAATTCTATTTAAGGTATTTGAATTTGAAAATTGAGCTTTACAAAAGTGGATTTGAGAACCTTACTTTGATTAATGCATGGGAGAAAGAAAGTTGCTAAAATAACATAAGTTTTATTTTAGTTTAAATTAAAGGTAGTTTTGTAACCTTTGTGGCGTATATTAGGTAAAAAATGATTTATCTAAATTTAATAAAATTTTCCATATATGTATAGATTTTTATAGTGTATGAATGGAATATCCATTTTCAAGAACTCACACGAATAATGAAAAATGTCAAAAACCAACTTGCAATAACACTAGTTTCTTCGATTTTATTTTCCATTCACATAAATTTCAACTAAATGAAAAATAATTATGCAAAATAAAAATCAACCCTATGTTCTACGAATACTTACAGAAAAAATTGCAAATTTTAAAAAATATATATTATGTTTTGTTTTATTTTTACTATATAATAGTGATTCAGTGCAAATTTAAGTTGTGAAAAATCGAAAAAAAAGCCATCAAAAGAAATTGTGAACTCACCCCCTCGAAGAAGTGATCCCATCTGTGATAAGAACTCATGCACTACCAATTGCTCAAGAACGACGAATTAACAATAATGTTTGATTAAAAGGGAATGAATCCCAGTTAAATTAAAAAGGGTTCGACATTATTTTCCATAATATTTGATTATGTGTGAAGAATAATAAAATCTTTTTGTCAACCCTTTTTTGCGTAAGATTCTTTAAATCCAATGAAAAAAGAAAGATGTCCAAATAAGAGACCTAAAGATAAAAGAATTACTGTATCGATCAACAAGTGGAAGATGAAATCACTATAAGTGGTTTATTACCAATTGTTAATTAAAAACCTAATTCTCTATTAATAGTTGGAATAGAAACACAATCTTTTTACCCGACCATAAAGTTCCATAATTACTGTCATAAACGAATAAGAGGTAAGAAGTTCAAATCTCACCTTGAAAAAAATTAACATTTATCTTCAAATGAAAATTTGAAACATAAACAAGCTTACAAATTCAAATCTCACTCCAAAAAAAATGTATAATTTTTTAATATTTTTCAATTTATTTTTGAGGATCGAGGATGTATTAATGTCGATTTACTATATTACCGCAATCATAACCGTAATCAAATTAACAAATGATACAATGCATTAAAACAGCGCTGGTAAATTTTTTCAAATTTTTTGCATTAAAATCATTATAAGAAACATGACAATTTCCGAAGGCTCAAAACCGTCGATGACCCGGAAGCCATTAGAAATTGACGCCGCAATCAAATCCATCGCTAGACAGAATTTTCGGCGGCTTCCGACAGCACCTGTCGTCATTTTTCTGACGACAGACAATCATGGTTAGCACCAAAAGCCATTGGAAGCCACATTTTTTGTCCGCTGCAAGCCATTGGAATTTTTTAGTCTACAGGCAGTTAGGAGCCGTCGGAATAGCTGCTTCTGTTTTTCAGTTTTCCTGCTGCATTTTCTCCTTTCATCCACAATCCATAAACACAATATATTCCTTCCAACAACTATATATCCAATTGATACATTTAATATGAAATCAAACCATGCAAACATAATCAAAATACATAAAGAAATAAATCAAGCATAATTCATATAAAATCAACCAAACTTCGCTACCATAATTTACATACATCTCATTGTATAATATACACATCAATCCTTCATCAACTCCTCACCATCAACTTCCAAATGTCAAAATCACTACCATCAAATGTATCATCAAACAATATAAATAACATTTCAAATCCAACTCTACAAACTCAATGTATCATCAAAATTTAATAAATAATGACGCAAAACGAAAAAACATACCTATCACTTTAGTCAATCATCTCCAGAGCCTCCCGAACAAACTGAGGATGGAAAGTGACCACCATACTGTTGCATATACTCAACAATACACTAGGCTAACAGCTGTGTCATCTCAATGGCCTAGTGACGGTTCTGCTCTTCCAGCTGCACCACCCTAGCTCTCAACACTTTGATCTTTACTAGATCGATCTCAACTCTGACCGTTTGGCCGGCTCTCCTCTATTTGCTGGCCTGCAATACTTATTTAATTTAGTCTATAATTTTACTATCAAAGCTACAGCATTATGTGTTAATTGTTATATCTATAAACTTATTATTGAAACTAAAGCGATATGAAGTTCTTTAGAACTAAAAGATTACTAAATTGTTATATCTTAATATATTATTCATTACCACTTGATTGCCAAAGCCGTAATGCCTGTTACGTGACGGTGGATCCACTACTGACTCAAAAATGACATCCTTCTCATCACTCGTCAGCTGCTTTCGACCAGTATCCTCCAGGAGTTTCTAGCGTTGTTCCATAAAACTTGCCTGAATGAACAAATAAAAATGAAGTTAAAATTTGGTAGCGTGATATCTTAATTCATTACACTTTCACAATTAAAACAATTACTAATAGTACATAGACTAAAATATGCTTATGTAGCTCTTTCTCGATTTATCGTCATGCCATGTATATAAAACTGTCCCGTTTGGATTTACATGCTCAATGGCATGAGTACGGGTAAATACATCCACATACGACACGGGACCCTACGCCTCAGCTTCCTAAAATTGATTATTATATACTGTTATTTTATATTCAAAATTATATAGCATGATAACTATTTACAATTCATATTTAATAAATTTACCAACTCTTGGCAATATTGCTGAAACGACTTTCACCCTCCTCGACGAGGAAGGATTTTTGTTCCTATTTGCAAAGTTTCTTTCCAACTCTGCCTGTAAATTTAAATTTAATACATTATTTACTTACCAAATATTTTTTGATATTTACGTATCAATCAAATAATTAATAAAAGTTTAGTACACTAACCTTCACCTCGTCACTATCCCAATTTGCCAGCTACCCTTCCCACACACTCGCCCCCATCCAGTTTGGCTTCTACCCTTTATGCTTCACCGCCGACAGGGAATCCCTGTAGTTCTTCCTCATCTTCTGCATCCAGTAAAGTCGTACCAACTGCATGCCATTTGATTGTACGTCCACTGCGGCCTGCATTTCATGATAAACAAACGACCAACAAGCTGTCATCCTACTATTGTACGAATCTCTCGAAAATGATAGAACTACAACTGACAACTGTAGGTCAAACCCCTTGTTAAATATGATACAGATTAGTATATCATACACAAAATTTCTAAGATGCTGAAAAAAGTTTGATACTTACTCTTCCGCTCCAGATACTAGACACATAGTGGGACGTTGTAGCGGTTGTAATGGACCGCTGCCATCGCCTCCTTAAGAATGGGAAGAACTCCTCCTTTTGGACGACATGGCACCTGTCACAAACATATCATTTTAAAAGAGAACAATAACATAATAATTAAATATATTTTGTAGTTCAATGACATAAATGAGATAAAGTACATAAAGTGAAAAGCATACTTGATTCAAATTGGGTCTCATATTCTGGCGATAAGCAGAATACATTGCATTTTTAACATAAATTGCTAAATAAATGACAAAAATGGTAATGATATAAATGATGAAAATGATAATAAGAAAATTCGGTTTCATAAATGAAATAAATTACATAACTAGCAAAATAAATCTCATCAATTACACAAATTACAAAATACATAAGAATTCAACATAGTATTTATGTCAATCATCATCGTTTTCTGATTTAGATTTGGTCTCATATTCTGTGTTATTTTCCTCCCTACTCTTGAATGCTTCTACAATATGTTTGATTCATCGTTCACAGGTCCAAAATCAGTACGATCGTCTATTATTATTATTTTATTGTTTTGCTCAAGATCTGCCTGATAAGCTTGTTCGTTTGGATTATTATTCCCATCAAACGTAAATCTTGCCTTTGTTTTAAAAATTGCTGAACAGTCTGCTTTATCACTTTTTAGAGATGGATTATGAGCGTAATAAACTTGCAATACTTGTTTGGCTGGTACAAAAGGATCATACTTGTGATAATACGATGTGTGGTCTATTTCAAGAAGATTATAATCCTTGTCTACATTAATTCCAAAACCTGGAACATTGCTAAACCAATTGCATCTAAACAGGAACACCTCCTCCGCAGGTCATGAGAAATATGTCAGTTGCAAAATTTGTGTTGAAACGTAACAAAAATCATTTATGTGATTTTCCGAATCATCACTACCTTTAAAAAATATACCTGTATTACTAGTTAATTTTTCTGCACCGTGTTCTTTGGTGTTAAATTTATATTCATTGACGAAATATATTAGATATGTCCTGATATTTCTTTTTGGTCTTAGCGCAAGATGTTTCAACCCTTCATCAACCACACAATTTCTCAGTTCATAAACATACATTGAAAACCAATCAGATAATTCTTTACTGAGACCTTCATGTGGATGTTCATTTTCATAAATACTGCATATATGAATAAAATATTGCATTAAATTCTACACGTGCATGCATTATGGAAATAAATAAATCATAAACTATTATTTTAGACTACCCAACAAATGGTGCAACCTCAGCACAATTAAGAAGAATATAAGTGTGCTACATGAAAATCTCCATCGTCTAACCATACTTCTACATATTTTTCAAAAGGTCGGCCATGTTTTCTGAAAATAGATAACATTGTTTGAGAGGACTCTTGTTTATCGCCTTCATCATTACGAGGAACACTTTCAAATGATATGTTTCCATGGTCAATTAAATGGTGAGAGAAAAAGAATGGAGCTTCTTCTTCGATATAAAATTTACATATCGAACCTTCAACTTGTGCTTTTTGCCTCATTTTAGTCTTCAGATGATTCAAGTATCCACGCAAAATTAATTTACATTAACTTTAACTTTCGAATGTCATTAAATTAATAGGTAACGTATTACATACCTCCCAAATGGATATATCCATCCATATTGCACAGGACCTCGAAGTCGTGCTTCAGATGAGAGATGAACAGGTAAATGCTCCATTACATTAAAAAAACTTGGAGGAAATTTTTTCTCTCCAATTTGCAGAGAAGTATAGGAATATCTTCTTCAATTTTACGTAAACATTGCACTTTTAAAGTAGTCGGACAAAGCTCTTTGTAAAACAGAATAAGCTCCGTTGTTACCTTCCAAACTTTTAAGGGCAATATTTCTTTGAATAGAATAGGTAATAAATTTTTCATCATTATGTGACAGTTGTGGCTTTTCATTCCAATCAATCTACCATTTTTAAAGTCAATACATCTACGAAGATTTGATGAAATCTCATCAGGAAATCTTAATCGTTCCATCCATTTTAACACAACTTAAACTTGATTATCATCTAACTCATAACATGTTTTGGGTTTTTTTACTATCATTTGGTTTCATATGAAGCTCAGGACGTTTGCATAAATTTTGTATATTGCGTCTTGATTTTAAATCATCCTTAGTCTTCCCTTTGACATTCAAGATTGTATTAAAAACATTGTCAAAGACATTTTTCTCGTTGTGCATCACATCAATATTATAACGAAGTAGAAGATCTTTCCAATAAGGCAACTCGCAAAATATACTTTGTTTGCACCAATTTTGAATAGTCGATTTGCCTGCAATTTCTGTTTGCACTCTAGTTTCATATATCTTTGGATAGTCCTTTACAAGTCCGTATATGTCTTTGCTTGATCATATCATTGGTGATTGTCTGGTTTCTACTCTATTAGCTAAAAAGTTTTTCCTGTTTCCTCTGAAAGGATGATTGACATGGAGAAAACGTCGATGGTAGTCAAAGCATGAAATTTTCGTACCATTCGATAAAGAAAATGCCCGTGTATCTTCCATGCAATAAGGACATTCTAGATGATCGAATATACTCCATCCTTAAAGCATTGCATAGGCAATAAAATCACTTATTGTTCACAACAAAGAAGCAAACATACAAAACAAATTTTTCTTTGAAACATTGTATGTTTCTACTCCTTCGTTCTACAGTGTTTTTAACTCCTCAATCGATAGTTGTAAATAAAAATCAATTTCTTATGTCGGATCGTCGGGGCCAGGAACGACAATAGTAAGAAACGTATATTGCGTTTTCATACACATCCATGGAGGTAAATTATAAGGTGTGATGATAATGGACTAAGATGAATATTTAACACCAAATTGAGAAAATGGTGAAAAACCATCCTACATAATCCAAGTCTAACATTACGACTCTCTGCTGGAAAATTGGGATAAGTTTTGTCGAAATGCTTCCATGCTTCTCCATCGACTAGATGTGTCAACGTGTCTTCTTTCTGTGTTCTCACACTATATCATCTAATATGCGATGCAGTTACAGAAGATGCATATAATCTTTGAAGCCAAGGAGTGATGGGCAAATAATGCATACGTTTGTATGGAACTTCATTTCTCTTGGTTTGTACCTTTCCTCATTACATATTCTACACTTCTTAAGAGTGATGTCCTCTTTCCAAAACAACATGCATCTATTTTCTGATAAGGTAAACCAAAAACAGATATAAGTTTTTTAAATTCATATTAAATTATCGGACGACTTATGTCTTTTTGCACCTTGTACAATGGCTATAAATCCGGCTTCGGTGATGTTGTATTTTGACTTCATCGCAATGTATTCTACGGTTACTGTGATGACCCGCCCTTCTACTACCAGAAAGACGTATCATCATTAAGAAAGAAAGGGATAGAAATAGAAAAGAAAGAGAAGGAAAGAACAACAATCACGGAATCTCACAGCGGAATGGAATAAAATATAATACATCACATAACAATTACATAGTTTACATATATCAGAGTTATACAATATTATACACTTGACCCTTTTATATACATCGGTCATTACATACATCTCAAATACAACATACTCTAACTAACACAGCGGAACTAGATAGCTATCTACAACGCTGAAGCCTCCTGCTCCATTGCTCCTCCAGAATTCGTCAAAGCTAACCTGAATCCCTTGACTACCCGTAAAAATTTGGGTACCCGAGAGTTTATGAAAAACAAAAATAAACTCCGGGTTAGACATGGGTCTGGTATGAGTAAACGGTTTAAATTGTTTAACTATGAAAAACATTTGAAAATAAAGGTATCACGTAAGACTTCCCACAAATAAATACGGGTAAGTTTTTACCTTATGCTAACCAAAACATTTCATAGGAAATTTTGTGATATTATAATAGTGTCTAGGGTTTTCAAGTAAATAGAAAATAGCCGAAATTGTTACATCTATTAAATTCCAGCTACTAGCCACAAAAGTGGGTAATACAATCAAAATCGTGGGCACTTATTGGAAAATGGATTCCATACAATGGCAGGGCTACTGGGGTACCGCCCGTCACAGTATGGGGCCTAGATCACCGTACCGAGGATTACTCCCTTCATCCCCTGCAACACAAGGCCGGAACCATTCCTTACTGAACAGTTCCGAACAAGATAAACCCCGTGGTTGGCGCACCCAACCACCCACTAAGCCGAATAAAAAGGGACATCTAGACAGGGGAAATATCTTGTCCTGCTTGGGCATGACCCACCTAACCTTGCTGCATCTCCCATGTTTTAGCAATTCCCGGTTGATGAGGCTTGAGGCTACGATTACCTTTAGAGAACAAATTTCTTAGAATGCTCATCGCCCGCCTGACGATGTGTTGAAAGCATTCAATCCATACAAGTTCGTTCCGGGTTCGAACGAAACCGAAGGCATTATCTCGTTACACTCATTTTGGAATCACCCTCAGAGTTAACGACGACAACCCTTGCATTCTGAATCTTCATCTTCACATCAGATTAACGACCTAACGTTAATTTGGATCGATTTGGTTTTCGGATGTCCCAAATGTGGAAACCCGATCCCGGTCTCATCGAAATCCAAAACGTGTCTTTTAGGGCCAAATTGTTTTAAAGTTATAAAATAACAATGTAATTATCCATATGCACACAGATAGATAACTCACAATATCACAATAGAACATCATCATCATAAACAGGTAATTATCATCACAACAGATAATCCATATTATTATCATACTACCATCAAGCATACATTTAATACAACATCATTTATCTTATGCTAGGAATTTCAAACCATTCAGAGTAAATAACATCATCCATCCGTATATAAGCAATCATATCAGCTATAATTAATTTAAAATGAATTAAATTAGTCACTTGCATCTTTAATTAATTTAAAGTAAATTAAATTAACTACTACATTACCATAATCTTGCTTATATAACTATTGACCAATTATCAATCAGTTAATAAATTAATCACACTTTGATTAATTAACATTTAATTTTATGCAAGTAATTATCTTTTAATTATTTTCCAAACTAATTATCTTATCCAAATATAGAAACTAACCTTCAATTTTATACATTACATTACTTCTTAATTTTACCAATTAATTATTCTTTAATCTTTCATTATTAAATTTCATTATTTAACGATTGCTAATTACATTTCATTTCATTATCCTATATTAAATGAATTACCGTAAGTAATTAAATCTTCAATTAAACTATATTTATTAATCATCCCTGATTAATACTGTTCGGTAATCAACCTTCTTCAATTACTCTTATCACATCACTTAAATTCTCCTCAACTGATTTCCTTTAATCAATTCCTTGATTAAATTACACAAAGTAATTATACTCAAATTACTTTCATTATTAAATCATCCTCATTCAATTATATCCAGTCATTATCATTAATTACTTAATTAGCTTTTCCTTAATCATTAGTTGCAAACCTTAATTATAAATCAAATAACTTGATTATCAAATTTTTAATTGTTGATTACTTCATTAATCATTTCTTAATTCTTATTTAAATCTCTTGATTAATAAACTATTAATTGTTCATTAATCTACCTAAATAGTTAATTACAAATTAACTTATTTCTTAATTATTATTCGATCTGTAATTATGATTTTAAATATCATTCTTAATTACTTATAAAATTGTTAGTAAATTACTATTGATCTTAATTAACATTTGAAAGAATTTTCTTAAAGTTTAAATTCTTAAATGTTGATTAACTTTAATCTTTACTCAAATCAATTGCTTAATTAAAATAAAGTGCTAAATGCAATTTGTTAAGTATCTACTAAATGACTGGAGCTTGTATTTAAGTTTTAATTTAAAACTGTTAAAACTCTATTAAGTTTTACAACGCTTTCGATTTGTTTTGAAAGTGATTTACTTAATTTCCTAATTTTAAAACATGCTGAAGTAGAAACTACTAACTCGAGTTTTTCCCCCCTGAGTTTACTCGAGTACTCACCGAGTTCCACTCCCCTTTCCCCGTGTTTTACCCTGAAACATCGTCTTCTTCCTTCACTCTCTTTTTTTTTTCAGTTAAGTTTTGTTTGAACTAAGAAATAAATTAACACAGCAGGTTCAAAATTCACGCATCAGACTCGATTCCTACCCGAAGCATTCCATCCCAAAACTCGCGCACAACTCGAGACCACGAACTGACACAACGCTGCCTTCCACCTCCACGCTGTGCACGTGCACGGCGCCTCAGCCACGTTACGGCGACCTGCACCTCCCTCGGCAAGACCCAAATTGCCAGCACTCCATGAAAACAAATTCGCATCACCCAAAAATGCAACAAATCAAAATACAGCTGATCGTTCGAACCTTGAAACAAAACCCATCACCCAAAGCCCCTTAGCCACCGCCGCACTTACCATCAGAAACCCCCAAAATCCTACCACACCACGACAACATGCTAAGCCAACATTTCCCAAAGATTCGTGCAACTCGATCGCTTATAGGCGACGTACGAGCCTTGCTACAGATGTTACCATAAAACTTAGAACGAACCCTAAAATGAGATCGTGCTCGAAATTTACGCATTAGAAAAATAAATTGATATTTTTCTCAGGATCAGGGTAGTTAATACTACCCTTTAACCAAGTTTTAACATCTTAATCAAAATATATTTTCTGAATTTGGGAAAAATTCGTTTCTTGTTCACAAACGAACTGCTCTTTGGATACAAAACTAAAAAGCTTCATTTTGGTTTTAAAAATCATAAATTTTAGTGATGCTTCAAAATATAAACTTGAACTAAAGTTTATAACAATCAAGCTTTATTCATTTATCACTTAGTTGCATGTAACTAAGTTTACAGTGTACATTTTCTAACAAACAGGTTTTGATCAGTTTTTACATCTTGATTTAGGTGTATCATCTTGTTAAATTGAAAAACTTAAGCTTTACATCAATTTGGTAAGTAAAATTTTGAGTTTGTAGAAAAACTTCAACACTGAAACCAATCACAGAGAAGATTCAAAGCATACAAAGTTAACCATCACATATGCAAACAATAGTATCAGTAAATTCTTAACTGTCTTCAATTGAACTTAAAACTTTATATTTTAATGTTTACTCACCTGGAAAGCCCTTTTGAACAGAGAACACTACTTATTCTCTTTTGGAAGCCTGAAATTTAGAATTGTTCTTGCATCTGTTTTAAAACCTGGATTTACTTGCTTTTTTTTTTCTTCTTCTTTCTGATTTACTCTTTATATTTTTTTTCAAGTATACTATGTTACTGATCAAATAAAGGATGTATACACATATATAAAGAAGATAAGAATATGCATGGAGAAGGTCTTGACCTGGTAAGGTGTTACCTGCTACTGTTCCATTCTTGTTTTATCAGGCAAGCTTCTCTTTTTTTTATTTATTTATTTATACTGATATGATTCTGAATTCGGCTGAGATGCTAAATCATTAAATGCTATGTACTATTTGCCTACACTTAATCTTATAAATACATAGATTTTTTTATAGTTTGCTTAGCATAATTATTTGCAGGTTTCATAAATATCAAGCCTGTTATACTTTATTGTTTTTATATGTTTAACTCACTGCTATATCAATCCTGTTAATTAGATTTCATTTCTGTGAAATAGGATTTGCATAACACAAATAGACACAAAGATGTGCTCGAATCAGAGGAGCATTAAATGTTGTTGCTTCACCTGTTAACATAATTATAATTATGTAGTACAGTTAAACAAATTGTATGCATGTGTATGGGATTATATTCTTCAGTAGGTAGCTTGCATAAAAAGACAAGTTATTATAATGTTTATATTTCAATCTTCCTTAGTTAGTCAAGTTTTTTTTTTCTTTTCATGTTTACAGATATTTGTATCAAAGCAATATGTCAGGTTGTGTTTACACTTTATAAATAAGGATCATACCCCTTTGCAACATTTGTTTTATTATTTTATATCCTATGTTTAAATTTATATGTGAAGATATGGTGTAAAACTTAATCATGTTTTATGAATTGCTTACTTGAAAAATAAATATGTTTGGGTCAGATGTAATTTTACTTTGGTTTGCTTGTAAAAATAAATTGTTTTATTGTTTCTAACTTGAAAAATTAATATACAATATAGTTGTTGTCAATTTGTATATGAAAATATTTTGTTTAGTTAACTTCTAATTTATATAAGTTATACATGATAGTTAAAGTTTGGTTTTACATTGTATTTGATTTCATTTTACTTTACTTTGAATCTTATACTTTGTTCTTATTTTAGATTGTTAAATTATGTTGTATAAAGTCTTAACCGATTAATCCTTATTTTAAATTTTACATTAGTACTTTATATTTAACTGTCAATACTCAAGTTATATTTCAAAATAAATTTTCTTACTTATATTTGCATTCATTTTCATTTGTACTTTGCTATCACTTATTTAAATTAAGTTATAAACACATATTTGATTTATGTTCTACATTTATATTTTATTTTGTTAGAATTAGATTTTAAATTTTAAATATTATCATCCATAATATATTTCCAAATGTAAACAAGGTACAATATTTTAATTTAGTTACATAAGGTCAATATTATTAAAAGGTTCTATTTAAATTTCCAAAATCAAATTCCCTTTTAAAATACAAATTTACATAAACAATTGGCAATTATTCCAAAATCATATTCATTTGAAAATAATTAGTTCATATTTTAATAAATCAGATTAAATATTTATTAAAATAAACAGGGTCAAAATTCAGGGTCGTTACATTCCTCCCCCCTTAAAAGAATTTAGCCCCCGAAATTTAAAACAAAGATAATTTAAAAGATGTTATACTAACCATTCACACATACATATCATTCATACAATAGCAAACAATCAAACAGTTTATCCTAACAAGCAACACTAGCTATTAGAACACAAATTCGGATAAACTTCCCTAGAACAATCCAGAGTCTTCCAGGTGCAATCACTGAGATTCTCGCTCCACTGCACTCAACAAGCTTCACTACTTACTCCCGAGTTGCCTCTCAGTTGATCAACAATCTGAACAGGATTCCTAACTACAGTCAAAATCCGCTTGACTTCCAAATCTCCCTGTACTACTAGTTCTACAAATAATGATGGATCCTAAACAAAATTCCAAGATGAGATGCATGGGATACATTATGAATTCCAGACTTCAGTTCTGGCAATTCAATCCTATAAGATACAACTCTAATCCAAGTTGAATTTTATATACATATATAACTCAAGGTCTCAGCCTCCCATTCATTTTAATTCACAATCAAATTTATTAATTTACCATCCAACTTTATTTGACCAATTCTAATTTCATTTACATACTTAATTTGCCAATTCATTTCATCTTAGTTTATTTCCACTTCCAATTTAATATTTGATTTTATCACAAAAATCACTTCATTATAGTTCTTGAGTTTATTTCTAGTTTGTAATTCTGATTTGGATGTCTATTTCATTTCCTAAGTACAAAATAATTTTATTTATTCACAACACTACATCCAGTTACTCTTAAACACATTCATTTTCACTTTAAATTTCAAATCTTATCTGTATCAAACAAGTATACTTTTTATTTCCAATATTTAAATTCCTTTGATAAGCCATCAGAGTTTATTTATCCAAATTTAATTTCTTATTCAACTATTCTATTTGAATAAAGATTTTATTTCATTCATCTTAAATCATCAATCAAGCTTTCACTAAATAAACTCTCACTTCCCTTGTAGCTATGCTTCTATAAAGTTTAATATTTGGTTAGTTTACTTGTTTAATTTCATACTTAAATTATTTCCAACTTATTTGATACTCACAAGATCAAATTCCATTTATTATCTCATAATCAAACCTCTATTTAACCAATTTAAATCCCATTAACCTATTCAATCAACCAATTTATTCCAAATTAGTACACTTCCATTTATTTTATTTTGATTAATTCCAAGGCCATATTTATTCCATCCATACTTGAATTGGATTTTATCTTCCAAAAATCATCTTATTATTTTATCAGCGTTCAATTTTATTTTATAATTCAATTTTGGATTTTTATTTTATTTTAACTCAAGATTGAACACTTATCCATAGCCAAAAATATTCTAAATCTATGTGTTGCTAATTTCTCTTACAAGTTACCGGAACCTATTTATTCCAATTCAATTCCATTTCAACTTACTTTTATTTATTTAAGTAAGAATTCAATTTATCAGCATCTAAATCTCAACTGAATTCTATTCCAATCTTAAATTTAAATCCAATTATTATTAAGCTTAAGTTAACCTCAACCAAAATTTTATTTCCAATAAATTTCCCAATCCAATTCATTTACATTGTAAATTTGATGTACTTTATCAATTTATTCATATCCTTATTATTATTATGTTTTTAATCATTAGTTTAATCCCAAAATTAAATTAAACTTCCAACTTAATTCAAAATAAATCCTCATTTTTAACTTCATTTTTAAATTTTAATTCCAGATTAAATCTCTTACTTCCTTTGGTTACGCAGGCCATTGTAAAAATTTTATAATCTCATTTGTCTATTAACACTATCATTCAAATACTATAATTATATATGTATATGTATAACTTGCAATTTTTTTATATAAAAATATATTTTGGATGAAATTATTTAATCCACCCACCTTGGAAACAATATCATGTCGAATTGTTTTATTCAAGTGTTTAGAAACCCCTTCGGTACAGTTGTGCAGACTACACTGACAAAGGTTCATATACCACTCAATAAATCAATCAACATAATATAAAATCATTTTATATTCACTAACAAGTACGCACTCATATCTATTATTACGCTCAGACTCATCCTAGAGCACTACTAATTCTAACTCTCATGAGAAATCTCCACCAGAGCCAAGATTCTGGCTTAACCTTTCAGCTCTGATACCAACTATGACGACCCGCCCTTCTACTACCAGAAAGACGTATCATCATTAAGAAAGAAAGGGATAGAAATAGAAAAGAAAGAGAAGGAAAGAACAACAATCATGGAATCTCACAGCGGAATGGAATAAAATATAATACATCACATAACAATTACATAGTTTACATATATCAGAGTTATACAATATTATACACTTGACCCTTTTATATACATCAGTCATTACATACATCTCAAATACAACATACTCTAACTAAACCAGCGGAACTAGATAGTTATCTACAACGCTGAAGCCTCCTGCTCCATTGCTCCTCCAGAATTCGTCAAAGCTAACCTAAATCCCTTGACTACCCATAAAAATTTGGGTACCCGAGAGTTTATGAAAAACAAAAATAAACTCCGGGTCAGACATGGGTCTGGTATGAGTAAACGGTTTAAATTGTTTAACTTTGAAAAACATTTGAAAATAAAGGTATCACGTAAGACTTCCCACAAATAAATACAGGTAAGTTTTTACCTTACGCTAACCAAAACATTTCATAGGAAATTCTGTGATATTATAATAGTATCTAGGGTTTTCAAGTAAATAGAAAATAGCCGAAATTGTTACATCTATTAAATTCCAGCTACTAGCCACAAAAGTGGGTAATACAATCAAAACCGTGGGCACTTATTGGAAAATGGATTCCATACAATGGCAGGGCTACTAGGGTACCGCCCGTCACAGTACGGGGCCTAGATCACCGTACCGAGGATTACTCCCTTCATCCCCTGCAACACAAGGCCGGAACCATTCCTTACTGAACAGTTCCGAACAAGATAAACCCCATGGTTGGCGCGCCCAACCACCCACTAAGCCGAATAAAAAGGGACATCTAGACAGGGGAAATATCTTGTCCTTCTTGGGCATGACCCACCTAACCTTGCTGCATCTCCCCTGTTTTAGCCATTCCCGGTTGATGAGGCTTGAGGCTACGATTACCTTTAGAGAACAAATTTCTTAGAATGCTCATCGCCCGCCTGACGATGTGTTGAAAGCATTCAATCCATACAAGTTCATTCCGGATTCGAACGAAGCCGAAGGCATTATCTCGTTACACTCATTTTGGAATCACCCTCAGAGTTAACGACGACAACTCTTGCATTCTAAATCTTCATCTTCACATCAGATTAACGACCTAACGTTAATTTGGATCGATGTGGTTTTCGGATGTCCCAAATGTGGAAACCCGATCCCGGTCTCATCGAAATCCAAAACGTGTCTTTTAAGGCCAAGTTGTTTTAAAGTTATAAAATAACAATGTAATTATCCATATGCACACAGGTAGATAACTCACAATATCACAATAGAACATCATCATCATAAACAGGTAATTATCATCACAACAGATAATCCATATTATTATCATACTACCATCAAGCATACATTTAATACAGCATCATTTATCTTATGCTAGGAATTTCAAACCATTCAGAGTAAACAACATCATCCATCCATATATAAGCAATCATATCAGCTATAATTAATTTAAAATGAATTAAATTAATCACTTGCATCTTTAATTAATTTAAAGTAAATTAAATTAACTACTACATTACCATAATCTTGCTTATATAACTATTGACCAATTATCAATCAGTTAATAAATTAATCACACTTTGATTAATTAACATTTAATTTTATGCAAGTAATTATCTTTTAATTATTTTCCAAACTAATTATCTTATCCAAATATAGAAACTAACCTTCAATTTTATACGTTACAATACTTCTTAATTTTACCAGTTAATTATTCTTTAATCTTTCATTATTAAATTTCATTATTTAACGATTGCTAATTACATTTCATTTCATTATCCTATATTAAATGAATTACCGTAAGTAATTAAATCTTCAATTAAACTTTATTTATTAATCATCCCTGATTAATACTATTCAGTAATCAACCTTCTTCAATTACTCTTATCACATCACTTAAATTCTCCTCAACTGATTTCCTTTAATCAATTCCTTGATTAAATTACACAAAGTAATTATACTCAAATTACTTTCATTATTAAATCATCCTCATTCAATTATATCCAGTCATTATCATTAATTACTTAATTAGCTTTTCCTTAATCATTAGTTGCAAACCTTAATTATAAATCAAATAACTTGATTATCAAATTTTTAATTGTTGATTACTTCATTAATCATTTCTTAATTCTTATTTAAATCTCTTGATTAATAAACTATTAATTGTCCATTAATCTACCTAAATAGTTAATTACAAATTAACTTATTTCTTAATTATTATTCGATCTCTAATTATGATTTTAAAGTATCATTCTTAATTACTTATAAAATTGTTAGTAAATTACTATTGATCTTAATTAACATTTGAAAGAATTTTCTTAAAGTTTAAATTCTTAAATGTTGATTAACTTTAATCTTTACTCAAATCAATTGCTTAATTAAAATAAAGTGCTAAATGCAATTTGTTAAGTACCTACTAAATGACTGGAGCTTGTATTTAAGTTTTAATTTAAAACTGTTAAAACTCTATTAAGTTTTACAACGCTTTCGATTTGTTTTGAAAGTGATTTACTTAATTTCCTAATTTTAAAACATGCTGAAGTAGAAACTACTAACTCGAGTTTTTCCCCCCTGAGTTTACTCGAGTACTCACCGAGTTCCACTCCCCTTTCCCCGTGTTTTACCCTGAAACATCGTCTTCTTCCTTCACTCTCTTTTTTTTTCAGTTAAGTTTTGTTTGGACTAAGAAATAAATAAACACAGCAGGTTCAAAATTCACGCATCAGACTCGATTCCTACCCGAAGCATTCCATCCCAAAACTCGCGCACAACTCGAGACCACGAACTGACACAACGCTGCCTTCCACCTCCACGCTGTGCACGTGCACGGCGCCTCAGCCACGTTACAGCGACCTGCACCTCCCTCGGCAAGACCCAAATTGCCAGCACTCCATGAAAACAAATTCGCATCACCCAAAAATGCAACAAATCAAAATACAGCTGATCGTTCGAACCTTGAAACAAAACCCATCACCCAAAGCCCCTTAGCCACCGCCGCACTTACCATCAGAAACCCCCAAAATCCT
Organism: Allium cepa; assembly: GCA_030765085.1. Taxonomy (NCBI): domain Eukaryota; kingdom Viridiplantae; phylum Streptophyta; class Magnoliopsida; order Asparagales; family Amaryllidaceae; genus Allium; species Allium cepa. Next base: position 950,147,149 of record CM060928.1, on the reverse strand, counting down.
ACCACACCACGACAACATGCTAAGCCAACATTTCCCAAAGATTCGTGCAACTCGATCGCTTATAGGCGACGTACGAGCCTTGCTACAGATGTTACCATAAAACTTAGAACGAACCCTAAAATGAGACCGTGCTCGAAATTTACGCATTAGAAAAATAAATTGATATTTTTCTCAGGATCAGGGTAGTTAATACTACCCTTTAACCAAGTTTTAACATCTTAATCAAAATATATTTTCTGAATTTGGGAAAAATTCGTTTCTTGTTCACAAACGAACTGCTCTTTGGATACAAAACTAAAAAGCTTCATTTTGGTTTTAAAAATCATAAATTTTAGTGATACTTCAAAATATAAACTTGAACTAAAGTTTTATAACAATCAAGCTTTATTCATTTATCACTTAGTTGCCTGTAACTAAGTTTACAGTGTACATTTTCTAACAAACAGGTTTTGATCAGTTTTTACATCTAGATTTAGGTGTATCATCTTGTTAAATTGAAAAACTTAAGCTTTACATCAATTTGGTAAGTAAAATTTTGAGTTTGTAGAAAAACTTCAACACTGAAACCAATCACAGAGAAGATTCAAAGCATACAGAGTTAACCATCACATATGCAAACAATAGTATCAGTAAATTCTTAACTGTCTTCAATTGAACTTAAAACTTTATATTTTAATGTTTACTCACCTGGAAAGCCCTTTTGAACAGAGAACACTACTTATTCTCTTTTGGAAGCCTGAAATTTAGAATTGTTCTTGCATCTGTTTTAAAACCTGGATTTACTTGCTTTTTTTTTTCTTCTTCTTTCTGATTTACTCTTTATATTTTTTTTGAAGTATACTATGTTACTGATAAAATAAAGGATGTATACACATATATAAAGAAGATAAGAATATGCATGGAGAAGGTTTTGACCTGGTAAGGTGTTACCTGCTACTGTTCCATTCTTGTTTTATCAGGCAAGCTTCTCTTTTTTATTTATTTATTTATACCGATATGATTCTGAATTCGGCTGAGATGCTAAATCATTAAATGCTATGTACTATTTGCCTACACTTAATCTTATAAATACATAGATTTTTTTATAGTTTGCTTAGCATAATTATTTGCAGGTTTCATAAATATCAAGCCTGTTATACTTTATTGTTTTTATATGTTTAACTCACTGCTATATCAATCCTGTTAATTAGATTTCATTTCTGTGAAATAGGATTTGCATAACACAAATAGACACAAAGATGTGCTCGAATCAGAGGAGCATTAAATGTTGTTGCTTCACCTGTTAACATAATTATAATTATGTAGTACAGTTAAACAAATTGTATGCATGTGTATGGGATTATATTCTTCAGTAGGTAGCTTGCATAAAAAGACAAGTTATTATAATGTTTATATTTCAATCTTCCTTAGTTAGTCAAGTTTTTTTTTCTTTTCATGTTTACAGATATTTGTATCAAAGCAATATGTCAGGTTGTGTTTACACTTTATAAATGAGGATCATACCCCTTTGCAACATTTGTTTTATTATTTTATATCCTATGTTTAAATTTATATGTGAAGATATGGTGTAAAACTTAATCATGTTTTATGAATTGCTTACTTGAAAAATAAATATGTTTGGGTCAGATGTAATTTTACTTTGGTTTGCTTGTAAAAATAAATTGTTTTATTGTTTCTAACTTGAAAAATTAATATACAATATAGTTGTTGTCAATTTGTATATGAAAATATTTTGTTTAGTTAACTTCTAATTTATATAAGTTATACATGATAGTTAAAGTTTGGTTTTACATTGTATTTGATTTCATTTTACTTTACTTTGAATCTTATACTTTGTTCTTATTTTAGATTGTTAAATTATGTTGTATAAAGTCTTAACTGATTAATCCTTATTTTAAATTTTACATTAGTACTTTATATTTAACTGTCAATACTCAAGTTATATTTTAAAATAAATTTTCTTACTTATATTTGCATTCATTTTCATTTGTACTTTGCTATCACTTATTTAAATTAAGTTATAAACACATATTTGATTTATGTTCTACATTTATATTTTATTTTGTTAGAATTAGATTTTAAATTTTAAATATTATCATCCATAATATATTTCCAAATGTAAACAAGGTACAATATTTTAATTTAGTTACATAAGGTCAATATTATTAAAAGGTTCTATTTAAATTTCCAAAATCAAATTCCCTTTTAAAATACAAATTTACATAAACAATTGGCAATTATTCCAAAATCATATTCATTTGAAAATAATTAGTTCATATTTTAATAAATCAGATTAAATATTTATTAAAATAAACAGGGTCAAAATTCAGGGTCGTTACAGTTACAAATAGCTAGGTGCCGCTTTTACATCATCGCAAAGAGGTTTCTTAGCAGCATCCAGTAAATCATAAAGAAATTTGCTTCAATATTTGGTTCTTCAACATTTTCATTGTCGTCGTTAACTTCAACCGTAGGGAACATTGATCGTGCTGTATCTTCAACCGTATTTTCTATACGGTTCGCCATAACAATTTCATTACCAGCAATCTCTAATTCAGGCACTGCAGAAGTATTTGCTACAACTTCTCCACGACGATTCCAAACATAATACTCTGGCACGAAACCGTTTTTGCACAAACGGACTTTTACAATATCGAGTAACAAATACTTCAAATGTTTACATCTATTACACGAACAACGAACTTCAACATCATTTCGGTTATTACCTAAAGCAAATTCAACAAATTATACTATTATAAAAATCTTCTTTTATTGAGCCTCTCAATCCTCTTCTTTGATACATCCATCTTTCTAATCAACAAAATAATCGATCACGTTTTCTATTTGAAAAAATATGTCACAAATTCAAAAATAAATATTGGTCATTTTGCGAATTCACATTTTATTTTTTGATGTATCGATACAAAAATATATATATACATCAATTTTGTCCCACTAAAGAATACAATATAGAAATGCTGGTTTATGGTTATCTTTTTTCCTGGTCAGCCATCTTACTTCCCATTACAAGCACAGTAAACACTCACATTTCGTATATTGTTTCGTTTTAAACGATTCAAAAAAATTTCGGCAACACTTTCCTTTTGTTTCCTGCATTGTACACAAATGCGTGTACGTAGGAAACAAAGAAGAAAAGTGACGGTGAAATTTTATGAACCGTTTGAAATAAAATAATGTACAAAATGTAATTGTTTGCTGTGTTTATAATTTATCCAATATAGAGATAAATCCAATAAGTACTGTACTAGATGAATATGGATGGCCGTTTTGTGACAAAAATGAATATTTATATAATGATCATGTACAACACTTGTCGAATGGGGCCAAAAAATCTCTAAGTGACGTAAAAAAAGTAGTTTATAAAAAACAAATATTTAATAATTTTACATATTTCAAAAACTATTAATTTGCCACATTTATTCCACGTATTTTATCAGATAATGCTGCTTTTGTATCGTTGTCATTTTCCAATACAGTGAACTTTTTTTAGACTCGTGCATTCATTTTTGTTATACAAGCCAAGATGTTATGCAACTCATGTCTTATTCCAATTAACACAATACAATGGTATAAACAACAAATATATAATGGTTTACACATACACACACAGTTACAAATTATACATACTCTTTAAAATTTCATGATAACGTATGCAATAGGTATATCATGCAATACTACAAACTATTATTAGGCTATTGAAAACAATTACAATCACTAATTTGTCCTTGTTTATCCAATTTTGCAAATCTATATTCAGGGTAAAAATTAGATTTTTGACGAAAATAAGAGATTATACCTGAGACTGAGAGTAATAGGATTTGATTAGGTAGCCGTAGAGGATCCGAAAGCTTGAAATCGGAGATTGGAAGCTTGGATGAGGGATTTGGGGGGTTCAATGGGTTTTTTTGTGCTCGAAAATGAGGAAAAAGAGGCTCGGCTGGAGCCTGTAATTTGCGAATTTTCGATGGCTTCCGACGGCCCGTTGGAAATCGGCCGTCGGAAGCCGTCACTGCGCCCTATCGATATTTTAGCCTTTTCTAGTAGTGAATGGTGCTGGTAAAAAAAATTAAAAAATTTTGCTGCTTAATTTTGCATTAAAACGGTGCTGGTGGGATACAGATGAAGAAACAAGGAACTGATAACAATATCACCAGTACATCAGACAAATAAGGCGACGAGATATACAAGAAACATGCCTCAACATGAAGTGTGGTAGCTTTAGTTTTGCATGGCTGTAATCGCTGCTTATACAATGAGAGCAACAATCAATAATGCCTCACCAAGTGCCCTCGTAGCAGAGGAGATAACAGGAGGTGGTGAGGATGAAAACAAGAAAAAGTAAACTCAAAACGCATCCCATGATGTGTCTTGTATGCAAATCATCATGCCATTAAATGGCATTTAGGTTTGTGAAAAGCATTGGTTCTTGTTTTCATGGCGATACAAAAAATATGATGGTTGAATTTCTACATCTATACCTAGAGCTTTAACTTCTCTTTTGCTTCTTTTTTAGATTATCTAAAACAAAAGCAAAAATTGGATCGCATATTCCTGTAAGCATCTTTATATTATACTTGTGTCAAAATCTGATAAATGGTATTTCTTAGTTGCAATGTCAATTGTGCTTTGAATTAAAACCTGAGAAGCAAACTGTAATGGGAGAGATTTATGTAAACACTGAACGCTACCAATAAATGATTGCCAATTAGGTAGCAAAGCACTTTCATATGTTAGATGGGCATTTTAGGGCATGGTCTTTGGATAAAGGGTGGCAAAAAAAATTGATAGAACACCACAACTTCGATGCACTAAAGCTACTCTTGGTTCAATTAAAGTATGAGCACACTTCTCAAAAAACACATTTGAAAATTCTTATAGACTTTTACAAATATTTTCAACTGCCACTTTTGTTTGCATTGCTAATACCACCAAAGTAACAATCCTTGGAACAAATAAATTATACTTGGCTATCACAAAATCAAAATCAGGTATAAAGACCGGTGATCATCATGACAACATTTGCCCAATGTAAGTTTGACCTTGGTCTTGAATAAACAAAATGAAAACATAACTATTTACAAGATAGCCACTTGGGTGCATGTAGATGCAATAAAAAATCAAGTTTCAGGTTTGCCCATGCCACATTTAGCATGTTACTTGAGATTATCAATTCCTAAGGTATGATTAAAAAATGGTTTCATAAAAATTCAAAAGTTAAGAGTGTAATCGGATATTTATATACATTGACAAATAACATTGATTGAATACATTTTATTACTGTAATCATACATTTTTAATACTGTGTGCGCGTGCACATGTGTTACAGTATACATTAAAACATGTGGCTATCAAAAGAGGTTGATTAAAATTATTTAAAAAAACAAAAACAAAAATCAGGCTTTTCATCATTTAATAATTTTCATACCAGACCATATATGGAGGGAATGACTAGTGAAATATAATGAAACACGTTGCATTATTTAGACAAATATATAAAAGTATAGTAGATGATAAAATTCTGGTAGGCGAATAATTATTTTTCATATTTAATAATTTATTATAGTTAATTGTTAATAATTAGTAAATTATAGTTAATATTTACCAATTCATTTAATAATTAATAAATATAATTAACAATTAATAATTAATACTAAATAATTAATAGTTAATATTAAATCATGACTATTAAATAATTAATAATTAATTTTAATATTTAATTAATTTACGATTAAAAAAAATAACATTTTAGGAACTAACATTTTATAATTTATTATTTAGTGTTCAATAATTAATAATTATAATTGATAATTATATTTAACATTTAACGAAGTTCAAAAAAATTAAATTTTCTAAAAATAAATTTTAAAATGTTCATTAGATTCAAAATTAAAATAAACTTAAAACTTTAACTAAATTCTATACTTCATAAAGTATTCGAAATTTCAGAAAATTCCGAAATGTTTAAAAAAAATCAAAATTTGTAAACAAAAATATAAATATTCTATTGCAAATTATTACTTCATCCAAAGGTTTTTTTTGAAACCATCTTATTTGATGAGTTGAACTATATACACTCGAGTGCATCCTTCATATTACTCAAATTTCGAATGATTGTACATTGCCGATCGAAAATATAAAAAAAATTACACATATCCATCGATCTATTGACTGAAACTTCCAAGCAAAATGGATTTGACACGGAAGTGTATTTAGCTCCACCCTATTTAATATATAATAGTTTATTTTTTGATTTAAATAATAAACATTTTGGTTCTAAAACAAAATTTCCCTCCACTTCAAACTTTTGGCTTGAATTTTTTTCCCTCCACGCCTTATCTATTGGTTCCTATAACCATCTCAAAATGAAACTCTCTTCACGTCTATCCTTACTATCTTTATCCGATCATTAGTTCCCACACCGTCCCCAATTTTAATTACCTTGCCCTAGGCTAGCCCTAATTCCCAATACTTGATTCTAATATTCCTTCGCTCCCCTCGCTCTTCGATTTCTCCACCCTAACTTTGAATTCTTCCATGTTTGTTCAACGCAATTGCCTAATTCCTTTTCGACGTCGTCTAAAATTTCAATCTACTTACTACGATTAACCATTTGTCGCACATGTCAAGTCCTTCGTCATATTATGAGTTGAGAATAAAACCCAGAGACCGAAAGAGGGAACAAAATCAAAAGTGGTATGCTGCTGCTTCTTTTCACTCCTTTTTTTCCATGCTGATTGTTGAGCTGAGATAGTAATGATGAACTGAATCTCTTTTGGTTTTGTTCCAAATCAAAGTTTAAATTGAAATCGCAACTGGTTATGGTAAGTCAGTTTTTTTGTTCTGAAATAAGATCATACAACTTCCATGGGTTGCAATCCAATCTAACTCTTGCTGATTTCTAGAAGCAAATTTTGACTGCTTATTTATATCAAACGCTGGTTTATTACTTTTTGTTGGTATTTCTTCTCTGTGCAAGTCACTAAAAGTGTTTAGGCCCTTTCATAATGAAAAATAATACTATACAGTAATGAAATTGTACTTGTTTTGTTTGAAGTATGGTGCTTATGTTGTAATTTTGTTCGTATCTCAATTGACAATGAAAATTGGTTAGCATATGCATACCGTTCTTTTTGCACTGCAAATATAATCATGACAGTTTCTTGAATGCACCCATAAATGCAATTTGATATCCTCACATACATGCAGGTTTTATGAATATAGTATAAAGGGGATGACTTATTGGGCTTTGAACATGGTGGATTGTGTCATGTTAAGCAAGATGGAATGTAGTATGCAGTGCTAAGGATAAGTGGATAGGCCAGCATATTACTTTTTGCTAGAAGTTTTCCACCATATATATAGATATGTAGTTGGATTTACCATGATGTTAACCCTGCCTCGGTTCATAGACTACTGACCCAAGTGATGCCGACCTAAGGCGTGAAGGGATGTCGATCTAACAAGGCATAACAATCTAAAAGCTAACAGGGGGATACCGACCTAAGAGTTAAAGTAATGCCGACTTAAGGCTTAAAGAGGTTCCGACCTAGGACTTACGAAGGGGTACCGACCTAGTATCTTAATATGGGAGACCGACTTAACCGCATAAGGCAGAAAAGGGTTGCCGACCTAAAAGTCTAAATAGGTTGCCGACCTAAGGTTTAAGTAGGTCGCCGACCCAAGGTTCGAATCAGTTGCCGACCTAAAGCTTAAAGGAGGTTTGCCGACTTAATGATCAGTAGTGAGTTCTGACCCAGCATGTGTGCCGACCTACCTACCCAATTTGGTGGCCGACTTAAGTATCAAAAAGCATACCGGTTCATACTTGAGTCGTTAACTCGGTAACGACCTAGGACTTGGGTCATAACAGTTAGCTCATAACACGTTAACATGTGTTTTCTGCTTAAGCCGTAGACTGGGCATAATAGATTGGCGCCGACCCATGACTTAGTCTAACCCGGAGCCGACTCATGATCTAACTTAACTCGGCAGCTACCTACAATTTGACATCGAAGGCCTCTATAAATAGGTGACCACCTCCAACACTTAAGGGACTTTTTGGGGGGGGAGTTGATCAATTTCAAGCGCCATTACTCTGCCGAATTCCAGACTGCTTCAACACTAGAAGCTTTTGAGATCCAACAAACTCCTAAAAGAACTCCATAAAGAAATCATCTACGTTCACCATGGATTTGAAGATGATTGTCAACATCAAAGCTTGAGCTACTTGTTCTACATATCCCATCACTTGAAGTGTGTTGTAATTGAGAGATTTTGTAAAGAATTGTAATCAAACTTGAGATAAAAAGATTAAAGTGGACGTAGGCTCAATTATAAGCCGAACCACTATAAATACTGTGTCTCTTACTGTTTTTCTACATACTTTCTGCTTATTTCTGATTCCCATACGAACGGGTGGTGCTCTCACAATCACATCCTATACACCAGGGTGTCAGCGTTTAAATTTGAGCGTTAACATTTTGGTGCTTTCACTGAGAATTGAACTCAGGAGATCTACCATCATTGCTTCAGAAAGATTTGTAGATAAAGTTTCTTTAAGAACCAGAAGTCTATCCGAAATCATGGCTCCTGGAAGGAAAAGTAAATCTGTGAGATCTGCAAACGCTCAAGAGGGAACCTCCGCTTCCCCAACACCAAATCAAGCCACTCCAACTGTCGGGGTTACGAAAGCAGAGTTGGATGCCGCAATTTTGGGGTTGAACAGACAGATACATGCTCAAAATGTGCAAATGGAAGCCCAGAATGCCCAAAACGCCTTAATCCTGAATAAGTTGAACGATTTGCTCGGGGCAAACCGTCAATCAACAGCTAATGAAAGGAATTTTGCTGGTAATATTCATGAAACTGAAGAAAGGAATGTTTCCGAAAGGGACACTAACCCCGCTGAGCAAATACTCCCTGAGGTAGGTGGATCTAGGGCTCGCAATGATGAAGAATATCTCTCTGGAATGGTTCGCCAAATTATGAAGGAGAGCATGCAAAGAGTCGAAGATCAGAAAGAATGGGGCTTTGCTCCAAGAAAGACTCCATTTACTGAAAAAATTCTAAAGGCTGAATTCCCACGAAAATTTGCTCCTCCAACTATCCCAGCTTATAGGGGGACAAGTGATCCAAACGAATTTCTGTACAAATATGATTGGCATATGACGGGTGCCCGAGCCTCAGATGAAGTAAAATGCAGATATTTCCCCGCATATCTGGAAGGCGTAGCTCTGCTTTGGTTCACAAAGCTACCTGTCCGGTCCATCGATCAGTTTTCAGACCTAACCAGGAAATTTAAAGAGCAATTTAGGCTATATGCTTCAAAGGCCAAAGACATCATGTCGTTATCTGGTTTGGAGCAGAATCCGGGGGAAACTATCAAGTCTTTCTTAAATCGCTTTAATATAGCGTTAGCTGAGGTGGATAATGCGGAACCTCGCATGGTCTTGACCTATTTGATGAGGGCCATAGATAAATCTAGTGAGTTTGGAAGATGGTTGAATATGAAGGAACCAAGCTCTCTCGAAAAGTTCTACAAGAAAGCAGACGAGTTCATGCGTCTGGAGAGCCGCCCTGTATCGACAAAAGCAGCATTGGAAAAGGTTGAAGCTAACGCCAATGCTCCACGCAAAAATGAGTCTGTGGGACAGAAGAGGGAGAACAACAATGGAAAACAACAGAATAATCAGAAGAAGCATAGATCCTTCAAGCCATCAGAATACACACCTTTGTCAGATACTCCAGAACGAATCTACCTGGCTACCAAAGATTCTGTCAATTATCCTAAACCCCCAGTCTTGAGAACCGGGAAAAAAGCCGTGCAAAGTGGGAGGTTCTGTCGCTTCCATAATCAGCCCGGTCATGATACTGATGACTGCCGCCAATTGAAGAATCTAATTGAAGAATTGTTAAGGGAAAATAAGCTACAGCAATTTGTGAAGAAGAATGATAATAATAATCCAGCTTCGTCAAACCAGGGGCAGCAAACTCCTGCTCATCAATCTGGGACTAATGGCAAGGACGCAGGTTTTGAGTCTGGAAGGCCTGTTATCAATATCATTACAGGAGGACCTCACCCAGCGGGCAAAAGCTGGGGTGAGATGGAAAGGTATTCCCGGGCCTTGAAATATGCACCGGGGGAAGAAAATGTTTTTGTTCTGGAGGACACTACGCCTTTGAAGCAACGAAAGACATTCAATGATGACATTGTATTCAAAACCAGGGATTCCATCGGTATTGAAGCCCCGACCTTGGATCCTTTGGTCATCTCGGCCGGCATTGGGCCAGCCATCGTCAGAAGGATTCTTATCGACAGCGGCGCATCCTGTAATATCCTCTTTAAGAAAACCTTCGACCAGATGAAAATTCCTATGGTTGAAGTGCAGGCATCATCGCAAAAAATTGCTGGCTTCGCCGGGGAGCCGAAGCAACCAGTAGGAACCATTGACTTGCTTGTGGAACTCGGGGAAGGAGAAAGAAAAGTAGTTCGCAAGCAAACTTTTGTGATAGTAGATGAATTTTCTGCTTATAATGCTTTCTTTGGTCGTCCTACTCTTGCAGCGTTCAAAGCTGTCCTTGCCCCATGGTGTCTTACTATTAAATTCCCTACAGACAATGGAGTAGGAGTTATTAAAGGAGACCAGAACGCTGGGCGAGAATGTTATATGACAGAGCTGCGAGAAACAAGGAAGAGAGAGATGGGAAAAGATGCGGCAACCCCAATCCGCATCAAAACACCAACCCTATAGCAACTACAGGGCGGACCCTACACTGGTGAGCATAGCGGGGCACGAAAAGAGATGGATCCTAGAAAGGCCAGTGCGGGGGAGAATAGAGTGGTACCAGCAGAAACGACGGTACCGGTGCCCGTTGATCTGAAGGACCCAAACAAGGTGCTAAATGTGGGTTCACAACTCAACGCGTCAGTTCAGAATGCCTTGATATCTTTTTTGAAAGCAAATCTGGATGTTTTCGCTTGGACCCATGCCGATATGTGCGGAATATCCCCAGAAGTTGCGGTACATGCTCTGAATATTGACCCAAAATTCACGCCCGTAAAACAGAAAAGAAGGATCCAAGGTCCAGAAAGGTCAACAGCATTGAAAGAGGAAGTTGATCGGCTCATGGAGAATAACTTCATCAGAGAATCTACCTATCCAAATTGGGTTTCAAATCCAGTGCTGGTTAAGAAAGCCAACGGTAAATGGAGAGTGTGCATCGACTTTTCAGATCTAAACAAAGCCTGTCCCAAAGACTGCTTCCCATTACCCAGGATCGATCAACTGGTAGATGGAACAGCGGGTCATGAATTGTTGTCTTTTATGGATGCCTACTCCGGATATAATCAGATCATGATGCATGAGCCAGATCAGGAGGACACAAGCTTTATCACCGATGTCGGTCTCTACTGTTACAGAGTTATGCCCTTCGGGTTGAAGAATGCGAGGGCAACATACCAAAGACTGGTCAATGCTATGTTCAAACCGCAGTTAGGAAAGACTATGGAAGTTTACGTTGATGACATGCTAGTAAAATCTAAGAAAGCAGTGGATCACATCGAACACTTAGCAGAAATGTTCGCAATCCTCCGAAGATACGGAATGAAGCTTAACCCTTTAAAATGTTCATTCGGGGTGGAATCCGGGAAGTTTTTGGGTTTCATCGTGAGCGCTAGGGGCATTGAAGCTAGCCCAGCTCAAATCACTGCCTTAAAAGAAGTCAAAGCTCCTAAAACAAAGAGGGAATTGCAAAGTATCAATGGAAAAGTTGCCGCCTTAAGTCGGTTCATATCCAAAGCTACTGATAAATGCATTCCATTCTTCGACGCTCTAAAGAAAGGAAAGAAAAACTTTGACTGGACTCCCGAATGCCAGAAAGCTTTTGAAGAATTGATTCAACATATGGAAACGCCTCCAATACTTTCTAGGCCAGGCGATGGCGAGGATCTTCTTATATACTTGGCAGTTTCATCTCATGCTTTAAGTGCAGCGCTGGTACGGGAAGACAAAAGGATTCAACATCCAGTTTACTATATCAGCAAAAGACTCACTGGGGCAGAAATGAATTACTCCAAGTTGGAAAAACTCGCCTATTGTCTATTGATTGCCTCAAGAAAGTTGAGGCAATATTTCCAGGCTCATCCTATCAAAGTCCTCACTGATCAACCTTTAAAGCAAGTCCTGTTTCGCCCTGAGACTTCGGGCCGCCTCCTAAAGTGGAACATTGAACTGAGTCAATATGACCTCACTTATCATCCCAGAAAAGCGATCAACGGACAAGCTTTGGCAGATTTTATCGCAGAATTTACAGACAAGGGTAGCAGCGAGGAAGAAACAATCGAGAACTCCCCAATCCAATGGAAGTTATTTGTAGATGGCGCAAGAAACGATTACTGTTCAGGTGCTGGAATTGTTTTTGAAACTCCTGAAGGCCGGTCTTTATGCTATGCACTAAGATTAGAATTTCCTTCAACAAACAATGAAGCAGAATATGAAGCTCTGATTGCTGGTTTGAAGATTGCTAAAGAACTAAACATTCGAGCATTACAGATCTTCAGTGATTCTCAGCTTATAGTATGCCAAGTCAAGAAGGAGTTTCAAACGAAAGGAGGAAATCTGCCCGCTTATGTGTCAAAGGCTTGGGAACTTTTATGTGAATTCGACCATTACACGATAAGTCATATTCCTCGAGAAGAAAACATGAAAGCAGATTCTCTCGCAAAATACTCAAGTTCTGGCGAAGCCCAATCCTTGGGATTAGTTCCAGTGGAAGTTTTGTCAAATCCAAGCATTGATGAAATGGATATCGATTGGATCATGAGTGTGTCACAAGAGCAAGAATTATGGATGACTCCAATAACAAAGTATCTACTCAATGGCTCTTTACCAGAAAACTCTAAAGAACGACAGAAGCTACTGAGAAAAGCCTCACGATACATAATCCAGGATGGTCAATTATACAGACGAGGATTCTCAATGCCACTACTTCGATGTGTATCCAAAGAAGAAGCCAAAATAATCCTATCAGAGGTACATGGAGGAGAATGTGGGGATCATTCAGGTGGTCAAACTTTAGCAAAGAAAATTCTCCGATATGGATATTTTTGGCCAGAAATTAATCGAGATGCTGCAGATTACTCTCGAAAATGTGACAGATGTCAAAGATTTGCCAAAATTCCTAGAGCACCTTCTACTGAACTCACACAGATGATCAGTCCGTGGCCATTCGCAATTTGGGGAATGGATCTCATTGGGCCGCTACCAATCGCCAAATCTGGAATCAAATATGCCATTGTTGCTGTAGATTATTTCACTAAATGGGCTGAAGCTGAACCATTGGCAACCATCACCTCCAAAAAGATGATAAATTTTGTAACTAAGAATATTATTTGCAGATACGGTGTGCCTCAAAAGATAATTACAGATAATGGTACTCAATTTGAAAGTGAAGAATTCAAAGATTTTTGCAAGCGATTCAAAATCCTGAAAAGCTTCTCAGCAGTGGCTCATCCGCAGACAAACGGGCAAGTGGAAGCAGTAAATAAAATTATCAAGTCAACCATCAAAAAGCAACTTGAAAGAGCAAAGGGTGGTTGGGTCGATAAGCTGCCACTAGCACTATGGGCATATAGAACTACCCACAAAACTGCAACTGGGCATACTCCGTTTTCATTAGCATACGGGTCAGAAGCAATGATTCCGGTAGAAACAGAGATCCCTTCACATAGAAGAATCCACTTCAATCAAATGGAAAATGAAAAATTGCAATCTGAAGCACTAGATCTTCTTGATGAGAAAAGAGAAGAGGCTGAACTCAGAGTTGCAGCTCATCAACAAAGAATAGCCAGACATTTCAATTCTAAAGTTCGCCAACGCAGCTTTGGAATCGGAGATCTAGTCCTGAAAAGAATTATGATCGCGACAGGTGTGTTTGGGCCCAATTGGGAAGGACCGTATGTGATAAGTCAGAAGCTTCTTGACGGCACATTCAAACTCACTACTGTTGAAGGAGATCAAATTCCAAGAGCATGGAACAGCAATCACTTGCGTCCATATTTTACTTGAAATTTTTGTTGAAATATTGTAAAAAGAATTATGAATGTATGATTCTTGTAATTGAAAGCAATTGTAAAACTGATGCAAGTGAATAATGAATGAATATAAAGTGGATGTAGGCCCAGATTTTTGGCCGAACCACTATAAATCTTGTGTTCCTTACTTTTATTACATGTTTGCTTTATTTTCGATATAAAAAGTACATAGAATGTATTGCTAAAATGTCGATTTAAATTTTTGCAGACAATGGAAATAAAACTTGCACATAATAAGACCGAGCAATTCACTCCATCATTCAACAAACAAATTTCAAGTCACAAAGACCCCAAATTCAGATCCTAGATAGGAAATACTTCAATTGAACGGCTAATGATTTCGTAGAAACGAGCCCTTGCTAATAAATTGAGATTGTTTAAACAAACATCCAATTAAGAAGCTAGTGCCCGTTCTCACGAACTTGCCTGTCAATGAAGTACACTTCCTTGGATTAAACAAGCTACTTGCAAGAAAAGGGGAATGAAAACTTGAAAAAAGAAAAAAATGAGGGATCGCTGAAAAGGCATAAGCAAGAAGACGAGGAAACAACCAAAATCCATCATCGGCAACACAAGTCCTCTTCGGAGGCACAACTCTTCGGAGGATAAAAGACCTCTAATGGGTCATACGCCACAAAAAAGAAAGTTCTCTACTCAACAAAAAAGATTGGAGGAGTCATGACCCTCCAACCATGAGAGAGCAACTTCCAGGCGATGAAAACCCTCTCTGAGGCACATTTCACCAAGAGTCGGAGTAGGTACTCTTCGGAGTTTCACTTCACCAAAGTTGAAATGCAAACAAAATAAAGACCTCTTCGGGGGCACATTTCACCAAGAGTCGGAGTAGTTACTCTTCGGAGTTTCACTTCACCAAAGTTGAAATGCAAACAAAATAAAGACCTCTTCGGAGGCATATTTCACCAGGAGTCGAAGTGTAACAGCCGCTCTTCGGAATTTCACTTCACCGGAGTTGAAAGACAAGCAAAATAAAGACCTCTTCGGAGGCACAATCAAGAAGAAAGACCTCTTCGGAAGCCCACGTTTCGCCGAGATTGAAATAAAACTTCCAAGTGTTGAAACGTGGAATAGCTTTCTAAGGCAAAACTCTTTGGAGGTACACGTTTCGCCGAGATTGAAATAAAACTTCCAAGTGTTGAAACGTAAAAAATCCCTCCTCAGAGGTACAACTTTCCATATAAAAGAAAAAAGAAAAATCCTCATAAGGGGCATGCTTTAACTCACGAAGGAAGAGTAATTTACCTATTCTGGAGAATGATCTTCTTTTTTTAAAAAAAAAAAAAAAAAAAAAGAGAGAGAAGAGAAAAGGAGTTAAAGTACCCTTCAGAGGTCCGCTTTGCTACATAAAAGAAATCACTCGGCAAAAAAGAAAATGTACTTAAGCAAAAAGAAAGAAGTGATTTCTTCAAAGGACAAAGCGAGTAGAAACTCATACGAAGGGGGTTGTACTCTACAAGAATTCTTTTTAAAAATAAAAATAAAATAATTATTCTTTAGCAAATAAGAGTGCAAGTCCCCTCGAAGTATAGAATATTGCAGCAAACTTATGGAATGGGGGCAATATAGTATAATTACACACGATATGGTATAACGAAACCAGCAAAAGGTAACGCTCAAGTAACATACCATAAGCTCGCTGCAATATCAAATAAACTCATGCCAAAACGAATAACAAATGTATTTTCTAATTCAAACAAAAGTTTGTACAAACGAAGAATCATTTTATTCAATTATAGTGCAGGTACAGGTTTCAAAATAAAGAAAGGCGGGGGCCGGTACCCGCACAATTCTCGGCCAGTACATGCAAAACACAAAAAAAAAAAAACTAGAAACTGAAGATTTTCACTTCTTTTTGCTGCCTTTAGACCCTTTACCCGGCCGGATGATCAGCTTTTCAGGGCGGTCAGTGGGCATAAGGGAAGTAGGAGAGGAAGGCGCAACCGGTCCAGCTTTCAGCTCCTCTTCAGTGGTGGTGACTATCTTCCCCCTCCTCTTTGGTGTCCCACGCTTCTTTCTCCTTTTTGAGGAAGACTCACTCCCTGGAGTGACAAGTTTAGATAGAACAATGTCGTCAGAGGGAGTTCGCTCCGGAGATGTGTCACCTCCCTCAGGCCTTTCATCTTTCTGCTCTTGTGAAGCGATGGGATCATCCAAGCCGTGAAGAGCCTCTATTTGTTCTTCCTGTGATCCAGGTTGCGAGGCAGAAGGAGGCGCCACTTGAAGAGATGGAGGAAGGATAACCGGGGGAGAAGAAGCTTGAGTTTGGCTCGGTGCTTTCACTACAAAGGAGAAAAAAACTTAAAATATCAGTATCTTTCGAAAAGAGAGGGGATGACGGCTCGTCAAAAGTCGGGAATTCATTGACATTTGAAGAATAATCAAAAGTCGGGAATTCATTGACATTCGAAAAATAATCAAGAAGATCGTCAAGTTCACAAGGAGCAAACGAGCAGTTCACCACTTGGGCTGGTCCGGTGTCAAGTTTACCTGGGGCAGTTGGATCTCTGATGCTGATTTCATATCGCTGCGCTTCGTTGCTTTCACCGCCTTCATCCCCGCCTTGTGCACTTGTAGTTTCAGTTACTATCTTAGTCGCAGGCGGAGTGTAGGAGCTAGAACCCGTGATGTCAACCACGGGAGAAACTGGAGGTTGGACAGAGGGAGTAAGTGGTAATTCCTTTCCAGAATGTTCCTCTTCCGCCATTCCAGCTCTCATCCTGGCAAGTTGTTCTTGCCCCTTCACAAGATCAGCGCGAGCTTCCTCATCCAGGTAACGCGCCTCAAAATCTTCATCGCCGTACCCGGCGTCTTTAAACATGCTAAGAGCAGCTTCCCACACCTCGGCCAGGATGATTTCATATTTAGGACCAAGAAAAGAGAGGCTGCCGCGTCCCAAGACACAGTGTACATAAAAATCGAATAAAGTCGAATTGATGTCGGTTTCCATGGTCTGAACAGTTTCTTCGGCTGCAATCTTACCAGCCATGGCCTCATCTCGATCTTTTTCGGTCTGAGCAAGTTGGGCTTTTAGCGCTTCAATCTCCATGTCCCGGGCGCTCAGTTTATTCTGCAACTGGGTGACATCAGTGCGGTGGTTCTCTACAGCTTGCTCTAGCCTCTCAGCTTTAGCTTCGGCGTCCCTCTGGCTGGCGTGCGCATCTCGCACTTGTTTTTGCAATACCTCTTCTCTTTGGGTGTAAGTATTAGTAGAAGAGGCAAGATCATCTTTGAGCTGCTTTACTTCGGCTTCGAGTTTTTCATTGTATTCGGCTATCTCCTTCATCTCAACGTTGTGTTGATCAAGAATCTTCTGCCATTCTGATTTATCATTTTCCATGGTCAGCATTGCTTCGATGTTAGCCCGATTAACTCTTTGAAGTTCATCAACAAGCTTTTGCCATCCAGACATTCTATCAATATCAAGCCTGACAGCATCGAGATTTCTGTACATGGCTTCTTTGTCGATGGGGACCAAATCAAGATCGAAGCGTACCCCCCTCAAACACCAGTTCGGGAATCGGCTCTGCAAAGTCGGGGGGCCCCTTTCAACATGGTATGAAGGCCTGTTGAGGAGTGTTTGAATGGCACTTCCTTCAAGAGCAGGAGATTTGGAAGGGATGTCAATAGAAACTGAGGCGCCAGGTCTCTCAGATGTCACAGGCGCGTGCTCCTCGCCAAGTTTGGTCCGCTTTCTCGAATCCTCAATATGGCTCTTCCCCCTATCATCATGCGTTTTACGTTTATGGGAATCATCACCCCTTGGGAAGGATTCGTATCGCGTGCCTGCTCCCTCGTGGCGTTCTTCATACTTTCTCCTCTCTTCAGCTTTTCGCGCAGCTCTCTGCTCATTGGTCTCTCTGGAATCGGTATAGTATTGCTTGTAATCATAGCTGCCACGCCCTCCATAGCGTCGAAAGTCTTTGTAATAAGAACCGCTGCCGCTGCGTCCCATAGAGGAATCTGAAAGGCAAAAATAACAAGTCTTAAAAACTTCCAGAGAAAAGAAGTTAAATGTGAACAAATGCCAAAAAATCCTAAGTGTTGTGTGATGTGCAAGCTACACGCATTAAGCTACAAACCACTCTTTGGTGTAGAGGTGACGATAGCTTGGGTATGAGGAGTTGATGTTTGTGCTGGTGTTTGTCGAAGAAGGGACGTCGCCTCAATTACAGGAGAGATAGTTTTGGATACGTCATCTCTAAAAAGCTCCTGCGAAGTCACTATTATGTCACTCAACCCCTCATAAACATCGTCACCATCATGCTTGGTGGGACTTGTTTTCTCAATTCCTACATCAGCTAATCCCCCGAGAGGCTGTGAAGGTTCTTCTTCTTCCTCGATCGGGGCAAGCGCCGTCTTACTAGATGACCCCATAATGTCGGTAGGAGTGGAACACTTCACCAATGAAGCTTTAATATTAGACTCTTTTGATGTGAGTTGTTCGACAGTAACGAGGGCATCCGATGCTTTAGCCGGGGAATCGGGAACTTCAGTCGGAGCTTCACAAAGCTGAGTATAGCGAGAAGGGTGAAGAAGCCCGTATTGATGTAAAAAGTCGTCTCTCAGCAAAAACTTGATACTTCTCTCTTCTGCGGCTACAGCGCTCAATCTATCAAAAGTCTGCCTATGTATTGGATCTCTAGAGGGAAGGGGAAGTGCTGAAAAGAGCAAAGAATGAGATTAGCAATTTGGACCCCGAAAAGAATTAAGAAAGAAAATGGAAAGACGGAAACAAATGATCTTACTTCCTACTCTCCAAGAAGCATAAAACTCTGGGGGACTGCGGGCAAAGAAAAATTGGTTTAAAAATCCGTGGACACTTTCAGTAAGATCAAGAATAAGCTTGCGGTTTCTTGCACTTCTCACAATGATAAGAGAAGGATGGTCTTTGCTCTTTGCAAACGAGCATAAGTAGCGAATTTCTTCGAAGCTCGGCAAGCGATCAAGATTTCTTCCGAACAGAACACCCAACCCCATCAGGATAGCGTAACCGTTAGGATGAAGTTGGGACGGAGAAATTGACATCTGAAGAAGAAGAATTCGAAGAAAGTCATTGAAAGGTGGGATCGCCCCACTTAAGCACATTTGACGATTAATCGCAACAAAACCATAGGGAGGTCTGTCAGCAGTGTCATTCGGTCCAGGAAGTATGACATCATCTTCAGCAAAGCCGAATTGAGTACGCAACTGAATAAACGTTCTCAAAGATAGAATAGTCGAAGTTCTTTCCGGAGGATTCTCTATGGGAACAGCTATCGGGAAAGTTTCTTCTTCTTGACTGGCCACTTCTTCTCCTCGAGGGGAAGTCATTCTACACAAGCAACTGGATATTCAAATATGAAGGTGCACGTTTCCTAAAGTGTGTGAAGTGTTGTGTAAAATCAATTAAGCAGTAAACAAATATAACTGGATTAAAAACTAGCAAGCATTTGTTAGTTATAAAATTCAGGGATTATTGTTTTAAGTCTAAATATTCAAGTAAGATGTTGATGCAGATAAATCAGTTCAAATCATTGATACTTTGCATTAATATTTTACTATAATCAATTAATTCACAACATTTCATGCAATATATTCATGTCTCTTATCTTGTCTTGACTAATCTGTCATTTGATATGGGCAGTCAATGGCAGTATATGCGCCTTGGTTTTCTTTGTTTGTTTGTTATTCTCAACAGGTTTACAGCTTAAAAGTGAGAATGATCTGTAAAGTAACACAATGAAATTCAAGCAAACTTGAAGTTAGGCCAGTTCAAAATGTTCAAAATATAGGCAACTTAGTTCGGAAGTCCAAGTCAGAATACTTAAAGTAGGCCTATGCTCCTAAATGACAATACGCCCAGAGCCTAAGAACTAACTCGGCTACGGTTTAAAACTCTTTTGCAAGATGAAGCTAAGTAGGTAGCGGGTCAAGGTCTAGATGGTTTAACTTGGCAACTCGTTCACTAGGTCGCAAGCTCTGGTTCGAAAGGCAGGAATTTCTCAAGTGTTAGCTCGGTCACGACTCAAGCTTTAAGGTTTGAATCGGTAAACTTCTTTCTGGCATTATCTCGGCCACGGTTTAAAGCTTAGATCGGCAGAATGGTAGGTCGGTGGGTTTCCCACATGCATTAACACGGCCACGATTTAAGGATTGAATCGGCCAAAAGCTAAGTCGCCTGAAATCAACGGGTCACATCAAAATCAATACTTCGACCCACTCAAACCGTTAGCTACCCCCTCGAATCAAAAAACCCACACTTCATTCCTATTAGTTCATACTTTCAGATCATCCATTGCACCAATTCAAAACCTCTGCAAATTCGAAACCTTGCAATCCTAGCACACATCAAAATCCACTAGCCTGAATCAGTGAACCATCTTCATCGTTTCATCGGTCAGTTAAAATCGAACCTAGCAACCTAAACTCCATCAGCCGTGGATGTAATAGGATTCGCGATAAAGCGTCATGTCAGGAAGCGATTAGATGGCGAAATTCACGAACTGACAGTGATCTATAATCGAAGAAGAGGATTCACTTACGCAATGGATAGCAGAGGATGTCAGTGATTAATTGGAATCGAATCGCCTTTTGAAGCTTGAAAATATCTTTAATGGCAGAAGCAAGGGAGTAAGTAAAGCTAAAAAGAGAAGAGAACGAATACTTTATACAGGAGGAAGAAACTGAAGCGCCGACTTGTTGATCTAACTGATTGGATCGTGTCCGACCTAACAAGTGTACCGACCTAATGGAGGGCGAGATAAAGGATATCGAAGCATACGACCAAAGCATTAGGCGTATACTTCGAGGGGCAAATGTTAACCCTGCCTCGGTTCATAGACTACTGACCCAAGTGATGCCGACCTAAGGCGTGAAGGGATGTCGATCTAACAAGGCATAACAATCTAAAAGCTAACAGGGGGATACCGACCTAAGAGTTAAAGTAATGCCGACTTAAGGCTTAAAGAGGTTCCGACCTAGGACTTACGAAGGGGTACCGACCTAGTATCTTAATATGGGAGACCGACTTAACCGCATAAGGCAGAAAAGGGTTGCCGACCTAAAAGTCTAAATAGGTTGCCGACCTAAGGTTTAAGTAGGTCGCCGACCCAAGGTTCGAATCAGTTGCCGACCTAAAGCTTAAAGGAGGTTTGCCGACTTAATGATCAGTAGTGAGTTCTGACCCAGCATGTGTGCCGACCTACCTACCCAATTTGGTGGCCGACTTAAGTATCAAAAAGCATACCGGTTCATACTTGAGTCGTTAACTCGGTAACGACCTAGGACTTGGGTCATAACAGTTAGCTCATAACACGTTAACATGTGTTTTCTGCTTAAGCCGTAGACTGGGCATAATAGATTGGCGCCGACCCATGACTTAGTCTAACCCGGAGCCGACTCATGATCTAACTTAACTCGGCAGCTACCTACAATTTGACATCGAAGGCCTCTATAAATAGGTGACCACCTCCAACACTTAAGGGACTTTTTGGGGGGGGGAGTTGATCAATTTCAAGCGCCATTACTCTGCCGAATTCCAGACTGCTTCAACACTAGAAGCTTTTGAGATCCAACAAACTCCTAAAAGAACTCCATAAAGAAATCATCTACGTTCACCATGGATTTGAAGATGATTGTCAACATCAAAGCTTGAGCTACTTGTTCTACATATCCCATCACTTGAAGTGTGTTGTAATTGAGAGATTTTGTAAAGAATTGTAATCAAACTTGAGATAAAAAGATTAAAGTGGACGTAGGCTCAATTATAAGCCGAACCACTATAAATACTGTGTCTCTTACTGTTTTTCTACATACTTTCTGCTTATTTCTGATTCCCATACGAACGGGTGGTGCTCTCACAATCACATCCTATACACCAGGGTGTCAGCGTTTAAATTTGAGCGTTAACACATGACATAAGAATAAACTATGTCATATCTTGCTTTACTAGCCCATCATCTGTATTGCACTCTAGATTATTTCTGCCTTGGATTCTCCTCACATGCTTTGGTTTGATTCATGAAAAACTCTGTTATTTAGTTGTGGACGTCCAAGGACCGTTTAACTTTTTTATTTCATCATTCATTGCTTTGAATTCGTTATTTTATACATGTATGTATCCACGGAAATAATTTTTTAGATCCTATATTCTTTTCTTTTACATTTTAATTTAGTTTTATCTCTATTTCACCACCTATTTAACCTATCTAACCTGAGCAGATATTCCTTCAATTTGGCATTGGTTTTTGACATTGAGGATGATTAGATGCCCAATGTTATTAATAGCTAACCCAAATCGCCAAACAGAATACCAAATTCTCTTTATAAAGTATTCTGTACTGTAGCTTTGCAAGATGAATTTTTTCAATCTTGTTGCATAGTATGAAAATAAGTGCTTGCTGTTGGGTTAGGCATTTGTTTTTATGTGTGGAATGCATGCGGTAGGAGGGTGCCTAGTTTTGCAATGTACTATATTTAAACTAATGTTTATTTTATACTTGATTAATTATATTTGTTTGGCTACTAAGTTACAAAGCTTAACTAGCTATGTCTGTTAGGTTACGTCTGTCAGGTTAACTAAGTTACCAACCGTATCTAAGTTATCATGACAGTTCCTTTCTACCTATTATTTTTTGTTTAAAAACCCACCGTTATGTATTATTGTAACATGCTTTTATTGGTCAAATAAAAGAAAGTCCAACTCCTTACAGATTGTTATGCCTTATGGTTTGCTAATGAATGAAGTAACACACAATAGATTGGATATCCTTTGTCTAAGTAGTTCCTACTTTTCGTACAAGTGATAAGCACAACATTTCAACTTATATTGTGTTCCTTATCGAATATGATTATGCACGTGTTTATGTTTGTGTTTATTTGTACAAGTATGGTATGACTCTCATAATATATGTGTTTGATGAAAGGTTATCTTAATACAATTTCCTTACATTATGATTATGCATGCACAATATGTAATCTAAATCATCTTAATACTGAATGTCAAATATAGGTTCTCTGGATATCGGCAGTGGAAAAAAGTTGCTTGCTTACCTTGAAATTGAGGAGAAAAAATTGATCCACAAGAAAAGCGTAAAGCTTGATCGTGAGACTTCATGTCTCGACATAAATCCAATAAGAAAAGATCCTAGTAGAAGTTTGTTTGCAGCAGTTGGATTGTGGAATGTTAATGCTGTCAAGATATATTCCCTACCGGACCTCGACTTGATCACTACAGAATATCTTGAGGCAAAAGCTATTATTCCTCGATCTGTTCTTCTCTTTAAATTTGAAGGAGTATGTTATTTCTTCTGTTTTACATGAATTTTTTTATAACTACTAATTTTTGACCCATCTATTTCAGATGTCATACTTATTATGCGGGCTTGGAGATGGCAACTTGTTCAATTTCGAATTCAATAGGAATACCGGTAAACCATCTGAGAGGAAGAAAGTATCAGTTGGAACACAGCTGATCACTCTTCAAACATTATGCTTGAATGGCATCACTCATGTATTTTCAGCATCCGATAGGCCCATTGTGATACATAGCATTAAGAAGAAGATACTTTAACATAATCACGGAAGAAGTTGCTCTTATTCGTCCTTTTAACTCAACTTCCTGCCTGGACAGGTATTTCCTTTATTCTTGTTTGTTTTTAATATATTTAAGAGTAATACTAATTCTCATGAATTATTAATGATAAGCCTACAAAACATTCACGTTCGCTTATGAAGGCATATACATGCACCTCTTTCGAAAAACTTCAGACGTCTAGTTTATGTTCTTTAATTTAAGAGAAAATAAGTTTCTATTGTATTATTCTTTTACGAGACATAATACATAACTAATTTATCATTCTTACAGACACAAACATCATGCACACCGTCACAACATGGTAGTACTAGTTTTCCAAACGGTCATATGCAACTTCCAAAAAAATGCAAGCTATTCAATTGCAGAAGAAGGTTAAAAGTGGGTTGTTGCTGAAAGAACACTTGCATCTATTGATCGCACTACTTCGGTACACCATATTTTTCTTGGCGCGGATAATTGGAATGCTTGAGTCGATGTGTCAATTGAACCTTAAGCTCCGTTGTGGAGAGAGACTTCAAAAGCGTGTACTATTCAGCATGTTGCAGTAACAACGGTTGCTTGGCATAAGGATTTTGTCGCTATTGTCAATTAGACCGTTGTGCTTTAGTATGTTTTGATCATTTTGTTTGTGTATATATATGGTCCAATATATGTGTATATTGTTGGAGCCTATGATATTTCCTTTATATTGCGTTGGAATCTTTGATATTTTGTTTGTATTGGAACATGCGTTAACTTATCTCGAATGAAGTAGTTTGAAAAAGTGTTCTATTTTGTTTTTGTTTCATCTATTTATGTTATTGTGGTTGTATTATTGTATTTGTTATAACACAATATTAAGCCAGCGAAGAAGCTGCATTACATGTACGACTTTTTATAATCGACTTTTTATAATGTCATAGCAATGTTTTTGCAACATTTAAAAAATAGTATAAACATGTATACCGCAACATCAATAAAAAGTTGTAAAAAATTATTTTACAACGTTTCCAAAATATTGTAATAAAATTTTTCCCAACAATTTAAAAACGTTGTAAAAGGACTTTTATATTAGTGGTTTACAACAACAGATAACAATTGCAAAAAAGTTTATTACAACATCTCAGAAATGTTGTAGTGAACTTTCTTACAACATTTTCTTACAACTCGATAAAAATATTCTAAAAGATGTTGACTTTATTACAACTTGGCCTAAGACGACGCTTGCAAAAACGTGGTGAAACCCCTATTAAAATGTTTTTTGATGTTGTAATAAGATGTTTTGTTGTAGTGAGAACATTTTTGACTGAAAGAGAACCACACTTATAAAACAACATCTCTTGCCCGGAGGCTGCAACAGTTGTTAGTGTATAAGAATACAACCAACAGTGCCTCACCAAATGACCTTAGAGCAGAAATGGTAGCAGCAGAAGGAGATGACGATGATGAAGGAGAATCGCAACCAAACCCTGGATACTGGGCCTTGCATGCAAATCATCATTACCTTGCACTTACTAAAGAAACACAACCAAGATATTGTAACAACCCGCATATTTTACGATTGTATATTTAAAATATTTTATTTAAATATAGCATCGTTAGTAGGATTGAAGTCCGAAATACTACTTTTTGCAAACAGTCGAATTAGGACTTGAGACCACTTCCATTGAGTTCAAAATGTCGTTTTCAACCTTTTTGAATATAAACATCGATATGTTTGGAGTTGAGTAAAATTTTGATGTTTTGGTTTAGGGGTTTGGGTTTGGGTTTCAGCCCACTAGCCCAACTCATCTTATATCTTGACTCCACCCCCTCTCCTCTTCATTCATTCTATTGTCTTCCTAACACTTCAAGCTTTAGCAAAAATGGAGGAAGTGATTGGAAACTAAAATCCTAAGCCCTAGTTTCCTTTGCAAATTCAAGTTCTAGCTCCAAAATCAAAGAGAAGCTTAGGTAAGCATCTCTTCTCCATCTCAGTCTTTCTCCAATTTCAGAAATTTCCTATAACCTAACTACCTAACTTAGAAAATATTTGCTTATCATCTTAGATTGGAGCTTTTAGAGTTGAAGTTGTAGAGTAGTCGGTCTTCTCTTTGTTTTCAAGCTTCTCCTTTGTTGTTTTTGAGTTTTAAAGGTGATTTTTTGAACTCACATCTATGTCTATATCTTTGGTAGTTGCTAGGTAGTGATTCCTAACATCTATTCCTTGCCCATTTTGCTTTGGATTGAATCGATTTTATGAATATTCCAATTTTTGGTGTTTTGAGGTCAAATCTTTAGAAATTCTAACTTTGCTGTTTGAACATGTTTTGGTGGTGTATCGAAGAGCCTATAGGGCTATGTTGCCGTTTGGCATAAATCGCTAGTGCCCATCGCTCGTTCGACCACAATATGTTGGATTTTAGCCCCACTTGGGGGCTAGGCTGAAATGTTGGAAATTCCACTTCAGTCGACTGAACCAGGAAGTCAGTCGACTGAACCAAGCCCAGGAAATTTCCTGGGCCAGTATAAGTCGACTGACCACTCTGGGTCAGTCGATTGAACCTCAAAATCGAAAGTTTCCAAGCATGATTCAGTCGACTAACCACCCTGATTTATTCGACTGAACCTGGAAACATAAAGTTTCCAAGAATTGTGTTAGTTGACTAACCACCCTGGTCCAGTCGACTGAATCTGCTGTCTCAGTCAAATTTGCCTATTTTGCTTGGGTTTCCAATTTTAATCGATTTGTGTTGATCCAATTTGTTGTTATCACCTTTATTGACTTTGATAAGTTCTTTTTTGAGATTTTTGGGAATATCCATTTCGATGGATTTGGAATCGATTTCTTTGGATATGATTCACGTCTTCGAATGTGAATTTTCGGTGAATGATTGTTTTTACAATCATTTTTGGTGATTTGTCACTTCGAAATACAAAGACTTCTATACTAGTAGTAAACAATCAAACTCTTTTATAAGGATGATTTCAACTCTATTTTTAATACAAAGCTCATTTATAAAACTGTTTTCCAACCTATTAGTATATACAAACCTTTACCTCGTTCGTATGAGAAAATCTAATTAAACGGCTTAGCAAAACAAGTGGTATGAAACACTTGCGTTTACTTTATCGGTTAA
The DNA here is from genome assembly GCA_030765085.1 of Allium cepa. Classification (NCBI taxonomy): domain Eukaryota; kingdom Viridiplantae; phylum Streptophyta; class Magnoliopsida; order Asparagales; family Amaryllidaceae; genus Allium; species Allium cepa. The sequence continues at coordinate 950,120,346 of CM060928.1, read as the reverse complement.
TTTTTGGACTTGTTCGATTAAAACTCTTATGACAATTTTCGAGTGGAGATATACAATTTGTTTGTAAATATTTAAGTTAAGACAGTGGTTATGTGACATGAAGCTAAACTCATTTATTTACTAGCTTAGTGTAATCGACACTTCTTGATGATCGATGATGATCATTTTGTGGTTTAGACTAGCAATGTGCAATGTCTCTTTGTCTGCAAGGGAGCCTAAACCCTGTTTCTGTGGAGTTTCAGCTCAAAATTGTGGGGTAGCGACCAATGGTCTTCATGCCGTTTGTGGAGCCTCGGCTCAAAATTGATGGTTAGCAAGCATGGAATAGCGTTCCATTTGTGATACACGAGTTCGTGAGTTTTCATGCTCCCGTTTTGTGATAGGCCTCCCCCTTTTGTGATTTTTGGATTTCTAATTGACGATTTCTAGAATTTGTGTTTCACTAGTTTTGTGATCGGCAATGATATGTTTGCCGATATTTGGAGTTTGGTGAATAAAATAAAGAATATGACATTCTTTTTAGTGCTTTGAGATTTCTTGAGATATTGTATAATTTTTGTGTTGTCTAATATACACTTTTCATAGTATGTCATTATTATTATCATACATTTTTGTCATATCTCTTATTCTATCTCATTTTTATCTGATATTTATAGCTAGATTGATCCGCTTATTATTTTCTTATTAAATAAAACTCGAGTCAGATCGAGATGTCACAGGTGCTTCTGCTTGAGTCCTCTTCTGGGAATATCATCTGACTTTTGACTAACTACTCTAGTTTTGTAGTTTTTGTTGTTCTACATACGAGATAGAGACTCCTTGATGTATACTTATTCTTTTGTCAACCACTTATACCGATTCTTTTGTGATATTATGGATCTTATTTGACCACTACTCTGATGTACACTTCTATGTGTTATATTCATATCTATTTCCACCTTTGTGATATGGATATCTGTGACTAATTTATGTTATGCTTATTTCTATATTTGTTTCCAAAGATCATATAGCCACTGTGTAGTAGCTTTGAGTTTGTATCGGTATGTCGGATTTCCTCTTGAAAAGAAATGCATGTTATATTATCTGACATATTGGTGCTCGCACAAAGCAATTACATAGATGGTCGCTCCTCAACAGCCTTATTCTTCATGCAAGTTGACGGCATTACCTCGTAGTGCCCTTGGCTAGCATGAGTATAGAGACGGGGCGTCGCAGCTTGATATCAAAGCCAAACTTCGAAACAATGTAGAATAATCTAGCAAGGATCATTGTCCTAAGCCCTTCCTAGGAATCGTGCTTTAGGATTTATCTGAGTTATATGACCCGTTCTATCCTATTTTCTTTTATGATGCCTTGTCTTATCAATCATGATTTTTTGACATTCATTTTGTGAATAACCTTTTTCTTCTTTCTTTCTTTCTTTCTTTCTTAAAGAAGAGAAATGGTTAGACCAGGTCGTACCAGCACCGGTCAATCTAGTGCTACTTTTCAAGATGGAGTATTTATATCTGTCCAACAGCTTCTAGATCTTGTAAAGAATGCTCAAGCTATCAGACCCTTTCCAGAGCCCACTCACCCTAAATCTGGATTTGCGTGCTTGTGTAGTGATTACACCCATTTGGGTGAAAATCCATTCAAGGGTTCCGAAAGCATTATCGAAGTCCAAGCTTGGCTTAGAACATGCGATCGCATCTTTTCTCGCATGAATCTTATTAATTTGCATCGTGTCCAAGTGGCTTCTAGTATGTTTCAAGAAAGAGCATTAGATTGGTATGAGCTTCTGATTTCTCAAATTATTGAAGCGGATCTTACTTAGGAGCAATTCCGGGAAAGATTTGAATCTAAGTTTGTACCAGAAGCTGAAAAAGTGACTCTGGCCCGTCGTTTTATTGACCTTGTTCAAGGTGAATCTTCTATGGCAGATTATGTCGCATCTTTTGAATCCCTCTCTAAATATGGGGTTGAGTATATAAATACCCCATTGAAGAAAAATCAGAGGTTTATCTATGCCTTGAATAACAATCTCAAAAAGCCTTTACTTCTGAAATTGGAAGTTTTTTCGACCAACTTGTTGATATCGCTCTTCGACTTGAAGAGGCAGATAAAGAGAGTGATGTTGAAGTTAGGAGTGCCAAACCGAACTTCAACAACAACAAGAAGAGGCCTAACAAGTTCATAGGTCCTTATCCCAATAAGAAAGGGAAGCAAGCAACTCCGGTAGCAAAGACTTCTACTCTAGTGGTGGGCAATGCTACAATTGTGGTTCTAAGAACCATTATACAAATAAGTGTTCAAAGCCCTTGCTTGTCGCTATTGCAAAAGTTCGGGTCATTATATATCTGCATGTCCCAAACTTCAAAGCAAGAAGGAGGAAAGCTAAATGTTGTGCAAACTCCTAGTAACACTTCTCATGGTCAAGGTATTTCTCACTCTATCCTTAATGGCATTATTATGGTTCGTGATCATCCTATTCGAGTTCTTTTTGATACGGGTGCATCCCATTCTTTTATATTAAAAGAACTTATTGATACTTTTTCTTTAAGTGTTATGGCTTCGATGACTTCTTTGAGAATTGTGAATCCAGTTGGTGGATCCGCAAAACTCAATTTTCTTTGTAAAGATGTCGAGATTATTTTACGTGGTTTTTTCCCGAGCCGATTTTCATGTCTTGCGTTACTTGGGCTTCGGAATGATTTTTGGAATGGATTGGCTTAAATGTTATGAAACCCATATCCTATGTCCTGAGCGGACTAATTATCTTCGACATCCTCAATCTGTTAAGCATATTTCTATTGTTATCATGGATTTGGATTCTAAATTGGCAGCATCCTTATATTCTATAGACCCTCATGACGATGATAATGATGATGAGGAAGATATCATTTCTCTCATTCACGTTGTTCATGAATTTTTCGATATATTTGAGCCCATTTTCAGGATTACCACTAAGCGAGCAATTGAGTTCAAAATTAATCTAATCCCTGGAGCTCTACCTATCACTCGTCCTCCTTATCGTCTGTCTAATAAGGAAAATGAGGAGATGCGTAAACAATTATCCGAATTGGAAGCGAAGCAATTTATTCGTTCTAGTTCCTCTCTGTAACATCCAGCCTTTTCGCACACTTTAAACCGACACACGTGCCAATTCAAAGCATACGCAAGGGCGGATTGTTATGGGGTAAATAAGAAAAACAGAGAAGAAATAAAACAAAATAGAATCTCACAGCGGAAGGATAAAATATAATAATCAATATACAGTTCATGATAACTGTTTACAAAATATTTATTTTACTTATACAATGAATATCAGAGTTACACATACCAATACAATCAATGCAGCGGAAATTTAGAGTGTGGTGCAATACTATAGATAATAACAATACGACTCCTTCGTCTTCGTCCTTCAAAGCTAAAGTCTTCGATCCTGAAACGCTCGGACTGACCCGAGCGAATTTGAAAAGACAAAAACACTCGAGTCAGACTAAAAGATCTTATGTGAGTTAAATTAACAGAAATAAATATGAGTACAGTAACTCAAGAGATGTTCGGGATTTACATCTCCTAAGGATCCGTTAAACTATTTACTATGTAGTATATTGCGCTATTATAATAGTGTCTATTTATAAAATAAACTTACTTTTAAATAGCGTTAAGGGGTTACCCATATAGCCCTTAACACAAATAATGCCAATAGTCTATACAGTACCGTAATACCTCCTGATCGGGAAGCTACCAGAGGATACTCCATAGGTACGACACAAATAGAAACTCGTAGTAAAGGCTCGGTATGGTAGGTGACACGGCACAACTATGCAATGCCAGGGTAGATATACCAATTGCTATCCAGGCTGGTGGAAACGCGTAGCCGCAGTTACCGCCCACCTCGGACTAACTCCCCAAAATCAAAATAGAAGTGGCCACTGAATCAATCCAAAATCAAAGTATAATATCGAAGAGGAGGGTCCGATCAGAGGAATGACCTCATTGGCCTGAGAATCGCTCCTGTTTTAGCCACCTTATGCCAACTCATGGGAGTCGGGTCCACGTATTTACCTTACAGGAAACGTCGCCACCACCTACTTCATTCTGGAGTCTCCACCGCGTACACGGTTAGTCAAAGTGGTTTTCGGTATCGACAGAGAGTATGTCCATATCCGATCCCGGTCTCTTTGCCAACCCATCGTTATTATAACACCGCGGTCATTTAAAATAGCTCATACTTTAAAACCAGAATAAACATTTCCATTTTAAAATTTTGAATACGATATCATTTTAAAACCCAAAACAATATGATATCCATTATCCCAAATATAAACCTTTTCAAAAATCCAAATGCTTTAAAATTTATAACGTCTGAAAGCCAAATATCCTTTCAAAGCATAATATTTCGAAATTCATAATTTAAAACCATAACTTTTAAAACTTGAATGGTTTGGATATTCAACGGTATATGAATTAAATGGTTTAACTTAAATGTTGCTTTGTAAAGAAAATAGTTCTCATGGCTTTACAAATACATTTCTTTATTAAAGTCTAAACCAAAATTTATATTATCTCTCTCAAGTTCCAAAACCACTTCAATTTATTCATATATACGTATATCCATTTTGAGTATCAATATTTCAACTAAAGTTGGATTTTATTCTTTCAACAAATCAATTGTTCTATTAATTAGTCTTGAATATTCATATAAAACCCATAAATAATAAGACTTCAATTTCAAGTAATAAAATATATATATTTTTCCCAATTCAAATTATACTAGAATATTCATTTCAATTTATTTTGGGAAAAATCCAATTATAAATATCATATCTTAAAATTTCCAAACTTAACATTTAAACATATGATATAAATTATTAAACTCCATTTTCTTAAATTTCTTCCATTTTTAATAAAGATTTTTATACACCTTTTAATTTCAAAATTTTCAACTTCATATGTATATATATATGGAAGAAAAATATTTATACAATATAAAATTTAAGATTATTATAAACCGTATTCCATCCAAACCATAGAAATCACTTTAAAATAGTTATATATAGACCGCGGTGCCTGTATATAATTTTCTATCCTATGGTCAAGTGATACGGATATTTATCATTTCAATCCGCAATTTAAAACATATAAAATTTTGCGGTTATATATCATTTCAAACCACAATCCCGAATGAAATGAAATATGCATGATAATTTGCAATTTAATGATATACAATAAACATCCATTCACCAACATCATCCATCATCCAAATCGCAATCATCAATCAATATCAATCAATAACAATATTATATTTGATAATATATAACAGGTAATAACTGGCAATTTTATTCAATTTAAATTTAACGACCATAAATCTAACAGTTTATATTCAGTAATAAATTATATAACTGTTAACTAGCAGTTTCACGCAAACACAAATTCTAACTGTTAATTAATACGCAATAAATAAATTAAATTAACAGTTAAATTCAATAAATGCAATTCAGCAGATATGAATGAAATAAGCACGCCAAATACTCATAAATAAATTCTATTCATTTCTAAAATTTATTCAACAAACATAAAAGCTTCTAGTAGTTGTGAGTGGGTTAAAACACTCACCTTTGGAATTTAAATCGAATTTAAATTCAATTTAAACTCAAAAATTTGACGGTCTCCAAATCCATCCAAACCAGCGTCAAAACGTCAGAAATTCCGATACAATCCCAGCAAAACAAACCGCGCGTGAATCCGAGCTCGTATGCAAAAGTTATGGAAATTTGAAAAATGGAAAAATTCTGGTCCTGGGTCGACTTCGGGTTCGACTTCGGTGCGCCGCCTCAATTCCCCGGTGCTTGCTTGGAGTTTTCGCCAAAACGACCCGGAGCGACCCGAGTCATTTTCTTCCTGACCCGAAGTTGCTCTAGGGTTTCCTCCCCTGAAACCCGAAGCGTGACCAGAAACTGCTGCAGATCCGAATTTTTTTTTTGTTTTTTTGTTTTTTGAATTTTTTATTTTTTTATTTTTGAACTGACTGGATCTAGGGTTAGCACCCATTGAAGAAGAAGAGGAGCTTGAAGAAAGTATACGCTCAGATGAAAAGAAATTAGGTGGAGGCTAGGGCTTGTAGCTAGGTTTATATAGAGGGGTTAGAGATAGAGTAGATAGACCGTAGAATGAACGTGCGGAACAAACTATGGCCCAAAAAGCCCGCTATGCCTCCGGAACTGAATTTATTAAATCTATATATCCAAATAGGTAATTTAAAATATTCTGAACGCGATGGAAAAAGTTTCACGTCCAAATTTGATCGTATGAAGAAGTTATGATGAAAAAAAAATTTCCAAATTGATTCAAATTGATTTTAATTAAATTTGATTTCAAGGCGTTTCACGCCCGTACGATCAAACGACAAGTCCGATCGATACGAAACTTGAAACCCTATAATAATTCACCGATACGGATCCGATGAAACTGGTTTCATCGAAATCCGAGTCCGTGACAAAAAAAGGCTATTTTTATATTCATTAAATAAATCAAAATAAATTACAAAAATCCAAATTTTATATTATATTCTAAAATTGTCCAAATTTTATTGCTTATATAATTTAATCTATTTCAAATGATTTAACAAGCTTGGATGTGAATTAAAATTATAAGTATATCAATTTGCAGTGTTAATTTCTGCACTTTCCTATATTTAAGAATTATAAAATTAAATGCTCAAAACCCCGTATATTATAATTTAACTTTTATATACTCATTCTTTATCCAAATAGGGATGCCACATACTTTGGTTCATGATTCACAATATTATTCTTAAAGTTCATTTTAAATTTCAGTAACGTAATATTTAACGTTAAATTCCCTTTATTTATGCAATAAGCGCAATTATTGAATTTGATACTCAAATTGATTTATAGATTCTGCTTTCAAAAAATCTATATCAACATTTGGTCTAATTATAAATAGAATAAGTATTAACCTCATCTTATAGAATTAATTATTGCAATAAATCCAATTTACCATATCTTAAATCCAAATTAATAGATAAAGCTTGATTCCTTTATTAACTCCTTTGGTTTTCAATTAACCTTTTATGGTGAATATAAATTCTAATGTATAATTGAAACCTTATTTCCATTTGATTTCACTATTTCATTAAAAATCCTCATATTCCAGCTAAATTTCAACTAACGTATAAATTAGCTATTTCAATTTCATTTAGTTGCGATTATCATACTATAGAAATTAAATTCCATTAAATAAATAAATAAATGTTGATTCCCATCTATTTACATTATATTACATTGGTACTTCTATTTACAACTTAGCTTTGTATAAATGTTTGAATGTAGAATCTTGTCTATTTCACGTATTAATTAAGCCTTAAAAATCAATTAATATTATATCCTTGGTCTAACCTCATTTTACCCATATTTATATTAATATATCCTTTGAATTAGGTAAATTACCATTGATTATCTACCTTAACTTATCAGACTCCACTAACGTAATGGTTAAATATTAATTCCATTTGTAAAAAAAAAAAAACAATCCACAAGATTTGCATTTCACATTGCAAATGAATTCATAAATCTTGGCTTTCTTTTTCTTTGCTTCTTAAAGGCCAAATCAAACTACCCTATCATCACTAATTTATGGCAATTAATTGCAATTGATTCTCCATTAAACTACATAAGTTATCCAATTGAAACCTAAGTGAAACGTTTATTTATTTAAAAATCCTACTGTTTAAAAGAGTATATCATCTACGGTATAATTTACATTTGACCTGATTTCTCATATATTTCACACAACAGTGAATTCCAATTTCTACCAACATCATGTTTAATATAAATTGGAAATCCAAATCATTGGTATTTCACAACCTTATTGCGTACATTTACGTATAGTTACACTAAGTCCATACACTGATTCATGAATTCATTAATTAATACACAATTTGCCTTTGTTTTCTTATATTAAGTTTATTACCGTTTTTAAGTACATTCATTATCGAACAATATTCGTAAAAAATTTTATCTACACTTATTGCATTGGTTTATTCAACGGTCACCAAATGAAACAATCCTACTATTTATTTTAATATTAAATGAATCCCATTCTAGTAAATATTTTATTAATATTCACTAATTCAACATTTATTGGTTTCTTAACATTAACTTTTAACAAAGTGTGACAATTACATTATCCAAAACTATTGTCATAAAAATTAAATTGTTACATTAAATTCCGATTACTATAACAAATTACTACATTTTCTCAAATAAATCTTAAAGCCTTTTTTTTTCTAAATCAGGTTAGAAATTATATTAATTTAACTCATTTAATATTATTAATTTAACGGGTCGTTACAATCTCCCCCACTCAAAACTTTTCGTCCCCGAAAAGGAAAAAGAAGGGAGAAGGAAGAATAAAACATTACATCTTATTTCAAATATTAACTTATAAACAATAATTTACTAAATTAATTTCCTTAAATGAGATATGCCCGTTTTATAGTCATTATAACCTTTTATACTTAAATCATTAAAGTTTGGAAAATATTCAAGAAAATTCTAAGTCCAAAATTTACGAAATTTTTTGGCAGAGTCTCCTTTGTACGGAGAGACTCTGGAGAAAATATAATATCAAAATATACAAATATATTACATATATTATCAAAATATTATCCCAACACGGGCAAAATTATAAAATAGCGCTTTAAACGTAATCCGAAAACGTACCTATTTGTCGGGCAATACGCTTATTATTAGGGAACTAGAGCAGTAGCAGTGGCTTCCATAGCCTGCATTTCACTTATAAAATCTAAAAGGTTAAATATTTATTTTAAAGTGAACTATTCAAGTGGATTCAATCATTAATCGACCAAACAATTCAACAACCATCAACCTTACAAACAACATACATACACACACAAAGCAATCATTTAATCCATCAAACAAATAGTTGTTTGGGTTCAAACTTGAAATTTGTATGAAATGAAATTAACTATCAAGTGCATCCTTTACTCAACAGTCTTAGATGGAACAAAGATAGATTATTTATTCATCCAACAACTTCAAGTTCCTTACCCCACAATCATAAATCAAACAATACAATTCAAACCAACAACCAAATTAACTTATTATACATTTATTTCATGCTTCAGTGGTTTGATTTTCTTTCTTTCATTTATGGAGGGATTTCTTTATTTCTTACAATTTTCGTTTTCCATTTATTACAAAATTCATTATATTTGCATTCCAATTTATTGACTAAAGTTTATATCATCTATTTATACTACTTACCTTTACTTATATAGTAAAATTTCCAATTTAACTTAAGTTTATACAATTAATTCTCATTAATAACAGCAAATTTATTGAATACCTTTATTACCTCAAGCTTCACTTGTAAGATTTCCCCTTACATTTTCTTACTAACATTGCAACTTTTATTATATGGTAAGTTATGTATGTTTTAAGAATGTAAGTGAAAATTTACAAGTTTCTTCTCAATTCCTTAAATTAATATATATTTGTTTTATAAATTACAATTTCAACTTACCTTTAATTTCATTCATTTATTTAATGTTGAAGTTTCTATTATATTTAATAGTAGTAACAATTTAATTACCCACTTTCTATTATATTTAATTACAGTAACCCTTTTTAATTACACTTAAATTATTAACCCTTTAACCTTCATTCTTAAAAATAAGGAATTTTATTAATTAATTACTTAGGGTTTACAGTCATTTATATATTACTTACTTTCTATTATATTAGAATAGGGGGAAATTAAGGCGTACTTAAGTTAATAACCCTACAATCAAACTTTATAAATTAAGGAATTTCATTTTTACTTTCTTACGGTTAAAATCACCTATTAATAATACAACCTTTAATTTTTGTAAAATTCCAATCATCACTTAAGTTAATACCATTAAATTCTTATTTATAACAGTAATTTATTGAATACTTCATTATTTCCAAAAATTCTACTTGCATAATATTCTATTCCACTCTTAATTTACATTTCAACTTTTTATACTCGGTAAGTTATTTATGTTAAAGAAAAAGCAAAAGAACTTATACAAGTTTAATCTCAACCCTTTTAATTCGTTGATTTTCAATAAATCTTTACCATTATTTATCAGTTAAAATTTTAACTTCCTTTATACCTAGCATTAATTTTCTTACTTAAATTAGAGGTTTCAATCCATTTATTACTTACTTTATATTTCCCTAAAAATAATTTAAACCATTAATTAGTGGAAAATTTTAGAATTAAATACCGGGTCAAATTTCAATTTTATTTTAAAATAATAGATAATTAATTTCTTACAACTTTTATATCTCTAATTACCTTTAAACAATTAAAATTTTAAATAATTTCAAACAAATCTGCAGTAGAACTTACTACAGTGGCCTTTCCCTTCGAAACTCGAAAATGAAAGTCGATGATGCGGCCGTCATCACCGAAATTATTTTCCAGCGACAGAGAGGAAAGTACAAACTTATTTTCTTCAAAATCCTCTTAAACCAATTCTTTCGAATTATACTAAATATTTATATAAGAAAATATTTATAAACCAAATCATTATATTTCATAAATCCTTTGAAAGAGGATTTTCAAAAATCCCGGACTTAAGTTCTAAATTCTCTAATTTGATTTATTACAATTTCAACTTAGCTTCAATTGTTATAAATATTTTTATTTCCTAACACCCAATCTATAGCAGCCAAATATATATATATATATCTTTATAAAAATATTTTTATATATAGAAAATATAATAGGCAAAATTATTTCATTCACCTATATTAAAAACAAATATTATGTCGGTCTGTCCTATTAAGTGTTTAGAAATCCCTATTGATGTCATAGCGTCCCATGCACCAACCAGAATTTATAAATACAAAACGGAACAGATTAACACAATATCAAAATCTTTTTATAACACTAACAAGTACGCTCTCTCATATATATACGCTCAGTGACTGCTATAGGGTATTACTACCCTATTAACAAAGAGTCAAACCCCCACAAAACCAAGGTTTATCGCTAAACCAAAGCTCTGATACCAACTGTAACATCCAGCCTTTTCGCACACTTTAAACCGACACACGTGCCAATTCAAAGCATACGCAAGGGCGGATTGTTATGGGGTAAATAAGAAAAACAGAGAAGAAATAAAACAAAATAGAATCTCACAGCGGAAGGATAAAATATAATAATCAATATACAGTTCATGATAACTGTTTACAAAATATTTATTTTACTTATACAATGAATATCAGAGTTACACATACCAATACAATCAATGCAGCGGAAATTTAGAGTGTGGTGCAATACTATAGATAATAACAATACGACTCCTTCGTCTTCGTCCTTCAAAGCTAAAGTCTTCGATCCTGAAACGCTCGGACTGACCCGAGCGAATTTGAAAAGACAAAAACACTCGAGTCAGACTAAAAGATCTTATGTGAGTTAAATTAACAGAAATAAATATGAGTACAGTAACTCAAGAGATGTTCGGGATTTACATCTCCTAAGGATCCGTTAAACTATTTACTATGTAGTATATTGCGCTATTATAATAGTGTCTATTTATAAAATAAACTTACTTTTAAATAGCGTTAAGGGGTTACCCATATAGCCCTTAACACAAATAATGCCAATAGTCTATACAGTACCGTAATACCTCCTGATCGGGAAGCTACCAGAGGATACTCCATAGGTACGACACAAATAGAAACTCGTAGTAAAGGCTCGGTATGGTAGGTGACACGGCACAACTAGGCAATGCCAGGGTAGATATACCAATTGCTATCCAGGCTGGTGGAACGCGTAGCCGCAGTTACCGCCCACCTCGGACTAACTCCCCAAAATCAAAATAGAAGTGGCCACTGAATCAATCCAAAATCAAAGTATAATATCGAAGAGGAGGGTCCGATCAGAGGAATGACCTCATTGGCCTGAGAATCGCTCCTGTTTTAGCCACCTTATGCCAACTCACGGGAGTCGGGTCCACGTATTTACCTTACAGGAAACGTCGCCACCACCTACTTCATTCTGGAGTCTCCACCGCGTACACGGTTAGTCAAAGTGGTTTTCGGTATCGACAGAGAGTATGTCCATATCCGATCCCGGTCTCTTTGCCAACCCATCGTTATTATAACACCGCGGTCATTTAAAACAGCTCATACTTTAAAACCAGAATAAACATTTCCATTTTAAAATTTTGAATACGATATCATTTTAAAACCCAAAACAATATGATATCCTTTATCCCAAATATAAATCTTTTCAAAAATCCAAATGCTTTAAAATTTATAACGTCTGAAAGCCAAATATCCTTTCAAAGCATAATATTTCGAAATTCATAATTTAAAACCATAACTTTTAAAACTTGAATGGTTTGGATATTCAACGGTATATGAATTAAATGGTTTAACTTAAATGTTGCTTTGTAAAGAAAATAGTTCTCATGGCTTTACAAATACATTTCTTTATTAAAGTCTAAACCAAAATTTATATTATCTCTCTCAAGTTCCAAAACCACTTCAATTTATTCATATATACGTATATCCATTTTGAGTATCAATATTTCAACTAAAGTTGGATTTTATTCTTTCAACAAATCAATTGTTCTATTAATTAGTCTTGAGTATTCATATAAAACCCATAAATAATAAGACTTCAATTTCTAGTAATAATATATATATATATTTTTCCCAATTCAAATTATACTAGAATATTCAATTCAATTTATTTTGGGAAAAAACCAATTATAAATATCATATCTTAAAATTTCCAAACTTAACATTTAAACATATGATATAAATTATTAAACTCCATTTTCTTAAATTTCTTCCATTTTTAATAAAGATTTTTATACACCTTTTAATTTCAAAATTTTCAACTTCATATGTATATATATATGGAAGAAAAATATTTATACAATATAAAATTTAAGATTATTATAAACCGTATTCCATGCAAACCATAGAAATCACTTTAAAATAGTTATATATAGACCGCAGTGCCTGTATATAATTTTCTATCCTATGGTCAAGTGATACGGATATTTATCATTTCAATCCGCAATTTAAAAGATATAAAATTTTGCGGTTATATATCATTTCAAACCACAATCCCGAATGAAATGAAATATGCATGATAATTTGCAATTTAATGATATACAATAAACATCCATTCACCAACATCATCCATCATCCAAATCGCAATCATCAATCAATATCAATCAATAACAATATTATATTTGATAATATATAACAGGTAATAACTGGCAATTTTATTCAATTTAAATTTAACGACCATAAATCTAACAGTTTATATTCAGTAATAAATTATATAACTGTTAACTAGCAGTTTCATGCAAACACAAATTCTAACTGTCAATTAATACGCAATAAATAAATTAAATTAACAGTTAAATTCAATAAATGCAATTCAGCAGATATGAATGAAATAAGCACGCCAAATACTCATAAATAAATTCTATTCATTTCTAAAATTTATTTAACAAACATAAAAGCTTCTAGTAGTTGTGAGTGGGTTAAAACACTCACCTTTGGAATTTAAATCGAATTTAAATTCAATTTAAACTCAAAATTTTGACGGTCTCCAAATCCATCCAAACCAGCGTCAAAACGTCAGAAATTCCGATACGATCCCAGCAAAACAAACCGCGCGTGAATCCGAGCTCGTATGCAAAAGTTATGGAAATTTGAAAAATGGAAAAATTCTGGTCCTGGGTCGACTTCGGGTTCGACTTCGGTGCGCCGCCTCAATTCCCCGGTGCTTGCTTGGAGTTTTCGCCAAAACGACCCGGAGCGACCCGAGTAATTTTCTTCCTGACCCGAAGTTGCTCTAGGGTTTTCTCCCCTGAAACCCGAAGCGCGACCAGAAGCTGCTGCAGATCCGAATTTTTTTTTAAATTTTTTTTTATTTTTGAATTTTTTTTTTGAACTGACTGGATCTAGGGTTAGCACCCATTGAAGAAGAAGAGGAGCTTGAAGAAAGTATACGCTCACATGAAAAGAAATTAGGCGGAGGCTAGGGCTTGTAGCTAGGTTTATATAGAGGGGTTAGAGATAGAGTAGATAGACCGTAGAATGAACGTGCAGAACAAACTATGGCCCAAAAAGCCCGCTATGCCTCCGGAACCGAATTTATTAAATCTATATATCCAAATAGGTAATTTAAAATATTCTGAACGCGATGGAAAAAGTTTCACGTCCAAATTTGATCGTATGAAGAAGTTATGCTGAAAACAAAATTTCCAAATTGATTCAAATTGATTTTAATTAAATTTGATTTCAAGGCGTTTCACGCCCGTACGATCAAACGACAAGTCCGATCGATACGAAACTTGAAACCCTATAATAATTCACCGATACGGATCCGATGAAACTGGTTTCATCGAAATCCGAGTCCGTGACAAAAAAAGGCTATTTTTATATTCATTAAATAAATCAAAATAAATTACAAAAATCCAAATTTTATATTATATTCTAAAATTGTCCAAATTTTATTACTTATATAATTTAATCAATTTCAAATGATTTAACAAGCTTGGATGTGAATTAAAATTATAAGTATATCAATTTGCAGTGTTAATTTCTGCACTTTCCTATATTTAAGAATTATAAAATTAAAGGCTCAAAACCCCGTATATTAGATTTTAACTTTTATATACTCATTCTTTATCCAAATAGGGATGCCACATACTTTGGTTCATGATTCACAATATTATTCTTAAAGTTCATTTTAAATTTCAGTAACGTAATATTTAACGTTAAATTCCCTTTATTTATGCAATAAGCGCAATTATTGAATTTGATACTCAAATTGATTTATAGATTCTGCTTTCAAAAAATCTATATCAACAATTTGGTCTAATTATAAATAGAATAAGTATTAACCTCATCTTATAGAATTAATTATTGCAATAAATCCAATTTACCATATCTTAAATCCAAATTTGTAGATAAAGCTTGATTCCTTTATTAACTCCTTTGGTTTTCAATTAACCTTTTATGGTGAATATAAATTCCAATGTATAATTGAAACCTTATTTCCATTTGATTTCACTATTTCATTAAAAATCCTCATATTCCAGCTAAATTTCAACTAACGTATAAAGCTATTTCAATTTCATTTAATTGCGATTATCATACTATAGAAATTAAATTCCATTAAATAAATAAATAAATGTTGATTCCCATCTATTTACATTATATTACATTGGTACTTCTATTTACAACTTAGCTTTGTATAAATGTTTGAATGTAGAATCTTGTCTATTTCACGTATTAATTAAGCCTTAAAAATCAATTAATATTATATCCTTGGTCTAACCTCATTTTACCCATATTTATATTAATATATCCTTTGAATTAGGTAAATTACCATTGATTATCTACCTTAACTTATCAGACTCCACTAACGTAATGGTTAAATATTAATTCCATTTGTAAAAAAAAACAATCCACAAGATTTGCATTTCACATTGCAAATGAATTCATAAATCTTGGCTTTCTTTTTCTTTGCTTCTTAAAGGCCAAATCAAACTACCCTATCATCACTAATTTATGGCAATTAATTGCAATTGATTCTCCATTAAACTACATAAGTTATCCAATTGAAACCTAAGTGAAACGTTTATTTATTTAAAAATCCTACTGTTTAAAAGAGTATATCATCTACGGTATAATTTACATTTGACCTGATTTCTCATATATTTCACACAACAGTGAATTCCAATTTCTACCAACATTATGTTTAATATAAATTGGAAATCCAAATCATTGGTATTTCACAACCTTATTGCGTACATTTACGTATAGTTACACTAAGTCCATACACTGATTCATGAATTCATTAATTAATACACAATTTGCCTTTGTTTTCTTATATTAAGTTTATTACCGTTTTTAAGTACATTCATTATCGAACAATATTCATAAAAAATTTTATCTACACTTATTGCATTGGTTTATTCAACGGTCACCAAATGAAACAATCCTACTATTTATTTTAATATTAAATGAATCCCATTCTAGTAAATATTTTATTAATATTCACTAATTCAACATTTATTGGTTTCTTAACATTAACTTTTAACAAAGTGTGACAATTACATTATCCAAAACTATTGTCATAAAAATTAAATTATTACATTAAATTCCAATTACTATAACAAATTACTACATTTTCTCAAATAAATCTTAAAGCCTTTTTTTTTCTAAATCAGGTTAGAAATTATATTAATTTAACTCATTTAATATTATTAATTTAACGGGTCGTTACACTCTCCTTAGGGAACTTCAGCTATTCTTGTGAAGAAATCTGATGGTACACTTATGCTTTGCGTTGACTATCGCAAGTTTAACGATCTTACCATTAAGAATAAATATCCTTTACCTCGGATTGATGATTTATTTGACCAAATTTGCAGTGCTAGATTCTTTTCACAGTTAGACTTAGCAACCGGTTTTCATCAGCTTCGAATTGCATAGGGTAGTTCCTTCGACATCATTCGTACTCGCTATGGATCTTATGAATGGTTTGTTATGCCATTTGGTTTAACGAATTCCCCTGCTTATTTCGTTTACCTAATGAATCGAGTTTTCAAAGACTTCCTCGATCGATTTGTTCTCATCTTTATAGATGATATTCTTGTTTATTCTAAAACCGAGGAAGAGCATGAAAAGAATCTTTGGATTGTGTTGGAAACTCTTAGAAGTAATTAATTGAAAGCAAAATTTTCTAAGTGCCACTTTTTGCAATCTCGTGTGAAATTTCTCGACCATATTATTTCTGAATCTGGAATTTTTATGGATCCTTCAAAGATTGAAGCGATTCAAAATTGGAAGAGACCGGAGAGTGTGATGGAAATCCATAGTTTCCTTGGATTGAAGGGTTATTACCGTCGTTTTATAAAAGACTTTTCTAAAATTTCCATGCCTCTTACTAATTTGACAAAGAAGGGAGTTAAGTATATTTGGTTAGACAAATATGAAGCTTCTTTTCAGAAATTAAAAGAAATTCTTTTCGATGCTCCTATTCTTGTGATTCACGAAGGGAACCAAGACTTTATTGTTTATATCGATGCGAGTCATGTTGGTTTGGGAGCCGTTCTCATGCAAAGGGAACGTGTTATTGCTTATGCTTCTAGATAGTTAAAGCCTGCCGAAACTAGATATGCCACTCATGATTTAGAGCTCGCAGCTATTGTTTTCGCCTTTAGAATATGACGTCATTATCTTTTGGGGGAGAAATTTGTTCTCTACACCGATCATAAATCATTGAAGTATTTATTTTCTCCAAAGGAACTTAATTTTCGTCAACAACGTTGGCTCGAGTTCCTTACATTTTACGATCTTGATATTCTTTATACTACTGGAAAGAGAAATCGTGTTGCCGATGCCCTTAGTCGTAAGCAACAAGCGGTTGTTTCTACGATGATATCCGAATGGAATGATCTCGAGATTTTGTCCACTTGCGAGATTCGAGATCGTGAATCCGATTTATGTTCATCTTTTGTTCTATGTAGCCTTGAGGCTCATCCTTCTCTTTTAGACCGCATTCTTGAAGCTCAAAAGCTAGATTCCAAATTGGCTCTTCTTAGCCAAAGTTGTAGGGATAAAATTAATACTGAAGGCTTGAAAGACTTTAATACCAATGCTCGTGGCAGCATTCGAAAATTTGGTAGACTTATCGTGCCAAATATTGGTAATCTTCGTAAAGACATTTTAGAAGATTCTCGTCGTTCTAAATTTACCATTCATCCCGGTAGTAGTAAAATGTACATGGATATGAAGTGACTTTATTATTGGGATGGAATGAAATCTGATATTGCTAACTTCATTAAGCGTTGCATGACTTGCGAACTTGTTAAGGCCCCGGAGGGTTATTGCAACCTTTGGACATTCCAATTTGGAAGTGGGATCAAGTCACCATGGACTTTATTGATAGACTTCTCTATTCTCGTTCGGGCCATGACAATTTATGGGTGATTGTGGATCGACTTACAAAATCCGCCCATTTTATTCGCGTTCGGTCTAATCGGACCATACCTCTTTTGGGAACGAAGCTTAATTTTAGCACCGCTTATCATCCTCAGTCCGATGGACAAACCGAGCGTGCGAATCAAACTCTTGAAGATCTTCTTCGTGCATGTGTTCTTGATTTTGGTGGAAGTTGGGAAGATCATATTTCTTTTGTTGAGTTTTCCTATAATAATAGCTTCCAATCTAGTATTGGTATGACACCTTTTGAGGCACTCTACGGAAGGCCATGCCGAACTCCTTCTTGTTGGCTTGAGGCCGGTGAGAAGCTGGTTTTAGGTCCAGATTTTATTCGTGATTCCACAGAAAAGATTGACCTTATTCGCTATAGGATGAAATAAGTTCAAAGTAGACAAAAATCCTACGCCGATAACTGAAGAAGGAAATTAGAATTTTCCGTGGGAGATTTGGTGTTTATTCGTGTTTCACCTATGAAGGGTGTTGTGCGTTTCAGTCGATCGGGAAAATTAGCGCCTCGATATATTGGTCTGTTTCCCATCACCGAACGCATTGGTTCTGTGGCTTATCGCCTTTTATTACCGGCTCAATTTTGTGCTATACATGACATATTTCACATTTCTCAACTATGGAAATGCCTTCGAGATTCCGATTCTATTCTTAAGCCTGATGTTGTGGAAGAAATTGAAGTTTCTCCTAATTTGACTTATGAGAAACATCCTATTCGTATCATTGTTACGGAGGTTAAACGCCTTCGAAATAAAGATGTCCCGCTTGTGAAGGTTTAATGGTCCACAAATCCTAAGGATTGCTTTTGGGAATCTAGAGAATTCATCGAGCGAGCCGGACTTACTCTCTCGTGCTCCTTAGAGGTGAACTTCTTATTTCAAATTTTCTTTTGTGTTGATATGCTTTTATGGTTGTTACTTTTTATTTTCTTCTTATGTATTGCGAGGATGCAATTTCTTTAAGGAGGGGAGTCTGTAACAACCCGCATATTTTACGATTGTATATTTAAAATATTTTATTTAAATATAGCATCGTTAGTCGGATTAAAGTTCGAAATACAATTTTTCGCAAACAGTCGAATTAGGACTCGAGATCACTTATATTGAGTTTAAAATGTCGTTTGCAACCTTTTTGAGTATAAACATCGATATGTTTGGAGTTGAGTAAAATTTTGATGTTTTCATTTAGGGCTTTGGGTTTAGGTTTCAGCCCACTAGCCCACCTCATCTTATATCCTAACTCCACCCCATCTCCTCTTCATTCATTCTATTATTTTTCTAACACTTCAAGCTTTAACAAAAATGGGGGAAGAGATTGGAAACTAAAATCCTAAGCCCTAGTTTCCTTTGCAGATTTTAGTTCTAGCTCCAAAATCAAAGATAAGCTTAGGTAAGCATCATCGTCTTCTTCTTCATCTCAATCTTTCTCCAATTTAAGAAATTTTGTATAACCTAACTTAGAAATTATTTGCTTATGATCTTAGATTGGAGCTTTTAGAGTTGAAGTTGAAGAGTGGTTGATCTTCCCTTTGTTTTCAAGCTTCTCCTTTGTTGTTTTTGAGTTTTAAAGGTGAGATTTTGAACTCACATCTATGTCTATATCTTTGATAGTTGTTAGGTAGTGATTCCTAACATCTATTCCTTGTCCATTTTTCTTTGGATTGAATTGGCTTTATGAATATTCCAATTTTTGGTGTTTTGAGGTCATATCTTTAAAAATCCTAGCTTTGATGTTTGAACATGTTTTCGGTGGTGTATCAAAGAGCCTATAGGGCTGGGTTGCCGATTGGCATAAACCCCTAGCGTCCATCGCTTGTCCGATCGCAATTTGTTGGATTTTTGCCCCACTTGGGTGCTGGGCTGAAAATACGAGAAATTCCAGTTCAGTCGACTGAACCAGGAAGTCAGTCGACTGAACCGTACCCAGGAAATTTCTTAGGCCAGTATCAGTTGACTGACCACTTTGGGTCAGTCGACTGAGCCTGGAAATCGAATGTTTCAAGGCATGATTCAGTCGACTAACCACCCTAGTTCAGTCGACTGAACCTGCAAATAGAAAGTTTCTAGGAATTGTGTCAGTCGATTGACCACCCTTGTCCAGTCGACCGAATCTGCGGTTTCAGCCAAATTTGCTTATTTTGCTTGGGTTTCCAATTTTAATCGATTCGTGTTGATCCAATTTGTTGTTATCACCTTTGTTGACTTTGATAACTTCTTTTTTGGAATTTTTGGGAATATCCATTTCGATGGATTTGGTATCGATTTCTTTGGATTTGATTCACGTCTTTGGATGTGAATTTTTGGTGAATGATTGTTTTTCAATCATTTTTGGTGATTTGTCACTTCGAAATACAAAGGTTCCTATACTAGTAGTAAATAATCAAACTCTTTCATAAGGATTATTTCAACTCTATTTTTAATACAAAGCTCGTTTATAAAATCGTTTTTCAACCTATTGGTACATATAAACCTTTACCTCGTTCGTATGAGAAAATCTAATTAAACGGCTTAGCAAAACAAGTGGTATGAAACGCTTGCGTTTACTTCATCAATTAATTTTTGGACTTGTTCGATTGAAACTCTTGTGACAATTTTCGAGTGGAAATCTACAATTTGTTTGTAAATATTTAAGTTAAGCCAGTGGTTATGGGACATGAAGCTAAACTCGTTTAATTACTAGCTTAGTGTAATCGACACTTCTTGATGATCGATGATGATCATTTTGTGGTTTAGACTAGCAATGTGCGATGTCTCTTTGTTTGCGAGGGAGACTAAACCCCGTTTCTGTGGAGTTTCGGCTCAAAATTGGTGGGGTACCGACCCATGGTCTTCGGGCCGTTTGTGGAGCCTCGGCTCAAAATTGATGGTTAGCAACCATGGAATAGCGTTCCATTTGTTATACACGTGTTGGTGAGTTTTCATGCTCCTGTTTTGTGATAGGCCTCCCCTTTTTGTGATTTCTGGATTTCTAATTGACGATTTCTAGAATTTGTATTTCACCAATTTTGTGATTGGCAATGATATATTTACCGATATTTAGGGTTTGGTGAATAAAACAAAGAATATGACATTCTTTTTAGTGCTTTGAGATTTCTTGAGATATTGTATGACTTTTGTGTTGTCTAATGTACACTTTTCATAGTATGGCATTATTGTTACCATGCGTTTTTGTCATATCTCTTATTTTATCTCATTTTTATCTGATATTTATAGCTAGACTGATCCGTTTGTTATTTATTATTAAATAATACTCGGGTCAGACCGAGATGTTACAGGTGTTTCTGCTTGACTCCTCTTTTAGGAACATCATCTGACTTTTGACAACTACTCTAGTTTTGTAGTTTTTGTTGTTATACATACGAGATAGAGACTCCTTGATGTATACTTATTCTTTTTTCTAGAACTTGTACCCATTCTTTTTTGATACCATGGATCTTATTTGACCACTACTCTGATGTACACTTCTATGTGTTATATTCATATCTGTTTCCGCCTTGTGATATGGATATCTGTGACTGATTTATGTTATGCTTATTTCTATATTTGTTTCCTAAGATCATATAGCCACTGTGTAGTAGCTTTGAGTTTGTATCGGTATGTTGGATTTCCTCTTGAAAATAAATACATGTTATATTATCTGACATATCGGTGCTCGCACATAGCAACTACACGGATGGTCGCTCCTCAACAGCCTTATTCTTCGTGCTAGTTGACGGTATTACCTCATAGTGTCCTTGGCTAGCGTGGGTATAGAGGTGGGGTGTCACAGATATGATGTGTAACTTAAATGCATTCCAGAAGCTACTAACATATTTATACACACACACACACAGATATATATATCACTACTAGAACAATGGTAAATAGCGATGGAAGCTTCCGACGGCCGTCGATGGCAGTTTCCGAAGGCTAGCGACGGCTGTCGAACTCCGTGGTATTTTCATAGATAAATATACTAGCCGTCGCTAGCCATTGAAAACCAAAACAATTAGGCCGTCGTTAGCGGTCAAAAATTATCGTGCGTACAGGCCCCCTTGTCGAGAGCTTCTGCTTCATTCTTCATTTTCTCCCAAATTAAACAAAAAACCTACCTCCACCTCCTCCTTGTCGTAAGCCAGCCACCGCGTCTCCTCGAGCTTCTCCAACTTCATCAATCTCCACTCTCAACAAGCCTAGCCCCTTCATCAATTTTCAATCAGATTTTATTCCTAAATCCTAATGAATTTTGATTTGTTAAATTATGGTGAATTTGTAGTTATAGTTGTATAATACCCTATTGATTGTTTGGTATACCTTATTGAATACCAATTAGGTTGTTATTATAATTGTTTATCATTGAAATGCTGAGAAAAGAAAAAATTTCAGTGTATATGTACGTTGATTAATTAGTGTATACGGGCATTAGGGCTACTTTAGATTAATTAGACTCGATGCTTAGAATTTGGTGTATGCGTTTTCAAGATGACGAAAATGACGATTTAGTGTATGCATTTCTTAAAATGTAAATAGATTGTTGTATAATACGCTTTACTTTTCTAAATCTCTTAGAAAGTTTTTGGCCCCATCTGACAAATATTCTATATGATCGTTGTATGGATATTCGTTTTTATCATAGAATGAACATTTAAATTCTTCTGATACATTGTTTGTCGGATTTATCCCTGTATTGGACAAGTTGCAAACATAGTAGTACTTGTATTTTGCAAATCATTTTATTTTAAACGGTTAACAAAATTTCGAGAAAAATTTCTTTTTGTTCCATGTATACACACATATGTGGACAATACATGGATCAAAGGGGAAGTGCTGTAGATGTAACGACCCAGAAAGAAGGAAAACAGAAAACAACAACATCTCACATTCGCAGCGGATAAAATATGATAACAATTAATAGCATTTATATAAAGAAAGCTGTAATTGTTACTTTACATTCAATATATTAGAGTTACAACCACTCTCATAAAAACTTGATAGTAACAACTTGTCCGAGATAAACAGCAACAATATACTCAGCGGAATACACTCCATACGTTCCTGCCATCTAGCTCGCCATCTAAGCTCTAGAACGTCCTCACCTGAAATATGTAATACTAGGTCTGACCCGAGCATTACATTGTGTTGAATCATTTAAAATAAAATGATTTGTAAAATATAATTACTACCGTGTTTGTAATGGGAAGTAGGATGACCAACCATCAAACTGTAAAACAATAACCTAAAAATTGTAGATTATATTCATATAATAATTTGTGTAAATTCATTTGAAAATAAAATTAAATATAATAATATTATACATTTACGAAAATTTAAATGTATGATTTATTTGAAAAAAAAAATGTCAATACGTAAATAATTAATGCATTTTTATGTATTAAAGTAGGGAAAATGCTCAACTATTTTATCGGTTGGAGTTGGACGTACCAACAAAGAAAAGAAATTGGAGGCTCAATAAGTGAATATTTTCAAAATGGTATATTCATCTTTGTTGAATTCTCTTTATGTAGTAATGGAAACGACGAAGAAATTCATTGTCCATGTAGTTGGTGCAAATTATTGAAGCATTTGATACCGGATATGGTAATAGTTCATTTGCACCAATATGGTTTCGTGCCGAATTATTTGGTGTGGGATCGTCATGGAGAACTTATAACACCTAATCATGAACATTCGGAGGAGGAGGTGGATAATGAACTTGTTTCGACGAATCTTATAGAAGATATAGTTGAAGATGCAGCACGTTCAATGTTCCCTAATGTTGTAGTTGATGGTAAGGATGATAATGTCGAAGAAGAACCAAGTATTGGAGCAATTTTTTTTATGATTTATTGAATGCTGCTAAGAAAACCCTTTGAGATGGTTGTACAAGCGGTACTAAACTATCAGTAACTGTAGATACATTGCGATGAAATCAATATACAACTTCATAAAAGCCGGGTTTACAGCTATAGTTCTAGCTGCAAAATGGCATATGCCGCCAAATAATCTAATGTGCGAAAATTATTATGAAGTGAAAAAACTTATATCTGCTTTTGGTTTGCCGTATCAAAAATAGATACATGTTTAAATGGTTGTATGTTGCTTTGGAAAGAAGACATCAATCTTAGGGATTGTAAAATACATAATTAGGAAAGATACAAGCCAAGAAAAAAGAAGCTAAAGGAAGTTCCATATAGGCGTATGCATTACTTACCCATCACTCCTAGACTTCAATGGTTATATGCATCTTCTGTAACTGTGCATCATATGAGATGTCACTGTGTGAAACCTGTGCAGTTAATGTGCTAGGTAGATTCAAAGCGGTGGAGGTGCAAAAAGTCATAACGGGGATACATCGAGGATATAGCGGGATAGAGAGGATGACTCTAAAATAACATATAAAACTCGTACCTAATGTTTTTACAAATATATAAATGGTAATTAAATGAAAAATTATCAGTCAATTGAATTATAAATAATATATAAATAATTTTAAATAAAAACATGTGCGAATATACTTTAAATAAACGTAAAACTGTTATATAACATAATTGAATTTGGTAGAATATTAGAGTATTTTCATTTCTGAAAATATATTAAAAATTAAATCAAATAAATTAGTTTCATAATTTTATAATGTATAAATGCAATTTTTCAGTTCATTTTATTAAAATAGATATAGCGGGAATAGCGGAGTATAGCGGAAATAGCAGGGATTAAAGCGGAAAGGCTATATTCTGAGGCTATATGGAAAAATCGTAGCGGTAGAAATCCACTATGAGATATAGTGGGGTTGTAGCGAGGTAATAGTGGGGCATTAACTACACAGGTGAAAACACATGAAGAAGGTATGTTAACACACTCAACTGATGGAGAAGCATGAAAGCATTTTGATAAGACATACCCTGCTGTCGGAGCGGAGAGCAGTAATGTTAGACTTGGTTTATGTACTGATGTATTTTCACCGTTCTCTCAATTCGGTTCAAAATATTTAACTTAGCCTAAAATCGTTACACCTTACAATTTACCTTCATGGATGTATATGAAAACTCCATATATGTTTCTCACTATTGTCATCCTTGGCCTTGATGGTCCGACACAAGGAATCGTCATATATTTACAATCGTTGATTGAAGAGTTGAAAATATTATGGTATGAAGGTGTTAAAACATACGACATTTCAAAAAAAATCGTATGTTCTTTCTCTACTGTGGACTATAAATGATTTTTCTGCGTATGCAATGCTGTCGGGTTGGAGTATGGCTGGTCGTCTAGCTTGCCCTTATTGCATGAAAGAAACATGAGCATTTTCTTTATCACGTGGGAAGAAAAGTTTGAGGTTTAACTATCATCGGTGTTTTCTCCATATTAATCGTCCTTTTAGAAAAGATAATTTTTACAAGTAATAGAGTTGAGACCTTGCGATCACCAATGATTTGGTCAAGAGAAGATCATTTATGATCTCATAAAGGATTATCCAAAGACACATAAACCGGCGAAGAATTTGAAATTCGAGGTAAATCGACGATTCATATTAGTGTAAACAAATTATATTTTCGGAGTTTTGGAAAAATCTCTCGATTCATCATAATATAGACGTGATGCATAACGAGAAAAACATGTTCGATAATGTATTTAACATGGTTTTGAATATTAAGGGAAAGACTAAAGACGATTTGAAATCAATACGTAACATGGAAGCAATATGCCGTCTTGAACTTCATATGAATCCAAATGACACAAAACCCAAAGCACGCTACGAGCTAGGCAGTAACCAAGTTAAAGTACTGCTAAAGTGGGATGAAGGATAAGATTTCCTGATGAGATTTCCTCCAATCTTCGTAGATGTGTCGACTATAAGAACTGTAAACTGAGTGGGATGAAAAGTCATGATTGTCATGTAATGATAGAACATTTGTTACCCGTCGCTTTCAAAGAACCGTTACCCATAAAAGTTTGGACGACTTTAACAGAACTTAGTTTGTTTTATAAGAAGCTTTGTTCAACTACCTTAAAATAAATTGCTATACCGCTCTGCAAACTGGAGAAAATATTTCCTCCTGGTTTCTTTAATGTAATGTAGCGTTTACATATTTATCTTCTGTTTGAAGCACGTCTACGAGGTCCTATGCAATATGGATGGATGTATCTATTTGAAAGATATTACTATGAGTATGTTAAATTTTGGTTTAACCACATGCAATAAAATTTAATTATATTATTCTTAACACTTAAATCATCTAAAGAAAAAAGTGAGAAAAAAGCACAAGTTGAAGGTACGATATGCAAATCATATATCAAAGAAGAAGCTTCGTTCTTTTTCTCTCATTATTTCATTGACCATGTGAACTTATCCTTTGAAAGTGCTACGCAAAATGACGAGGGCATTGAACAAGACTAATCTGAATCAATGGTATCTATTTTTAGATAGCAGGGACGCCCTCTTGGAAAATGTGTGAAAGCATGGTTAGACGGCAGAGATTACAACGTTGCCCACACGTATGTTCTTCTTAACGGTGCAGAAGTCGCGCCATTTGTTAGGTATTAATGAATAACACATCTAAAATTATTTACTTGAATAATACACGTGTCTATTAATTATAATGCAATATATTATCTATATATAGAGTATTTATGAATCACAACGTCCAAATGGGTATATTAGCAAAAAAAATTCAGCTTGGTTTTCGAACCACGTATATGATCCGATAAATTGTGCGGTCAACGAAGGATTGAAACATCTTGCAATGTGTAACGACCTGGAAATTTCGATCCCGAAATTTCCAGATAGTCAGGAAAAAAAAGAAAGAGAAAGAAGAAGAAAAGAATCAAGTCACAGAAACCTCACATTCGCAGCGGATCAAAATATAATATCACATAAAATAACAGTTTACAAAGGAAAATTATATCATTCAATTACATTTTTAATACATCAGAGATACAACATTACATATCACACTAGACAGATTTAAATCAACCTGTCCCATACAACTAGTATATATCAAAACGAAATGCTCTCCATACGTTTCTGCCATCCAGCTCGCTTCCTGAGCTCCAAAACATCCTTACCTGAAAATCTGTAATACTCAGTCTGACCCGAGCATTACATCAAAGTAACACCCGGGTCAGGCTGGAAACCAGCGTGAGTAAACCCATATAATTTGAAATACTAAGTTCAAATTTAAAAGAAAACCCAGGTAACTTGTATCAATTTCAAATTTCACAAGTTGTTATAGACATCACTTATTTCACATATCAATTTCTAAGTACCAAAACTTAGATTAAACGGTCCAATTCACTTAAATCATTCCATTTCAGCCTATTGATTCCATATATCAATCTATAAAGAATCGAAGTGGTTTTGGATATTTACTAATACCCGACTCCGGTCTCTTCGAATCCAATGTCATCAAAAGCCAAGTTATTCAATTAAATATAATTCAACTTTAATTACCGGATAACACTTTTATACAGCAATTCATAATTGATTGATAATTCCATTATCACTGTCCATCCATCATATCATATCACAAAGCAATTCATATCAGAGATATCAATCAATCCAAAGCACTTATCACCATTCAATCGTTCATAAGCAAGATTGATCACTTCCATTAATTTCGTTAATTAATGATCCTCTAATTACTCTCATTAGTTAATTATTCTTAAATTTCATTTAATAATTAACCTTCAACCTAATTCCATTCATTAATCAACCTTGATTAATCACAATCAGAAATTAACTTTCCTTTATTACTCCATCAATTAAACCAACTCCTTGATTAATTATATTAATTAATCCTTTAATTACACTAAGTAATTATCACTAAATTTCTTCCACCAAGTAATTATCGTTTAATTACTTTCCATCAAGTAATTATCCACTAATTACTTCACTAAGTAATTACACCTCATTAATTACCTTAAGTAATTATACTTAACCCAACATCAAATGATTACCTTTAATTAATTAAACTTAATTAATTAACTAGAATCAACCACTTTAACTTAATTAATTACACAAATTAATTAACCTTTACCCATCCATATTAATTATATTAATCCTTAATTAATTAATCTTAAACCTTAATTAATTCATTTAAACTCTTAATTATTAATTAATTAATTCAAATCATTAATTAACTAAATAAATTAATTATCCATTTTAATTATCTTAATAATTTAATGAATCATAAATCATTAAATTTTAATTATCTTTAAGATAAATATTTATTCTTATTAATGGTTAAATTATCATTATCAAAAGCATTTAAAAATAATTTGCTTTCAAATTTACTTCTAAATTTCATTTTAAATTTAAGATTTAAAATTAAATTCAGATAAATTTTAACAAAGTTTTAAAAACAAATTTTAAAACCTTTTTAAATCACATGTTAAAGAAATACTACCTTATAAAAGAATTTAAAAAGAATTTAAACCAAATCCATTTTAAAGTCAAATCATTTTAAAATAAAATTTAAACATTCAAAGTTATTTAAAATAATTTAAATTTAAAAACTATCTTTTATTTCAAAACTGGAATACAGATTCGGATTGAATCCAGATTAAACTTAACCTAAAAATTTTACTTACATTTTAAAACTTCATTTTTAAATTAAAACTATTAAAACATTTAAGGTTGTTAAAATAATTTGAATTTTAAAAACTTTATTTTATTTTAAAACCGAGATTCAAACTAAACTTGAATCAGATTTAAAATTAGATGTAAAACTTGTTTAAGCCTTTACTTTTCATTTTAAAACTTCAGTTTAAAAAAAAAAAAAACAGAACAGGTTTCTTTCAAACACCTGGAACACACAAAATTAACCCGAGCCATTGCTCAATTAACTTCAAGTCAACATCCACACATCTTCGATTAATTCACACAAACTACTCGAGGAAACTCGAGTACCTAACTTTCCCAAATCAACTGCTGACAAATCCTCATCGTCGTGCACCTGCACCGACGATGCCGCCACTTCCGATCAACCACGTCGACTTCCTCCCATCGACCGTCATTCCCAAACTCTATCCCAATCATCAGATCTCCAGTAGCAGCTCGAAATCAAAAAACGAGCTTCCAGCACAATTCTGGAACCCAACTAAACCTGGAATAAACGCCAACTCCAATCTCCGGCCGCCAGATCACCTGAAAATCAAGCAGCACCTTCGCCAATACCACATCTTGCAATTCCCAATATGGCGGCACTCGGTCCATCAGAGCCATCACTCTGATCAAGAATGTATAACGTATTCAAACTAGGTTTACAAACCTCCCAGATAAACCACCATCGCCACCAATCATTAATTGCCTTTTTGATATTTTTACTTGATTCACTGATCATCACTGCATCACCAAAGGAGACGATGACCCTCCAGACCATCTAGATCATTAGTGACTACCCAAAATATCATTTCTGGTCAAACCAGAACTATGCCTATACCTCTTTACTAAAATTTATGATTTAAAAGTTAAAAATCATGTTTTTAGTTGAAGATTCAATTGATGTTCCTGGATTGATGAATTAGGATAATTGAATTTTACTTATCTTAGGCTTATACTATTGCTTTTGATTTCCAGTGGAATTTCAATTTAAATTAACTTAAATAGAACTTTAAAACTTAATTTATAAACAAAAAACAGCTTTTGTTTGAATCCTACATCCTAACAAGGAACAGATCAATTAATAATGGATTTTAAACAAATCTTATCTTATAAAACTAAATACAATAAAGTACAGAACACTACAAGCATATATATAAATATATACACACACACACACATTCTCATACACAAATCAACTCAATCATATACATCCACACAATAAAATTAACTATCACAGAGAGTAATGCAACTGATATCCGTACTTAAGATTTTTTTTAAAAAAGAGTGTTACTCACATGTGATTGAAGACAGGGAACTACTTTTGAAGTTTTGAGACATGAATGCCTTAGCTTCTTTGATTTGAAAACTTGAATGCCTTTGCTTTAAAAACTGGAGTTGCTTGTCTCAGATTTGCATGCAGTAAACAAATTCTAGGTTTGAAAAGAAAATGCTCAAGCTTTTGAAAATCTCTGATTTGAATGAGATGCTTGCAGATTTATTTTTTCCTTCATCTCAGATTTGAAAAAAAAGGAAACAGGCTTTGATCTTTGAACTTGATTTTTGAAGATGGTTAACATGTTTCTGGTTTTTATCTTGTAAATGGATTACAGGGTATTGAATTTATTTTCTGGTTTGAGGAGGATGTTTGTAGATTTTGTTTTGAGAATTGGATTTGGGTTCTCTTAGTTTTTAAGGAGAAAATAGGAAAAAATATGAAGTTTTAAGAAACATATGTTTATATAAGTTAATTTTTTGTGATTTATTAAAAATAAAAGGATAAAAATTTAAGGTGACACTTGTTCTCATCTAAACATTTGTCATCTTGAATTTTTATTTACTTAACACATGTTATTAGGTTACTTAATATATTAACACATGTCGTATGTATTATTTTATTTATTTTAAATGTTAAATAAAAGGTTTTACTTAATTTATTTATTCTCATGTAAAGGTATATATGAATTTTTTTAATGAAAATGTAATAAAATTAATCATATATAAATAAAAGCTTATCCAAATATTTTTAAAATGTCTATATTTTGAATTTCAAAACTTCAATATTCAAATTCAAATTAAACTTCAAATCCAATAAAAAAACAATTTGATATATGCATATATTAAACAAACAATTTCAGTTTGTATATAATAATTATATAAATTAATCCAATTATTTATCAATTATAGATACTTCCAAATTTCGGATTATCACATTTCTCCCCCCTTTGAATCTTTTCGTCCTCGAAAAGGAACGAAACCAGAATTATTAAAATGCTTAAAATCAGATCAATCTTTCTTTGATCACTTTAAAATACTTTAAAATTTATATGATATTATCAGAATAGTTTTATAAAAATACTTTTATAACTCGATGTGTCAACCAGTCCATCCTTGTTCCTACAGAAATTCGTCATACGTTGATCAGACATAAGACTGAAAATCTATAAGTACTTAGCAGACCTATTTTCAACACCCAGCGAAAATACTTTGAAAAATAATTTTATTGAAAATAAAGAAATCATTTTGAAAATAGAGAGAATATCTTTTGGTGAGAATGCTCTGAAAATCGTCACCCCCATCCATGGTTGCAGTTAACCCGATGGTTACGTTGCCATCTCGACAAAATCCATAGATAACTGTAGGCCTCCGCGCCCCTCGATTACACCATGGAACCTGCTACAGATCGCAGCTACAACTGGGGTTACGTTGCTATCTCAGCAAAAACCCATATACTGTAGGCCTTAGCGCCCTCGAATTCTGCTGCCAAAAGAATGAAACTTCTCCACTCCACTTGACCATAGATCGCAGTCTACCGATGTTACGTTGCCTTCTCGGCAAAATCAAGCGCAGACCGTTGACACTCACCTCCATACGATTTCCGCTATGGTCCACACAGTAGATCGCAGCGACATTGAGTTACACTGTCGTCACAGCATAACCCAAATGCCTCTGTAGGCATCAGCGCCCTCGACATTCGCTACCCAATAATCCTTAGAAAATAGTTTGTCCGGACTCCTCACAGGATCAACTTTAGAACCTCCCCCTTAAAGGCTCAAGGCAGTACCAACCTATGGTATTCCTGAGAAGTTCATCCCAAGGGAGCGCCTTTTTATCCAGAGCCATTTTCGAAACACTTTATACTATACACATATAGTATCTTCCAAATCATACACCTAGTATGAATCTCATATAAATCTCCTTTCTCAAAATCGATTATCCCAAAATCGATAATTCTCAATAAGGCTTTCCAAATTCGAAAATTGATTTTTCTCCAAAAATCAAAAGCGTTTCCAAATCCGTAGGTTCCAAAAACCTTTTCTTAAAATCATTCTCATAAGATCCTTTACATATATATATATATATATATATATATATATATATATATATATATAACTTTTAAAAATCTTTGGATCACTTCAAACTTGTATAAAACCCATTTTATACTTCAAAAACTTTCAGAAACCCCTTTCTTCTGGCTATAGATTCAACAAGGGGAGATTTATCTTATATAACAAAGATATATAACTTTGTTTATCCCAAATCAAATATTCAAATTTGATTACTTTATAAAGTCACTTACCAAATTACTTACATCCATAAAGTAAATTTCTACCATAGAAATATCCAATTTCCACTTTATTTCATCATATATTTCACAAAATATACCTTTCATTTAAAAAACCATTTCACATTTCTTATCCACAAATTCCCAGTATTAATTTCATTCAAACCCGTATGATGTACACATATCATCCGTACGCTATACCAATCTGATCGCTCACTCGACCACACCGTCTCATTTCCGAACTAGTATCGTCCACCCGACTTCCTAGTGCGGACTCAGATCTGGTTTCTTGATCAGAAACCGTCATTCTCCTTACATAGCCATAAAGAGAATATCCAAAACCAATCAACAATCCATATCCAGGTTCGCCATCGAAAATCTCGGATTGATATAATTATCTCGAAATTATGTGCTTGAATCTGGATCAAATCACTATGCGAATAGAATAATATACGTACATCCTACGTATTTATATTCATTGCTTATTAACTAAATCAATTTCTCTTTCTGTTCACATTTCCTTTAATTTCTATCCACCTAATCAGAATTGTTTCAATTCCATAGAATTATTACTTTAATACTTATCTCAAATGGATATTCAATCATAAACAGTTTGAACTCTGTCCAATTTGAATTTAGAAAATGGCTTGAAATTTTTTAAGAATAGATAAGTAGTTGAAAAATAATTATTTGTTTGTAAAATAGCTGTAAAATAGTTAAGTATTGATAAAATAGTTAAATAATTGTAAAATAGTTATAAATAGTAATTAGTTATAAAATAGTTGAAAGAAAGTAATTAATTTTTAATACAGTTGTAAAATAGTTAAATAGTTTCAAAATAATTGTAAAATAAGTATAAAATAGTTTGGGATATTAAAAGAAAGATTGTAAAGAGTAAATAGCTTGGAAAAATAGATTTATATTAAAACAATTTATTTTGAAAATAGTCCAGAGTCAAACTTTTCAATTCCCAACCTCCACTTTTAATCAATTCAATTTAAATTTCCACTTCCATTTAAATTGACTCAATTCCAAACTAAATAACTTCAATTTCCATTGAAATTGACTTAACCCCAAATTCAAGTTGAATTAATTCTCAATTCCTTTTCTAAATTCAAATCAAATCCCATTTGAATTTACTTATTCAACTTTAATCACAATTTCAATTAATTCAAATAAATTTCAAATTGAACCAATTTCAATTCATATTAATTTCTGTTTGAATTAATCCCAATTCCCATTTGAATTTGAACTTATTCAACTTCAATTTCATTTCAGATCAATCCAATTCAAAATTTTCCATTTGAATTTTTAAACTTATCCATCTTCAATCACCATTCTAATTAATTCAAATCAAATTTAATTTAAACTAATTCAATTCAAATTTCAAATTTAAACCATCCCGAACTATATAAATTCGAGTTAAATTTTTAAATGTTGATTTAATCCTTTAAATCAAATCAACTTATATCTTTAAACCATTTAATTCTGAATCCAAATTCCATTTTTATCCTATTTCAAAGTCCAAATAATAATTCAAATCCTTTTTAAACAACTAAATCTTTGAAATTCAATTTATCATCAAATTTCAATTTCGAAACCAAACCTTTGACATTTTATCTTAAACATTCAAAATTTAAGTCCAAAATGATTCCATTTTATCTTAATAATGGATATATTATCACACCTCATTTCTTCATTTATTTGAACAAATCCAATTTCAGCTCAAAGATTATTAGTAACAACAAGATGGTATCATTCAAATTATTTTAAAACGTCCATCCATTTTAAATTTTCAGAAATCAAACCCATTTTGAGATCACACAAACTCCAAATTCAAATTAACCATTTAACTTCCCAAGTTAAATCCCAATTTCATCTTGAAATTTTCAATTAAGGTTGCTGTATTTAACTTTCCCAAAGTTAAATTTTATTTACTTAATTCAGCCAACCTTACCCAATTTGAATTCCCATTGCAAATTTTAAACTTCTCATTAATAATCTTTTCACTTATCATTCAAAAACTTATCACTTTGGGTACCACATCTCTTTCCAAAATTAAAATTCAACATTTAGAGTTTATTTCAAACTATCTTTGATATTACGTATATGCACACATATATACATATTTACTTTCTTTGCACTCCAACTTATCCTTAAATTCTTAAACCACCTTTGGTTTAATTCAAAACAAATTCCTTTAAATTTTAAACAATTCTTATTTTAAAATAAGATCACGTTCAAAATAGTTTGAATAGTATTATTTCTTTATCACTTTGAAACTATTTCCAAATTCTGGATCCAGATTTAATTCTTCAAAATTCAGATCATTTTTAGTTCCAATTTATAAGTTATTCTTACCTAAATGTTTACTTCCCTAAAACATTTATTTTTGTTAATCATTAACAAAAATTTCATCATTTTAGGATAATAACCAGGATTATCATACCTGGAAACCAGTTCATTTTTATCTCATTCTGAAACTCCATACCATATTCAAGATTTTAATTTCAGTTTGAATCCAATTCAAACTTTTCTTTATTTAATTTCAATTTGGTTGTACTCTATTTAATTCTAATACTTTAACAACCAATTACCTTAATATTTATTAGAAAGAAATATTGCTTTATGTATCTAAATATATTCTTATATAAAATCATTTAAAATCTTTATATAAGAAAATAACAAGTATGCTCTCATACATACATACATACATACATACATACATACATACATACATAAATACACACACACACACACACACACTCAACTCATTCTAGGGTACCATCGACCCTATCCTTAATGAGTAAACCTACCAGAGCCATGGTTCTCGCTTAACCTAATGCTCTGATACTAAATGCAACGACCCGAAAATTTCGATCCCGAAATTTCCAGATAGTTGGGAAAAAAAGAAAGAGAAAGAAGAAGAAAAGAATCAAGTCACAGAAATCTTACATTCGCAGCGGATCAAAATATAATATCACATAAAATAACAGTTTACAAAGGAAAATTATATTAGTCAATTACATTTTTAATACATCAGAGATACAACATTACATATCACACTAGACAGATTTAAATCAACCTGTCCCATACAACTAGTATACATCAAAACGAAATGCTCTCCATACATTTCTGTCGTCCAACTCGCTTCCTGAGCTCCAAAATGTCCTTACATGAAAATATATAATACTCGGTCTAACCCAAGCATTGCATCAAAGTAACACCCGGGTCAGGCTGGAAACCAGCGTGAGTAAACCCATATAATTTAAAATACTAAGTTCAAATTTAAAAGAAAACCTGGGTAACATGTATCAATTTCAAACTTCACAAGTTATTATAGACACCACTTATTTCACATATCAATTTCTAAGTACCAAAACTTAGATTAAGTGGTCCAATTCACTTAAATCATTCCATTTCAGCCTATTGATTCCGTATATCGATCTATAAAGAATCGAAGTCGTTTCGGATATTTACTAATACCCGACTCCGGTCTCTTCGAATCCAATGTCATCAAAACCCAAGTTATTTAATTAAATATAATTCAATTTTAATTACCGGATAACACTTTTATACAATAATTCATAATTGATAGATAATTCCATTATCACTATCCATCCATCATATCATATCACAAAGCAATTCATATCAGAGATATCAATCAATCCAAAGCACTTATCATCATTCAATCGTTCATAAGCAAGATTGACCACTTCTATTAATTTCATTAATTAACGACCCACTAATTGCTCTCATTAGTTAATTATTCTTAAATTTTATTTAATAATTAACCTTCAACCTAATTCCATTCATTAATCAACCTTGATTAATCACAATCATAAATTAACTTTCCTTTATTACTCCATCAATTAAACCAACTCCTTGATTAATTATATTAATTAATCCTGTAATTACACTAAGTAATTATCACTAAATTTCTTCCACCAAGTAATTATCGTTTAATTGCTTTCCATTAAGTAATTATCCACTAATTACTTCACTAAGTAATTACACCTCATTAATTATCTTAAGTAATTATAATTAACCCAACATCAAATGATTACCTTTAATTAATTAAACTTAATTAATTAACTAGAATTAACCACTTTAACTTAATTAATTACACAAATTAATTAACCTTTACCCGTCCATATTGATAACATTAATCCTTAATTAATTAATCCTAAACCTTAATTAATTCATTTAAACTCTTAATTATTAATTAATTAATTCAAATCATTAATTAATTAAATAAATTAATTATCCATTTTAATTATCTTAATAATTTAATGAATCATAAATCATTAAATTTTAATTATCTTTAAGATAAATATTTATTCTTATTAATGGTTAAATTATCATTATCAAAAGCATTTAAAAATAATTTGCTTTCAAATTTCATTTTAAATTTAAGATTTAAAATGAAATTCAGATTAATTTTAACAAAGTTTTAAAAACAATTTTTAAAACCTTTTTAAATAACATGTCAAAGATATACTACCTTATAAAAGAATTTAAAAAGAATTTAAACCAAATCCATTTTAAAGTCAAATTATTTTAAAATAAACTTTAAACATTCAAAGTTATTTAAAACAATTTAAGTTTAAAAACTATCTTTTATTTCAAAACTGGAATACAGATTTGGATTGAATCCATATTAAACTTAACCTAAAACCTTTACTTACATTTTAAAAATTCATTTTTAAATTAAAACTATCAAAACATTTAAGGTTGTTAAAATAATTTAAATTTTAAAAACTTTATTTTATTTTTAAACGGAGATTCAAACTAAACTTGAATCAGGTTTAAAATTATATTTAAATATTGTTTAAGCATTTACTTTTCATTTTAAAACTTCTGTTTTAAAAAAAAAACAGAACTGGTTTCTTTAAAAAACCTGGAACACACAAAATTAACCCGAGCCATTGCTCAATCAACTTCGAGTCGACATCCACACATCTTCGAGTAATTCACACAAACTACTCGAGGAAACTCAAGTACCTAACTTTCCCAAATCAACCGCTGACACATCCTCATCGTCGTGCACCTGCACCAACGATGCCGCCACTTCTGATCAACCACGCCGACTTCCTCCCATCGACAATCATTCCCAAACTCTATCCCAATCATCAGATCTCCAATAGCAGCTCGAAATCAAAAAACGAGCTTCCAGCACAATTCTGGAACCCAACTAAACCTGGAACAAACGCCAACTCCAATCTCCGGCCACCAGATCACCTGAAAATCAAGCAGCACCTTCGCCAATACCACATCTTGCAATTCCCAAAATATTGGGGCACTCGGTCCACCAGAGCCATCGCTCCGATCAAGAATGTATAACCTATTCAAACTAGGTTTACAAACCTCCCAGATAAACCACCATCGCCACCAATCATTAATTGCCTTTTTGATATTTTTACCTGATTCACTGATCATCACTGCATCACCAAAGAAGATGCTGACTCTCCAGACCATCTAGATCATCAGTGAGTACCCAAAATATCATTTCTGGTCAAACCAGAACTACCCCTATACCTCTTTACTAAAATTTATGATTTAATACTTAAAAATCATGTTTTTAGTTGAAGGTTCAATTGATGTTCCTGAATTGATGAATCAGGATAATTGAATTTTACTCATCTTAGGCTTATACTATTGCTTTTGATTTCCAATGGAATTTCAATTTAAATTTAACTTAAATAGAATTTTAAAACTTAATTTATAAACAACAAACAACTTTTGTTTGAATCCTACATCCTAATAAGGAACAGATCAATTAATAATGGATTTTGAACAAATCTTAGCTTATAAAACTAAATACAGTAAAGTACAGTGACATTACAAGCATACACACACACACACACATACATTCTCATACACAAATCAATTTAATCATATACATCCACACAATAAAATTAACTATCACAGAGATTAATGAAACCAATATCCATACTTAATATTTTTTTTTAAAAGATTGTTACTCATATGTGATTGAAGACAGGGAACAACTTTTAAAGTTTTGAAACATGAACGCTTTAGCTTCTTTAATTTGAAAACTCGAATGCCTTTGCTTTAAAAACTGGAGTTGCTTGTCTCAGATTTGCATGCAATAAACAAATTCTAGGTTTGAAAAGAAAATGCTCAAGCTTTTGAAAATCTCTGATTTGAATGAGATGCTTGCAGATTTATTTTTTCCTTCATCTCAGATTTGAAAAAAAAAGAAACAGGCTTTGATCTTTGAACTTGCTTTTGAAGATGGTTAACAGGTTTCTGGTTTTTATCTTGTAAATGGATTACAGGGTATTGAATTTATTTTCTGGTTTGAGGAGGATGTTTGCAGATTTTGTTTTGAGAATTGGGTTTGAGTTCTCTTAGTTTTTGAAGAGAAAATAGGAAAAAGAATGAAGTTTTAAGAAACATATGTTTATATAAGTTATTTTTTTGTGATTTATTAAAAATAAAAGGATAAAAATTTAAGGTGACACTTGTTCTCATCTCAACATTTGTCAAATTGAATTTATATTTACTTAACACATGTTATTAGGTTACTTAATATATTAACATATGTCATATGTATTATTTTATTTATTTTAAATGTTAAATAAAAAGTTTTACTTAATTTATTTATTCTCATGTAAAGGTATATATGATTTTTTTTATAGAAAATGTAATAAAACTAATTATATATAAATAAAAGCTTATCCAAATATTTTTAAAATGTCTGAAGTTTTGAATTTCAAAACTTCAATATTCAAATTCAAATTAAACTTCAAATCCAATAAAAAAACAATTTGATTTATGCATATATTAAACAAACACGATTTCAATTTGCATATAATAATTATATAAATTAATCCAATTATTTATTAGTTATAGATACTTCCAACATTCGGATTATCACACGATGGGACCAAAAAAAAGTCAATACATATACAATATTCTTTCTCAACGCATACAAATTCAACACCAAAGAATATAGGCTAAAAAATTAACTAACAATACCGATGTATATGTTAAAGGTAGCGATGATCCAAAAAATTACATAAATGATTTTTACGGCATGTTAAATCAAGTTTTGCAATTACCATATTTCACCAGACTTGCGGAAGAAGTTTATTTATTTAGATGCAACCGGTTCAGTAATGTTCCAGGTTCTGGAATCAACGTGCACCAAAAATATAATATTATTGAAATAAAGCACACATCATGTTATCATAAGTACGATCCGTTTATATTAGCAAAACAGGCCCTACAAGCTTATTATGCTCCATATCCATCTATAAAAAGAGTTAAATCAGATTGGTCGGCGATTTCTAAAACAAAGGCAAGATTTACGTTTGATGAATAGAATATTTCGGACGGACAAGCGTACCAAGCTGATAATGAGGAAAATGGCGAATTTGCAATAACAGATGATCAAACCGATTTAGGAGATCTAAATGATGAATCAAATGTATTAATAGAGGCATTTGGGACCAGAGAGGAATACAATATAGAGTATGAGATCGAGTCTGAATCAGAAAACGACGAGGACTAGTTTAATAGTATACATGTTGAAAAAGGTAATTTATGAAAGTATCGATGTTACACATTTTTTGTACGTTATATTCGATTATTGATGTTAAACCTTGTTATGCTTATTCATAATTGAATGATATGTTTTGCCATGTGCAGTTAATGCCCCGCTATTACTCCGCTATAACCTTGCTATATCTCATAGCGGATTTCTACCGCTATAATTTTTTCATATAGCCTTTCTGCTTTAGTCCCTACTATTTTCGCTATATCTCGGTATTTTCGCTATATTCTGTTATTTCCGCTATATCTTCTTTAAAAGAAATAAATTAAAAAATGACATTTATACATTATAAAGATTATGAAATTAATTAATTTAATTGAACTTTTAATATATTTTCAGAACTAAAAATACTAATATTCTACTAAATTTAACTATGTTATATAATAGTTTTACGTTTATTTACAGTATAGTCGCACATGTTTTGTGTAAAATTATTTAAGTATAAATTATAATTCAATTAAATAATAATTTTTCATTTAATTACCATTTATATACTTGTAAAAACATTAAGTATGAGTTTTATATGCTATTTTAGAGTCATCTGCTATATCATGCTATATCCTCGTTGTATTCTTGCTATGACTTTTTGCACCTCCACCGCGTTGAATCTGCCGTGCGCTTTAACTTCATAGGTTTTGCCATAATAAAATAACATGTATGTAATGTTGAATATGCGTTTATATGATTTTTGTTTGATGATAATAAACATATATACATTCGTTTAAATGTATTTGTTAATGTACTATTTTATTTTTCATAGATTAAATAAATATTTGTTGAATAAAATTAAATACACAGAATTTGAATTCAAACAGAAATTTTATTCAAACAAATATTTATTACATTTTTGAATAGTACAAATTCAAGCTCTCACTATACATATACAATTTTGTTTACAATATATCACAATTCAATTTACATAAATTTCTCACTACATATCACTCACACTCGTAGTTTATCTTCAACTTCATTCCAGTTAGAATCCAGCATCTGAGCAATCTGCAAAAAATTCACTAACGCAGTAAAATTGAAAAAGAAATATTTTTGCAATATAAAATAAAATATGGATTTTTGAAAATATGATTTTCTCAGTTTTTTGGGTTGTTCGTGATCATTCACATTTGAATTCATCATACACGAACAATGTGACATGCACGGCGTATCACTGTACATGCCACAAGGCCGTGCACATCGATATACACTTGATAATGCTACAGGGACAGGTGAGCATAGGTCAAACCCAAATGAAAAGCCGGGTTCAACTCACGTGCAATATATTTAAAATCACATCACGAGCACAAGGTCAAACCCGAGTTTTGAAACTGGATTCAACTCAAGTGAAATTTCAAAAATCAATAACTCAAGCAATGACCAGAACACAAAGGCAGTAGTGTATATGAATACAACTACAGGTACAAGGCCAGAACAACAACATGAATGCAGACCAACTAGAATGAAGAACCAGAGACAAGTGCTGCACTTAAAGACTAGTTCAATATAAACATGACCAGGTTACATAATATCAAAGTTCAGGTCAGACCAAACATCAAGAGTACAATGCAATTGCAGAATGCAAATGAACTCGACCAAGTACACAAGTGCAACAGTGTGGAAGTGAAACAGTGTCAACTAAATGAAACTGGTAAATGC
The DNA here is from genome assembly GCA_030765085.1 of Allium cepa. NCBI lineage: Eukaryota > Viridiplantae > Streptophyta > Magnoliopsida > Asparagales > Amaryllidaceae > Allium > Allium cepa. The sequence continues at coordinate 950,078,915 of CM060928.1, read as the reverse complement.
AAAGACCGGTGATGCAATGCATAGACCAGTTGTCGACCAAGGCTACAATGTGCACAGATGAGCAACAAAAGATCAGAGACAAAGTAAATCCAACTCGGAAATAAAAGCATTTTCATGAACACAAACCACAAATGAAAACTGAAACAAGCCAGAAGCTCAAATCAGTGCACAACACCAATTACACTAAAATCAAGTTCAGGCCAGACCAACTCAATGCAACAGACAACAACAGAGCTCAATGCAACACAACATCAAAGCACATGTATGCAGACCCAGTGCCTCAAATGACCAGTGCCAACAGACTCGATAGACAAACAAAAGTGCAATCTGAATCCTGACTCAAGCAAAATGCCAACAATGACCGGACTCAAGTAAAGTACATCAAGTATGATCAAGTCCAAATGCATCAGGTCAGAATATTTCAAAGTCAAGTACAAAGCAAGACCAAAGTAGTACAAGTTAGACACAGCAGAATCAAAGTGAACAAACAGTGGCAAATGTATACAAGTGATGCAGAATAGAACATATATACAAAACAACAAAGGCTACAAACAAGTAGCAGTATGCAAAATGGAGAGTATGCAACATGATGAAGCAGTGTAAATCCAAAATTGCATGCATACAAAATGCTCAAATGTACAAGCTAAAACTTCAAAAGAACCAGATTAAACAACTACAAGTACAGGGAGCAGCAATAATGCAAAATACAAATGCCAAGACCAAGCTGCTGCATACCAGAGGTGCAGACGATCAAATGCCAACATAATAACAATGCTACAAGACCAACTCAATGCGAATCAAGAGTACACATGAATACATGAAGTAATGCAATGCCCAAAGACCAAGTCGAAGTCGAACTGTTCTTAACAGTTCTAAGTATCTGACAGCAATATATACAAAGCAAGCAAGTGCGACAAGCAGCAGTGTGCAAGTGACAAATGCACATGTCAACAACACATGAAGGGATCAACAATATTTGGAGTGAATGCAAGACAGTGGTCGAAGCATACAGAAGTCAACAAGGGAATTCGTGAATGTATACTGAAAAAGATTCAAGTGCGTATCTTTAAAAAAGTCAAAAATAAAATAGGAAAGTAGCCGCCGTATCGATCAAGTAAAAATCGAACGTTTCATAATCAAAGCCGTGCGTATCAGGAAAGCAAAATTTAGGAAAGTATCGAATTGATTAGGGTCTTGGAATTCATATAAATACCAAACCCCAAATCATCATCAGTGTGTGGAAAAATCGAATCGAATCAAAATATAAACCCACAATCATCATCGGCAAGATAATCACTGCATCGAGTTCAAGTACGAAAATCATAAAAGAACAGAAAGGAAAGAGATTACATACCACAATCTATCGAACTCGGTCAACAGAGGAGCAGCTGCGAACGAGAGCAAGTAAAGCAACAAGAGAATCGATCATCAGAGAAGCAAAGAGAAACACTCTCAATCGAGCAAGGCAACGCACAAACCAAAGAATCGACCAAACAAGCAAACCCTAATCTGGACGAAGAGGAATATTCAAAGAATCAAAGCCGCCATATTTTATCAAAGAAAACAGAAAAGGAACGGGCTAGAGAATAATAACAATTGGGCCGGCCTTGTTTTATAAGGGGCTTTTGTTTTATTTTTTCAATAAGAGCTTTAATTTATTTAGGGTTTATTTTAAAGGGGGTTTTTTATTAGTTTTATTTTTATTTGTTCTTTTCGAATCAAGTCTTGGTAAATCACCACCTAGGTTGTTGGTAGTGTTAGATTGTCTAGTTAGAATTAGTTCAGTGAGCAGGGTGTGCGAGTTTGCAAAACTCTATAGGCGGTAGCAGGGTGTGCGAGTCTGTTAGAGTGTTTGTAAGCGGGAGACTGTTTAATTCTAATAGGAATCTGGGAATGCAGCAGTAGGCAGGGGTTGCCGAAGCTAGGTAAATTTTGTGTGTGATTTACTTTTCAGCATATTTATTTCTCTGCAGTTTGTTTTTGCGTTTAACTCGAGAAAATTTGCTATAACCCTATTCACCCCCCTCTAGGGTTAATCTAGATCCTACAAGTGGTATCCGAGCACGGTATTTTTCTTTAACTCTAGAGTCATGAATCCACCAAATGATGCTTTTTCTGAGGGGCAATCTATTGCTAGGCCACCCATGTTTAATGGGAATGATTTTTCTTATTGGAAAGTTAGGATGGGTATTTATCTTAGCTCTGTTGATTATGATGTTTGGGACATTATTGAAACTGGCTATAAATTTCCCACTATAACTGTTGGCGATACTGAGATTCCTAAACCTAAGGATAGGTGGGATGCTAACGATAAGAGATTAAAAACTACAAATGCTAAAGCCATAAATGCTTTAATCTGTGCTCTTGATAAGACTGAATTTAATAGAATTTCTCATTGTAACACTGCACAGGAAATTTGGCATACCTTGGAGGTGACACATGAAGGAACTTCTCAAGTCAAGGAGTCTCGTCTAGCCCTATTCAGCAATGAATACGAGAACTTTGAGATGGATAAAGGCGAGAGCATAAAGGACATGTTTGGACTCTTTTCAACTTTGGTGTACAACGCTAGAGCGCTTGGGAAGGTATTCACTGAGGTAGAGCTTGTGAGGAAGGTGCTACGAGTCTTACCGATGAGCTTTGAGGCAAAAGTCACGGCAATACAAGAATCGAAAGATCTGAGTAAACTAAGCATGGAGGAGTTGATCGGTAACTTGATGACATATGAGCTTGAGCTAAAAGCAAAGGAGGAACGCAACAACTCCGAATCAAAGAAGAAGACGATTGCCTTAAAGAGCAAAGAAGAGAGCAATGAAGAAGAAGATCCTATTGAAGAGCTTGCAATGGCTGTCAATAATCTTAGAAAACTGTCAAGATTCAGGCCACGCAAGAAGAAAACAAGTGGTAATAGGCCAAAAGATTCTGACAATTCCGATAATGAACTGACATGCTTTAACTGCAACAAGCCTGGCCACTTCAAACAACAATGCCCATTTATCAAAAACAACAAAGGAAAGAAAAAGAAGAAGGCCTTTGCAGCGACTTGGGATGATGAAGAAGGAGAGGAAGTTTCGAATAGTAGCTCAGAGGAGGCTAACTTGTGTCTTATGGCAAAATCAGATTCAGAAACAAGCTCAGAGGAATCTAGTGAGGGAGGTGACTATTCTTATAAAGAACTTGTTTTTATGTGTCTTGATCTTACTAAAGAAGTTGATACTCTTGAATCTAAAATTGAAAAACTGAAATCTGATAGGAGAGAACTTGCTCGTGAAAATTTTAGGTTAGAAACTGAACTTGAAAATATTCAAAACCTAGACTGTAAAAAATGTAAAATTTTAGATTCAGAATTATCAAGATTTAAGAATAGTTGAGAATCTTGAAAAAGAAAACTTGAGTCTTAAGGAAACCATTGACACTAGGAAAAAGGATTTTATAAATAGATGCACCTCACTTGTAACTGAAAACACAACACTAAAAACCAAAGTCCAAAATCTTGAGAAATCTCTGAATAACTTTTCAAGAGGAGAAAAATCATTCAACATGCTATTGGGAAATCAAATTTTTGCTAACAACAGAAAAGGATTAAGCTTTGGGAAAACACAAGTTGATGGTAATACAAAAGGTAAGAGTGTCTTTGACAGATGTGAAATAATTGGACATCATATTGAAAATTGTAGTCAGAGGAACAAGAACACAAAATTTATACAAGTTTGGGTTCCTAAGAATTCTACAAACAAATTTCATGTCTATTGGAACAAGAATGAAATGACAAAACAAGTTTGGGTTCCAAAGGGTTTGTTTATTCACAATGCTTCAGCCACTAACAATCATGGACCTATAAAAACAAATAGGTCACAAAAATCTTTCATCGTGTAGGTATGGTGGCGGGCTAAGGAACAACAATAGTGTTCGCTGGATTTTGCCTGTTCCAGAAACACATCGGGCAACAAAGAAAAGTTCCTTAGCCTAGTACAAAGGTGATAGAATCAAAATGGGCAACCACGAAAAATTATCGTACAGGTAAAACAGGTGAAGGTATATTAAATGTGATAATCTGCACCGTATTCTGAATGAAATCAGCCAATATTGAGATGCTGTAAAGAGATGATTTTTTGATTCTGACTTGTTCAACATAGTTGGCCAATTATATTTATGCCAAAAATACTATTCTCTGATTTACTTCATACATATACGTTTGGATTAAACATAGTGTTTTGTTGGATACATTGGGTTATAATATGGCTAATTCTATATTCACATTTTCTGATTAGTTACGCGTCTTCAATTCAAGTTCAAGAATGATGTTAAAAATTGAGTTTGAGTTTTCATGCACCCTTCATGATTTGGTCTATCAAATTTAGTTAGAGATATTTTGGAGTGAAAGAGAAATTCAGATGCAGATCATACTGATAATCTAGTTGACAGAAAACTTACTAGTTAAACGTGACTTATGGTGAGACATTTACTAACTGCATCGTTTTCCAAAGAAAATATCTGCATATTTTTCATTACAAGTAATTTTCAAATAGCAGAAATTTTTCTCATATAACCCCTTGGAGAAAATCATTGTTGACCATATTTTCAGATTAGTCATTTTTATTTGATTTTAAATGACAAATTTTGACTAATCCGACTCCCTACTAATTATCAAAAAGATAAATAGTGATTGAAAAGATGATAAGTGTTGATATTTAACATACATTACTCAAGAAAGTATATTTGGAAAATTTCTTTAGGAATTCAAACAAGAGTTATAAAACTTTTTGTTGGGTAAAGATTCCATGACCATTTCTATATCTATCATATTTCTATCGACCATGGTTTTTCAAAAATTCAATATAGTTTGTCGATATGTGGTACTATAATCAGGGATCATTTGTTTTTCATTTCACATTTTTTTTGTAAAAATAAATAAATATCCAAAGTATTCACTCTCATTTAAAAGTCCTCACGGTTATGCATGAGTGAATTACTTGGATTTTTGATTATGTGCTTACATGCTCATTTAAAAGTCCTCACGGTTATGCATGTATGGAAGGCATATCAAATTTGATTGATTAAATAGACAAGTTGATTCTAATCCCATTTAAAAGTCCTCACGGTCATGCGTGGTTAGAAGATACTTGAATTCATTTTCAAAAAATTAAATTGGAGTACTACTAATCTCATTTAAAAGTCCTAACGGTTATGCATGATTAGTAGATATTCAAATTCCTGATATAAGCGTACCACAAACAGATACAACTGTATGGTTTTATATGATGACATCATTTCCATTACTTCTAAAAGTGGAATATGCGCCTAACAGGGGTAGTTATGATTTTTGTTTGATTTTTATTGAAGTTTAATATTTATATTCAAATTGAGTTTTAATGTTGGATTAATATCGATCACTTTATCTCTATTTTCTCTAACACTATTAGTCTTTTGCTAATAACAAAAGGGGGAGAGAAAAGTTAAGATTTTGTCAAATAAAATCAAGCAAAGGTCAAATAATTTTCCATTTGCATCTAGGCTCATTTGTATATTTCTATTTGTATGCATATATGTAGGGGAAGCATCATGTAGAGGGGAAGCATTTAAATAGGGGGAGCAATTAGAGTATATCATTGATCAAATACATTTAACATAGTCAAAATCTTAAATATATGTTTGTTATCATCAAAAGGGGGAGAGTGTTTAATATGTGCTTATATGATTTTTGTTTGATGATAATAAACATATATACATTCGTTCAAATGTATTTGTTAATGTACTATTTTATTTTTCATAGATTAAATAAATATTTGTTGAATAAAATTAAATACACAGAATTTGAATTCAAATAGAAATTTTATTCAAACAAATATTTATTACATTTTTGAATAGTACAAATTCAAGCTCTCACTATACATATACAATTTTGTTTACAATACATCACAATTCAATTTACATAAATTTCTCACTACATATCACTCACACTCGTAGTTTATCTTCAACTTCATTCCAGTTAGAATCCAGCATCTGAGCAATCTGCAAAAATATTCACTAACGCAGTAAAATTGAAAAAGAAATATTTTTGCAATATAAAATAAAATATGGATTTTTGAAAATATGATTTGCCTCATTTATTTGGGTTGTTCGTGATCATTCACATTTGAATTCATCATACACGAACAATGTGACATGCACAGTGTATCACTGTACATGCCACAAGGCCGTGCACATCGATATACACTTGATAATGCTACAGGGACAGGTGAGCACAGGTCAAACCCAAATGAAAAGCTGGGTTCAACTCACGTGCAATATATTTAAAATCACGTCACGAGCACAAGGTCAAACCCGAGTTTTGAAACTGGATTCAACTCAAGTGAAATTTCAAAAATCAACAACTCAAGCAATGACCAGAATACAAAGGCAGTAGTGTATATGAATACAACTACAAGTACAAGGCCAGAACAACAACATGAATGCATACCAACCAGAATGAAGAACCAGAGACAAGTGCTGCACTTAAAGACTAGTTCAATATAAACATGACCAGGTTACATAATATCAAAGTTCAGGTCAGACCAAACATCAAGAGTACAATGCAACTGCAGAATGCAAATGAACTCGACCAAGTACACAAGTGCAACAGTGTGGAAGTGAAACAGTGTCAACTAATTGAAACTGGTGAATGCAAAGACCAGTGATGCAATGCATAGACCAGTTGTCGACCAAGGCTACAATGTGCACAGATGAGCAACAAAAGATCAGAGACAAAGTAAATCCAACTCTGCAATAAAAGCATTTTCATGAACACAAACCACAAATGAAAACTGAAACAAGCCAGAAGCTCAAATCAGTGCACAACACCAATTACACTAAAATCAAGTTCAGGCCAGACCAACTCAATGCAACAGACAACAACAGAGCTCAATGCAACACAGCATCAAAGCACATGTATGCAGACCTAGTGCCTCAAATGACCAGTGCCAATAGACTCGATAGACAAACAAAAGTGCAATATGAATCCTGACTCAAGCAAAATGCCAACAATGACCAGACTCAAGTAAAGTACATCAAGTATGATCAAGTCCAAATGCATCAGGTCAGAATTTTCAGAGTCAAGTACAAAGAAAGACCAGAGTAGTACAAGTTAGACACAGCAGAATCAAAGTGAACAAACAGTGGCAAATGTATACAAGTGATGCAGAATAGAACATATATACAAAACAACAAAGGCTACAGACAAGTAGCAGTATGCAAAATGGAGAGTATGCAACATGATGAAGCAGTGTAAATCCAAAATTGCATGCATACAAAATGCTCAAATGTACAAGCTAAAACTTCAAAAGAACCAGATTAAACAACTCCAAGTACAGGGAGCAGCAATAATGCAAAATACAAATGCTGCATACCAGACGTGCAGGCGATCAAATGCCAACATAATAACAATGCTACAAGACCAACTCAATGCGACTCAAGAGTACACATGAATACATGAAGTAATGCAATGCCCAAACACCAAGTCGAAGTCGAACTGTTCTTAACAGTTCTAAGTATCCGACAACAATATATACAAAGCAAGCAAGTGCAACAAGCAGTAGTGTGCAAGCGATAAATGCACATGTCAACAGCACATGAAGGGATCAACAATATTTGGAGTGAATGCAAGACAGTGGTCGAAGCATACAGAAGTTAACAAGGGAATTCGTGAATGTATACTTAAAAAGATTCAAGTGCGTATCTTTGAAAAAGTCAAAAATAAAATAGGAAAGTAGCTGCCGTATCGATCAATTAAAAATCGAACGTTTCATAATCAAAGCCGAGCGTATCAGGAAAGAAAAATTTAGGAAATTATCGAATTGATTAGGGTCTCGGAATTCATATAAATACCAAACCCTAAATCATCATCAGTGTGTGGAAAAATCGAATCGAATCAAAATATAAACCCACAATCATCATCGGCAAGATAATCACTGCATCGAGTTCAAGTACGAAAATCATAAAAGCACAGAAAGGAAAGAGATTACATACCACAATCTATCGAACTCGGTCAACAGAGGAGCAGCTGCGAACGAGAGCAAGTAAAGCAACAAGAGAATCGATCATCAGAGAAGCAAAGAGCAACACTCTCAATCGAGCAAGGCAACACACAAACCAAAGAATCGACCAAACAGGAAAACCCTAATCTGGACGAAGAGGAATAATCAAAGAATCAAAGCCGCCATATTTTCTCAAAGAAAACAGAAAAGGAACGGGCTAGAGAATAATAACAATTTGGCCGGCCTTGTTTTATAAGGGGCTTTTGTTTTATTTTTGCAATAAGAGCTTTAATTTATTTAGGGTTTGTTAACGTTTAAAATCGAACGCTAACACCCCGGTGTATATTGAGATTGAGTGAAAGCACCACCCGTGAACACGGGAACTTAAAACAAGTAGAAAAGTCACAGAGAAAGCAGAAAAGACAACAGGTTTTATAGTGGTTCGGCTTCAGGTAAGCCTACGTCCACTTTAATCCTCTTTATTGCTGAATTAATTACAACTTTGCAACAGTCTTCAGTTACAATACTGATGAGACAAACAACTAGAACTTCGATGCAGAAGAACTCTTTGAATCCATGTTGATTGCATTAGATTTCCTCCTGAAGTTTGTTGAGATGCCTTTTGTATTTGGAGTGTCGAGTGAGTCGAGAATTCAGCAGAGTATCGGCGCTTAAAGAGATCGGCCAAAAGTCCTTTGAAAGTTGGAGATGGCCATCCATTTATAGGGAATTCTGAGCAGAAAATATTGCCAAGTCCTAAATCGCCACCGACCTAAGTTGGGTCGTGGACGACTTAAATTAGGTCGTGGAACGGTCGCGATTCAAATGCTGGGTCGACACTTAAGAACGACATCCTTGTTGAACTCTACAAGTCCTGAACCGTGTACGAGTTAAGAGGCCGCGTGCTAAGTAGCTGCATCGGACTTTCCTTCCTTTGCCTGGGTCGTGTACGACTTAACATAGGCCGTAGGTCGGTTGCGACTCAAGTATAGTTCATGATCTTGTCCCTGTCCTGAGCAGTTAGGGCGGCAAACTACCTGGATAGTTAGATCGGCTTCTATCTCAGGCCAGCACCCGTGTTAGGTCGGTAGCTTTCTTAGATCGGTAGCTATCTTAGGTCGGCATCCTGTTTTAGACAGCTGGGTCGGTATCCTTTAAGTCTTGGGTCGGCGTTCTTGTTAAGTCTTAGGTCGGTAACCTTGTTAAAGCATTAGGTCGGCATCCCCTCAAGTAACTTAGGTCGGAATCCCTCTTTGGGCTTAGGCAGTTAGATCGGCATCCATGTTAGGTCGGCATCCTTTTAGGTCGCTGAGCCATGGCCGGGGCGGAGTTAACATTTGCCCCTCGAAGTACACGCCTAATGGTTAGGTCGTGTGCTTCGATATCCTCTAACCCGTCCACTCTCTAAGTCGGTAGGTCGTGTACGACTTAAAAGTTAGGTCACACGCGCCGCTTCAGTTCTCACCATTGTAAGGTATAATTCATTCATCTTCTTCTCCCTCTCCATTACTTGCTCCTTTGCTTGATTATGCCATTAGAATTCTCCTGAGCTTCCAAAGGCGATTTCACTCCAATCAATTACTGATAACCTTTGCTATTCATCGCGTAAGTAAATCTTCCTCTTCCTCGATCATAGGTTACTGTTGGTTCATGAACTCCGTCACTCAAACTTAAACCGCCTCCCTGTATAATGCTTCATCATGAATTCCATTACATCTATAGTTGATGAAGCTTAGGTTGCTCGATTTGGCTTTAAATGACTGATGAAACGATGAAGATGGGTTACTGCTCCAGGCTCATTGATTTCTGATTCGCGTAAGGGTGGCAAAGCATTGAATTTGTGATGATTTCAAACTGTTTTATTGGATGATCCGATATCATGAATGAAATAAAGGCCGTCGTTGATGGAGCGACTATCGGGTTAACGGGTTGAGTGGAGTGAGATATCGATTTGGACGCGACCCAGTGATTTTTGGTGACTTAACTTCTGGCCGACCTAATTTGCCGAACTAGCACTTGGGGAAATTTTCCGACTTAACCTTTAAATCGTGGCCGAACTAGCACTTGGGGAAATTTGCCGACTTAACCCTTAAATCGTGGCCGAACTAGCACTTGGGGAAATTTTGCACCACTTTTTTGAACCGGAGCCTTTCTCCTTACTACTCCTTACGACTTAAAGAACCGCCGATTTAAAGAATCAGAAACTTAATCTTAACTCGTGAAAGATTCCTTGGGCCGCAGCCGAGTTAAAACTTGGATGCCCAACTTGAATTCTCACTTAAAAGCATAATTCCAATTTGAACACTATACTTGATCTGCTGGACTGAATTGCTTAAATCCTTGATTGTTTTAACTTTGTTGCCTTATTTCACAGACCACATTAACTTATAGGCTAACAACCTGCTGAAAACAACAATCATAGAAAACCAAGGCGAATATACTGCCATTGACTGCCCACATCAAATGACAGATTAGTTGACATAGAGTAATCAACTTAAATACACTGTATGAAATGCTGTGAACCAATCAACTAAAGTGAAGTATCAATGCAAAGCATCACTGTCTTGAACTGATTTATTTGCATCTATATTTCACTTTCATATTTAAAACAACAAACCCTGGACTTTATAACTGACAAATACTTGCTAGTTTTTATTCCAGTTATATTTGCTTATTGCTTGATTAATTTTACAAAACACTCCACACATTTTAGGAAACGTGCACCTTTATGTTTGAATATCCAGTTGTTTGTGTAGAATGACTCCCCACCAAGAAGAAGAAGTGGTAGCTCAAGCGGGAGAGACCTTTCAGATAGCTGTTCCCATAGAGAGTCCTCCAGAGATAACTTCGACTATCCTAACTCCGAGAGCGTTTATTCAGCTACGTACTCAATTTGGTTTTGCTGAAAATGATGCCCTACTTCCCGGGCCAAATGATACTGCCGACAGTCCTCCCTCTGGTTTTGTCGCAGTCAATCGTCAAATGTGCCTAAGCGGGGCTATTCCTCCTTTTAACGACTTCCTTCGAACCCTTCTCCTTCGGTTGACAATCTCTCCGTTCCAACTTCATCATAATGGCTACGCCATCTTGATGGGGTTGTGTGTTTTGTTTAGGAGAACTCTTGATCGCTTGCCAAGTTTTGAAGAAATCCGCTACTTATGCTCGTTTGCAAAGAGTAAAGACCATCCTTCCCTTATTATTGTGAGAAGCGCTAGAAACCGCAAGCTTATTTCTGATCTTACCGAAAGTGTTCATGGATTTTTGAACCAGTTTTTCTTTGCTCGCTGCCCCCCAGGGTTTTATGCCATCTGGAGAGTAGGAAGTAAGATTACTTGTTTCTATTTTCTCCATTTTCCAAACTTTTCGAGATCCGAATTACCGATTGCTAATTTCGTTCTTTGTTCTTTTCAGCACTTCCTCTCCCCTCTAGAGATCCAATCCACAAGCAAGTTTTTGAAAGATTAAGTGCTGTGACTGCTAGAGAGAGAAGTATAAAGTTTTTGTTGAGGGACGAATTTTTGCATCAGTATGGACTTTTGCATGCTTCTCACTCTACACATTCCCATGAGGTTCCAGACTCCCCACCTAAAGCATTAGATGCCCCAGTTTCCACTGACGAACCCATACCAAAAGAACCTGCCTCCGAGGTTTCTCTGGTGAAGTGCTCTACTACTGTCGATGTTGCGGGGTCGTCTGGCGAATTCGCACTTGCCCAGTCATTGAGGAAGAAGAGCCTCAGGGATCTCCCCCACATTCACAGAAGTCTGGTGAAGAAGTCGGGAAAACAAGCCCTGTCAAGCAGAGCGGGGACGACACTTTCGAAGGGTTGAGCGACCTCTTTGTCACCTCACAGGAGCTCTTTAAAGACGACCCCGTCACTACTAGGGTTTCTTCTTCAGTGATGGAAGCGACTTCTTCTTTGCGACAAGCTCCGTCGACCCAAGAGTTGACGTTAACTACTACCCCCACGATTACTCCGCAATCGAAGAGTGGTTCGTAGTTTGATGCGCGTAGTTTGCACATCACACACACTTAGAATCTTTCATCACTTTCATGCACCTAATTCTTTGTACTTTGAAGATTCTAAAGTCACGCTTCTTTTCTATGAAGACTTTTAAGACTTGTCTTTTTTTTTTAAATTTCAGATTCTCCGATGGGACGCAGCGGCTCTTACTATGACGACTTTCAGCGCTACGGGAGGTGTAGTCAATATGATTATAGGCGCTACCTTCCCGTTCACAGAGAAACCGACGAAGAGAGAGCCGCTCAAAAGGCTCAGGAGAGGAGGGCTCAAGAAGAGCGTTATGAGAGAAAAGAAAGGGAGGAGCACCATGATTCTTCCCAGAGAGGTGGCGACTCTCACAAAATAAAGTCGCATGATGATCGGGGAAAAAACCATATAGTTGATGACCCAAGCAAGCATGCCCGGTACGGTGAGAAGCGTGCATCTACAACTCTTGAAAAGGCCACTGCCCCCGTTTCACTCAACATTCCTTCTGGCTCTCCTGCTCTCGGGAAGACAGACATTCAGGCAATAGTTAACAGGCCTAAATTTCAAATTGGACCAGGCCCAGCCACTCTGCAAAGCCGGTTTCCACAATGGTGCTTAAACGGGGTTCGCTTCGATCTCGACTTAGTTCCAATTGACAAGCCTGCCATGCTGCGAAATATCGATGCCGTCAGACTTGATATTGAAAGAATGCCGGGCTGGCAAAAGCTTGTTGACGAGCTCCAAAGGGTAAACCGTGCGAATCTCGAGGCCATGCTTACTATGGAGAATGACAAAGCTGAATGGCAGAAGGTTCTTGAGCAGCATGATACCGAGATGAGGAGCATCACTACTTATAATGAAGAGCTTGAAGCGAAAGTCGAAAAGCTTAAAGAAGAGCTCGCCACTTCTTCTACTTCTTACACTCAAAAAGAAGAAGTGCTTCAGAAACAAGTGAGAGATGCTCATGCCGGCCAAAGAGACGCCGAAGACAGGCTCGAAGTGCAAAAAAGAATCAATGAGGGCTATATTGCTGATATTGCAGAGCTTCGGAAGAAAACCGACTCTCAAGAGGCGGAGATCGAAATGCTTAAGCTTCAACTCTCCAAAGCTGAAAGAGAGCGTGATGAGGCCGTTGCCGGTAAAATTGCAGCTGAAGAATCTCATGAGGCAACGAAGACCAGCATCAGCTCGACATTATTTGACTTCTACCTGCATAGCGTCTTGGGGCGCGGTAGTCTCGCCTTTCTAGGTCCCAAATATGAAATTACTCTGGCTGAGGTGTGGGAGGCCGCACTTGATATGCTTAGTGCTAAAGGTGCTGGCTACGTCGAATCATCTCTTGAGGAGCATTACTTGGATGACGACGCTCGCGCCGCTCTCGCCAAGGGAAAAGAACAACTTGCGAACTTAAGAGCCGAAATGGCAGAAAGGGAACGTTTAGGAAAAACCACTTCAACTGATCCAGTTCAGCCTTCACCTTCGGCCGAAATCGACATTGTCGGCTCCAGTTCTCATTCTCCATCCCTGGTTAAAGTTACAACTGAGATCACAAGCACACAGGGTGGAGATGAAGGCGAAGAGAGCGCCGAAGCACAGGCTTATGAGGTTGATATCAGGAAGCCGACTTCTCCAGGTAACTCTACTATTAATCTTGCCCAAGTAGACTGCTCATTTTCTTCTTATGAGTTTGATGAGCTTCTTGACTATTTCCTGAACCTCAACGAGCCTTTATCTCCTCTCTTTACTGACTTTAACTTCTTTTCTTCTATAGAGAAAGTGTCGAGCATCGTTCAGACTTCCCCTCCTCCAGTTATTCCTCCTCCATCTCTTCAGGTCACTCCTCCTTCTGCCTCGCAACCAGGATCACAAGAGGAGCAAATAGAAGCTCTCCAAGACTTGGACGATCCCATTGCTTCACAAGAACACAGAGGAGAAGAAACTGAAGAGGGCGAAAAGACTTCGGAACCAACTGGTTCTGACGATATGCCGTTAACCACACTTTTCACTCCAGGAAGCGGGTCTTCTTCTAAGAAGAGGGGAAAAAGTGGAGTTTCAAAGAAGAAGAAGGAATCTTCAGCCGGCGAGGAAAAAGCAGAAGAAAGTCCAATTGTGCCCCTTTCTCCTTCGTCCCCTACTCTTACAAGCCAGCCTAAGAAGTTGACCATCCGGCCAGGCGCAGGCTCAAAAGGTGGAAGGAAGAAGAAATGATGGCTTTGGTCCTGTGCTTTTTATATCGCTTTTTGCTTTTTGCATGTACTGACCGGAGATTGTGCGGGTACCGGCCTCCGCTTTTATTTTTCTTTTTATTTTGAAACTTGTACCTGTACAAAATTTTGACAGGATTGAATAAAATGATTCTTTTTGTTTGTACAAACTTCTATCTGTATTTGAGAATGCATTTACTATTCATTTTTATACAAGCTTCTTTATATGATATTGCAGTGAGCTTGTGGTATGTTGTTCGAGCGTAATTTTTACCAATGTAGTTATACCATGTTGCCCCTATACCATAAGCTTATTGCAATATTTTATACTTTGAGGGGACTTGTACTCTTATTTTCTGGAGAATAATTATTCCATACTTGGAGGAATATTATTTTGTTGAAAATAGAGTACAGCTCCCTCCATATGAGTTTCTACGCTTCAACCTTCGAAGATATCACTTTTTCTTTTGTGCATACACACATTTTAAACAAGTGAATTCTCCTATGTGGTAAAGCGGGCCTCTGAAGGGCACTTTAACTTCTTTTTGAGGAAGAGTATTTTCTAGAATAGATGAACCATTCTTCCTTTGAGAGCTAAAGTGTGCCTTTGAAGAGGGTTTTTTTTTTATTGCGCCTTGGTGGCGGGCTTTCTGATCTTTGCTTTGCGTTTCTGATGAAATGCTTCTTTGAACAGTTATACCTCTGAGGAGAGCTTTTTCATGTTTCAACACTTGGAAGTTTTATTTCAATCTCGGTGAAACGTGTGCTTCCGAAGAGTTGTGCCTCCGAGGAGGGCTGTCCACGTTTCAACACTTGGAAGTTTTATTTCAATCTTGGTGAAACGTGTGCCTCCGAAGAGGTCTTTCTGTTTGATTGCGCGTCTGGGAAGAGGTCTTTTTTGTTTCTGCCTCTGGGAAGAGGTCTTTTTGTTTCTGCCTCTGGGAAGAGGTCTTTTGTTTCTGCCTCTGGGAAGAGGTCCTTTTGTTTCTGCCTCTTGGGAGAGGCTTTTATTTTTTCCCTGTTCACTGGGAAGCGGGCCTCCGAAGAGGGCTTTTCACATTTTGACTCACGGGAGTGTATCACCGATCACGATGAAATGTGTGCCTCTGAGTAGGGTTTGTGCCTGGAAGTTTGGAGTTTCTTTCTCTCAGTTGGACGGATTCACGGGAGTGTATCACCGATCTGTCCACAACTTTATGTCGAGAAAGAACTCTCTTTTTCTGGTTAGGCCCGCTCGAGGTCTTTTAGCATTTCAACTGTGGTGAAATGGACCTCCGAAGAGGTCTTTTCACGTTTCAACACTTGGAAGTTTTATTTCAATCTCGGTGAAACGTGTGCCTCTGAGTAGGGCTTTTGCCTGGAAGTTTGGAGTTTCTTTCTCTCAGTTGGACGGATTCACGAGAGTGTATCACCGATCGGTCCGCAACTTTATGTCGAGAAAGAACTCTCTTTTTCTGGCGAAGCCCGCTCGAGGTCTTTATCCTCCGAAGAGTTGTGCCTCTGAAGAGGGCTTGTGCCTCCGAAGAGGTCTTTTGCTGTTTGATGTTTGCTCGCCCATGTCTCTTTGCCATCTATTGATGTCGGCGATCCCCGTTATCTTTTGCAAGTGTCAGCCCTTTTTATTTGCCAATAATTTTCCTTATCCAAAGAAATATACTTCATAGTTAAGCGAGTTGGTGGTGATAGACACAGGCTATTTAACTGGATGCTTGTTTGTACAAACATTCGCAGTTAGTTAGAAATGGTCCACTTCCATCCACATCGCTAACTTTTGTTCGAAGCACTTCTTTTGTAGGATTTGAGTATGGAAATTTTGAATGTTTTAGCGTTTGCTTGCTGGGTGACGTCGGAGATCGCTTGGTCTTGTGATGGGTAAGTTTTGTTTTTATGGCCTGCATTATTAAATCGACATTTTAGTAACACAATTAACGTATTTTATATGTCGAAATAAAACAAAGCAGTTTATAATAGTAGAGAACACAAGGTTTATAGTGGTTTGGCCAAAAGCTGGGCCTACATCCACTTTATAGCTTTTCATTATTCACTTGCTTTACAATTTCTTTCAATACAAGAATCATATATTCATAATTCTTTTACAACATTTCAACAAAGCTTTTAATTAAAATATGGACGCAAATGATTGCTGTTCCAAGCTCTTGGGATTGGTTCTCCTTCGACAGTTGTGAGTTTGAATGTGCCATCAAGAAGTTTCGTGCCTATAACATATGGCCTTTCCCGGTTTGGCCCAAACACACCTATGGTTGTCATAATTCTCTTCAGGACTAAGTCCCCAACTTCAAAACTGCGCTGACGAACTTTGGAATTGAAGTGCCTGGCTATTCTTTGCTGGTGAGCCGCAATTCTAAGCCTAGCCTCTTCTCTTCTTTCATCGAGGAGGTCAAGTGCTTCCAATTGCAATTTTTCATTCTCATCTTGATCAAAATGGATCCTTCTGTGTGAGGGGACTTCAGTTTCCACTGGAATCATCGCTTCTGATCCGTATGCCAATGAAAATGGAGTATGCCCAGTCGCAGTTTTGTGGGTGGTTTTGTATGCCCATAGTGCAAGCGGTAACTTATCGACCCAACCACCTTTTGCTTTTTCCAGCTGCTTTTTGATGGTTGATTTGATGATTTTGTTTACTGCTTCCACTTGCCCGTTTGCCTGCGGATGAGCCACTGCGGAGAAGCTTTTTCGGATCTTGAATCGTTTGCAGAAATCTTGGAACTCCTCACTTTTAAACTGAGTACCATTGTCTGTGATTATCTTCTGAGGCACACCATACCTGCAAATGATATTTTTAGTCACAAAACTTATCATTTTCTTAGAGGTAATAGTAGCCAATGGTTCGGCTTCAGCCCATTTAGTGAAGTAATCAACAGCAACGATAGCATATTTAATCCTCGATTTGGCAGTCGGCAAAGGCCCAATGAGATCTATTCCCCAGATGGCAAACGGCCATGGACTGACCATTTGAGTTAGCTCAGTGAAAGGTGCTCTAGGAATTTTAGCGAATCTCTGGCATTTATCACACTTTCGGGAATAGTCAGCAGCATCCTGATTAATTTCTGGCCAAAAGTATCCATAACGGAGGATTTTCTTTGCTAAAGTTTGACCACCTGTATAATCCCCACATTCCCCTCCGTGTACTTCAGTCAGAATTGTCTTAGCTTCTTCCTTTGTCACGCATCGGAGTAATGGCATTGAAAATCCTCATCTGTACAAACGAACATCTTGAACTATATATCTGGAGGCTTTCCTCATCAGCTTCTGTCGCTCTTTTGAACTTTCTGGCAAAGAACCATTGAGTAAATATTCAAGTATCGGAGTCATCCATGATTCTTGCTCTTGAGATACATTCATAATCCAATCAACATCCATTTCATCTGTGCTTGGAGCTGACAAGACTTCGACGGGAACTAATTCCAATAGTTGAGCTTCTCCAGTACTCGAATACTTTACGAGAGAATCCGCCTTCATGTTCTCTTCTCGGGGTATATGGTTTATTGAATAACGGTCAAAATCTTGAAGAATCTCCCAGGCTTTTGATAAATAGGCGGGTAGATTCCCTCCTTTAGCTTGAAATTCCTTCTTGACTTGGCAGACAATAAGTTGAGAATCACTGAAGATCTGTAATGCCTTAATGTTTAGCTCTTTAGCAATCCTCAAACCAGCAATGAGGGCTTTGTATTCTGCTTCATTGTTAGTCGAAGGGAATTCTAGTCTCAGCGCATAACATAGCGATCTCCCTTCTGGGGTTTCAAGGACAACCCCTGCTCCGGAACAGTAATCATTCCTTGATCCATCGACATACAATTTCCATTGGATTGGGATGTAATCAGTGGCTTCTTCCTCACTATCACCTTTATCCGTACATTCTGTGATGAAATCTGCTAAAGCTTGTCCATTGATTGCTTTTAGGGGATGGTAAGTGATGTCATATTGGCTGAGTTCAATATTCCATTTCAAAAGACGGCCCGAAGTCTCAGGACGGAATAGGACTTGCTTTAGAGGTTGATCAGTGAGGATTTTGATGGGATGAGCTTGGAAATATGGCCTCAATTTTCTTGATGCGATCAACAAACAATAGGCGAGCTTTTCCAACTTTGAATAGTTCATCTCTGCCCCAGTGAATCTTTTGCTGATATAATAGACTGGGCGTTGAATCCTTGTGTCTTCCCATATCAATACTGCACTGAGAGCATGAGATGAAATTGCCAAATATACGAAGAGATCTTCACCATTGTCAGGCTTTGAAAGTATCGGAGGCACTTCCATATGATGAACCAACTCATCGAATGCCTTCTGACATTCAGGAGTCCACTCAAAGTTTTTTCTTCCTTTCTTCAGAGCATCAAAGAATGGAATGCATTTGTCAGTGGCTTTCGAAATGAACCGACTCAAGGCAGCAACCTTTCCATTGAGACTTTGCAATTCCTTCTTCGTTCTAGGAGCCTTTACCTCTCTCAGGGCAGTGATCCGAGCAGGATTAGCTTCAATGCCCCTAGCGCTCACAATGAAACCCAAAAACTTTCCGGACTCCACTCCAAATGAACATTTCAAGGGATTAAGCTTCATTCTGTACTTTCGAAGTACTGCGAACATCTCTTCCAAGTGATTCATGTGGTCCACTGCTTTCTTAGAGTTCACTAACATGCCATCAACATAAACTTCCATTGTCTTGCCAATCTGTGGTTTAAACATGGCATTAACAAGCCTTTGGTAAGTTGCCCCTGCATTATTGAGTCCGAAAGGCATGACCTTGTAGCAGTAGAGTCCAACATCTGTGATGAAGCTTGTGTCCTCTTAATCTGGCTCATGCATCATAATCTGGTTATATCTAGAGTATGCATCCATAAAAGATAACAATTCATGCCCTGCCGTCCCATCCACCAACTGATCGATCCTGGGCAGCGGGAAACAGTCTTTGGGGCAGGCTTTGTTCAAATCTGAAAAGTCAATGCATACTCTCCACTTTCCGTTAGCTTTTTTAACCAGCACTGGATTTGATACCCAATTTGGATAAGTAGATTCTCTGATGAAACCGTTCTCCATGAGCCGATCCACTTCTTCTTTTAATGCTGCTGTCCTCTCAGGACTCTGGGTTCTTCTTTTCTGTTTCATAGGTGTAAACTTTGGATCAATGTTCAGAGTGTGTACTGCAATCTCTGGGGATATTCCACACATGTCAGCATGAGTCCAAGCGAATACATCCAAATTTGCCTTCAAAAACGAAATCAGAACATTCTGAACCGTTGTGTTGAGTTGTGAACCCACATTCAGCACTTTGTTCGGGTCCTTTGGGTCAACGGATACCGGCACTGTTACCTCTACCGGTACTACCCTATTCTCCCCTGCACTAGCTTTCCTTGGATTCATCTCTCTTCGTGCGGCACTACATTCACCAGTGCAGGGTCCACCCTGTAATTGCTACATGGTTGGTTCTTTGGTGCGGACTGGAGCCGCCGCACCTTTTCCCATCTCTCTTTTCCTTGATTCACGCAGCTCTGTAAGATAACATTCTCACCCCGCATCTTGGTCTCCCATAATCACACCAATTCCATTATCTGTGGGGAATTTTAGAGTCAGACACCATGGAGCGAGAACAGCTTTGAATGCAGCAAGAGTTGGACAGCCTAAAAAGGCATTATAGGCAGAGAATTCTTCAACAATTATAAAGGTTTGCTTTCGAGCCACCTTCCTCGGTCCTTTCCCAAGCTCTACAAACAAATCTATGGTCCCAATCGGCTGTTTGGGTTCTCCAGCAAACCCAGCAATCTTAAGTGATGAAGCTTGAACGTCAGCCATTGGAATTTTCATTTGATCAAAGGTCTTCTTGAAGAGAATGTTGCATGAAGCTCCGCAATCAACTAGAACTCTTCTCACAGTAGCCGTCCCAATACCAGCGGATATGACCAGAGGATCTATGGTAGGAGCCTCGATACCCAAAGAATCTCTGGCACTGAATACAATATCATCTGTGGAAGTCTTTTGTTGCTTTAAAGGCGCATCATTCTCTAAAACAAAAACATTCTCTTCAGCTGGTACATGCCTCAAGGCCCAGCCATACCTTTCTATCTCGCCCCCACTTTTGCCTGCTGGGTGAGGCCCTCCAGTTATTATATTGATGACAGGTCTTTCCGATTCATGCTCCACGGCCTTCTCACTTGAGCCAGGACGGTGAGTGGGAACTTGTTGTCCTTGCGTCGACGAAGTTGGGGCATTTCTACTCCTTTTCACATACTGTTGGAGCTTGTTCTCTTTCAAAAGTTTTTCAATTACTTCTTTCAACTGACGACATTCGTTGGTGTCATGGCCGGGCTGGTTGTGGAACCGACAGAACCTTCCACTCCTCTCCATCTTATTTCCAACTCTCATTTTAGGTGGTGTCGGATAATTGACATCATCCTTGGTCGCAAAGAAGATGTTCTCAGGGGTATCAGTCAAGGGTGTGAAATTGAAAGGACGACCTTTCTTAGCATCTCCCTGTTTCTTTCCACCATCATTTCCCCTTTTCTGAGTGTTAGGTTCTTTCTTGTTCGAAGCAGCACCATTGTTCCCGGCTTCCACTGATACCACCTTAGCCGGTGTTTGGAGGTCCTCCAAGCGCATGAATTCATTCGCTTTCTTGTAGAATTTGTCAAGTGAGTTTGGTTCTTTCATTTTCAACCATTTTCCAAATTCACTCGATTTGTCAATCGCCCTCATCAAGTATATTAGGACCATGCGTGGCTCAGCATTATCTACCTCGGCCAATGCTATGTTAAAACGATTTAAAAATGATCTGATAGATTCTCCCGGATTTTGCTCTAGACTTGACAGCGACATAATATCCTTTGCTTTAGAAGCATACAATCGAAATTGCTCCTTGAATTTCCTGGTCAAATCGGAGAATTGATCAATGGACTTGACTGGCAGCTTTGTAAACCACAATAGAGCCACACCTTCAAGATATACCGGGAAATATCGACATTTGATTTCATCAGACGCTCTGGCACCCGTCATATGCTAGTCGTATTTATACAGAAACTCGTTAGGATCACTCGTCCCCTTGTAAGCCGGAATAGTAGGGGGAACGAATTTCCTTGGGAACTCTGCCTTCAAGATCTTTTCTGTAAATAGAGTTTTGCTTGGAGCAAAACCCCACTCTTTCTCATCTTCATCTCTTCGCATATTTTCCTTCATGATTTGACGAACCATACCCAAAAAATACTCTTCATCATTTAGAGGCTCTGGAGGGCACACATCAGCCACTCTCTCTGAATTCTGTCTTGACAATCGTTCACGGAGGGTCGGCTGCGGCCCTGATCCTCCAGCTTGAGGAGGAGTCCTTTCTACAGGGTCTGCGGCTCTTTGAGAAATGTTCCCTTCAACATCTTGAACTCCCACAGTAGGGTTCCCATCATTATTAACCGGTTGACGATTTGCCCCTAACAGATCATTCAACTTACTTAAGATCAGGGCATTCTGGGCTTCCAATTGCGCATTCTGAGCATTCAATTGTTGATTCAACCCCAAAACTACGGCGTCCAATTCTGCTCGCGTAACTCCAACAGTTGGGGCTGCTCGATTTGAAGGAGGAGAGGTAGCAGTATTCCCTTGAACATTGTCGGATCTTACAGAACTTCATTTTCTCCCAGGAGCCATTATTTCCAATAAACTTCTGGTTTTAAAAGAAATCCTTTCAACAAACCTTTGCGGAGCAATGGTAGAAATATCCTGAGTTCAATTATCAGTGAAAGCACCAAAAACGTTAACGTTTAAAATCGAACGCTAACACCCCGGTGTATATTGAGATTGAGTGAAAGCACCACCCATGAACACGGGAACTTAAAACAAGTAGAAAAGTCACAGAGAAAGCAGAAAAGACAACAGTTTTTATAGTGGTTCGGCTTCAGGTAAGCCTACGTCCACTTTAATCCTCTTTATTACTGAATCAATTACAACTTTACAACAGTCTTCAGTTACAATACTGATGAGACAAACAACTAGAACTTCGATGCAGAAGAACTCTTTGAATCAATGTTGATTGCATTAGATTTCCTCCTGAAGTTTGTTGAGATGCCTTTTGTATTTGAAGTGTCGAGTGAGTCGAGAATTCAGCAGAGTATCGGCGCTTAAAGAGATCGGCCAAAAGTCCTTTGAAAGTTGGAGATGGCCATCCATTTATAAGGAATTCTGAGCAGAAAATATTGCCAAGTCCTAAATCGCCACCAACCTAAGTTGGGTCGTGGACGACTTAAATTAGGTCGTGGAACGGTCGCGATTCAAATGCTGGGTCGACACTTAAGAACGACATCCTTGTTGAACTCTACAAGTCCTGAACCGTGTACGAGTTAAGAGGCCGTGTGCTAAGTAGCTGCATCGAACTTTCCTTCCTTTGCCTGGGTCGTGTACGACTTAACATAGGCTGTAGGTCGGTTGCGACTCAAGTATAGTTCATGATCTTGTCCCTGTCCTGAGCAGTTAAGGCGACAAACTCCCTGGATAGTTAGATCGGCTTCTATCTCAGGCCAGCACCCGTGTTAGGTCGGTAGCTATCTTAGGTCGGCATCCTATTTTAGACAGTTGGGTCGGTATCCTTTAAGTCTTGGGTCGACGTTCTTGTTAAGTCTTAGGTCGGTAACCTTGTTAAAGCATTAGGTCGGCATCCCCTCAAGTAACTTAGGTCGGAATCCCTCTTTGGGATTAGGCAGTTAGACCGACATCCATGTTAGGTCGGCAACCTTTTAGGTCGCTGAGCCATGGCCGGGGCGGAGTTAACAGGGTTTATTTTAAAGGGGTTTTTGTTTATTAGTTTTATTTTTATTTGTTCTTTTCGAATCAAGTCTTGGTAAATCACCACCTAGGTTGTAGGTAGTGTCAGATTGTCTAATTAGAATTAGGTGAGCAGGGTGTGCGAGTTTGCAAAACTCTATAGGCGGTAGCAGGGTGTGCGAGTCTGTTAGAGTGTTTGTAAGCGGGAGACTGTTTAATTCTAATAGAAATCTAGGAATGCAGCAGTAGGCAGGGGTTGCCGAAGCTGGGTAAATTTTGTGTGTGATTTACTTTTCAGCATATTTATTTCTCTGCAGTTTGTTTTTGCGTTTAACTCGAGAAAATTTGCTATAACCCTATTCACCCCCCCTCTAGGTTTAATCTAGATCCTACATGTGACACATATTACAGATGTCCTTCTTTAGGCGGCGGAGTTCTTTATAGTTTGGTTCCCCCTCTACGTCTCAGAGGGGGATAGGTCGCAGCGGTGGTGATGGCATCAGCCCTTCGTAGGAGGCGCCGCGTATGGTAGGTAGATTTCCACCGAAAGCTGGTGGCTCGTAATTTTAAATTTATTTTAGCATTATAAATATTTTGTATGATATATTAGTCATTATTTGTCTGTATCATATTTAATGTAGGGATTTTGAGCTTGAGCCTTCTAACATTGTTCTCAGCATATCGAAGCAAGCATACATGAGCCGTATGACTGCATACTGGCCGAAGTGGAGCAGGATCCTATACCATGTACGGGAGAGCATATGGTAGGACTTCCTGGTAAGTGTAAAATTATATACTATTATATATAATCACTTTACAATTTGCTGACTAAGTATAAATGTATAACTTATATTTTTTCAACATACATATAGGAGATAATAGACTTACAAGAGGAGGACGTGTCTCTTTGCCAACGCCACTGTAACTCAAAAGTGACAAAGAGTTATAGAGATACGATGTATACCATAAGAAAAACTGGAAAGAAGCCAAGTTGGATGAGAGCCAACGTCTGGGATGCTTTGGTCGCATGGTGGAGTAGGGACGAATTCAAGGTAAGTCTATCAGATACCACCTTAATTTATTCAGTACGGAATGCATAATTTGTACTTATAAAATATAATCATAATTTTTAATTAGTAGGTAGAGTCGGATAGGGACTCTGCAAATAGGCAGAAAAATCCAATCGCACACCGTGGTGGCTCGAAATCATTTCAGCACCATTGCGAGAACCTGGTAAATTAATTAATTGCGACTATGAACAGTTATTATATTTTTAGTATAAATTTATATGAACAACAATAATATACACCAATTATTACAAAAAAGAGCGCGTGGGGTCCTGTTTCAAATATGGACGTGTTCGACCATACCCATGCCGTTAGACAAATAGACGACGGATCAGTGTCGTATGCCCGACATGAGGATGATAGAGCATATGCCGCACATATAATTATATTTATAAGTTGTAAATAATGATCATTTTAATTACTTAGTTATAAAATATTATAATAATGTCATGTAATATTTATTTGTAGTTAAATTTGCATTGGAGGAAAATATTATGCAAGCACGTGCGCAAATGCTTGAGCATTTAGGATGGATGCAGTTGACCACTAACGAGGAGGACGCGATCTTTGACTCTGTTATGCACCCGACCCAGAGAAATAGGCGCTACGGCTATGACAATCAATCAGTAATTTATAAAAATTGACTACGTTGTAAAATTTGCTTAATTTTTATAAATGTTACGTAATAACTTAAACTTATTTCAACTTGTTTTGTAGGCTCGAACATCCCAAAGGGTTTATCGAAAGGCTTAGGAAAACGTGAAGATTAACAACAGATTGAACAGCTGCAAGAGCAGAACCGCCTCCGAGCAGTGCAAATGGAGCAGCTGAACCGGCGTTTAACCAAGTATGTGGAGCGCCATGGAGCATTTCCTTTGTTTGGTGGTTCTAAAGCCGATGATGAGTCATGAGGTACGATTTGCAATTTTTTTTGAAACTGGTGTATATAAATATTGAGTGATGACGAGGTTGATTTATGGACATGTGGTGTTTGACATTGATTTGTGTGTTTGATTTGGTGGTTGATTTGTAGAGTTGATATGTAGAGTTTGATGTTGGATGTATGTATTGTATATTGATGTTGGATGTAAATATTATAGTTGGATAGGTGACACTAATGATAGAAGGTTTGTTTTCTATTGATCGAATATGTTTGCATTTGATATAATGATGTTTGAGTTTTATATTGATACTGATATTGATTTCAGCTTATATATTTGATTTATATATTGATTTTGATGAGGTGTGTTATATATTGGTATGAAAGTGATGCTCGGCTGCAAAAAAAAATTACCCAGATTTCCGACGGTTTAATGGAAAATTTCTATGCTACGTGGTCGTCATTGCTATCGAAAACGCCGTCGCTCGCCGTTGCAATTTCTTCGTCGAAGTCGTCGGAAGTGGATGAAAGGCGTGGTCCGTATTCCGACGGCATCTCTGACGGCTCGCAACGGCCGCCAACGGCCACAAGCTATTGGAAATTGCTCTTTCTCCTGCAATGTGTGTGTATGTGTATGTGTATGTATACACACATAGACACACACATGCATGGAAGAGAATAATGTGCATGTGCGCGCGCGCATAACGTGCGACATTTAGATTACCATCCTTATTAAATGCCTCATATATGAAAATAAATTGACAAAGTCAATAAAAGACGAGTTATATGAAAACATTCCTGAATTGAAGGATAATACACATTTTAATCCAACATGCCATCAAGCAACTCATCGTCTACAGTTGAACATGCTATTAGGGTTAGGGTTTGAGTCAATATCAACCCATGAACGAAATCACCAAACAAACGAAATCTAGAAAAATTAAGGTTTCCTAACAGTGGACAGGAGCCAATTAGTTTTCCACAGAACGAGCGGTAAGCAAATGATGAAAAAAGGATGATTAATTGTTGTCGTTGCTCTTTCTTCAGCAGTTTGGAGTTTGCTTAATGGCTAAGAAGGATATTGTTCGTTCATCGGCTGTTCTACACTCAATTAATGGTTGCATCATGCGAGCCACCATGCCATGAGGAATATTTTACTATAAGAATACATCAAGGGATTAACGCACACGCACAGAGCGATAGAGTGCATGTATTTGGATAAATTGTGACAGGCTCAGATTTACATACTCATCCTTCATAGTGGATGCAATATGGTTTGTTGCATCACAACAGCTACGCAAATAGGTTTTTGTTTTCATTCCTTTGAACAATAAATAAATAGACCTTGCTTGGTTTGCATTTTTCAGACTTCAGTTTTTTGCAACAACCGAAAACATTTTGATCGAGAACTTTTTGGAAACAGTAAATTTGGAAAATGGATTTAACATACAAAAATAAAAACAACCTTTTCTTGTTTTTTAGCATTTTGGGAAATCTGAAAGGGATTTTTTTCTTTTTCTTTTGCTCTCCTTTATTGTAATGGTTATGAATTTTTGTCAGATTCTTCTCTCTTATGCATTTTGAAATACATATTGAAAACACAATACTCAAAGTTTAAACCAAACAGGCCGTAAACAGTCCTTGCTTGCAATGTGGATGCAACTGCTGCCTGTATATGATAATACAACCAGGAATGCCATGCAAAATGACCTCAGCGCAGAGGGAGATGATGAAGATAAGAGTATACTCAAAATCAATCAAATGATGGGTCTTCCATGCAAATCATCATTACCTTTACCAAGGTTTCCAAGATTAGATTCAAAACACAAAGCATTAAGTTCAAATTTTAAACTGAAATTGGATTCAAATCGTGAGTCCTAGATTCAAAAGATTGAAATTTTGATAAGTATATACACCTGTACGCGATAAGTATTTTCAAAACTTTTGCCATTTCTGCTTGTAGTACTAGTGATATCGCCTTTGTGACTATCCCATAACTATATGACGGAAGAAAAGAAGAAGAAGAAAATCTACTTAGCATTAGCATGTACATAAATATTACATAAAAATACATAATATAAAATTAAAAAATGTGATATGTTGAAGGAGCATCGATTAAAGCTCCTCTAAAAAACTAAACAAATGTTAATCTTTTCACAATTTAACAAATTTCATATTAGAACACATATGTAAGGAATGACCAGTGAAATACAATAAAAATCATCAAAGATAATAAAAACCTTAATGTTGCACACATTATATGATGGAGTACATATAATAGAGGTGAAGCCTTGGCGCAACGGTTAGGTCACCTGCATGGAGATCTGGACGTCCAGGTTCGAGTCCGAAAACAGCCTCTTCGTAACGCTAGGGAAACGCTGCCATGTTATCAACCTCCCCAAAGCACGCTGTCGTGTGGGAGCCTCGTGCGCTAGGTTTCAACTTTAAAGATAATAAAAACATTGGATTACTGTAGACAAACTATTTAAAAACTTGATTGATGAATAAAGGGGATATTAAAGAAACACATCACGAAAAACTGAAGTGCAAGATCCAAATTCAAATTGCTAATAATTTGATAGAAAAAACAAGATATTCGTGGCATCAATAATCAGTAACTGAATCAAAGAAGAGAAAAGTATATAATAAATTGTTTATCCTATGAGTAACTTGTTCTACATAGCCAAAACGATGGAAGAGAGGAACATATTGCAGAGAGAAAATCTTGCACAAAAATTGAAATCCTTAACTCAATAGGTTTAAGGTCCTCTTGAGCCTAAATAAATGGAACATTAGAAACTTCAATGAGCTGTATTAGCAATTCATCATATACTATTAGCAAGTTCAGAGTTGCACATCATCATATAGGTGCAATATGAATATTACAACCGACCAGACGCTCAGCTGGTTAATTTTTGATTGAAATAGAGAGAACTATAAAATATCCTTCTCATGCCAGATGGCTACAATAGTTGCTGGTATATAATAATTGGACCAACGGTGCCTTGCCAACTGACTTTACAGTGAAAACGGTAACCGCAGAAGTAGACGATGGTGAAAAAAACACAAAAATCAAACCATTGACACTTGGACTTGCATGCAAGATCATCTATGTAGATTTGAAATCATTTCGGGACTTCTAGCACCTTCAAAATAATATTTCAAAGGATAATTTTTGCTAGTAGGCTTCAGGAAATATCATATTATGCTTTTAGGCTTCAAAAAAAACTAATTAGCAAACTAGGCCTCGTTTTGGTTTATACTTGCGCAAATATGGAGTGCGCAAGTGCAAATTTTTTTAACTATAATTTGATCATTCCATAAATGCGCAAGCTTTATTTTAAAGCTTGCGCACTTATGGAATGCGCAAGCTCATTTTTGGGCACCAAAAAGACAAAGAGTGGATCTGAGATTCATTTATCAACATTTCTACTTTTTCCCCAAACCCTCCTCATTTCTCAACCCAAACCCATTTTTCTTCCATATCCAAATCCACAATCACCTTATTAACCAAATAATTGCTATATATGGAATCATCTTCTTCATCGTTACAAAACAAAGGTAATAATTAATGTTTTTGAAAATTAAGATGTAATTTTGCTATTGTTGATGTTGTCGAAAATGAAGAGTTATTGATGGTAGTTGTGTTAATTATTAGAGAATGGTGTTGTTGTTGAAGTAGTTGTTAGTGTTTAACGAACTAGGAAACCCAATTTAAGTATTAGTAAACTGAAATCCCTAATTTACACCTTAATTGTTTATTATGATGGTAAACATTAATGATTGGGAGATAAACGATGAAACATTGATGAAATATTTTGATGAGGTTGAAGGGAAAATCGGAGTTGCAAGTTCAAGTCACATTGACTTTGATGTAGATCATGTACACAGTTCGAACCAGTACCGCGTAAATTCCATTCAGGATCATCAACCTTACACGTTCGTTTACGTGAAGTTGTTTCTACGGAAATGCCCGGTCATCAACATACAGTTGATGGAAATTTGCTGACGTGTATACATCCTGTTAGTCCACCCGTGCCCAGGGGACAACCACCATTTCCAAACTGTTATTGCAGAGATATGTGTGTATTGATTGTCTGTAGAAAAGAAAAGAATGCTGGACGAAGATTTTTCAGGTGTAGTTTGTAAAGCAAACTTAGATTGAATCCTCGTGAATATGACTGTTGCAATTATTTTAAATGGATTGATTAACCCCTGTGCGAAGGGGGACTTGAGTATGCCCACGAACTGCAAGCTGAAATAAGTCATTTGAAAAGTGTGAATGAAGAACTAAGGACAAACAGCGGAAGGCCTAGAATGTGGTAGATGTTTGGGAGTTGGTTAAGTTGTCATATTTGGATTTTATGTTGAACCGTTGTATTTGTAATATGTTGTTGCGAAAATGTTTCTATTTGTTGTAACCCATAACGTGTGCAAGGTAGATAGTTTATTATGTTGTTGAAATGCATTTGATATTGTTGACTTTATTGATGAAATATATTGGTTACGTTATTATATTGATTTGCTTGGTTGGGTTTTTTAAAGATTGAGTTGACTATTTTTGGTTGAATATTGCCTGCGGAAGCAAAATTTACCTAGAAAAATAGGTAATAATTCATCAAATTGATGTTTATAGTTATGTTAGTGAACAAAAACTATGACTGTGGTATTGGAACTTATTTTGCAAATAATGTCAAAGGTTCCGACTATATTTTACTTTGATGGGGAATTGTTGGTTGATGATGAAGGTAAACCTAGATATGTGGGCGGAAAGCGAAAAGGATCGACTATAAAAAATCATTGTAGTTTCGAAGAGCTTAAACAAAGGGAATATGAAGTGACAAAAACAAATCTTGTGATATATGATTTAAAATTAGCGGTTAAATGGGTTCGAGATGATGGTGCATCCGCTATTGATTTAGAGGACGACGATGATTTGAACTCCACCTTTTTAGTTGGGATGAGAGTTATAGAAATCTACGTTGTGAGAGTGGAACATAAAAATGTGGTTGAAACACAAGCGCCAGTAATCTCTGGGGGTGAGTGTATGCATACCACACAGTTACAAGAAACACAATGGTCGGTGTATCCATCGTATCTTTCAAGCCATCAAGGTGGAGAGTTTACAAACTTACTTCACAGGTACAGCGGAATGGCTAGAGTCTCTTTTAGTCAAGAACAAAATATGATGCAGAACGCTATAAATCCAAATCAGTCGCAAACATTTGAAAAGTGAGTACTATTATACGTTGGCACTTGTATTTTGACTCACGTTAATGCAAAATATATGATATTTGTTTTTTGTATTCCTAGTGGCGTAGATGCATTTACTGGTTGTGACGACGATGGTGTCGATTATCATGTTGATACTCAACAAGAGATTTGTGGGCAATTGGATAGCATGGAAGCTGCTTGTGTAGATGATGAGGATAGAACTTGGATACATCAAATGGAAGTTAACAATGATGCAATCATATATGCATACATTGAGGAGGCTGATGATGTAAATGCGGAAGAAGAACGAATCACATATGAAGAGGCTCTAGGCGATGATTTATGCACGACATCAATGATGGCGAAATCAATAATGGAAATTGTCAACTAGACGTGGAAGTTTTTGGAAGAGAACGTATGGATAAAGGTCCACGAGTTGGGTTGATTTTTGAAAGTAAGCGGAAGCTTGTTGAACAGTTATGTGAATGGGCGATTAAATGTTCAGTTTCGTTTCAATTTCTGCAATCGCGTGCAAATCAATACACGATCCGTTGTGATGTAGAAGAAATATGACCTTGGCGTGTTCATGCAAGCCTTTCGGTAAGAAAAAATTCAAATTGGTGGAAGATAACTACATATGGTGGAGATCACACTTGTTTAAATGCAACCATCAACTCAAACCATCGACAGACAACTGCTAAGTTTATATGTAGCAAAATACTTCCGTTGATTAAAGCTGAAACAAAAATGACTGCAAGAACTATTCAAGAGACAATGTCCAACATGTTTCATATTAAAGTGAGTTATTTTCAAGCCTGGCACGGACTGTAGAAAGCTGTTGCAATGATTTATGGCGATTGGGAATCGTCGTACGCGGAATTACCAAAATATCTTAGAGCCCTACAACATACCAACCCAGAACCGTATATGATGTTATTCATAGTCATGGTGTTTTTGATGGTGCTTTTTGGGCTTTCAAACCTTCTATTCAAGGCTTCGACCATTGTCGACCCATATTGTCTGTTGATGACACTCATTTATATGGAAAGTATTTAGGTACATTACTAGTAACAACTGGGGTGGATGCAAATCGAGGGCTATTCCCTTTAGCTTTTGCTATTGTACATACAAAGTCGTGGCAAACGTGGCGTTGGTTTATTCGTTGCATATGGAATTATATTCCATCTGTATGTACTAGATGTATCACTTTTATCTCGGATCATATGAAAGGAATTCCACGTGCGCTTAGAGAAGCTTGGCCAATTGAACATCGTCATCGCTTTTCTATCCGTAATATTAAAGCAAATTTCATGAAAGCTGGGGTTTGGTGCGGATGAGCTACAAAATTTATTACACGCATGTGCCACGACATCAGAGGTCGTAAAATATAATGATCTTCGAAAACAGTTGAAGGATGTAAATCGAGATGCCGATGCGTGGATTGAAAGAAGTTTGAAGACCAGGAATCAAGTTGGGCTCTTTGTCATGACAGCGGTGTAAGATTCAATATGATGACGACCAACGTTTTCGAAAGCTTTAACGGTGTGCTCAAAGGAACTAGGAGTTTACCCATTAGATCATTGGTAGCACGAATGTTTCATCGACTGAACCATTACTTCGTCGAATGACAAACTCAAGGGGAAGAGTGGACGTCGCAACTCGCATCTAGGTGGGAAGCACTAGCACAGAGAAGAACGGAAGAATTGAGGCTCATGTCTATAGAGAGATATAGCTTCATTGAATGGCAAGTGAAAGATGTGCATATGTTTGACTATACGGTGAATATCGAAGATAATTTTGCCAAATGTTCGTGCAACATGCCAACATTAGATCATTTTTTGTGCTCCCATGTATTAACGGCTTGTTCACGTGGTTCGGGTGGTGCTAATAGAGCATATTTTGACTTAATCTCCACGTGGTACACGAAGGCTATCTATTCCGCAGCTTATGCTCCTTTATTCCATCCTGTACCAGATAGTCGACATTGGAACGTCTACGATGATCCAATTATATAACCATCGTCTGTACGCAGAAATTCAGGTCGTCCTCGATCTACTTGATTAAAAGGTTTCATGGATCCGCCATCTTCATCCGGCCATAACAGCTGTAGCAAATGTGGTTCTATTAGCCACAAGAAAACTTGTCCATGATGAATTGTAATAGAAGTAGAACATCTATGTTACTATATGAGTTGTTGACTTTGTTATTTAATGATGTTGTCATTCGAATGGTGTTTGTGTGGTATGTAGAATGCTGTTAAGACTTTTTGTGTGAAAGTGTGTAATTTACGGTATTGAAAGAGTTCTCTGTCTTGGACAGGGTCAAAAACACGCTTCCGCATATATGGATTGCGCATGCTATGTTGTCAATATAGATTGCGCAATCCATATATGCGCAAGCGTGTTTTTAAAATAACCCAAAAACAGCTTGCGCAAATGCGGAATGCGCAAGCTGTATTGACAATACAGCTTGCGCATTCCACATTTGCGCAAGCTGTTTTTTGGGTCAGTTCAAAACAGTGAGCTGCTCTGCCACACTCCTAAATCAAAATTTGCAAACTCTTAAATTCCCAAAGCATTAACAATACCCTCTCCAAACAAAACAAATAACATGCTTCAACTGACAAAATAAATAGATTGAATAAGTCGTACAATAACATAGAAACGTACAAGTCTTACAGTAAATAGATTGAACAAGTCATACAATAACCCCTTAGCCAACCAAAAAAAACAGCAATAAGACCAACACCATCAACCACGAATCCGTCTAAGCTCAAGTGATGGTGTCTCTCTTCTTCTTCTTCTTCTTTCATTTTTACACGATGGGAGCCGATCCTTGGCCTTCTTCGAATGTAGGAGCGGGTGTCGGCAATGGAATTTCTTGTTGTTGGCTTGGCCCAAAAATGAGTTCTTTTTGTTGAATTTGCCATTGCGGCGCCTCTTGCGCATGCTCGTATGTCCACTGTCCAACATATCTGAATTGTTGTTCTCCTTCATGCCAAACGGGCCAGTCAGCATGAGTTTCTCCACCGGTGTATTGCTGCTCTACCTCGAGCCAAGTGGGCCATCCAGCTGTAGTTTCGCCACCGGGATGTTGTGAAGTCTCCCCCTCTACGTGTGCCTCCTCCCATTGGGCTTGTCCACCCGCTACTGTGGTATGTGTCTCCTTTGTAGAACGTGGTGGCTCTTCTACAATGCGCAGCGGCTTGATCGGCCTTCTTAGCATGTTCCGACCCAAAATCGTGTCAAGTATTCGTCGTAGGTCAATGAACTTGCTTTTGACCTTGTCCGGCTCCATATGACTTTCTTCTATTTCGTCCACGACATCCAAAGTGTTGTATATTCCGCATACCTAAACCATAAGTCATAACAATGCATCAATATGATATAAAAATTGTACTATAAAAATTTTGAAATGACAAGACTAACCACATCAAGTTCTAGAGGAGCACGGGGAGTGTACGCAACCAACTTTCTTGCCGATTTTTTAAGAATATAACGACGAGTAATTCGCCAATACCAATACTCGTACTCGCTCAAAGGTGTCGGAGGCTCGCGTGCTCGTTCGGCACGATCAATTCTTGATTGCCAAATAGCAATACTTTCCTCCAAAAATGCCATCCAGCTAGTGGATCCTGGATCAAGGGGGACGACAGGATCGGGAATGTGCTAATAATCAGAGGAAAACTACCTCATAACCCGATCGGGTGCATACAACTCAAAGTCTAAAAATAGAATCAGTCGGCTCTTAGCAATCCAATCGGCGAACGCGTACTCAACTTCTAGATGTCCAAACTTATTCACTAATGAATATGGTTCCCATATAACCGCATCATCCGCTAACAAATCCAACTCATTACGATAAAACTGTACATTTCTTGGCGTCTCACGCCAACTCCTAGCACAATTCCACCTAGCCCCGAATGGAAGATACAGATCTAAGTCGGTAGGAATTCTAATAGACGGTCGTCCAATAGCCATATGCGACCATGACCATAGTTGCAGCAACGTTGCAGAACCCTCTAATACTTTTCGACGTTGCAAGACAACCTATGACAACTCACTATACAAATAGCATAAAATAGCACTACCCCAAGAATGATATCCACAGTTAGCCAAATCGTCCAAAAAAGGTAAAAATTTCAAACTTAATCTCCCTTTCGAATGATCGGGAAATAATCGGTAGCTCAAAAAATACAATATCACGACACGAGTGCGGCGAAGTATATCAAAAACGGTTGGCCTTTCAGGTAGTGGTTCGGAAAATTCACTTTTAAACTAGTTCATTGATAACTCACTTTTAGACTTAACCGCCTCTCTAGGTGGAAAAATACCAAGCGAGTCATGAGCCAACTCGATGTAATCGATATCTAAATTTTGCAAACATACCGGACGACTGTCTGCTTTAAGACCGAAAAGAAAATGCACATCCGCTAGAGTCACTGTCATCTCCCCGATTCTCATATGAAACGTATTAGTTTTCGGCCTCCATCTATCGCATAAAGCGGTAATAAGGTGATGATCGATACGAATGTAGTCGATTTGCATAGCTGGCCAAAATCTGGAGATTCGTAGATTCGCCTCCAATCTTGGATCTTTATCATCGAACTCCTTGAGCTTGCTTGAATGATCGCATATCTTCACAGTTTCAACACCCTGAAATGTATAAAAAAAAATTAAATTGGTGCTTCATATATGCATTTCCCCGGTTCACCAATATCAAACATTTACCTCCATTAATGTGTCGTGTTGGCTTCTATGGTGTTCTTGAAGATAGAGAACACTTCTATCTTCGGGCCCGGGAGACAATTCTACAAACAACAACAACCGTTTATCACTACAAAAACTTTATACAATGTTAGGGTTTTGGCTATATGAAGCCTTCATATCTTTTTGTATTTTCAACAAAGAAACAAACAATTAAAGCACGGTGACATCGACATCATCATGACTACCAATTCCATTAACAACAACAATCATTTTTAAAGTAGTAATCAATTTACAATCAAAATATAATTACCTCTAATCAAAGAAGAAGAAGAGCTTGCTTCCATTTTATGCTTAATCTAGTGGTTCATTGAAGGAATAGATCAAAAGCAATGTTTTAGAGTTAATAGATTTAGATTTGGAATGGGTTGGAGGTTGGGAATGGGGAGGGTTTTGCTAAAAATTGAGTTTGGAGGACAATTGAATCTCAGATTCAGCTCTTTGTCTTTTTAATGCCCGAAAATAAGCTTGCGCATTCCACAATTGCGCAAGCTTTAAACTGATGCTTGCACAATTATGGATTGCGTAAGCTCTACCTAAAAAAATTATAATTTGCGCATTCCATAAATGCGCAAGTTATAATTAAACGAGGCCTATTTTGGCAATTAGTTTTTACCGAGGCCTAATTCTACATTTTTTTTCTGATACCTAAATCGAAAAATTGTCCTATTTCAAATTGATGGTTTGAAATAAATAGTTTTGTTAGTATCTAGGAGAACTTTAGGTAGCACTTAGTTTAAAAATGAATTTTCTGTTTTGCATTTTCAACATGTACTTTAAATGCACGGAAGATAAGAATGGGTGGAGATGGTCAAATTGGAAAATGACTTTAAAATATAAAATTGAAAAATGTCTTTTTCTTGTAATGACTAAGATTTTGGCAATTAGTTTTTATCGAGGCCTAATTCTACATTTTCTTTTGATGCCTAAATCGAAAAATTGTCCTATTTCAAATTGATGGTTTGAAATAAATAGTTTTGTTAGTATCTAGGAGAACTTTAGGTAGCACTTAGTTTAAAAATGATTTTTCTGTTTTGCATTTTCAACATGTACTTTAAATGCACGGAAGATAAGAATGGGTGGAGATGGTCAAATTGGAAAATGACTTTAAAATATAAAATTGAAAAATGGATTTTTCTTGTAATGACTAAGATTTTTCAATATAGCATCCCCCCCTCCCAACATGCCATTTAGCATCCATATTGTGCATAAATGATCATGTTATGCAAGGAATGTTTACAAACTAAATGACAAAGGGTGGAATTTAAGGGGACAAATAAGAGCATGTGTGTGTATGTCCTTCGACTGCACATATACATGTATGCATATACATATCACTCCGAAGCTGAATCATTTAGATCACTTAAAAGGGACCTGCTGCTGAAGGGAAAGATAACTATAAAGCATATTTCTCTTATCAAATGGTTGCAACAGTTGCTGATTTATTAGAACACAACAAGCATTACCTCACCATATGACCTTACAGCAGAAATGATAGCTCAAGCAGATAATGAAGACAAAGGAGAAAAAACAAAAACCAACTATTAATGCTAGGTCTTGCATGCAAATCATCATTACCTGGTATTTATTAAAGAATGTTATGTAACTTTAAAGCATCCCAAAAACTACCAAAACATACATTGAAACCAATTACATAAGCTTGAAAATGTTATCTCCAAAGTTGATATCATGTAGATCAATTAGAAGATATAGAAATTGAGAATAACATGCAACAATCACATGAAATCCATCTCACGTGGATTATCATCCAATCTACATTCACTAAA
This sequence comes from Allium cepa, assembly GCA_030765085.1. Lineage (NCBI taxonomy): Eukaryota > Viridiplantae > Streptophyta > Magnoliopsida > Asparagales > Amaryllidaceae > Allium > Allium cepa. Next base: position 950,042,237 of record CM060928.1, on the reverse strand, counting down.
TGCACGTTAAAATAAAAGGACAATAACAAGTTAAAAGGATGATAACTGAAATCAAATTGACAGCCTTAGTTGCTTGTACAAAATTTCAAAATTTTTGTTACTTAATTTGGCAATAAAATTGTGCTGGTGGGATACAGATGAAGGAACAAATAACTAATCACAAAATTGCGGGTACATTCACATGAAACCTATCTCATATGGATTATCATTCGATCTACATTCGTTAAATGCATGTGCAAATAAAAGGACAACAATAAATTAATAAAGCAATACGGAAAACATTCCAAAACAGAAGGATGATACAGAATCCTACATGCCATTATGCCATTAGAAATGCTTTACTGTGAAAACGAGAAAGGTCAGTAAAAATACAATAAAAATAGAAAGTCTTGAAAACTCGGCATCAACGTACAACATTACACAATACCGCACTTTAGCGAATCCGTGTTATGCACACCGATTCATGGAATTTTTTACTAAATATTTTGTAGGTTTTTTGATATGAAGTTGAAACTTTGGATTGTATCTTTTTGAATTGAATTTTGCTTGAACATTACAAACAAAAATTTAATGGTAGAGATATATGCTAATAATTATTTTGCGCAGATAGCATGTAGAATATTTTTTTGAAGACAATGGCTTTATAGAACAAAAAATAACACAAGACTAAAGTTATTTCAAATGTAAAAGCATTACATTACTGAGAACGCTAATTAACTCTAAATAAAATTATTAGTAATTAATTTATTTTATCGGTTGCATCATAATACTATTTGATGTGACTCTAATTCAAATTATAAATTCAAATTAGAGAGTTAAAAATAGTATTTAACTGGAGTTAATTCCATTTAGTTCTATATCATATTTGAAATGGTGAACATAATTATCATAATTTAAAATATAAAATAATTAGCGTTGTATTCATTCCAATTTATAAAACTTATCGATAATGATGAATTAAAAATGTGTATAAATTTCGTTAATGCTAATTAATGTAAAATTGAATGCCACATTAGAATTAATATATAGAGGATTTTCATTGGAAGGGCTTCTTTGTGTAGGGTAATAAGTTTTAAGGATAGCAATTCTAAAAAATTAAATTAAGGACAGATTACAGAAAAAAGATAAATGAAGTTATCATTTTCAGTTATACAAAAATAATGATAAATGAATTTATCTTTTTTCTATATAACTTAAAAAGATAAATGAATTTATCATTTTTCTGTAAATTGTCCTTAAAACTTATTAGCCTGGAATAAGAAGTCCTTCCACCTAATTTCAACTAATATATATTTACCAATGCATGCAATGGAGTAAATTATAATGGCTATATTGATTACTTTAAATTTTAGTTCAAACTAAATGGAGATGTGGAATTCTGACTACAAGTAATTACTATTTATGGTTTTTTTGGAAATGGTACTTTATATAGAACATGTCACTGGGATAATATAACACGTGTCAATAAACGTTCGAATCACGTTACGCAAGTTTCGAACTTGTGAGCTCTCGCACCAAAGCCGAATCCCTCAACCACTGTGACAATGGTGCTTGTCAATTACTATTTATATTCTTATGTTATATTCCAATTTGAATTAGAGTACTATTTTCTTACTAATTCTATAATTGGTCCTTTGAATGAGTTAACTATTAATGATGGGTATAACAATTAATCAAACGAATACAATTAAAAGATGGGAAAATACATTAATAATCATTTATAATATCATTAATAACCCAACCAAAACATGAACATGTTATCAAAATTTTAGATTAATTAAATTGTGCATATTCTTTGTTAAAGTTATTTAAAATATTTTTTTAATTAGTGCATTCAGGCTTAAAATTAAAAGCACAAAAGGAACCATGCCATTATTTTAGAAATTGAAAGCGTACATGTGAGTCAAAAGTTTCATCACTTGTCCTTTAAACTTTTGCAACTAGTGTATCATTTAAATTTACGGATCGTGTATAAATTGTCTGTGTTGCTAAAGGTAGTCTTTTTGTTCTTACTAATACCGTTGTAATACATATATTAAAAAAAATACTCTTTTTAATACCACAATTACATTTCATCATTCAATGACTAGTTGATGGAAAATAAAACAAATAATTTTACCAAAATAAATTCATGATTTTTCCATTGAATATTTGTTGTTGAAATTTGATATCATTCAATTTAACATTGCCATCATACACCAGCTTCTGGTAAAATTTATGAAATAATTTAACAGTACAAATTGATCAAATGATTGATCGATAACATTTTTGAAAGCTACTTTTTTTCCAAAGGACAATAAAAAGATTAATTAAAAGTTTTGAATACCTATAAAAAAGTAAGAATATACTTTTTTTTCTTCAACAAAATTACATATATCGATAACGAATTCTTTGAAGCATCTTCTTATGGTTTTAGCTCCATTGAATGAATTGATTGAATTTTTGATACTTTCTGTACTATTTCTTACAATGGAAGATAAATTTAGTTTATTTAATTGTTTAAGATAAATTTAGTTTATTTAATTGTTTATTTGAAGATTATTTATAAGTATTTAAATGATAAATATACGTAACTGTGGCACGAAGCTCCTTTAATGGTACAATAAAGAACTACGTTTTGTCCATGGTTTTAAGAAATGGCATCAACAAGAGAAAATCTAAGTGTGTTTAATAGTATATCAAATTTTGACCTAATAATTCTCTATACATAAGTACCAGTTGCATCATTTGCATAATAATTGGTTTTTCAAATAAACTTGACCCCGCAATTATGCAACTTCTAGCTTCCAACTACTTGAAAACGATCCTATCATGTCATAAAATATGCAAATAACATGAATACAAACTACCAAAAATGATTTAATAGAGTTATTTCTTAGAAAATATGTAATTAAGTAAAGCCATAAATTAATATTGAACCATCACAAATCAAATGTGATTGAAATAAAAGTTGACTTGAATTAGCTAGAGTTAAAAGAAATAACATACAGTTGATTCTCTCATTAGATTCAAACAAAAAGAATTAACTCTGAACAACTATCCAATTGGTTTGAATTCAAATGTTATAACATTGATATCAATTAATTCCTTTTATCAGTTGCATGGTTGTATACTTTGATATGACCATTCCAATTTTAAGTTAGTGTACTTATAAACATCATAAATAAGTACACATCTAATCAATAATTATTTGCAAACACCACTAAATTGCAAAAATTGAAAATAAATTAACTCAAACAAACCAGATTAGAAATAATCATTTATTACCTTACGGTTTCGTGAGATCTAAAAAAAATTGGTAGCAGATATGCATCTAATGGAAAATCATGTATTGTTATAAAATAGTGTACAGACTCATAAAATATACATAATTAAATCATTACAAACACGATGTTTAATATATTTATTAAATAATTAAGTTGAACTTACTTCTGAATGAAAGGTTTCCTAATATCAAGCTAATGTTTGTCACTATAGGATATCTGTTTCTGGACATTACATCAGCTAAAAGAGCCTTGTCTGTACGTTTCGTTAGTTCATCAAAGAAGCTCATTCCTTTACATAGTGCAGAAGGAAATAATTCTCAAGATGAAATGCCACCTTTGAAATTTGTAACGACATGAATTTTCAACCCTTGAATGTCAACACTAAATATTTTTCGTGTGTCGAGCATCCAAGTGCTGAAATAACAGAAAGTTAGGGTAAAACAACAAAAAAGAATAGAACAAAAAGGGAAGAACGCAATATCAGAATCTCACAATAATATATAATATCAAAGGAACAATACAAAGGGTTATTCTGAATACATAAATTTCAAAGTTACTAAAACCTAAATAATATCATCAGACTAAGCAGTTATAACTGCATGCACTCACAATACTGATATATACAATACATAAATGCAGCAGAAATAAGACTACTATGAAAGGTAATCATCCAACTCTTTTTCATAAGCTCCAAAGCGTCTGTCGCTAAATCCAGAAACATATACGGGCCTGACCGGAGTATTATAAGAAAATAACACCCGGATCAGTTTGACAAACCGGTGGAGAAACTCAAGAAATAAATATGACATATAATAGCACCTTTTTGAGACCATACAGATTACCATAATGGTTTTTCCTTTAAATGAACCCAACGGTTCATTAAGTTTAACATATACTGATATGATAGATAATGTCTAGTGTGTAGCACATAAATCATGTCAAATAGTTGTCATGTGAATGCTACAACAATAATAGGTATACAATCAACACCGCTATGATTTGTTCGCATAATGGATTGTTTTCTATGGAGACGCCTCCAGTAAACAGAAGCAGATCTTTATGACAAGAATCAGAAACTCCCTTCTGAGCATTGTATATCTCAAGATATGATATACTCTAAGACAAATACAACCGGCCCAATGGTGAATTGCGTGGCACCAAGTACGGTGCCTAATAATCGAAAGCATACTCTATATTTGGAGCCGATATACTCTCATAGGTAAGTTAAACCTGAGATTGTGGATCCCACTCCAGTTTTAGTTATTCCAAACGTCGAGGCTATGTTCGACATCTCTCGCACGAGTCTTCATCACTCGAACAGCACATGAATCCCCAATTAGATTCCTTCATCTCGAACAGGTCATGAATCATTACATGGATTTGAGCATCTCAAACAGATCTCGAACCTCCACATAGGTTCCCCACATAAGTCCTTCAATGAATGCTAATGCTGTCCTTTCTCTTGGAATACTCCTCAAGATAGACAGTCCTCCACGATAACATTGTTCAAAATGTTAAGGTATACCTTTCCATTGGACTTAACCTTATAATAGACAGTTTGACTCTATAACATTCCACTTCACAACCACTTCTAGAACATAGATTGCATATATGGTTTTGAAGTGATTACAGATTTGAGTCATTTCATATAAGTACACTCTTCTCGTTTACCGGACTCTTCAAATCCAATCGATGAATTTTCAGTTAACTCAACTCTGGTTCTCTCAGAATTAAGCGAAAGCTAGAGACGTTTCGTATCAATACTCCTTCCCGTTGTTCTCATTGGTATAAATCGCGAAGGCTTTTCAATAACTTTTTAAGTCAATATTAGGTCAAGTTCAATAATTGACTAATCGATTATCTAGTTAAAACAATTGTTTATACAAATCAATATTTGTACGCTTAACTCGTTTTCGACATTCCAACTTAACTATTCCTTATCCAAGAGTAAAGCCAGGTAAGTTAGACCACAGGTTTCATCAAAGCCTTGTCTAGACACTTCATTCTTTAATCTCAGAAATATGTAAGTCTACCTCGTCGACTTTTAGTTTAAATATAGTATTAATGATTTCCATAAAAAAGTAAGAAATCAACACGATTAACATGTTTTCGACATTTTCCGAGTTACTATTCTTCGATCAAGAGGGAAGCCAGTAGGTTAGAGATTTATTGCTCCATCGTTACTCAAACATAATCTTAACTCTCATAAATAGATAAGCCTTACTTTGTTGGCTTTTCGTGTTAAGCATAGTTAATTACTTTTCAAACAAGTAATTAAATGATTGACCATTTGGTCATTAAGAAATTCTTACCCCTTTCTAAACCTTTTTGTTTATACCGTTAAAACTGTAACGACTCAGTTTTTCAGTCCTTCAAATTTGGAATATTTAATCGACTTTAAATATTCAAAAGTAAATTTTAGAAGTTAAATAACTTATATTTCAAATATAGTGGTTTATTTGGATAATTAAAATGTTTAATTTAATATTCGAAATTGCAGAAATAATTGGAATTTGAATTTAATGTTAGTAAAAATTATTTATAATATTGTTTTATATTCTATTTGAGTAAGAACAGAGATAGTGAACTTTTAAAATTGAATTACAAGCTAATTTACAGAAATTGGAAACTTTACATTTAATTAACATGTAAAAATAGTTATTTTTGGCACGGTCTCAGATTTCAATGAAACTAGTTTCATTGGATCCGTAATGTTATATTATTATAGGATTACAAATTTCATGTCAATCGGATTTACGGTTTGGTCGTGCGAAGCTAAAATGCGTAGAAATTTATTTCAGTAAATTTTAATTAAAATAATTCGATTCGAAAACATATCTTCCAAATACGATGGAATTAGCTCCTGATATATATTTCATTGTATTTGGAATAAGGGTAAAACATTATAAACGACAGGCGGCATGCTTCGTTTCAAGATCGGGAAAAATAGTAAATTGTATGCATATATGTACACCCACACACCCAAAACCCTAGCCTTTCGTTAGCTACCGCCGTTCTTATTTTCTATGGACGAAAATGATCGAGCTTTCATCCTTGATTTTCTCTTCATCTATCAACAAATAGTCCAAGGCTTTAACTAAGAAGATGTATGTGAAGACCCGCTAATCCGTACTCCTTGAATAGACACTAATCTTCAGTGATTAACTCAAGATGAACAGAAAAACGAATTCTTAGGGTTGAAGAAAGAAGAAAGAGGTAGAAGAAGAGAGAAAAAGAAAGAAAAAGCAGAACAGAAAAGAAAGTAACAAAGAACTATATCAGAATCTCACAATCGCAGCGGAACAACATATAATAGATAAATGAATAATCTTTTAAAACAAAAGAACTGAATATTTTATATATTACATCAATTATCAGAGTTTACAACCATAATAGACAACAGAGTCAATACATCAATGGACAGCTATATAACTTGTCCTCATACAGAATACACAGCGGAATAACACATAGTATAATATCATATACAAGTGGTACGTCTCGATATGCAGCTCGCCTACAGATATCTGTAGCAACACCTGAATCCAGAATGGCCTGATAACCTAACTCTAGACTGCCCGTGTAGAAATTGGTGGGCACCCAGAGTTTAGGAAGGGAACAATAAACTCCAGGTCAGTCATGTAACTGGTGTGAGAACTAAAAACAGTTATTTATCTTTAAAACAAAGAATAGGAGAAATTTTAAAAGAAAATTCGCAATGCTTTTTGAAAAATGAAACTACCATAAGACCTCCCACCACACACACAATGCAAACGCAGACTTGGAGGAGATTTCTTCTTATGTTAGTCAAAGATGCTTACTACGCAAAATCAAATCATTTTTGATATTATTATTAGTGCATAGTGTAGAAAACAATTTCGAAAGTAGAATATAAATCTTAGCCAGCATAGGTACCATTATATTATGCCCGCTATAGCTATCATATTAAATGGCAGGTTCTACAACTAAAACCGTACAAGGCTCGTATTATTTCTTTGGATTTCCAACAAATGGTCAGGCCAAGGAACTTCCCATTGCCACATGGAAACGCCTCTGGAATGACGTCCCGAGAACCTAACCGGATCTCTACCAACACAAGGCCGGGTTACCCCTAACTGGGTAACTACTAACACGAATATGTCATTCCCCGATCGTAACCGATCTATATCCGAGGATCCCCGATTTCCAACAACCACAAAGTAATAAATTTGCAGTAACCACATAGGTTAAGTATCTGGGCTCCATACCATGATACCACCTCTATCCAGAAGGAATGACATACACTAAAGGGGCGCTACCCCCTAATAACCTTGCCGCATCTTTCCTGTTTTGACCATTTCCGGGGTGTGAGGCTCGATGAAGTCTCGTCCACAAAGCCACGCTTTATACAAAAGCTGCTTTGGGTCAACAAATGATCAAAGCAATGATCATCAAGATAGACGATCAAACAATGATCCTATCACAAACGATCAACCAATGATCATTTCACAGCATCACTCAGTATATCACACTACCAAATTGGGAGTATATCACTAATGACCTTCAACTATATAACCTCTGAGCTCGTACGTCTCAGAGAAGGGTGTTAAGCTAAGAGAATAACTTCTCCGCCACCAACAGAAATATATTTGAAAGAAATCAGCTTTATATCTCAACTTGTAATGTCAGACATACAATCCGTACAAGTCTGTTCCGGGATCGAACAGAACCGAAGGCACTTCCAAAGAAGCCCTTGCAATCCGGATATTCACTAATCACGTCCGGACAACCCATCACTAAGGGTGATAAAACCTCTATATCGGAGATCAGCCGATGCAGAGTAACTCGACGGTAATCCATCCGTTTTCACAAATATCCGGTCTTCAACACCGGTCTTCAAATGCAATTTATAACGACGTATCACATATTCGGAGTGGGTTATACGACCCCATGGTCCTTTCCCGGTTAACCCAAATAGTGAGCGCTTATTTTAAAAATAAGCGTGGCATCCAATTCAAGCAATCACAACAAATACCTATTTAAAGGTAAATATTGATAGTCGGTTATTTAACTATCAATAAAGATGCGCAACATCATCAGATTCCAAATAATTTCCCAAATTATTTATTTTCCGAAAATATCTTTACAAGATATAAATTTTTCCACACTTCGAAAATAAACAACGTTTATTTTGAAAACAAATTTTCCCTTTCCACTTATAAATTCCATAGTGAATTATATTTCAAAATATCTACTGATCTACATTTTTCAATAGATTTCAAATATTCAATTCCAATTTATCTTCAAAAAAAAAAAATTTCTCAAAAAAGTTCCATTTCATATTGGAAAAGCAATTCCATACTTATTTAAAAGTAAGTGATTCACAAATATTATTTATTTTCACAATTTGAAAATATTCGGTATACTTAAACCATAGTTAAGTATATTTTTCATTCCTTAAGGAAAAACGTTCTTTTATTCACATTTACTTGGGTCAAAACGAATGTTGCGTAAAACATCGTTACGACAACCCAACATCACTAGTATAGGGATTCGAAATTAAAATAGATATATAAATCCCAATACTATACAAAACATTTCCTTTCGGAAATCATTTACTATAACAACAGTGTTATAGTCCATTATTTCCTTATTTTCCTCGAAAACGCCTATTTCAACAATGAATGTTGAAATCTACGTATTCATTTCCCTCTATTTCTTGAAAACGTCTATTTCAACAATAAATGTTGAAATCTATGTATTCGATACTTAATGCATTTTAAAACGCCTTTAATCGTTTTAAATTCCATTTAAAACATTCCTTTCCCCAAAATATATCCATTTTCTTTAATAATATATTTACTGTTCAAAATCGTGAATATATTTTCTTTAATAAATTTCAATATTAAATTTATCAAATTCAATTGATTTCGAATTTATAAACAATGTTTATAAATTCCATTCCTATTTATAAACTTCGATTTATAAATATCTTTTATTTACCCAATTAAATTTGTATATTCCAATTATATACCCAAAATCCAGTTTATAAGTAAATTACTTATAAATCCTTTATTTTCAACTTCTATACATTTTAAATCTTCACAATCTAAAATCTATAATTTTCAATGAAATCTATGTATTCGATACTTAATAAACTTGTTTATAATTCCAATATTTTAATTCATAAATATCAATTTTTTTAGAGTCTTTTATATAATCCTTTATAAAAATTCAGACATCCAAATTTAAATTATTTTATAAATCTATTTATTTTAAAAATTACCTTTGGTTATATTTCACAAAAATATAAATCCTATAACCTTAAAATTAAAATCTTAATTTATTTAAAGTGAGTCAGATTCAAAAATTTAATAAAACATATGCTTTGAGAAATCACTTTAAAATCCTTTTAAAATAAAAATTGCTACTTTAAACTTTAAAAATGGATCCGATGATGCCACAGCATCAAATGGTCAATCACTGCACAAATATCATATATCGATATGATAATCACAATCATCACAATATCTATAATCAAATAAATATTTGTGAGGAATCCAGTTGGATCCCTCCAACCTGTTTCCCTGCATCCACAGATGTTAGCACAATACCAATTCCACTTCGAGGTGGAATATCGCGGTATATGGGATTTATAAAATATATCATCCACTTACTAACGGCGCAATAGGGTCTCATCCGCTATATAATGCGGGAAATCAATCAACTGCAATATATACATATGCCAATATATATATATATTGCTATATATAGATATATCCTACTATATCTAATATCACAATCAAGCAATTAATCAATCAATCAACAAATTTTAAATATAACTATTTAAAATTTTAAATACCCTTTTGAGTGAGAAGTTCTCACCTTGATTTTCTTTCTGATTTCAGCGTTCGTTTCGAATAAAATTAAACGAACGTTTAATTTTATCCGAAATACAAACGAGCTCCAATCGACTCCAAAACAGCTTCATCACGAAGAGCACGACCATACGATTCCAACGCACCTTGATTCGCTCAAATCGGACCTTGTATGGAAAAGATATTGCAATTTACAGATTGAACGAATTTATATAAATATAATTTACATTTTTTTTATACCCTCAACAAATCCAGACCGTTCACTTTGCTTGATCAAGATCTGGGCCGATGCGCGTTCATTCCCTATTGCTTCCCCTCTCTCATGAGCACCCAGTAAACTTCGAACACATTGAACCCAAGCCGCCACCCTTTGGTGGATTATCGCGGCCAACCCAGGCATCATGAAGATGATCGGCCATCGCCACTACGTTGCTCCTCCCTGCCTCTACCTTCGGCATGCTTCTCGTGAAACTCGGCTGCCTCCTCCACCCAGAAAAACGTGAGAAATGGCCCAACTTTGAACTCGAATCCCCATTGATCCACTCGCCTAGAAGCAATCACAGCCGTATGGATCTGTAGCTCTCCCCTAGATCTACAACTGTCATGTTGAACGTTTCCTTAATCGATGCTTGGATCGAAAGATTTTTGAGGAGGAAGGGAAACAATTTCGGCCATAGGTTCTGTAGGTGGCGGCCACGACATTAAACCCTAGCTTTTCTTTTTTATTTTTATTTTTTATTTTGTGAGTAAATGGTCTATTTATAGAAATAAAACGAACACTATTCATTCCGGTTTTCAAAACTCCAATTTATGCGCGGTGACTGACGTTCCTAGGGTTTATCCCGCATTCCAGACACAATGGAAAATGTTTCGGAAGCTAATTCGATCATCTGTATGAGTTACGGAGAAAAACGATCAATTTGAATTAAATCGATTTAAACGAATTTCTATGCGTTTTGGCTTGCACCGGACAAACGGTAAATCCAATGGACTTGAAATTTGAAATCTTACAATAATATCACATTACGGATCCGATGAAACTGGCTTCGTCGAAATCCGAGACCGTTTGAAAAATGACTATTTTAACTTGCCAAATTAATATTAAAACGATTTCGATGCGTTTCGAGCTGCCACGGTCAAACGACAACTCCGATTGCTACGAAAATTGAAATCCGATAATAACTAACTATTACGGATCCAACGGAACTCATTTCGTTCAATTCTGAGACTGTTCAAAAATTGGCTATTTTACAGTCGATAATTAAATATTAAAATATTCAATTTCTACAAATCAACTTTAAATTCAATTTTAAAAGTTATAAAATATTTCTATAACTTCAATATGATAAAATAAAATTTTACAAATCATTTTCAATCATATTAAACTTGTTATTCAATTATTTCTGTGATTTTCAATATTCAATTATCGATTAATTATCCAAATTAAATCCAATATTCGAAAAATAAATTATTCGACTGTTTAATTTCACTTATTAATATTTAAATTCAATTTTAAATTATCAAAAAATTCTGGGTCGTTACAATGTAGAGCTCGTCATGCTCTTTAAGATTAACGACCATGATGGGTTAATGTGCAACGTTGAGGCCATAATCGAGCCACTTAGGGTTTGTAGTTGTTCACGTTTTTCGATAAGAAGGAGCCACCGAGCTCGGCTGCGTGTGGATTGGAGGTAGAGCTAACTTAGGCGCTTCGTTTGGCATTCTCCGATGATCCTATAGTTCTCCAAGCTCGGCTATGGGTTCTGCGTGCGTTCGAAACGAAGGTGAAGGAAAAAAAGGGAGCAGCCAAGATCTTGTCTCCAAAATCAACGGCCTAGATTGCTTATGTTTATAAAAAAATATATAAAAGAAATTGTAAATTATTATATTATAATTCGCGAAAAATTTAAAAATTCATATCTTTGTCATACGAGGTCAAGATCAGACGAAACATGCGGTGTTGGGTTCGTATTGACGAGCACTACCTTTTAGAGCTAGTTTGGATTGATTTGGAGCTAGTGAAAATTTTTCTAAAATTAAATGCTCATTTAATTTTAATCGGAACAAAACGCTATCGCGACGGCTGCAAGCAAAGTGAGTAAAACTCACTCTTTCTGCTCGCTTATATTTTTATATAAGTGAGAATAAATTTTATTTATGATGATTGGTGATTGTTTGGGTGATATATGATATATGTAACGACCCATAAAATTTTCAATAATTTAGTTTGTTAAGTTAATAAGTTTTGGTAATTTAATATAAAAAAAACCTTATTAGTTTAAAATTTAACGATGGTAATTAGAACTAATTAGTAACAATTGAAATGAAATTACAATTTAGTGAAGTAATGAAAATTGGTATACTTGGCTGTAAATTAATGTAAGAAAACTAATGCAAACATTTAAATTTATAAAAGAAATAATATGAAATAAATGACTCTTGAATAAAGATTGGGTATATAAGAATGGAAACATTTGTTGTGAATAATGAAATCACAAGTGTGAATGTTGAATCATTAATGAGATAGTGTACGATTAATATAAATTGAAGTAAATTAGTGTTAATTAAGTAATTGTTACATTTGATTTGTAAACAATAATGAATTCATTAATGTGACTTAAAGTAATAGTAACGGTTGTAAGTTACTATTTAATTGGCATATTAATTTAGTTGTAACTGTTATATTTGAGTATAAATTTGAATATAAGTAAATAAGGGTAAGTGGGGTATATGTAACGACCCGCTATTTTAGACCATTCGCATCCGCACGTGTCGGACTTGAATAATTCAACATACTGAATTGTTAATTTAAATTTGGAAAAACTAAACATATACGGTAAATCAATAATCATAGATCACAGACATAGAGTAATAAATGCAGCGGAAATAAAAGATAGTAGTTCATGAAGCTACTATATATATATCGGAGTCAATTATGGTACAAAAGAAGTCTCGAATACAATAGTCGAATACAATATCAGAGTAGATCTCTGGAATCAACTGAATATCTAAAAGCTGGATAGATAGCTGGATCTCCAAGCGAAGCTCCAACTCCAAAGGCGAATCTCGAATACTGGTACACTCAGTCTGACCCGAGCGTAAAACAAAACACAAAACACTCGAGTCAGGATTAACATTCTTATATCAATAAATCCAACTCAAGTGAAATATCAACTGAAATACAAGTAACTCAAAGGATGTTGGAATAACCATCCTCTAAGGATCCGTTAAACTATCTACTATGTAGTAGTATACGCTAAGTAGATAATGTCTATCGGTAATATAAAGTATCAAAATAGTGTTAAGGCGTTACCATTACCCCCCTTAACACATTTTGTATAAGTGTCATAGACTATAAAGCACTGTAAACTCCACCATAAACTAGTGGGATATCAGAGAGTACTCCATAGGTATAACACAAAACAAATTCGTAGTGGTCGCGTATATAGGGATACAAGTATGACAAGGCACATGAGGCAATATCCAAGGTAGTAAAACTACCGTTTTCCAGATCCGGACTGGTGAGTACGCATCGCCGCAACGATCTCAACACCGCGAAACAACACCCCCAAAATTTGAAGGGCACACCAATCAATAACAAGTAATGAGTAGTTTACGAAGAAGTGTGTTCGCTCGAGGTGGCTAACCCATTTGGCCCGGCACGACTCTTGTTTTAGTCATTTCCAATTTGACACAAGTGTCAAGGCTATCCATTATCGTTCTCTTTCTTCAGTCATCACGTACATCATTCCAACCACTTCATTCTAGATCACACTCCACGTATAGTTATTAAAGTGGTTTTCGGTTTAGACAAGAGAGTATGTCCATAACCGATCCCGGCTCCTTTAATAACTTTCGTAATTATTACACCGATTGGCCGTTTAATAAATTTCAAAAACCAAATCAAATTCAATTAGAATTTGTAAACCAACATTTCATTCGTCTATCTAAATCAATTTCCAAAATTTTATGTTTCAAACTTCCAAGTTACCATTTCAAAACTCTATAATTCAAATTCAAAATTTGATTTAAAACAATTCAAATATTGATTTAAATTCATATATAAGTTTCATTCAGTAATTACTTAAATTAATTTGATTTAACGTTCAAATCCATTTTAATTCATTGATCGATTTAATTCAATATCCGTTAAATTAATTTATCATTCAAACAATTTCTATTAAATTTTCAATTCATTAAATCAATTACTTAAGTTCAACTCCATTATATCAAAACTTACAAATTAAATTTAGTTAAATTCATCAAATCGAATTCTTTAAATTACAAGTCTTACATTAATTTCTCACATTTTATTTCTTGTTAAAGAAATTCAATCACCCTTATTTATTTACTAAGTTACAAATTCCAAAACCCAATTAATAAAGAAACTTAACTTCACTTATTCAAGAAGTTCAATTTTACTTATTAAAGAATTTAATTTAATTTAATTATTAAATTGTCACGACCCGAACTCGATGTCCGATAACAACATCAAATTCGTATCGCGGGAGCTTGCAACACCCATTAGATGATAAATAACACAGCGGAAATAAAAGATGATATCACTGATATGACATAAATACAATATCCGATACATCAATATGATACAATGATAATCATCAACATCAGAGAATATACAACATAATACAGCGGAACATGATAAACTATGAATAAGTCTTCACCCTGAATATAATACTGCAACTCTGATCCAAAAGCTCCAAAACTACTAGCTCGATCCACCATCAAGCCTTCACCAGGATAAGCAAGTCTCGTCTGAATCCAAAGACTGAACTAGCTCCAGATAATCTACTAAACCTAACTATCTGAAAAAAACCCAACTCTAGACTGCCCGTGTGGAAAATTGTGGGCACCCAGAGTTTAGGAAATGAACAATAAATTCCAGGTCAGTCATGGGACCGGTGTGAGAAAACGAAAACAGTTTGTCTTTTAAAAACAATCAAAGATTTAAATTTCAAAATCGCAATGCTTTTGGAAAATGAAACTGCCATAAGGCCTCCCGCCACACACACAATGCAAACGCAGAATCGGAGGAGATTTCTCCTTATGATAGTCAAACATGCTTGATACGCAGAAAAATTTCTTTGACATTATTACTATAAGTGCACAGTGCAGAAAAAAAACATTTCGAAAGTAGAATATTAATCTTAGCCAGCATAGACATTTCGAACTATGCCTACTATAGCTACCATCCAAACAGTGGGGCACCACCATAAGTGAATGGCAGGTAATACAACTAAAACCGTACAAGGCTCGTATTGTTTGAATGGATTTTCCAACAAATGGTCAGGCTAAGGAACTTCCTATTGCCACATGGGAACGCCTCTGGCGGGACGCCCTGAGAACCTAACCAGATCTCTGCCAAACAAGGCCGGCTACCCCCCTTCCCGGGGAATATACAGAACCTCAGATATGCCACCCCCGGTCCTTTGGGACCTTTATACGAGAGCTCTCTAACCAACAACATCACACAGTAATAAATAAAGTGTGTCCACATGAGTAAGTATCTGGGCTCCATACCATGATACTACCCTTTTCCAGAAGGAATGGTCATACCCTAGGGGAGCTACCCCTGAAACCTTGCCGCACAATTCCTGTTTCGACCATTACCGGTTTGTGAGGCTCGACGAAGTTTCGTCCACGAAGCTACGTTTTTCACAAAGCCATGCTTCGATCAACAAATGATCAGCAGCACTCAGCATGCCACATTACCAAGTTGGGAATATATCGCTGATAACCTTTAACTACATAACCTCTGAGCTCGTACATCTCAGAGAAGGGTGTTAAGCTAAGAGAATAAATTCTCCGCCACCAACAGAAATGTATTTGAAAGAAATCTGCTTTATATCTCAAGATGTAATGTCAGACATACAATCCATACAAGTCTGTTCCGGGTTTGAACAGAACCGAAGGCACTTCCAAAGAAGCCCTTGCAAATCCGGGTATTCACAATCCCGATCGGACTTCCCATCACTTAGGAAATCTCTATACCATAGCTACTCAGTGCAGAGACAATCGATAGGTCATCCAATCGTTCTCGCAAATACCCGGTCTTCACCACCGGTCTTCAAATGCTATCCATAACGACGTATCACATATTCGAAATGGGTTATACGACACAAAGGTCCTCTCCCGGCTAAACCGAATAGTGAGCGCAATGTTTAAAAACATATGGATATGGAATTTCAATTAAGTCACAACTTAATGATTCAAAACTTTCTTTCAAATGGTTTAAACCAATTACCATTTCAAATCTTTTAAACAAAAAGATTTATTTCACAAAGTTTCACTCAGTTTCACAAAGATCCATTCACGGATTTCAAAACAATTTCCGTTTCAATTAGATTAACTCAATCAAATCTTAAAATCAAGATTTAACTTATAGCTTTCAAAACTCGTTTCCAAAGCTTCGTCCATAACTTGGAAAATCATTTTCAATTCAAACTTGAAATCCCTTTAATATAAATTGGAAATTCATTACACATATGAAAGCTTTTTATCACTTAGAAACAATAGTTTATTCGGAAAAACCTCGATTCCATTTATACAAGTTACAATCTTTGGTTTAATTCAAATTTCCAAATCAACGCTTAAAAATAGTTTAAACCCATATAATTTGTAAAGTCCTTTTTAAATCATAAGTATTGAATAGAAATTCAATTTCAGATTTTTGAATTCAATTTAAATCCGATTATTCAAATTCCAAATCTTTATTAAGTTATTCAAAAATAACTTTTATTCAAAAATAGCTTTTTCAAAAGCTTTTCATATTGGGCTTGATTTATTACCAAATCTATTTGAATTTAAAATTCAAATTCAAAACTGATTTAAAAATCTGTGACTTAACCGATTTCCACGTGAAATCCATATTTGTGTGTGTATGAGTGTGGTCCAGGGGTTTTACACAATAGTGCACAACATCAATCATCACAAATACATCAATATCGATAAGCGGTAAAATCCGTAACGCTTATCTGCACTCACAGATTCATAGATAAATAAATTTATCAATCATAAAGATTCATAATTA
This sequence comes from Allium cepa, assembly GCA_030765085.1. NCBI lineage: Eukaryota > Viridiplantae > Streptophyta > Magnoliopsida > Asparagales > Amaryllidaceae > Allium > Allium cepa. The sequence continues at coordinate 950,025,069 of CM060928.1, read as the reverse complement.
CGATTCGATGTGGGTTTCGGATAACTAACTGGAATCCGACTCCCCGTCGCATCGAAATTTAAATGCCGTTTTACGGGGAAATGGTCACAGAAACAAATCACGATTCATAGTATAGCATAAGGCAATCTACATATCACCATCACAAACAGAAATATCAATTCAGTATACAACATTTGACGATAGTCCATCATCTTTAATTCAAGGTGAAGGTGATTTAAAAGAATTAACCACGTAACTATATTTAATGATAAATTAATTAGATTTTTAATTAATTATTCCTTGGTCAATTATCTTAATTGACTATAAATTTATAAATTAGTTAACTTAAATTTATCTAATTAACAATTTTAATTGCAAATAAATTAAACACTTAATTGTGAATAATTAAAAATCAATCAATCTCTAATCACTTAGTTAATTACAATTTTAAAATTTATTAACGATTCTTAATTACTCTTTTTAAATAATTAATAATAATTATCTTAATTAACACATTTTTTCTCCTTCTTTGAAATCAAATTTTCACTAAACTTAAACTTTAATGTTAATTAAATTTCAACACTTAGTTTACATTAATTACTAAATTTAAAGTATTAATTGAATTCCAAAACTTAGTGAAGTAATTTATTTGAAAATTTGAACATCTTCTTTTGTTTAAAAAGAAACTTTAAAACCTATTAGCTAACATATCCAAGACCAACCTGAGGCACCCTTCCCTTTAAAGCTTTACCATGTTTAAAAGTTAAAAAGTGTTACTTAGATAACCCAGGCTAACAAACCCGAGACTCCCCACGTTTTACTCGAGAAACACTTTGAGTACTTCACCCAATTTCTCGCGTCACTCCCTCTTCTTCTTCCCCCTTTTTCCTTCTCTCCAGTGAGTTAAACTCAAACTTAATTTTAAAATGAAAGCATCAGGAAATCAACACACGAACTCGAGTAAACACATCAGTTCTTTTACAAATCTCCCGAGACCCCTCCCTGTATGCTCGTTCTTCTTCTTCCATCATCTTCTGGAAAAACAACTGATACACGTGATACCACATACACGTGCACTCGAGCAACGGCGCCTTCCGACCAACTTGCCCATCATCCACAACTCACCGATGATCGACTCGAGCTCATCGACCCCACAGAATCCTAAATTTTCGACGAACTCAAAATCTAATCGTTTGACCCATACTGGAATAAGCTCGACCACCAAAAACCCACTCGCCATCCCACCTCAGGCCACCGGAGGCCAAGAAACTCAGGTCAGAGCTTCGTCGATCTCCCTTCTTCCTATTGCCAACGGTGAGATTGATTTTAGTGCGACAACGAAGCGATGGCAACATGTTATCTGAACGCAACTAAAACATAAGACAAACCCTAGATCGATCTTGTCCCCTTAATCCACACAATCGAAAAATTTTCTAGCATTTTTCCTGACTTCGTAACCCATTAAGCTAGTTTCAAGCAGAATTTCATGAGCAAATATGCATTCGATCATCAGGAAATGATCGAAAACCCAAACCCATACAACTCACGATTTCCCAATATTTAGCAAACTAAAAATTCTAAATCTTGCTTTAAAAATCGTACTAAGGTTTGCTAATCCCATTTATACTCCTGAATTCATGAATTATGAAGTTTGAATTTCTTGCTCATATGCAGTTAGCTGTGTTGTCTTGCTTTCCAGAGAAAGTAAAACATTGTTTTAACTTATATAAATTTTTAATCTCAAGTTTATACCATAACAACCAGTTTCATTTTGATTCTAAGTCCACACTACAAGTAGATTGAGAGAAAAAGAATTTTGAATCAAAAATGTTTGTTTTATAAACTCATAACAGAGAAGCAACTTTGATCACCAGTCTGCACACAATATATATATGCACAGTTATTTATTTATTTATTTTTTTATATAAGGGCATGCAAACACCATTCACCACCATCCAAACATGATTCACAGCATATATCAAATATAGATTCAATCATTAATGGAAATAGCAAGGTTAAGGGAATGTTTGCTCACTTTTTTTTTTTTTTTTTTTTGCAGAAGAAGAACAAAGCTTCCCAATCTTGGAACAGGTTTAAGAAACTGTTAGCTGAAGACTGTATCTTGATCTCTGGTTTTATATTGATTGTAGTGTCGTTGAGATTGAAGATTTTGGTTAAAATATGAAATGGTATTATTTTAGATTTGCTCAGCTTGAAGGAAAGAGCTGAAGTGGGGAGTTGATATATATGAGAATGAGTCTACAGGTTAATATTTATAAACAAGATGCAAGTGATATAATTAATACAGGTGATGTTATATATATTGTACAAATACAGGGTAATTATTTTCTTTGTACGAGTGAGGTTATATTTTTGTACAACATCAGCTATTTTTTTTCTTCATTGTTGACCAGGCTATTATATTTTTGTTTACTTGGTGCAGAAAAATCTATATGGTGGCTGATGAGAACACTTTGGGTGTTGCATTAATTACTTTGTCCTTTTTTTTTCTTCTTGTACACAAATATTTACATTCCTTCTTTTACAAGCTTCTAGATATAATTTTTTTTTCAAACTTGTACTTGTTTTCTCAGCCTACATATACTTATATATTTTGCTATCTTTCCTTTTGCTTGTACATAGATATTTTTGTTTGTATGTAAATTTTATTCTAGTTTTGTTTGTTTTTATTTGCTTTGTTGTATTCATTTGCAAGCCTTAATATATTTTGTTTCTCAGCTGAAATGATTTTGTGGTGGCTGATAAAACATGTTATGGTGGCTGCATTTCACTTGTACAATAGTCAATGATTGTTTTCCTTTGTTCATTTGTTTTCTAGTTTTCAAGCTTATCAAATTTTTGTTTTGAATCTATATACAACTGTCTTCTTATACAAGCTATTCATATATATAATTTTTTTGTTGTCTGCTATATGTTGACTTGTTTTTCTTGTTTGCTTCAAACCTGCATATTATTTTTGTTCATATTTATCTTTATATAGTAAATGTAATATATGTTTCTTGTCTTCACTTTAATCCTATACTTAGTTAATACATTGTTTTTATTTTTATTTTGTTATTATTCTATAGTTTTATTATTAACATAAATGCTTAAATTTGATTTCTATTTATGGTTTAACTATCAGGTATTAAATTTATACATATATTTTATTTTATACTTTCACTTATATTCAATATTGATAAGTAAATTTTTTTTTTCTTATAAACTTTTTATTTATAATTCAATTCAACTGAAAACATTTATTTTGAGCTTCAAACCCAAATTTTAAAATACATTAGTATATCCATCTTATTAAATTTGAAAAGTTCGAATAAATCCATAATTTTAATCCAAAAATTCAATTAAATTATAAATTTAAATTCGTTTTTTAAATCGGGATCGTTACATAAATAATTCAATCTTATTTAATTATTAAATAATTCCAAAAGTTAATTAATAATTTCAAAATTTAATTATTAAATAATTCCAATCTTAATTATAAAATAGTTCCAAACTTAATTATTAATTAAATTTAAAACAACGTTTTTATCAACTACTATGTTCATATTTTATTTCAGATTATTAAATATTAACGTTTTCCATCATTAAAATTCCAATTCCAACTTCATTTCAAAACCTTATTATTTATTCAAATAAAATCATTATTTTATTTTAAATCAAATTATTGACCAATCGGGTGTTATTTAATTCTCTATCCTAAGTCAAAGTTTTATTTGGGTATTTATCATTTCAACCCAATTACATTTCAATTCAAAAATCAAAGCATAGCAAAGGGAACTTGCAGTGTGATAACTGGGATGGTGTCAATTTAACATTTAATGTCAACAACAAACAATCAATCATTTATCAACCAAATTGGATTATCATCGTATAAATGACAAATAATGGTGTCTGATGTCACGGGTGAACTGATACAGGTAGTAACATATATATAACAGTGTAAATAACTAACAGCAGCATTTTCAATTGTCGTTTTAATTGAAATCAAATTTAATAAATAAAAGAACATTAATCGCGAGTGATTGCTCACCTTTCGAGTTTCAATAGTTTTGACTCGGAAATGGGCTACGAATCCAGGCACGATCTCAAAGGAAGACAAGATTGAACTCGAATCGGCGAACAAAGCTGATAAATAAGAATTGACGAAATCAAGCTAGAATTGGATCAATGAAGAAAATTGGTATAAGTGAACTTATATATATAACTATACATAGATGAAAATCATATTCTAAATTCAAATACATTTCAAATTTAATATATATACGTATTTCAAATTCTATTGTTTCAAATTAAAATGCATATAGAAATGAAACAATTATCATTGGTAGGCTACTAATTATACTGCCGCCGCAAAATATATTATATATACCTCTCTAATCATGTTATAATACAAACCTTTAATATAAATACTGGTATCATATATATATACACAGACACATATATATACACACCATAAACAACAACCTTATATAAACTATATATATACATACTTCAATATCTAAAATAGAATATAACGTACATACTACATATGTATTATGTGTATACTATCAATGCATGCAAACATAATATAAGTTATATATAAAATTTACATATCATAAACAACTTTATAAATATATATACACATAAACAAGACTTTAAGATATAGCTTATATTGTAAGAGGCCGAACTCCCAATACACCGTACAGTCATGACATACTTTACAAACACACACATATATATGTACAGCAGATAAAAATATATACATATACACTCAAAATCAATATAAAATCAGTATGAACTTAGCTTGTAAAATACACACACACACACACACACTCATATAATCAACATAAAATATGAGAAACAACTTATACCACAAACGTATACATTTATAACAACACAAGTTACATAGTACTAGGCTATATCGTAGATATACTTACCTATTTAGCTTGATAAATATATTATATACAACAGCAGCTTAATTTTAAAATATAGGATACTTAAAATATATATAGTAATATATAAACTAACGCACAGTGTAAATTAATATAAACATATATATCTCAAAACACACAAAACCTATGCAAACCAGAATATAATACACGGCTTACATGACTATATATACTATATATAAAATCATATCAACTTATAATATATAGATATGTAAGTAAATTGGAAAGATAGTATAATAATATATAAAAACGACCGTCGAATGATTCACAAGCATGCTTTGCACAGCTCGCATAACTGATGCATAAAATATATATGTACTTCAATTTATATGCAAACACATGAATTTATATAAACTTAGAAAAATATTTATATAGTACCTAAAAAAAGAAAGGAATGTGTCTACTGTTTGTCGAGGGATGAGCTCGCGTGAGGGACGAGGTCAGGTGGCCTCGAGTACGTGGTCGCCTACGGCTGTGAGTTCAGGCCGAGGAAAGAGGGACGGGCGCGAGTGATGCGTCAGGCTATGGGTGGTTCGGCGAGGCTGGGTGCACTCGGGTTTTCGACTAATGGTGGATGAGCGGCAGTTGTTAGGCGAACAATAAGGAAGGATGCGATTATGAGGGAAGGTGGCTTCGGCAACTCTTTGTGGGGATTGCATGAAGAAGGGAAGGCTGGAATGGGTGAGATAAGTGGTTGAGGAAGAAACAGTTGGATTATCAATTCATGTATGAAATTTTCTTTTTTTTTCTTTTGAAGAATGGAAGAATAGAATTGGTGAGAGGCTTGGGCAAAATGAAAAGGAAGGGGTGAAGATGGTGAACAGTTGGCTACAGAAGAAAATGAGCATAGGCTAGTTAACGTTACTGTAATAAATTTCAATTCGAACCATACCAAACCAATAAATAGTCAGATATAGAAAAGTAATGAAACAACAACGATCCAATGCTTTGATTTGGTGAATAATAATAACACTTTATTATGGCTTGCATGACACGATAGAAGTTTGAAAGGCAAAAGAAAGCAACAGTTCACGGATCCGGTATGGATACGGTTACCATTTTTATGGATTCCGCTGTGAATCAGACTTTAAAATATGAAAATAAATATACCGCGGAGATCAGCTCGATAAGACGATCAAAACGGTATATAGATATCAGTTATACGATCGATTTATAAAATTTTGAATTTCCCTAACGGAAAATGCAACTAAAATGCGGAAAATAAGATCGACGGAGTTAAAGAAGTCCGAATTTGATGAAATGAAATTGGAAGATGATTTACAATTTTTCTATATAAAAATATTTAGGTTTCGAAAACATTTTATTTTCATCAATTCATAAGTGATTAAATTGAAATATAATTACACACGAAATAAACTTTCATATTTTTGGATGAAAATTTACCAGTTGTATGTTTAATTAGACGCATTTCAAATATAAATTTTTATTTCAAAATTTTATCGTTTACAATTTCTCAAAATTTCAATTAAATATATTAATAAAACAAATAAAAATTATCGAAATTTTACGGGTCGTTACACTCTCCCCTACTCAAAACTTTTCGTCCCCGAAAAGGAAGGAGGTAGGAGAATAGAAACAACCAGAAAGAAAATAAGTTGAAAGACAAAATAAACAATTAATTCAAGCACTATAAATTTCAATTTAAATAAATTTATATTCAACAATTTGTTTTTAAATTCAAGGTTTCCATTAAATTGATTTGATTTTACATTTATTTAGGTATAAAAGGTTTCTTTCAAATGAAATTCAATTTAAATTCAATTAATTCAAGATATCATTAAGTTGATTTAATTTCAATTTATTAACTTTCAAAACAAATTTATTTATTTATTTTATTTTGTTAATCACATTTACTATTCACTTAACTTATTATTTATCTCCATTATCATTTTATAATCAAATTAAGTGTATAGCATTTATTATAAACACTCAAATTTTATTTATAAAGACATTTTATATTGCATATTACCCAATTATCTTAAATTAACAATTTCAAAGGTCATAATTTTGAATAGTCTTTTATTGTAATCATATTTTATTCGACAAATTTAATTATTCTTTATTCCAAATTATTATTAAATTTATTCTACTTAATATATCTTATCACATATATATTAAGTATATTTACACTTATTATAACTACTCAAATTTATTTAAAATTCCTTTGATATCATTTTCTACTGTATAATATTCCATTACATAGTTAACTTTTGAAAATTTAGGTAAGTTATATATAATGCAATTAATTATTATCCAAATAAAAATTTACAATTCACTTATTTCAAGTTAGTATTTAGTCAAAAATTTGGCTTCATTGAAAATTCTCCTTAAATCAATATTTTAAGAAATCATTTCCGATTGACTTCAAACCATTTTATAGATAAATGTACATATACTATATACTAAATCAAATCTATAATCATATACTTATATTATAATATATATTATAAATCAAGCCATTCTTAAGAAGTTCAAATCAAATTCATTTTCCAAACAAAAAAGTAGCAAGGCTACTAAATGGTCTCTCCACTTCGAAACTCGAAAATGAATGTCGATGATTCGGCCGTCATCACCGAAATTATTTTTCCAGCGACAAAAGAGAAGAGCACTGATTTATAAATTTCAAAAATTCTTTGGAAATGATTTCTGTTTGAAAATACTTTAAATAATATACGTTTTAAAATCAAATTTTGAAGTCACCGAAATTAAATTCTCAAATTATAATTTAAATTCATTTAACTTTCAAATCTGGATGTTGAATTAGTCAATGGTTTACAAAATAATAAATGAAAATCAAATATTATTATTTTTCAACAATAATTCATTAACTATTTAATTTCAGAAAACTTTTACTTATATATATAATATAATCATACAAAATCTATTCCATTTACCAAATTTTTGGAAATGTTATCGTGTCAGTTTGCTCTGCTCAAGTGTTTTGGAAATCCTATCGATAGCGTAGATCAGACGAATCGATCGAAAACCCAAATCAACATCAACAACTCAAACAACACAATATATATATATATATATATATATATATATATAAAACATTTTAAATATTAATTTACAAATACACTTCCTCGATTGATGATGCGAGAATGGTTTTCAAAGCAAGGGTAGAGATTCAAATTTGATGGACTCAAATTGAAGAGAATTTTGATTCGAAGATAAGTTCGAAACAAAGATGATATTTAAATAAATCGCGGCAACCTTAACCGGGTCAACCGTGACTTCAAAAATAAGATCGATGCAGAATTCTGAGGCAAATCTACATTCGATATCAAGAGATAGAATTCGGGATAACAAGAGATATATGCATCTAAACCGAGGATATATATAAATCTTGGATGAATCGATGCCAATTGTAAAAGAGTTTCATCCCTTTATAAATAACTAGAATGTTGGCGAGATCGCCAATCCATTATAAAGATCATTCGAAGTGGAGTTATGGATACTCCAGAATTTAGACGAATACGGATAGTGAGGGACAAGAATTAATTTCGAAACCGAGGGAACGTTCCAAAATTTAAGGGAATCGAGTCAAAAAGGAAGAGATTCAAACTCGAATGAAGGCGATTCTGTAAATACATTTACCATATATGCTAAGTTTTTCCTACGGCTACCAAAGCTCTGATACCAACTGTAACGACCCGCTATTTTGGACCATTCGCATCCACACATGTCGGACTTGAATAATTCAACATACCGAATTGTTAATTTAAATTTGGCAAAACTGAACATATACAGTAAATCAATAATCACAGTTCACAAACACAGAGTAATAAATGCAGCGAAAACAAAAGATAGTAGTTCATGAAGCTACTATATACATATCAGAGTCAATTAAGGTACAATAGAAGTCTCGAATACAATATCAGAATACATCTCTAGAATCAACTGAATATCTAAAAGCTGGATAGATAGCTGGATCTCCAAGCGAAGCTCCAACTCCAAAGGCGAGCCTCGAATACTGGTACACTCAGTTTGACCCGAGCGTAAAGCAAAATACAAAACACTCGAGTTAGGATTAACATGCTTATATCAATAAATCCAACTTAAGTGAAATATCAACTGAAATACAAGTAACTCAAAGGACGTTGGAATAACCATCCTCTAAGGATCCGTTAAACTATCTACTATGTAGTAGTATACGCTAAGTAGATAATGTCTATCGGTAATATAAAGTATCAAAATAGTGTTAAGGCCTTACCATTATCCCCTTTAACATATTTTATATAAGTGTCATAGACTATACAACACTATAAACTCCACTGTAAACTAGTGGGATATCAGGGAGTACTCCATAGGTATAACACAAAACAAATTCGTAGTGGTCGCGTATATCGGGATACAAGTATGACAAGGCACATGTGGCAATATCCAAGGTAGTGAAACTATCGTTTGCCTGATCCGAACTGGTGAGAATGTATCACCGCAACGATCGCAACACCGCGAAACAACACTCCCAAAATTCGAAGGTGCACACCAATCAATAACAAGTAATGAGTAGTTTACGAAGAAGTGTGTTCGCTCGAGGTGGCAAACCCCATTTGGCCCGGCACGGCTCCTGATTTAGTCATTTCCAACTTGACACAAGTGTCAAGGCTATCCATTATCGTTCTCTTTCTTCAGTCATCACGTACATCATTCCAACCGCTTCATTCTCGATCACACTACGCGTATAGTTATTAAAGTGGTTTTCGGTTTCGACAGAGAGTATGTCCATAACCGATCCCGGTTCCTTTAATAACTTTCGTGATTATTACACCGATTGGTCGTTTAATAAATTTCAAAAACCAAATAAAATTCAATTTCAATTAGAATTTGTAAACCAACATTTCATTTGTCTATCTAAATCAATTTCCAAAATTTTACGTTTCAAACTTCCAAGTTACCATTTCAAAACTCTATAATTCAAATTCAAATTTGATTTAAAACAATTAAAATATTGATTTAAATTCGTATATAAGTTTCATTCAGTAATTATTTAAATTAATTTAATATAACATTCAAATCCATTTTAATTCATTGATCAATTTCATTCAATATCCGCTAAATTAATTTATCATTCAAACAATTTCTATTGAATTTCCAATTCATTAAATCAATTACTTAAGTTCGACTCCATTATATCAAAACTTACAAATTGAATTTAATTAAATTCGTCAAATCGAATTCTTTAAATTACAAGTCTTACATTAGTTTAAATAAATCACATTTTATTTCTTGTTAAAGAAATTCAATCACCCTTATTTATTTACTAAGTTACAAATTCCAAAACTCAATTAATAAAGAAACTTAACTTCACTTATTCAAGAAGTTCAATTTTACTTATTAAAGAATTCAATTTTATTTAATTATTAATTAATTCAATCTTATTTAATTATTAAATAATTCCAAAACTTAATTAATAATTTCAAAATTTAATTATTAAATAATTCCAATCTTAATTATTAAGTAATTCCAAACTTAATTATTAACTAAATTTAAGACAACGTTTTTTTTATCAACTACTATGTTCACTTTTTATTTCAGATTATTAAATATTAACATTTTCCTTCAATAAAATTCCAATTCCAACTTCATTTCAAAACCTATTATTTATTCAAATAAAATCTTTGTTTTATTTTAAATCAAATTATTGACCAATCGGGTTTTATTTAAGTCTCTATCCTAAGTCAAATTTTTATTTGGGTATTTAACATTTCAACCCAATTCCATTTCAATTCAAAAATCAAAGCATAGCGAAGGGAACTTGCAATGTGATAACTGGGATGGTGTCAAAATAAATAAACAAGCAATAACAACAATCAATAACAATCCAATAATTAATTCAAATAATCCTGAAATAATTGTATTAATTTACATTGTTGTTTGTGCAAATTAATATAATTATTTCTAGAATCTACACTATCATTTCATGTAGATTAAAGATTATTGCACTAATATTTATATGGTTCTTCACTTGACATCCATTATTCAATTTTTTTACTACATCAAGTTATACACATACATTCAATGGTTCAAGGTGTACTTAACCAAATTTCTACTTGTCAGTTTATTTAAAGGGGTCATATTATACCAATTTAACTAATCAAATTCAACACATATATCAATTTAAATTATTAACTACCCTATATCAAATTCAATTGCATATTATTTATCGCTTTAAACATTAACAATTTAACGTCTAATGTCAACATCAAACAATCAATCATTTATCAACCAAACTGGATTATCATCGTATAAATAACAGATAATGGTGTCAGATGTCATGGGTGAACTGATACAGGTAATAACATATGTATAACAGTGTAAATAACTAACAGCAGCATTTTCAATTATCGTTTCAATTGAAATCAAATTTAATAAATAAAAGAACATTAATCGCGAGTGATTGCTCACCTTTCGAGTTTCAATAAATTTGACTAGGAAATGGGCTACGATTCCAGGCACGATCTCAAAAGAAGACAAGATTGAACTCGAATCGACGAACAAAGCAGATAAATAAGAATTGACAAAATCAAGTCAGAATTGGATCAATGAAGAAAATTGGTATAAGTGAACCTATATATATACTATACATAGATGAAAATCATATTCTAAACTCGAATACATTTCAAATTTAATATATATATATATATGTATGTATGTATTTTAAAATCTATTGTTTCAAATTAAAATGCATATAGAAATGAAACAATTATCATTGGTAGGCTACCAATTATACTGCCGCAGCAAAATATATTATATATATACACCTCTCTAATCATGTTATAATACAAACCTTTAATAGAAATACTGATACCATATATATATATACATACACATATATATACACACACCACAAACAACAACCTTATATAAACTATATATATACATACTTCAATATCTAAAACAGAATATAACGTACATACTACATATATATTATGTGTATACTAACAATGCATGCAAACAGAATATAAGTTATATATAAAATTTACATATCATAAACAACTTTATAAATATATATATATATATATATATATATACACATACACACATAAACAAGACTTTAAAATATTGCTTATATTGCAAGAGGCCGAACTCCCAATACGCTGTACAGTCACGACATACTTTACAAACACATATATACGTACAAAAGATAAAAATATATACATACACACTCAAAATCAATATAAAATCAATATGAACTTAGCTTGTAAAATATATACATACACACACACATACACTCATATAATCAACATAAAATATGAGTAACAACTTATACCACAAACATATACATTTATAACAACATACGTTACATAGTACTAGGCTATATATTAGTTACCTATTTAGCTTGATAAATATAATATATACAACAGCAGCTTAATTTTAAAATATAGGATACTTAAAATATATAAAATAATATATAAACTAACGCACAGTGTAAATTAATATAAACATATATATCTCAGAACACACAAAACCTATGCAAACCAGAATATAATACACGGCTTACATGACTATATATATACTATATGTAAAATCATATACAACTTATAATATATAGATATATAAGTAAACTGGAAAGATAGTATAATAATATATACAAACAACCGTCGAATGATTCACAAGCATGCTTTGCACAGCTCGCATAACTGATGCGTAAAATATATATGTACTTCAATTTATATACAAACACATGATTTTGTATAAGCTTAGAAAAATATTTATATAGTACCTAAAAAAAGAAAGGAATGTGTCTACTGTTTGTCGAGGGATGAGCTCGCATGAGGTACGAGGTCAGGTGGCCTCGAGTAGGTGGTCGCCTACGGCTGTGAGTTCAGCCCGAGCAAAGAGAGACGGGCGCGAGTGATGCATCAGTCTATGGGTGGTTCGGCGAAGCTGGGTGCACTCGGGTGTTCGGCTAATGGTGGATGAGCGGCAGTTGTCAGGCGAACAATAGGGAAAGATGTGATTATGAGGGAAGGTGGCTTCGGCAACTCTTTGTGGGGATTGCATGAAGAATGGAAGGCTGGAATGGGTGAGATAAGTGATTGAGGAAGAAACAGTTCCATTATCAATTCATGTACGAAGTTTTCTTTTTTCTTTTCTTTTGAACAATGGAAAAACGAGAATTGGTGAGAGGCTTGGGAAAAATGAAAAGGAAGGGTGAATATGGTGAACAACTGGCTATAGAGGAAAATGAGCATAGGCTAGTTAATGTTACTGTGATAAATTTCAATTCGAACCATACCAGAGCAATGAACTGTCAGATACAGAAAAGTAATGAAACAACAACGATCCAATGCTTTGATTTGGTGAATAATTAAAAAACTTTATTATAGCTTGCATGACACGGTAGAAGTTTGAAAGGCAAAAGAAAGCAACAGTTCACGTATCCGGTATGGATACGGTTACCCATTTTTATGGATTCCGCTGTGAACCGGACTTTAAAATACGAAAATAAATATACCGCAGAGATCAGATCAACGAGACGATCAAAATGGTATACAAATACCAATGATACGATCGAATTATAAAATTTCGAATTTTCGCTAGCGGAAAATGCAGCTAAAAAGCAGAAAATAAGACCGACAGAGTTAAGGAAGTCCGAATTTGATGAAATGAAATTTGACGTCTCACTTAGAAGATGATTTACAATTTTTCTATATAAAAATATTTAGGTTTCGAAAACATTTTATTTTCATCAAGTCCTAACTGATTAAATTGAAATAAAATTACACACGAAATAAACTTTTATATTTTTGGATGAAAATTCACCAGTTGCTATGTTTAACTAGACGCATTTCAAATATTAATTTTTCATTTCAAAATTTTATCGTTTACAATTTCTCAAAATTTCAATTAAGCATATTAAAAAACAAATAAAAATTATTGAAAATTTACGGGTCGTTTCATTATAAATAAATGAATTAGTATAATTAATAGTAATTGAATGAATTCAATATTAGGTAGGTAATTATAATAATTAGTTGAATATAATAAACTTAAATGTAAATTAAAGGGTAATGGTAACAGCTATTATAAGTTGCCTATTTAGTCTATAAAGTAAATAGGATATCTTTAATGCCATTAATGAGAATTAATGCAGTAACGGGAGGTGTGAATGTATGAATTAAATAGAAACGTAAATATATTGATAAAGTAATAAATTGGTAAAAGGAATGAAACTAAGTTAAATTAATTAATTGGTTTTAAACCTTAATTAATGTGTACAATTGACAAGATTTCACATTTAGAAATATAACATTTAATACAAATTTAAGATGAAAATAGGAGTAGACTAGTGTAATGGAATATAAAACTAATGTAACTAGGTATATAGGGTAATAATGGACCTAGTATAAAGATGGCAATTAAACAAAATCAAAATATTGGGAGCAATTTTTATTTAATTGGAATGTAATCTATAATAAAATGGATTATTATGGGTAAATGAAATTAATTACAATGTAAATTGAAATTTGGATGAATTAGGTAGTTATTAATGTATTAGTATATAAACCAATGTTAACATTACCCATAAGAGATAAGTTAATAAGTTCATCCAATAACAAAATTGAGAAATCAAATATATGGATTTATTGGGGATTTAAACTTATACTTTTTAAATTAGATAAAATACAATGTTTATAGGCAATGACTTTCTATATTTTATTTCCCTATTTTTGTTTCTCTAATTTTTATTTTCTATTTTATTTGTGTAAACTTTGAATAAATTTATTTGATTTTTGGTTGATTTTATTTCTAATAATAGCTTAGAAATTTCAAGAGATATAGATTTCTTGTTTTTCTCATTTGTTGCCTTTTTCTTTTCCCTTGCCTTTCCATTTGCATAGCCAAATACTTCCCACATTCATAGCAGTGAATTCTTCTCATAATTCACATGCATATTGTTCCTCAAACTCTTCTTTTCATTGCGTGCAAACAAAGGAAAAAAATTAATAAATACATCAAGTTGTTTGTTTCCTTTTTATTTCCCAAACCATTCAAACTCCTGCCTTTTATTTCCTAGCCTCTTTATTTCTTGCCGTTTCTTTCTTTTGGACGTGTATTTCCTAAAACCTAGCCTCCATCTATTTTTTTTCACGTGAAAAGTTTCTTCTCATTTCTTATTTGCATGAGAAAAAAATTTGCTAGATCTAAATCCATGGCTTCCTACTTCTTTTCCTCTTTTCTATTTTTGTTTTTCTTTTGTTTCCTTCATGCGTAGCTCAGCCTCACCCTATTGCCGACCACACCACCTTCTCCTCACAACCAAAGCCTAGTCATGACCACAATGGAAGCATACATCACCAAAGTTTGATAACAAACCCTAACCAAGCCATGTATTCATCACCTTGCTTTGATTTATCAAGGTTATGTCATTTTATTTTCTATCTTTTCATTGTTTTTATCTATATTCTTTGGTATTGAATCATTGCTTATATATGTATGTATTGTGTTGTTTACAAGTTTGGATCCGACCCTTCATCCACTCAAAAATATAGTCGTGCTTTGTCGTGCATTTTCGTGCTTTGTGGAGTTTGGATGTGTGTTTGATTTTGATTCTAGCTTTCAAAAAGGTGAGTATTCACTCTAGACATTACGTACTTATATAATTGTAAAATGATGACAAGTGAATCTGTATAAATTGATATGTTCTTCATATATGCCTGTGATGTGATTACATAATGTTAAATCCTGTTTATATATATTTGTTCATCATCTGATATGATATTATTTGCTATACTATTATTTTATTTCCTGTTATCACACTGCAAGTTCCCCGTCACTATGGGTTGAAATGATACATACCCGAACGAACTGTAGAATAAGGAGAAATCATTATGGGCTAAAATGATAGGCTCGAGTGATTTTATTGATTTTTATTGTATTCATTTTACTTGGGATTGCGGGTTTGAAATGATAGAATTCAGATTTTCTTTTAAATTACGGATTGAAATGATATATATCTGCATCACTTGACCTAGGTTAGAAAATATTATACAGGCCCATGGTTGATATTTTTAAGGTAATATTTTCCAAAAATTTTATTAAGTATTTTGAATATTTAGAAAATATGAAATTTTACCTTGAAATTTGATTTAATGATTTAAAATATAAAGAGATATTGGCTTTCAACAAGTTAAAATTTTATAAGTTGATGATTGGTTTAGATTGTAATTTAAAAATCTTTATTTGGTTTTAATGGTAATTTAAAGAGCTTTAATTATGATAAATAACTTAATAATTAAAGTTAATTAATATGGAATTTTAAAGCCTAGCCTGGTAGTTGCAATCAATTTTTATTTTATGAAATGAATATGTTTGTATAATAAACGATGCCCTTTGAATTGATAAAAAGGAAATACAATTTTAATTGTACATTTTGTAATAAATGCATTTAGCCTCAAATCATAGTTTAATTGATGCCTAAATGAATAAATTTTCAAAGAAATTGATCGTTATATTTACTATGATAAATTACTTTATTTATGAAATGGAAATGTTCGGAAATTGAATAATTATGATTTAAGTGGAAAAGTGTATTTTCAAAATATGACTTAACTTGATAATTGGAAATTTGGTTTTAATTGAAATTGTTAGGTTAAGTAAATAAATGGGAATTTAGTCTTATTTATGAAGTGGGTATTTTTATATAAAGTGGTAAGTTATCTGTTGAAATAAAAGAAGTAAAAGAATGTGTTTTTGACTAAATAAATAAATTATAGTTTAATTTCGATATTTATTGATAAAATTTTATTTTGTTAAATCATAAGTTAAATGATATCCAAATGAATATTTTGAAGTGGAAATGCGGTTTTACAAGTTAAATTGACTAAAAACTAAAATTTTAGTGTAGCTGAAATATACCATGTTTTTGGAAAGTTTATAATTGAATGAATAAACTTATAAATGCTACAACTTTGAAATGAATATTATTTGACATTGAATTTAAATGGTTAATGAGTCTTGTTTGGAAGATATTGACATTGAATTTAGATGGTCTAAATAAATATGTTTCAAAATGTTTGGTTTCAGAGTTGTTATAACTTGAAAGTAATATGGCTTTGGAAATGAAATTTATTGGAAATTGTATTTAATTAAGAATTGTCTTTAAATATATTAATTTGAACAAATTGAAATTGGAGATTTAAGAATATGACTTTGTAAAGTGGTTTGGGTTAAGATGATTTAAGGGAATATTTCAAGTTTAAATAAACTGAAAGAAATATTCAATGATGTGAAATTTGATTGTATTTCAATGATATATTATTGGATTGGTTTTGAAATGAAAATGATACTATTGAGATATGGTTTTGAAATAGGTATGATATTTTGGTTTTGGAAAGTATATACTATTTTGAAATAAATGATATGATTTGGAAATGGATATGCTATTTTGGTTTTGAATGTATAAATGATTTTGAAATAAATATCCATGGGTTATAATAACGGTTGGTTGTTGAAGAGACCCAGATCGGATATGGGCATACTCTCTGTCGATACCGAAAACCACTTTAGCAACCTTGTACGCGGTGGAGATTCCAGAATGAAGTAGGATGGTAGCAGCGTTCCTTTAAGGTATATACGTGACCCAACTCCCGTGAGTTGGCAAAAGGTGGCTAAAACAGGAGCGATCGACAGGCTAAGAAGGTAGCATTTTTTATCGGACATACTCCTTCGATACCATTCTATTACTTTGTGATTGATTGGGGCCCCTTTGATTTTGGGGGTGTGGCTCGAGGTGGGCGGTAGTAGCTGCTACACGTTACCACCGGTCCAGAAGCGTAACTGGTATATCTACCCTGGCATTGCCTAGTTGTGTTGTTTCACCTACTGTTAACGTAAAAATCAGACGCTAACACCCCGGTGTAGATTGAAGTTGAGTGAAAGCACCACCCGTGTACACGGGAACTACAAACAAGTAGAGAAATCACAGAAAAAGCAGAAAAAACAACAGTTTTTATAGTGGTTCGGCTTAGGGTAAGCCTACGTCCACTTTAACTCTCTTTATTACTGAATTGATTACAACTTTTACAACAATCTTCAATTACAATTCCGATGAGACAGACAACTAGAACTTTGATGCAGAAGAATTCTTTAAATCCATGTAGATTGTGTTAGATTTCCTCTCGAAGTTAGTTGAGATGTCTTTCGTACTTGAGGTGTTGAGTGAGTCGAGAATTCAGCAGAGTATTGGCGCTTCAAGAGATCGGCTAAAAAGTCCTTTTCATGCTTGAGGTAGGTTGGTATTTATAGGGGAAATCCCTCCTTAGGTCGTAAGTCGTGACCGGTCTAAGGTGAGTTGTGGCCGGTCTAAGTTAGGTCGTGGCCGATTCATCTGGCCCCTCCATGGCTTCACAAGAGTTTATTTGTACAAGTCCTAAGTCGCCCACGAGTCATCCTCTGAGTCGCAAATGAGTCAACCGGTCTTCTTTATGTGGCATTGAACCTTCACCCAGTAGCTTTAGGTCGTGGACGACTCGAGTTAGGTCGTGAGCCGTGTACGAGTTAAGAGACCACTGCGCCAAGTAGATGCATTGAACCGTCTTCCTTTGCTTGGACCGTGAACGACTTAACATAGGTTATAGGCCGGTGGCGACTTAGGTCGGTGGCAACTGTTCAGCCTTAAGTCTGTATCCCTTCCAGGCCTTAGGTCGTCATCCTTTTAAGGCAGTTAGGTCGGTAACCTTATCAAGGCAGTTAGGTCGGTATGCCTCTTAAACCTGTTAGGTCGGTATGCCTATTAAACCTGTTAGGTTGGTAACCCTTTTAAGCCTTAGGTCGGCATCCCTTTAAAGCATTAGGTCGGCAACTGGGTCAAGTCATTGAGTCGGCATCTCTCTTAAGTCTTAAGTCGGTAACTTTTTAGGTCGCTGGGTCATGGCTGAGGCGGAGTTAACATTTGCCCCTCGAAGTACACGCCTAACGGTTAGGTCGTGTGCTTTGATGTCCTTTAACCCGTCCACTCTCTAAGTTGGTAGGTCGTACGCGACCTAACAGTTAGGTCGTATGTGCCGCTCCAGATCCCTCCACTGCAAGGTATAAATCACATCCCCTTCTTCCTTCTCATTACCTATTCCTTTGATTCTTCCATTAAAAATTTTCCGAGCTCCAAAAGGCGATTTAATTCCAATCCACCACTGACAACCTCTGCTATTCATTGTGTAAGTAAACCCTCTTCTTCGATTATAGATCACTGTTGGCTCATGAATTCCGTCACTTAAGCCGCTTCCTTGCACGGTGCTCCATCGCGAATCCTATTACACCCATGGCTGATGGAGTTTAGGTTGCTCGGTTTGACTTTAACTGACCGATGAGACGATGAAGATGGTTTACTGATTCAGGCTAGTTGATTTTGATTCGTGCTAGGATTGCAAGGTGTTGAATTTGCAGTGGTTTCGAATTGGTGTATTGGATGATCCGATAGCATGAAGTAGCATAAATGAAATGAGGGTCTTTTTGGTTGAGGGAGCGGCTAATGGGTTAACGGGTTGAGTGGGGCGAGGTATTGATTTAGATGCGACCCGGTGATTTTAGGTGACTTAGCTTTTGGCCGACCCAATCCTTAAATCGTGGCCGTGTTAGCACTTGAGGGAAATCTACCGACCTATTCTTCTGTCGATCTAAGCCTTAAACCGTGGCCGAGTTAATCCTTAAGCCGTGGTCGAGTTAGCCCTTAAACCGTGGCCGAGTTAACCCTTCAATCATAGCCGAGTTAAACCTTAAACAGTGGCCGAGTAAACCTTCAAACCGTGGCCGAGTTAACCCTTAGGGAATTTCACACCACTTTTTGAACCAGAGCTTTCCTTCTTACTACTCTTCATGACCTAAAGAACTGTCGATTTAAGGAACCAGGAGCATAATCTTAACTCGCGAGAGATTCCTTGGGCCGCAACCGAGTTAACACTTGGATGCCCAACCCGAATCCTCACTTAAAAGCATAACTTCAATTTGAATTCTCAACTCGATTTACTGGACTGAACTGCTTAAATCCTGATTGTTTCAACTTTGCTGCCTTATTTTGCAGACCACAATAACTCATAGGTTAACAACCTGCTGAAAACAACAATCACAAAAAAACCAAGGCGAATATATTGCCATTGACTGCCCACATCAAATGACAGATTAGTCGACATAAAGTAATCAACTTAAACACATTGTATGAAATGCTGTGAACCAATCAACTAAAGTGAAGCATTAATGCAAAGCATCGTTAACTTGAACTGATTTATTTGCATTAACATTACACTTGCATATTAAAACAACGTGCCTTGGACTTTACAACTGATAAATATTTGCTATTTATTATTTTTTTATTCCAGTTACATTTGCTTGTTGCTTGATTGATTTTACACAACACTTCACACACTTTAGGAAACGTGCACCTTCATGTTTGAATATCCAGTTGTTTGTGTAGAATGACTTCCCATCAAGAAGAAGAAGGGGTAGCTCAAGCTGAAGAGACCTTTCCGATAGCTATTCCCATAGAGAACACCCCAGAGAGAACTTCGACTATCCTAACTCCGAGAGCGTTTATTCAGCTACGTGCCCAATTTGGTTTTGCTGAAAATGATGCCATACTTCCCGGGTCAAATGATGCCGCCGATAGTCCTCCTCATGGTTTTGTCGCAGTCAATCGTCAAATGTGCTTAAGCGGGGCGATTCCTCCTTTTAACGACTTCCTTCGAACCCTTCTCCTTCGGTTGACAATCTCTCCGTTCCAACTTCATCCTAATGGCTATGCCATCCTGATGGGGTTGTGTGTTTTGTTTAGGAGAACTCTTGATCGCTTGCCGAGTTTTGAAGAAATTCGCTACCTATGCTCGTTTGCAAAGAGTAAAGACCATCCTTCCCTCATTATTGTGAGAAGTGCTAGAAACCGCAAGCTTATTTCTGATCTTACTGAAAGTGTTCATGGATTTCCGAACCAGTTTTTCTTTGCTCGCTGCCCTCCAGGGTTTTATGCCATCTGGAGAGTAGGAAGTAAGACTACCTATTTCTATTTTCTCCATTTTCAAACTTTTCCGAGATCCGAATTATCAATTGCTAATCTCATTCTTTGCTCTTTTCAGCACTTCCTCTCCCTTCTAGAGATCCAATCCATAAGCAGGTTTTTGAAAGACTGAGTGCTGTGGCCGCAGAAGAGAGAAGTGCAAAGCTTTTGTTGAGGGATGAATTTTTGCATCAGTACGGGCTTTTACACATCTCTCGTTCTACACATCCTCATGAGATCCCAGACTCCCCGGCTAGAGCATCAGATGCCCCGGTTTCTTCTGACGCACCTGTACCAAAAGATCCCGCTTCCGAAGCTTCTCTGGTGAAGTGCTCTACTACTGTCGATGTTGTGGGGTCATCTGGCAAACCCGCACTTGCCCCAGTCATTGAGGAAGAAGAGCCTCAGGGACCTCCCCAACGTTCACAGAAGTCTGGCGAAGAAGGCGGAAAAACAAGCCCTGTCAGGCAGAGCAGGGACGACACTTTCGAAGGGTTGAGCGACCTCTTTGCCACGTCACAAGAGATCTTTAAAGATGATCCTGTCACCACCAGGGTTTCTTCTTCAGTAGTAGAAGCGACTTCTTATTTGCAACAAGATCCGTTGACCCAAGAGCTGACGTTAACTACTACTCCCACAATTACTTCGCAATCAAAGAGTGGTTTGTAGTTTGATGCGCGTAGCTTGCACATCACACACACTTAGAATCTTTCGGCACTTTTATACTCCTAACTCTTTGTACTTTGAAGATTCTAAAGTTACACTTCTTTTCTCTGAAGACTTTTAAGACTTGTCTCTTCTTTTTTATTTCAGATTCTCCGATGGGACGCAGCAGCTCCTACTATGACGACTTTCAGCGCTACGGGAGGCGTAGTCAATATGATTATAGGCGCTACCTTCCCGCTCACAGATAAACTGATGAAGAGAGAGCCGCTCGAAAGGCTCAGGAGAGAAGGGCTCAAGAAGAGCGTTATGAGAGAAAAGAAAGGGAGGAGCACCATGATTCTTCCCATAAAGGTGACGATTCCCACAAGAGAAAATCCCATGATGACCGGGGAAAAAGCCATATGGTTGAGGACCCAAGCAAGAGTGCTCGACACGGTGAGAAGCATACTTCTACAACTCCTGAAAAGGTCACTGCCCCCGTCTCACTTGACATTCCTTCTAGCTCTCCCGCTCTCGGGAAGACAGACATTCAAACAATAATCAACAGGCCTAAATTCCAAGTTGGATCAGGCCCGGCTACTCTGCAAAGCCGGTTCCCGCACTGGTGCCTGAAGGGAGTGCGGTTCGATCTTGACTTGATCCCTATCGATAAGCCTGCCATGCTGCGAAATCTCGATGCCTTCAGGCTTGATATTGAAAGGATGTCGAACTGGCAAAATCTTGTTGACAAGCTTCAAAGGGTCAACCGTGCAAATATAGAGGCCATGCTTACTATGGAGAATGATAAGGCCGAATGGCAGAAGGTTCTTGAGCAGCATGATACCGAAATGAGGAGCATCACTACTTACAATGAAGAGCTTGAAGCGAAAGTTGAGGAACTTAAACAAGAGCTTGCTACTTCTTCTACCATATATACTCAAAAAGAAGAAGTATTTCAGAAGCAAGTTCGCGATGCTCACGCAGCTCAGCGACATGCCGAGACACAACTTGAAGCTGAGCAGAAAACAGCGGGAAGGTATCGTGCTGAGGTTACAAAGTTATAGGAGAAAGTCAACTCTCAGGAGGCGGAAATTCAAATGCTAAAGCTTCAACTTTCCAAGACTGAAAGAGAGCGGGATGAGGCCGTTGCCGGTAAAATTGCAGCTGAAAAATCTCATGAGGAAACGAAGACCAACATCAGCTCGACACTGTTTGACTTTTACCTGCACAACATCTTGGGGCACGGTAGTCTCGCCTTTCTAGGCCCCAAATATGAAGTTACACTGGTTGAAGTGTGGGAGGCTGCACTTGACATGCTTGGTGGTAAAGGTGCTGGCTATGCCGAATCAGCTCTTGAGGAGCATTACTTGGATGATGATGCTCGCGCTGCTCTTGCCAAAGGAAAGGAACAACTTGAAAAATTAAGAGCTGAAATGGAAGAAGGGGAACGGTTAGGAAAAACTACTTCAACTATTCCAGTCTAGCCTTCACCTTCGGCCGAAATCGACATTGTCGGCTCCAGTTCTCATTCTCCATCCCTGGCTAAAGTTACAACTAAGATCACAAGTATACAGGGTGGAGATGAAGGCGAAGAGAGTGCCAAAGCACATGCTTATGAGGTTGATATCAGCAAGCCGACTTCTCCAGGTAATTCTACTGTCAATCTTGCCCAAGTAGACTGCTCATTTGCTTCTTATGAGTTTGATGAGCTTCTCAACTATTTTCTGAACCTCAATGAGCCTTTATCTCCTCTATTTACTGACTTTAACTTCTTTTCTTCTGTAGAGAAAGCACCGAGCATTGTTCAAGCTTCCCCTCCTCCAATTATTCCTCCTTCGGTTCTCCAGGTCACTCCTCCATCCGCCTCTCAACTCGGGTCGCAAGAGGAGCAAATAGAAGCTCTTCATGGCTTAGATGATCCGATTGCTTCTAAAGAACATGGGGGAGAGGGGCTTGGAGAAGGCGATGAGTCTCCAGAGTGAACTACTTCTGATAACATAAAATTATCTGCTCTTGTAACTCCGGGAAGTGAGTCTTCTTCAAGGAGAAGGAGGAAGCGTGCCACTTCGAAGAAGAGAAGAAAAGGCATTCTTATTTCTGAAGAGGAAACGAAAGTTGATCCGATAGTAACCCTTTCTCCTTCATCCCCGACTCTCCCAAGCCGTCCTAAAAAGCTGCCTATTAGGTCAGGTGAAGGCTCTAAGGGCGGTGGCAAGAAGAAATAAGGGGTCCTACTTTGACTTATCTTTACTTTTTGCTTTTTGCATGTACTGGCCGGAGATTGTGCGGGTACCGGCCTCCGCCTTTCTTTTTTCTTTTAATTTTGAAACCTGTACCTGTACAAAATTTTGACAGCGTTGAATAAAATGATTCTTTTTGTTTGTACAAACTTCTGTCTGTATCTGAGAATGCATTTACTATTCACTTTTTTGTACAAGTTTCTTTATATGATATTGCAGTGAGCTTGTGGTATGTTGTTCGAGCGTAATTTTGCCAATGTAGTTATACCATGTTGTATGTAGCTATACCATGTTGTATGTAGCTATACCATGTTGTATGTAGCTATACCATAAGCTCGTTGCAATATTTTGTACTTTGAGGGGACTTGTACTCTTATTTTCTGGCGAATAATTATTCCATACTTGGAGGAATATTATTTCGTTAAAAATAGAGTACAGCTCCCTCCATATAAGTTTTTACGCTTCATCCTTCGAAGATATCACTTTTTCTTTTGTGCCTTCACACATTTTTACCAAGTGAATTCTTCTATGTGGTAAAGCGGGCCTCTGAAGGACACTTTACCTTCTTTTTGAGGAAGAATATTTCCAAGAATAGAAGAACAAATCTTCATTTGAAAGCTAAAGTGTGCCTTTGAAGAGGGCTTCCTTCTTTTTTTCTTTTATATTGCGCCTCGGTGGAGGGCTTTGATCTTTGCTTTGCATTTGTGACGAAATGCTTCTTTGGAAAGTTGTACCTCTGAGGAGGGCTGTTTCATGTTTCAACACTTGGAAGTTTTATTTCAATCTCGATGAAACGTGTTCCTCCGAAGAGTTGTGCCTCCGAGGAGGGCTTTCCACGTTTCAACACTTGGAAGTTTTATTTCAATCTCGGTGAAACGTGTGCCTCCGAAGAGGTCTTTCTGTTCGGTTGTGCCTCTGGGAGGAGGTCTTTTTATTTCTGCCTCTGGGAAGAGGTCTTTTTTGTTTCTGCCTCTGGGAAGAGGTCTTTTTGTTTGGTTGTGCCTCTGGGAAGAGGTCTTTTTTGTTTCTGCCCCTTGGGAGAGGCTTTTATTTTTCCCTGTTCGCTGGGAAGCGGGCCTCCGAAGAGGGCTTTTCACATTTCATTTCACGGGAGTGTATCGACCGATCACAATGAAATGTGTGCCTCTGAGTAGGGTTACTGCCTGGAAGTTTGGAGTTTCTTTCTCTCGGTTGGACGGATTCACGGGAGTGTATCGACCGATCATTCCGCGACTTTGTATCGAGAAAGATCTCTCTTTTTCTGGTTTGGCCCGCTCGAGGTCTTTTAGCATTTCAACTGTGGTGAAATGGGCCTCCGAAGAGGGCTTTTCACGTTTCAACACCTGGAAGTTTTATTTCAATCTCGGTGAAACGTGTGCCTCTGAGTAGGGCTTTTGCCTGAAAGTTTGGAGTTTCTTTCTCTCGGTTGGACGGATTCATGGGAGTGTATCGACCGATCATTCCGCAACTTTGTATCGAGAAAGATCTCTCTTTTTCTGGCTAAGCCCGCTCGAGGTCTTTATCCTCCGAAGAGTTGTGCCTCAGAAGAGGGCTTGTGCCTCCGAAGAGGTCTTTGATTTGGACCCTAAAGAGTAGCGTTTGGACTCTAAAGAGTAGCATTTGGTCTCCGAAGAGAAGCATTTGGACTCTAAAGAGCATGTTGGACTCTAAAGAGTAGCATTTGTGTCTTTTTATCCTGCGCTTCTTAGCAATTCCTTGCTATCACTTCGAGTACATGTCCCATTTTTTGTTTGTTTTTCGCTAGAGAAGTGTGCTTTATTGCTGAGTGAATCCCCGGGGCAGATGCAAGTTGCTTCACCGGATGTTCGTTTACACAAACGACCATGGTTGGTTAGCAAAAGTTTAAAACATTTTTATTAGAAAGGTGCCCTCTTTGATGGAATCCTCAATTGTTTGAAAATCGCACTTCCTTCGAAGTATTTGAATTCAGAACATTTGTGGCTTGTTATTTGCTTACTTTGTGATTTGTAGGAATCACTTTGCTTTATGATGTGTCGAATGAGCAAGCTTTAACTTCGTAGCCTGCAATGTTAAATCGACATTATAGTAATATTTGCATATCGAAATGATACAGGCATTTTTATGGCATTAAGAAACACAAGATTTATGGTTGCTCATTACTGATTCACATCCACTTTACAGTGGTTAACAGTACAAGAATTACACATCCATAATCATTTTACATATTTAAGCAATGCTATTAAGTAAAATATGGGTGTAAGTGAATGCTGTCCCAAGATCTCGTGATTCATATGTCAGTCAATGACCAGCTTCTCGGATTCCTGCTCTGTAGTTTTGTTGCCTGAGCCGGATCGATAAGCAGGAAATGGTTGTCCCTGGGTGGACGAGGTTGGGTCAATTCCGTCCTTCTTCACATATTGTTGAAGTTTATTCTGTTTCAGCAATTCTTCAATCATATTCTTTAACTGGCGACATTGGTTAGTATCGTGGCCGGGTTGGTTGTGAAATCGACAGAATTTCCCATTTTGCACTGCACCTCTCCCCATCTCAGGTGGTTTAGGATATTTGACAACATCCTTTGTTGCCAAGAAGATTTTTTCCGGTGTATCAGTTAAGGGGGTGAAATCTGAAGGATTAAAACGTCGAGGTTTCTTCCTATTTCCCTGCTTCTTTCCTTCGTCACTCTCCCTTTTCTGGTTCCCAAATCCTCTCTTATTAAGGATGACATCATTATTCTTGACTTCGGCCACCACTGCTTTTACTAGCATCGAGAGATTTTCTAGGCGTATGAATTCGTCAGCCTTTTTATAAAACTTCTCGAGTGAGTTTGGTTTCTTCATTTTAAGCCACATCCCGAATTCGCTTGACTTGTCGATGGCCCGCATTAAGTATGTTAGGATCATTCGGGGCTCCGCGTTGTCTACCTCGGCTAAAGCTATATTAAAACGGTTCAAAAAAGACTTGATGGGTTCTCCGGGTGCTTGTTCTAGGCTGGACAGCGACATTATATCTTTTGCCTTTGAAGCGTACAACCTGAATTGTTCTTTAAATTTTCGGGTTAAATCGAAGAATTGGTCTATGGATCGAACTGGTGGCTTGGTGAACCAAAGCAAAGCCACCCCTTCTAAATATACTGGAAAATATCGGCATTTAATCTCATCCGATGCTCGTGCCCCAGTCATATGCCAATCGTATCTGTATAGAAATTGGTTAGGGTCACTTGTCCCTCGATAGGCCGGGATGGTAGGAGGTACAAATTTCCTGGGAAACTCCGCCTTTAAAATCTTTTCGGTGAACGGAGTCTTGCTCGGAGCGAACCCCCAATCATTTTCATCCTCGTGCCTCCGCATGCTTTCTTTCATGATTGAGCGAACCATTCCTGATAGATACTCCTTATTGTTAGAGGCTTTGCCTGGCAGAAGTTCGCTGCCCTTTCGGAAGTTTGAAAAGTTGGCTGTGGCCTTGACCCTTCAGCTTGGGAAGGTGCCCTTGCAGCGGTGCCGTCTGCTCTTTGTGGAATACCTTTCTCTCAGGAGTCACGGGCATTTTCGGCAAAGATTGTTTCATTGTCTTGTCGTTGGTGATTTGTCTCAAGCAGGGCGTTTATCCTATCCATAATCAAGGCATTCTGGGCATTCTGGGCTTCCAACTGTACATTCTGGGCATTCAACTGCTGACTTAGCCCCAAAACTACAGCGTCCAATTCTGCTCGTGTAACTCCAACAGTTGAAGCTGCCTGACTTGAAGGAGGAGAGGTAGCGGTGTTCTCTTGAACATTGTCGGATCTTGCAGAATTTCATTTTCTCCCAGGAGCCATTATTTCCAATAAACTTCTGGTTTTAAAAGAAATTCTTTCAACAATCCTTTGCGGAGCAATGGTGGAAGTTTCCCGAGTTCAATTCTCAGTGAAAGCACCAAAAATGTTAACGTAAAAATCAGACGCTAACACCCCGGTGTAGATTGAAGTTGTGTGAAAGCACCACCCGTGTACACGGGAACTACAAACAAGTAGAGAAATCACAGAAAAAGCAGAAAAAACAATAGTTTTTATAGTGGTTCGGCTTAGGGTAAGCCTACGTCCACTTTAACTCTCTTTATTACTGAATTGATTACAACTTTTACAACAATCTTCAATTACAATTCCGATGAGACAGACAACTAGAACTTTGATGCAGAAGAATTCTTTAAATCCATGTAGACTGTGTTAGATTTCCTCTCGAAGTTAGTTGAGATGTCTTTCGTACTTGAGGTGTTGAGTGAGTCGAGAATTCAGCAGAGTATTGGCGCTTCAAGAGATCGGCCAAAAAGTCCTTTTCATGCTTGAGGTAGGTTGGTATTTATAGGGGAAATCCCTCCTTAGGTCGTAAGTCGTGACCGGTCTAAGGTGAGTTGTGGCCGGTCTAAGTTAGGTCGTGGCCGATTCATCTGGCCCCTCCATGGCTTCACAAGAGTTTATTTGTACAAGTCCTAAGTCGCCCATGAGTCATCGTCTGAGTCGCAAATGAGTCAACCAGTCTTCTTTATGCGGCATTGAACCTTCACCCAGTAGCTTTAGGTCGTGGACGACTCGAGTTAGGTCGTGAGCCGTGTACGAGTTAAGAGACCACTGCGCCAAGTAGATGCATTGAACCTGTCTTCCTTTGCTTGGACCGTGAACAACTTAACATAGGTTATAGGCCGGTGGTGACTTAGGTCGGTAGCTATCTTAGGTCGGTGGCAACTGTTCAGCCTTAAGTCGGTATCCCTTCCAGGCCTTAGGTCGTCATCCTTTTAAGGCAGTTAGGTCGGTAACCTTATCAAGGCAGTTAGGTCGGTATGCCTCTTAAACCTGTTAGGTCGGTATGCCTCTTAAACCTGTTAGGTTGGTAACCCTTTTAAGCCTTAGGTCGGCATTCCTTTAAAGCATTAGGTCGGCAACTGGGTCAAGTCATTGAGTCGGCATCTCTCTTAAGTCTTAAGTCGGTAACTTTTTAGGTCGCTGGGTCATGGCCGAGGCAGAGTTAACACCTACCCTATCGCGTCTTCTACAAGTTTGGTTTTCTCCCGTAGCCCATGGAGTATCCTCTAGTAGCCTCCCGATCAGGAGGTATTATGATATTGGATGGACTACTGGGACTATTACGTGTTAGGATGGAAAATGTAAAGCCTTAACGCTATTTAAAAATAAGTTTATTTTACTATAGACATTATTATAATAGTGAAATATTACTACATAGTAAATAGTTTAACGGATCCTTAGAGGGTGAGCGGTCCCAAGCA
The DNA here is from genome assembly GCA_030765085.1 of Allium cepa. Classification (NCBI taxonomy): domain Eukaryota; kingdom Viridiplantae; phylum Streptophyta; class Magnoliopsida; order Asparagales; family Amaryllidaceae; genus Allium; species Allium cepa. The sequence continues at coordinate 949,996,000 of CM060928.1, read as the reverse complement.
TCCTTTAAGTTACTTGTACCTTATATTACTGTTCACTTGAGTTGGTTTACATTGTATAAGTATGTATGTCCTGACTCGAGTGTTTTGCGTTTTGCTTTACGGTCGGGTCAAACTGAGTGATACAGCATTTGAGACTCATCTTCGGAGTTGGTGCTTTGCTTGAAGATCCAGCTATCTATTCCAATTTCAGTATTCAGTTGATTCCAGTTATTCAGTTGGTTCCAATGATGTATTCGGCTTTGTACTTGATCATTATATTGAACTTCTATTGTATCTTGTTTAACTCTGATATATTTATATAGCAGCTTCATGAACTACTATCTCCTTGCTTCCGCTGCATATTATTTCTCCGTTTCTATGATCTGTGATTTATTTATTTACTGCATATTCGGAGTTTTGCCAAATTTATATTTACAATTCGGTATTTTGGGCAATTCAAGTCTGACATATATGGATGCGAATGGTTGAAAATATCGGGTCGTTAGTTTTGGTATCAGTGCTTTGGCTGTAGGCAAAACTCAGCATATATGGTAAATTTATTTACAGAATCACTTTCATTTGAGTGTGAATCTCTTCCATTTTGACTCGATTCCTTTTGATTTTGGAACGTTCCCTGTGGATCCGAAATACATTCTTGTCCTTCACTATTCTTATTCTTCTAAATTCTGGAGCATCCCATAGCTCCACTGAACGACTTGTAAAGGGGTGAAGCTAAGAATTGAACTAAAACATTGGCTTTGGTTTCATACATAAATAACTGAACTAAAACATGGTTATAAATTAATTTGGAAATTTAAATGAATTTAAAACAAGAAACTAAGAATTTAATTTTCGACGGTTTCAGACTGTGTTTAAAGCTTTAAGGGTGTATTATTAAAGTATTTCAAGTAGAAATTGTTTCAAGGAATATTAAATTGTAAATTAGTGCACTTTTCTTTGTCGCTGGAAAATAATTTCGGTGATGACTGCAGCATGATCGACTTTCATTTTCGAGTTTCGAAGTGAAGAGACCATTCTGTCGTTTTGCTACAGTCTTGCTTTGGAAAATTAAATGGATTTGGATTTCTAAAATTTGATTTTATATATATTGTGTATATTTATTTTTCTCTAAAATCGTTTGAAGTTAATCGGAAATCTAATTCTTAAACTTTGTCTTAAAGGATAATGTCAAATATACAATGAAACCAAAATTTTGAATAAATATTTAAGCTTGAGATAATTGAATTAGAAGATTTAATTTGTATAATATTCTATTACATTCCAATATAACTTACCTTAATTATTAGAAGTTAACAATGTAATTGGATAATATACAATATTAAAAGGATTTTTATAAATAAAATTTGAGTGTTTATAATAAATGTTATACATTTAAATTTTAGTTGTAAAAAGGATAATTGAGGTAAATAGAATAAAGGTAATTGAATAACTTACAATATAAAATGGTGATAAAGGAATTTATAATAAATCAGAATATTTTATTCAAATTAATTAATTTTTTAAATTTATTTGTTTATAAATTTAGTATTTGAATAAGATATATTGATTACTTAATTCTTTCTTTTCCCTTCTTTTCCTTTTCGGGGAGGAAAAGTTTCGAGTGGGGGAGAGTGTAACGACCCGTAAACTTTTCAATACTTTAATTTCTTAAGTTAATAAGTTTTGGTAATTTAATATGAAAAAAAACCTTATTAATTTAAAATTTGACGATGGTAATTAGAACTAATTAGTAACAATTGAAACGAAATTACAATTTAGTGAAGTAATGAAAATTGTTATACTTGGCTATAAATTTATGTAAGAAAACTAACGCAAACATTTAAATACATAAAAGGAATAATATGAAATAAATGAATCTTGAATAAAGATTGGGTATATAAGAATGGTAACATTTGTTGTGAACAATGAAATCACAAGTGTGAATGTTGAATCATTAATGAGATAATATACGATTAGTATAAATTGAAATAAATCAGTGTTAATTAAGTAATTGTAACATTTGATTTGTAAACAATAATGAATTCGTTAATGTGACTTAAAGTAATAGTAACGGCTCCAAGTTACTATTTAATTGGCCTACTAATTTAGTTGTAACTGTTATATTTGAGCATAAATTTGAATATAAGTAAATAAGGATAAGTGGTGTATAAATAAATGAATTAGTATAATTAATAGTAATTGAATGAATTCAGTATTAGGTAGGTAATTATAATAATTAGTTGAATATAATAAACTTAAGTGTACACTAAAGGGTAATGGTAACAGCTATTATAAGTTGCCTATTTAGTCTATAAAATAAATAGGAAATCTTTAATGTCATTAATGAGAATTAATGCATTAACGGGTGGTGTGAACATATGAATTAAATAGAAACGTAAATTTATTTATAAAGTAATAAATTGGTAAAATAAATGGAACTAAGTTAAATTAATTAATTGGTTTTAAACCTTAATTAATGTGTATAATTGACAAGATTTCACATTTGGAAATGTAACATTTAATACAAATTTAAGATGAAAATAGGAGTAGACTAGTGTAATGGAATATAAAACTAATGTAACTAGGTATATAGGGTAATAATGGACCTAGTATAAAGATGGCAATTAAACCAAATCAAATTATTGGGAGCAATTTTTATTTAATTGGAATGTAATCTATAATAAAATGGATTATTGTAGATAAATGAAATTAATTACTATGTAAATTTAAATTTGGATGAATTGGAAAGTTATTAATGTATTAGTATATAAATCAATGTAAATATTACCCATAAGAGGATAAGTTAATAAGTTGATTCAATAACAAAATTGAGAAATCAAATATATGGATTTATTGGAGATTTAAACTTATACTTTTTAAATTAGATAAAATACAGTGTTTACATGCAATGACTTTCTATATTTTATTTTCCTATGTTTGTTTCTCTAATTTTTATTTTCTATTTTATTTGTATAAACTTGGACTATATTTATTTGATTTTTGATTGATTTTATTTTTAATAATAGCTTAGAAATTTCAAGAGATATAGGTTACTTGTTTTTCTTATTTGTTGCCTTTTTCTTTTCCCTTGCCTTTCCATTTGCATAGCCAAATACTTCCCACATTCATAGCAGTGAATTCTTCTCATAATTCACGTGCATATTGTTCCTCAAACTCCTCTTTCATTGCGTGCAAACAAAGGAAATTTTTTTAATAAATACATCAAGTTGTTTGTTGCCTTTTTATTTCCCAAACCATTAAAACTCCTACCTTTTATTGCCTAGCCTCTTTATTTCTTGCCATTTCTTTCCTTTGGACATGTATTTCCTAAAACCTACCTGCCATCTTTTTTTTCACGTGAAATGTTTCTCCTCATTTTTTATTTGCGTGAGAGAAAAAATACTGGATCAAAATTCATGGCTTCCTCCTTCTTTTCCTCTTTCCTATTTTTGTTTTTCTTTTTTTTCCTTCATGCCTAGCTCGGCCTCACCCTATTTCCGACCACACCACCTCCTCCTCACCACCAAAGCCTATCCGTGACCACCATGGAAGCATACATCACCAAAGTTTGATAACAAACCCTAACCAAGCCATGTATTGATCACCTTGCTTTGATTTATCAAGGTTATGTCATTTTATTTCCTATCTTTTCATTGTTTTTATCTATATTCTTTTGTATTGAATCATTGCTTATATATGTATGTATTATGTTGTTTACAAGTTTGGATCTGACCCTTCATCCACTCAAAAATATAGTCGTGCTTTGTCGTGCCTTTTCGTGCTTTGTGGAGTCTGGATGTGTGTTTGACTTTGATTCTAGCTTTTAAATAGGTGAGTTATTCACTCTAGACATTACGTACTTATATAATTGTAAAATGATGACAAGTGAATCTGTATAAGTTGATATGTTATTCATATATGCCTGTGATGTGATTACATGATGTTAAATCCTATTTATATATAATTTGTTCATCATCTGATATGATATTATTTGCTATACTGTTATTTTATTTCCTGTTATCACACTGCATGTTCCACTTCATTATGGGTTGAAATGATACATACCCGAACGAACTGTAGAATAAGGAGAAATCATTATGGGCTGAAATGATAGGCTCGAGTGATCTTATTGATTTTTATTGTATTTATTTTACTTGGGATTGCGGTTTTGAAATGATAGAACCTAGATTTTCTTTTAAATTACGGATTGAAATGATATATATCCATATCACTTGGCCTAGGTTAGAAAATATTATAGAGGCCCATGGATAATACTTTTAATGTAATATTTTCCTAAAAATTTATTAAGTAATTTGAATATTTAGAAAATGTGAAATTTTACCTTGAAATTTGATTTAATGATTTAAAATATAAAGAGATATTGGCATTCAATAAGTTAAAATTTTATAAGTTGATGATTGGTTTAGATTGTAATTTAAAAATCTTTATTTGGTTTTGATGGTAATTTAAAGAGCTTTAATTGTGATAAATAACTTAATAATTAAATTTAATTAATATGGAATTTTAAAGTCTACCAGGTAATTGCAATCAAATTTTATTTTATGAAATGAATATGTTTTTATAATAAATGACGTCCTTTGAATTGATAAAATGAAATACAGTTTTAATTGTTTGTAATAAATGCATTTAGCCTGAAATCATAGTTTAATTGATGCCTAAATGAATAAATTTGCAAAGAAATTGATCGTTATATTTACTATGATAAATTACTTTATTTATGAAATGGAAATGTTTGGAAATTGAATAATTATGATTTAAGTGGAAAAGTGTATTTTCAAAATATGACTTAACTTGATAATTGGAAATTTGGTTTTAATTGAAATTGTTAAGTTAAGTAAATAAACGGGAATTTAGTCTTATTTATGAAGTGGGTATTTTAAAATAAAGTGGAAAGTTATTTGTTGAAATAAAAGAAGTTAAAGAATGTGTTTTTGACTTAATAAATGAATTATAGTTTAATTTGGATATTTATTGATAAAATTTTATTTTATTAAATCATAAGTTAAATGATATCCATATGAATATTTTGAGGTGGAAAATGTGATTTTTACAAGTTAAATTTGCTAAAAATTAAATTTTAATGTAGTTGAAATATACAATGGTTTTAGAAAGTTTATAATTGAATGAATAAACTTATAAATGCTACAACTTCGAAATGAATATTATCTGACATTGAATTTAAATGGTTAAATGAGTCTTGTTTGGAAGATATTGACATTGAATTTAGATGGTCTAAATAAATATGTTTTAAAATGTTTAGTTTCAGAGTTTTTATAACTTGAAAGTAATATGGCTTTGGAAATGAAATTTATTAGAAATTGTATTTAATAATTAAGAATTGTCTTTAAATATATTAATTTGGACTAATTGAAATTGGAGATTTACGATTGTGACTTTATAAAGTGGTTTGGGTTAAGATGATTTAAGGGAATATTTCAAGTTTAAATAAACTGAAAGAAATATTCAACGATTTGAAATTTGGTTGTATTTCAATGATATATTATTGGATTGGTTTTGAAATGGAAATGATACTGTTGTGATATGGTTTTGAAATAGGTATGATATTTTGGTTTTGGAAAGTATATACTATTTTGAAATAAATGATGATTTGGAAATGGATATGCTATTTTGGTTTTGAAAGTATAAATGATTTTGAAATAAATATCCATGGGCTATAATAACGGTTGGTTGTTGAAGAGACCCGGATTGGATATGGGCATACTCTCTGTCGATACCGAAAACCACTTTAACAACCGTATACGCGGTAGAGATTCCAGAATGAAGTAGGATGGCGGCGGCATTCTTTTGAGGCATATACGTGGACCTGACTCCCGTGAGTTGGCATAAGGTGGCTAAAACAGGAGCGATCGACGGGCTATGAAGGTAGCATCTTTTATCGGACACACTCCTTCGATACCATTCTATTACTTTGTGATTGATTGGGGCCCCTTTGATTTTGGGGGTGTGGCTAGAGGTGGGCGGTAGTAGCTGCTACGCGTTACCTCCGGTCCGAAAGCGTAATTGTTATATCTACCCTGGCATTGCCTATTTGTGCCATGTCACCTACCCTATCATGCCTTGTACGAATTTGGTTTTCTCCCATAGCCCGTGGAGTATCCTCTAGTAGCCTCCCGATCAGGAGGTATTATGATACTGGATGGACTACTGGGACTATTACATGTTAAGGTGGAAAATGTAAAACCTTAACGCTATTTAAAAGTAACTTTATTTTACTTTAGACATTATTATAATAGCAAAATATTACTACATAGTAAATAGTTTAACGGATCCAAAGAGGATGGGCGGTCCCAAGCATGCTCTAAGTTACTTATATCTTATATTACAGTTTACTTGAGTCGGTTTACATTGTATAAGTATGTATGTCCTGACTCGAGTGTTTTGTGTTTTGCTTTACGCTTGGGTCAGACTGAGTGATACAACATTTGAGACTCACCTTCGGAGTTGGAGCTTTGCTTGAAGATCCAGCTATCTATTCCAATTTCGGTATTTAGTTGATTGCAATTATTCAGTTGATTCTAGTGATGTATTCTGCTTTGTACTTGATCATTGTATTGAACTTCCGTTGTATCTTGCTTAACTCTGATATATTTATATAGTTGCTTCTTGAACTACCATCTATTTGCTTCTGCTGCATATTATTTCTCTGTGTCTGTGATCTGTGATTTATTTATTTAGTGCATATTCAGAGTTTTACCAAATTTATGTTTAAAATTCGGTATTTTGAGCAATTCAAGTCCGACATGTATGGATGCGAATGGTTGAACATATCGGGTCGTTACATTATATTATATATATATATATTGATTGGTTTGGATATATTTCCGTATATTTTAGCGGATGAGACCCTATACGTTCCCGTGTATGTGTGGACGACCCTTTGTATGCACATTTGCCTCGAAACGGATATTGTACATATTTTTTCACATGCATATTTGTTGCAGGTAATAGGTTGGAGGGATCCAATTGGATTCCTCCCTGTTGTTGATTTTATTTACAGATATTGTTATATATGTTATTATCATGTGATATATGATGGTTGGATGTCATGATTGATATGGTTGATGTGAATGCCTTCATCTAGTGCTGTTGTAGCATTGAGCCTATTTTAGAATTTTAAAATAAAAAAAATGATGTTCTTATTTACAAAGGCTGTTTAAGTGATTTTGAAAATATATACGTTTTAATAATTTTGAATTGTTAGATAAATGGATTCATTTTTAATAAAATAAATTTTTATGTTATAAAAATTATACCATTGTGAAATATAATCAAAATATGATTTTTGAAATATGGAGTTAACTATTTTGTAAAATAAGTTAAATTAATAATTTTGAACTTGTTATAAATGGTATATATATAAGATTTATAAAATCGATATTTTATAAATAAAAGTAATGGAATTATAAACATTTTTTATAAATATTAGGAATGGAATTATAATCAAATTTATATATGGATTTGAAATTGAAATTTAGAAATGAATTTGTAATGGATTTTATAAATAATAACATTTGAAAGTAATGAATTTGTAAATAAGAGATTTATAAGTAAATTAACTTATAATTGGATTTTGACTTATAAATGAGATATAAATGGAATTTAGTATGGGAATTATATTCACGATTTTGGACAGTGAATAATCCTTTAAATTAGATGTGTAGAAGTAATGAATTGGGTAAAGGAGTTATATTCACGATTTTGGACAGTGAATAATAATCCTTTAAATAAAATGAATATTTAGGAAAGTGATATTATAAAAAGGGAACTTAAATGGTTTGAAAACAAGATGAGTTGTAAATTTACTTATTATTGAAATAAGTATATGAAAATATTTTCCAAATATTCAATAAGTGAAATGGTTGTGAATATTATCTTTTTAAAAGATGTTGAAGTGAATAATTGGAAAGTGATTTGATTTATAAACGACTAATAAAATCAGGCCCAGTATTTACTTAAGTGCTAGATTTTGTTTGTTGCTTTGATAGTCAAATAACCGACTATCAAATTTGGCTATTTTATTTTCTCGACTTCATGTGGAAACTAATTATTCGTACACTTAGTACGTAACTGAAAGTGTAGGCTTGATTATCGTTTGTGTTGAGAATGTTGATTCGTATAGTGTGGAGTGATTACTCCAATCTATCGAGCTTCCTCCTTAGCCAAGGATAACAAGTTGACAGTTGGAGACATGATAGGTCTATGAGACTTAGTTTCTGTGTGAGGTTGAGAAATGCTTTTGCGTTGTTAGTGCAAAGAGACCGGGATCAGATTTATTTGAAAACCACTTTGGACCAACGTTTATGTGACGATTATGCAAGTTAGTCGATGATATTGTGATTTTCATAGTGAAGGACTACTTGTTGATCATTTAGGATTAAAATCCTAATGTACATATAGTAGCAGTAGTCTCTTCGTTAAGAAATGTCCAATGCAAGGACTATTCGCTACTAATCCTAGGGATTTCCCGACAGGATGCGGTAGGAAAGTTCCTTTGGTTTGTCCTATTCCTGAACAACTTGTATGGATGAGTATCTTACATTGCATTTGTAAGATTACGTACATTGGGTTTTACAAACGTACATCATGGTGGCGGAGAAAGCAACTTGTCGTAGCTTAACACCCTTCTTGAGACATATGAGCTCAAGGGTTGTATTTTTGTGGAAGGCAATTAGTAGTCAACGAAAATGGCAATGTGGCATTCAAAGATGATGTGATATGTGATATGTGAAAGGTAATCAATATCTCTTTGGCCTCACTCCCCGGAAAATGACTGAAACAGGGATAGAAGTGGCAAGGCTAAAATGGGTCGCTCCCATTAGGAGATGTCATCACTCTTCTTGATATATCTTTACACGCTATGACGTCATGTATCTAATTATTTTTGTGTATGCTTGTGTCCATGGATTTTAGGTCAGTAACGACCGGAGTGATGACATATTCAGTACTATCCAAGAATGGGTAGGCGGGCCTTGTGTTGGTTTAGGCGCCAAGTATCTCGACCCTAAATACATCCCTCTAGAGGTGTACTGAGTTTTCGGAAAGGTAGTCCCTTTACCTAGTCATTTGTTTGTAAATCCCAAATCCAATACGTGCCTGCCATTTTCTATTGTAGAAAGCCTTGTATTACAAGGTGTATGATGGAATTTAGTCATGTAACAATTTCAACTATTAACATTATTTGTGTATAACAGACACTATTATAATATTACAGAATTTGATAAGAGATGTTTTGGTTACCGTAAGGTAAAAACCTTGTCGGTATTTATTTGTGACTCGGTCTTACGAGGTATCTTTTGACTTGATAAAGGAAAAGTTTTTGATAACTTTATAAATTCAGTTGAGCGTGTTTTATCATGTTGGTTTACCAGATTGATTCGGGCGTTTTTCCCTTTCAATGCTCGGGTCAAACCGAGTATATTTACAGGTTCTGATTTGGTGCTTTTGGAGCTTCAGCAAGCGAGCTGGAGATCTTCATGTCTTATACATGTATCTGTTATTTTTTCACTGCTATTGATTGGTGCTGTTGTAAATTATCAGCATTTGTGAGGACAGCTTATTATAACTGTCCAAGCTGATGATTATTTATTATGTACTCTGATATTGATTAATGAATATTATAGTTTCTCTTTGAAAAGATTATTGATCTATATTATATGCTATTCCGCTGCGATGTGAGATTCTGTATTGTTTTGGTTCTGCTTCTCTCATTTTCTTCTCTTCTCTTCTTCTTTCTTCTCACACTCTCTTTTCTTTCTCATGATTATATGCAATCTATGCACTCTGGTTCAGACACGTGTGGTTTATTGTCGGATTCAAAGGGTGCCGAGTGCGGGTCGACATAAAAACCCCTTTTAAAATGATATATATGTATAGTAATTTGCTTACCAAAATTTGATATTTAAATGAACAAGTCAAAAGATATTTTATTCCATAAGATATAAAATAGTCAACAACCATATATACTTAAAAATGCTTTTAAAATACTTTATAATACCTATAATAGGTTTTAAAATATTTTCTCAAAATATTACTCAAAAATAACAAATTTATAATTTTCTTGGGGCAGTTTTGCATAAGCGAAGTGTTGACCACTTATCGAGATGTTACTTAATCTTTTACTATTTAGGATTTTTATAGCAATAAAAATACATATAAAACTTTATAAATATGACGAGAAACCCTTCATGATTTCTGTACAAAGTTCTATAGAAATCGCAAAAACAAGGCAATTCCAAACTACATCTATAACGATCATCGCTATAAGTGCACTTTCAAATCCGACTCCGATCTTGACCAAAGGCTATCTATAACCTATGCACTTTGTTCCAGGATCTTATCACAAATCATACAAGTCCAGTTAATTCCATCGACATGGAACACATATGCTTCTTGTTTTCAAAAAAAGAATCAAACCAATATTTTCAACAATAAGTCAACAACAATTCAATCAACATAAACACGATCGAGTACTAATATGTATGGGTTATATTTTCATTCAAAAAGTTGTGCTAACTCATCTTTAACCACATGAATAACTAATATAAAAGAACTCAAGCCTAACCCAGTCGTTGCAACATCTTTCCTTCCTCATCCTTGCTTTTGCTTGGCTTTTGCAGCGGTCGATGAGGCAAGACTTCGATGTTGGTAAAGGGGAAGGCGGTGCATCTGGAGGTGGGTTTTGATCAATGTCTGGTCGACGTTTGGAATGGCGCGCGGTTGACGATCGATTGCATGTGTGTGGGTTATTTGCGAATTGGGTGAATGAAAGGGAGGAGGGAGAGAGGTAACATATTGTTTAAATTTTGGTTTATTTTTTTTATGTTAATTAATATTTTAATTATTATCGTTATATTAATAAAAATCGTAACTTTTGCTTACGAGGTCCATTTCGGACGAAACAAGTTGCAGTGGATTCGTATCGATGAAGGTTACGTCATGAAGGTGGTATGAAATTAATTTGAAGCTGGAAAAATTTTCAGTTTCAAATAAAGGTGGGTGTTTAATAATGCCCACGACGTACTAAAATAATTTTTATGTCATGAAGTAATTTAATTTTATTGACGGTTGTTTGGTAAATTTAACTGACATTTAAATTGATATGAATTGAAACGATAGAAATTTGATGTGACAGTTCAAATTTAAATTAGGAATTGAATCGCTACGTAAATTCCTGATTACTGACAACTATTTAATTGTGGTGATATTTTGACTGTTTTGGATGCTGTTTGTAATGAATGTTTACTGGTTAGTGGATTGGATGATTGGAAGTTTATTTATATTATAAATCTCTGTTATCATCCTGTATAATATTGACAGCATATAAACTGATAATTGAATTATTTTGAATAAATTAAGAAATATGTTGAAATGATATATACCTATGACACCTTGATTTGGATTGAAATGATATATATCCATCCCTGTAATTAAAATCCAAATAATTGATTCACTTGGCCATAGGATAGAAATTTATATACGGACACCGGATTTGTTAAATTAAATGATTTTAAAGTTTTGGTTTGAAATTATTTAAATGATTTTGATTTAAAGATCTAAAAATCGAATTTATGGAAATTGAATTATTTTCGAACTTGAGCACGAAATGTTGGAATTGAAATTTGTTAACATGAATTGTTTAAATAATTGAATTTGAAATATGAAGTGATAATTGAAATATGATTTAAATTATATTAATTGATTTTTTTAAAAGATTTAAACTTTTATTCATACTTAGAAATAAATCCAAGTAAAAGTGAAATAAATGGATATTTCAAAATTTGAACTTGGATATGAATTATTTTAAAGATTGAACCTTAAAATGAATATTGAAGTTAAGCTAATTCAAATGATTTAAATTGATATTTTGAAAGTGAACTCGAAATTGATATAAATTAAAATGGTTTAAAATTAGGATTGAATTTAAATTTAAACCATTGACTCGAATTGTTGAATCGAATTTGGAGTTAAAAATGAAAATCGAAATTGATTTGAATTGAAATTAGAATCGAAGTTAATTCCAATTAAAATCAAAATTGAATCGATTTAAATTGAAATGGAGATTGAAATTGATTTGAGTTGGAAGATTTGGAATTAAATCAGCTTGACTTTGAAACTATTTTCAAACAAATTGCTTTAATATAAACTGTTAAAATCTATCTTTTTAAATATCAAATTATTTTGATTTTCCAAACTATTTTATTTTATAGAACATTTTAAATATTTAAATCATTTTATATTAAACTATTTAAACCAATTTTAAACTATTTAAAAAATATCAAATTATTTTCTAAAACAATTCAAACTGGTCAAAGTGGGACGTTTATATTTAAAGTGTGGATTTAAATGCGAATTTAGTTAACATGAAGTTATAACCTAAATTGGAATTCGAATCAAATTTTGAAGAGAAAATAATATATCGAACTAAATTGACATATTTTGAAGTAAATATGATTTTTTTTCAAAATAAAAGGATTTTGAAGCGAATATGATATTTTGATATCAAGTATGAATTGTTTTTGAGATGTAAAGGTACTTACCGGTGTGTAAAAGACGTTTGGTTGTTAAAGAGACCGATACCTCTTATTGGCATAATCCCTATCAGTATTGGAACCACTTTAACAACTGTGCATACGGAGGAGACTCCAGAACGAAGTGGTTGGATTTTGGTGTCGTTTTCTAAATTCGAAGAAAGAGAATGATGGTGGATGGGCACTTGTGTCAATTTGAGATGACTAAAATAGGATGGCTTAATAGGGCCAAGCGGGTTAGCTACCCCTAGCGAACATTCATTCTTCGATTTTCACGGACTCGGTCCATACTATTTTATTTATGTTGGTTTCGATCGGTGTACCTTGATTTTGGGATAACCTCCCTTTGACTTGATCTAGGATGGATGTACGCGGTGGGCAATCGTAGTTACGACGCGTAACCATTATCCTTATGACCCGAACTGATAGTATCCTACTTTGGGCATTGCTTTACGTGACTTTTCATACTTTTATCCCTATACGAGACCACTACGATTTTGGTTTAGTGCTGTTGTATCACGACGCATCCCTATCTCCCGACGTGCTACTGGGGCGTTATATGCAAACTGTACAACAATGCTTAGGAACGCCTTAAGGGGGATTAATGTAAAGCCTTAACGCTAAGAAAAATATTTATTTTTACTGATCACACTATATATATATATATATATATATATATATACATACAGCGTACTCTACTATATGTAAATAATTTGACGGATCCTTAAGAGATGGAAACTCTCGTAACATCTCTTGAGTTATTACACGCACGTTATAGACTGAATAGAAGATGTGGAACCCGTAAACATCTCTGACGCCATTACACTCATGTTATATGTGATACCGATTTGACTCGCATAAGGATCTTTTAGTCTTGACTCGAGTGTTTTGTCTTTTCATTAAGCTCGGGTCAGCTTTGATTTTCAGCGTACTGAAGATCGTTTTTTTGGAGGACGAAGATGAAGATTTGATATATTATTATTATTATCCCCTGCATCATGTTGTTCTGCTGCATTATATTTTGTTTCTGTTGTGTATATAACTTTGATAAAATGTTGTATAAATTATAATCAAATGTATAATAAACAACTTCATGAACTGTCTATTTGATTATTATACTTTGTCATTTTGCTGCGAGACTCTGTGTTTGTTTTCTTCTTCTTTTCTTATTTTTCTTAGTTAACTACATTGATTATCTATGTTCCGTAGTGTTTGAGTTGGACATGTGTGGATTATTGTCAACTTAAACCTTTCGAGATGTGGGTCGTCACAGTTAGTATCATAGCTTTGGTTTAGCGATAACCTTAGCTTTATGGGGTTTGACTCGTTAGAGATATGGTAGTAATACCCTAGAATGAGTCTGTTTGAGTGTGTACATATGAGAGCGCATACTTGTTAGTGTTATAAAATGTTTTATATTGTGTTTACCTATTTGTTGAGTTGTTTATGAATTCTGGTCGGTACGTGAGACATCATGTTATCGATAGGGGTTTCTAAACACTTAGACGAGGCAAGTTGACGTAATATTGTTTTAAGATAATTTTACCTAAAATTATATATTATATATATAGAGAAATTGAATGAGAATAAATGAGTAGGTGAAATTAATGTAAGTAATTGAATTTGATTTAAATTGGATTTAATTTGGATATAAATAAATTGCGTGTTAACTAATTGAATATGATGTAAGTGAATGTTAAATAAAGAAATGTTGATACACTTCTGTATAAGTGGTAAGAAATACTTTGCTTTTAAATTATGAAATGAATAGATTATAAAATAAATTAGATATGAAGTATATAGGTTGTAAAACCAAGTTTGGAAATACTAACTTAACTAATTTGAGTTACGGATGTTTATAAACTTAAGTAATGAGTTATGAAATAAAAATCTAATCTTAGTTTAAGTTAAAAGAATGAATTTAAACTGAGAATTTGAGAATTTGAATTCTGGTACTTTTAATATTGTTTCTAAGATTTTGAAAATAATATTAGTATTGTTTAAAAATATTTACGAATAGAAATTGTTACAAAAGGAATTAAAAGGGAAATAAATTCTGTACTCTCCTCTACTGTCATTGGAAAACTATTTTGGTGATGACGGCCGTATCATCAACATTCATTTTCGAGTCTTAAAGTGGGGGAGGCTACTTAGTAGCTTTTCTACGCTTTTGATCCATCAAACAGATTTTGATTTATAATTTCTTAATATGATTTGATATATATATATATATATATAATTTCAAAATGATTTGAAATGAACACGATATTTGAATTCTTAAGTCCTGTAAATTAATGATTTTTAGTTGTAGAAATAAAGTGAATTATTTTGAATAATTAGAAACTTCTAGAATGGGAGATAATAAATTGAAGCTAAATGTTTAAATAAAAAATGAGAATTTATATTATAACTCTTAAATTTTAAGACAATGGAAATTTAAACTTGTGTGAATTATTGAACATTCTTTTTTTGGGCAAGGCCAGCCGGTTTTATAGTGGACCGTCCACTTTTTATTACGAACGTAATAAAAATATGAAATACATGAGTAAGGTAGAGGCACCTTAACTACTAAATAAGAAAGAAAATACATCATAGGACAGACATGTCACAACTACAATAATAACTAACAATACTAGGACTCCTCCAAAGAGGTAGTAACAACAACGCCATCTTCAGCTAGAACCAAAGAGACGTTCCTAGGAATACCAATAAAGGGGAGAAATAGGAGTGCAAGAGAAGGATCATAAATATCAGCATCAGAAGAGTAAATAAATGAACGATCCCAGGAAGTATCAGCAAGCATGACAGAATTTACCGCAGCATACGAACCATCCAAGTCAAGAACCAAGAATCACCAGATGATCGATAATAAAGGCAACGTAGGTCTAAAAAATCATCAGACACAAATCTAAAATAGGAATCATCCACGGGGTTGAAACGAAAATCAGAACGTTGATCGACCCAACATCTCTCAGACTCATCCCAAACAACAAACAACTGAGGCGAAGCAAGTTCCTGAACAGTAATGGAAATCAAAGTATCATCACTAGGAACAATGGATGTAGAAGGGGATGCAGGTAGCGCAATAGAAGACGACGGGCCAGGAATAGATAATGGAGCTACAGGAGGAGGATCAACCAGGGAGACTTTGGGAACCCATTTCCTGAGCGGAGGCCAAGGCAGAGGAATCTTAGGCGCAGCAGCGGAAACATCAGAATGCAAGCAGGTGGAAACTAAGTGGCCAAAAGAGTGACAGGAGGAACAAATGTCCGGGACCCAACTGTACCGAACACGGACTTCCACCACGTAACCAACAGCTAGCTGAACAGGAATAGAGGAAGGGAGAGGCTTAAAGGGGGTAATCTCTATCAGATCCTTAGCGTATACCAGCTTTTCACGCGCAACAGTATTAGCGTCAAAACATTTCAATTTACCAACATTACAAGCAAGCCAATTCAAACCAAGAAGCGGCTGTAGAGCAGAGGGAATTTGAGAAAAATAAACCCGAACAGGGAGAGATAGAACTTGCTCACGAGCACCAGCAACTGTTGGAGACTAAGGAGTAATAATAAATGGTTTCCCATCAAAAAAGGAAGGCTCAGCCTCAAGAACATGACTGCGTTCCTCAGAGGAGGAGAACAACAGGAAATACATGGAGTCCACCAGCCTAACACGAAGATCACGCGAAGCCTCCAAGCCCTACGACAAACTGAAGACACATCTTGAAGGCGCTGATTAAGGTCCAAAAAGAAACCAACCAAATATTCTGCATAACATTTGTAGGAGGGATCATCACTCCATTTTCCTCAACGATTTCAAAATCAACTGGTTCATATGCACCCGCGTTACGGGGCAGAGAAGTAAAAAGCGAAGACCATGATTTGGGACCAACAGGGGAAGGAGCAGCAGGATGAAACACCTCTACAATGGGAACACCAGCAGAGGTCGCAAGAGGGGAACCAGCAGGGGATGAGGCCGCAGGCACTATATCTCCAGAACTCAAGACAGAAAACTTGGTAACATCATTCTGTAGGGCATTTGGGCAAACACCAATAGTGCATCGTGCTATAGACGAACCAACAGCGGAATCATAACGCACCTCATGTCCAGACACATCATAATCCACATCTTTAGCACCAGAGACAACACCATCATTCACAATCGAAGGCGAGGGGACACCGTCAGATCGACAATCATCATGTATCGTAGAAGTCAATAACTCAGTTTGCGTGCAATTGCACTCAACAGCATCTAAGACAGAGTTCTTGACAAAAGGTCGAGGAGAAAACTCTGATTCAGAAAGCATGGACGGAATCGAACACGAGGACGCAGCTCGGTGAGCCTTAAAAACCCTACCAGATCTAGTAGAAGAGGGCGATGTAACAACGGGGATGGGAAGAAGAGGGGGTGTGCTGAGCATGGACGGAACGAGGGGTGACGGAGGGACAAGGATAGACGGAACGAAAAGACGCGGAAGGAAGCTAAGGAGAACGGGAGTTCGCCAATACGAGACAACAAGCGTGACAGGACGCCATTAAAGGATATTTGACTTTTTGTTAACTAAAATAAATAGGATAAATTTGTATAACATTCAATTACATTCTATAAACATATATATAACTTACCAGATAAGTTTAAGAAGTTGATATGTTAAATATGAATGGTAATAGAATATTATACAAGTTTAGACTTAAGTAAAAAAAATGTCTAAATTGAAATTGTGTTTAAACAAATATTTATAAAAATTAAATTAAGTTGTTATAAAGAAATGTAGTACACTTAATCAATGTTCTAAGAAATATCAAATGAATAATTTGAGTAGTAATAAGAAAATACTATTTAGATATGAACTTATATAAAAAAGGTAAAACAAATAATAAATTAAATCATACCTTTGTAAATTGTTTGTGAAAAAAATATAATAAATAAATTTGGAAAGGATGTTTTAAGATTTAATTATAGCTTTCTGAGATAATTATAATTTGAATAATATTGTGTAAAAGAAGTTACATCTGTATAAAATGATTATTAACTTAATAATTGATTAATAGAATAAGAATATTGAAATTTGAAATGAAATTTTATTTAAGTCAAGTTGAATGGAATGAATCGATGAAGTAAGTTTGTGAAATATATTATAGGATTAAAGTTAACTTAAGAAAAATTGAACAAAATTGATTGTGATAAAAAGAAAATTTTATTAATATGAATTTGAGTTATAAATTAAAATCTACTTAAGTAAAATTAATGATATGAATTGTTGAAATGAACTAATGAAGTGAATCAATGAATTAAAATGAACTTAAGTTACGAAGTAATAATAAACATGAGTTGCATTTTATAAAATGTTTATAATAAAACTTAAATGGTTTTATGAAGTGGTCATAAATGGGATTGGTATTAAAGAGAATATACTAAGTGGCAATAAAATAAAATTTAACTTAAACAAGGTTAAATGGAATTATTTTATAAAACAATTCATATATGAATTTATATGAATATGTTAAACAAGAAAGTGAAACGATTGGAATTTAAAAAATTAAATTTGAATAAATTGAATATAAACGAAAAAAATGTGAATATATTAGAAGCAAACTAATTAAATGTTAATAAAAATTGAATGTTAAAGAAATGAAGTGTATATTAAATATTAACATTGAATAATGTAAATTCATATAGTTATGAATTAATTGGACAAATATTAATAATTGAACGGTTTCTTTTGTTGTAAATCTTCATTATAACTGTTTTGTTTGCATATGATTGTTGTATGTTGTGTATTTGTGCTTGTGCTTATGATTTGGATTCAAAATTCATGCAATGTGGTTCTATTTAACTTATACATGTTCTATATCTTATTATAAGCGACTAATATTCTAAATTGAGGAGAGATAGGTACATACGAAGACCGTCTGGACGTATACAAATTTTATTTTCTTTTGTTTGCTTAATATGAGCAAACTCGCTCGTATTAACAATAATAAGGTACGTATCTCGGATTACATACTTCACTTTTATATTTTTCCCTACGGGATGCCTCATCATTGAGATGAGATGTATATTTGATATATACATATTTGCGTTATATATTGTTTTTTAATAAATTTATGATCGAGCCGTGCAGAGGAGACTCACGAAATTTTCCATAAATCCGGGAGTTAGAAATTTTTTGAGGTTTTAAAATTTTGTAACTTGTTTTTATATATAAGTTGTAATTTCCATAAACTGATATCAGTGTGGCATAGTAGAAGCCTAGTAATGGTTTTCTAATAAGATTTTGATGTTTATGAGTTTATTATTTTGGGAAAATATGTTGTATGTTAAATTCCTTACTTAACCCCTTTTCGAGGACGAAAAGTTTTGAGTGGGGGAGAGTGTAACGACCCATATTTTTAACTATTATAAATTGTTAAATCTAATATGATTATTGAATAATTAGAAATTAAAATTTAATGAATTATTAGCGTAGTCACTGAATATGAACTTTAATAAAATTTTAAAATAACAAAATTCGAAGATTTTTGCGCTAACGAGTATCAAAAGGAAATTCTATATATTGACTGTGTCTATAATCAATAACTGGATTTGAATAATAAATGTTGAATTATTTAAATGAAAGTAAAATAATCATTGATAACTAAAATTCATTTGAAACTTAATGATTATAAATGTAATTTATTGAATAATTAAATTGTTTAAGTTGAATATTGGAATTATTTAAATAATTGAATTTTAGATTTAATATGAATGAAAATGATTTCAAAAGTTGACATAAATTTTATTTAAATAAGAAAGAATATCGTTTACTTTTAAATTGAATTTAAAGGTGAATGAATAGAAATCAAAAATTTTATATTTTAATTAACGTGTGAAAATAGCCATTTTGGCCATTGTCTCGGATTTCGACGAAACCAGTTTCGTCGGATCTGTAATAATGAATTATTATAGGTCTTCAAGTTTCGTAGCTATTGGACTCATCGTTTGGCCATGCGAGCTTGAAATGCATAGGAATTAATTAAGATAATTTAATTAAAATAAATCGATTTTGAAAAGTTGTCTTATGAAGATGATGGAATTGGCTTTCAAAAATAGTTCCATTGTATTCAGAATATGGGTAAAACATATACAACGCTAGCCAGCACGCTTCGTTTGGAGTTCGAAAATTTCGCTGGTTAGTAGCATCAGATATTTATATAATAAGCCGCTTTATCTTTCATTTCGTTAAACCCAAGCCCTAAAATTGCATCGCTCTCTCTATCCAATTAATGGCCGATCGATTTCTCCAAATCTACGCATTGAAATCAAAAACTTCCTAAAGGGAAAATGTAGATCTCAATGAGATATACACATCCAATGGTCGGATCGAGCTGAAAGCTCACGAGATTGCCAGAATCAAAACTGAAAGACGTTGCGGATTTTCCTCATTTTTCGCACAAACGGCGGCGGCTGATGAGGCGAGGCTTCGAGCGTTGGTCGAGGGGAAGGAGGTGCATATGGAGACGGGTTTTGATCAATGTTCGATCGACATTTGTGGTGGCGCGCGGTTGATGATTGATTGCTTGCGTATGGGTTATTTGCGAACTGGGTGATTGAATTGGAGGAGGGAGAGAGGTGACATATTGTTTAACATTTTTGTTATTTTTTATGTTAATTAAAATTTTAATCATTATCGTTATATTAATACAAATCGTAACTTTTACTTGCGAGGTCCATTTCGGACGAAATAAGTTGTAGTGGATTCGTATCGACGAAGGCTACGTCATGGAGATGGTATGATATTTATTTGAAGCTGGAAAAAATTTCAATTTCAAATAAAGGTGAGTGTTTAATAACACTCACGACGTACTAAAATAATTTTTCTGCTAATTAAATTGACAACATGAAGTAATTTAATTTTATTGACTGTTATTTGTTAAGTTTAACTAACATTTAAATTGATATGAATTGAAATGATAAGAATTTAAAGTGATGGTTCAAATTTGAATTAGGAATTGAATCGCTAGTTAAACTACTAATTATTGACAACTATTTAATTATGGTGATATTTTGACCGTTTGGATACTGTTTGCAATGAATGTTTATTTGTTAGTAGATTGGATGATTAGAAGTTTATTTATATTATATATCCCTGTTATCATCCTGTATAATATTGACATCACATAAATTAATATTTGAATTATTTCGAATAAATTATGAAATAGGTTGAAATGATATATACCTATGACACCTTGATTTGGATTGAAATGATAAATATCCATCCTTGAAATTAAAATCCAAATAATTGATTCAATTGGTCATAGGACAGAAATCTATGTACGGACACTGGATTGTTTAAATTAAATGATTTTTTTTAAATTATTTAAATGATTTTTATTTGAAGATTTAAAAATTGAATTTATGAAAATTGAATTATTTTCGAACTTGAGCCCGAAATGTTGAAATTGAAATTTGCTAACAGGAATTGTTTAAGTAATTGAATTTGAAATTTGAAGTGATAATTGAAATATGATTTAAATTAGGGTAATTGATTTGTTTAAAAGATTTAAAATTTTATTCAAACTTTGAAACAAATCCAAGTAAAAGTGATATAAATGGATATTTCAAAATTTGAACTAGAAATTGAATTATTTTAAAGATTGAACCTTAAAGTGAATATTGAAGTTAAGTTTAATTTAAATTATTTAAATCGATATTCTGAAAGTGAACTCGAAATTGATATAAACTGATATGGTTTAAAATCAGAATTGAATTGAAATTCAGATCGTTGACTCGAATTGTTGAATCGGATTTGGAGTTAAAAATGAAAATCGAAATTGATTTGAACTGAAATTGGAATTGAAGTTAATTCGAACTGAAATCGGATATGAATTGATTTAAATTGAAATGGAAATTGAAATTGATTTGAGTTGGAAGATTTGGAATTGGATCAGTTTACTTTGAAACTATTTTCAAATAAATTACTTTAATACAAACCGTTAAAATGAATCTTTTTAAATATTCAAATATTTTGATTTTCCTAACTATTTTATTTTATAAAACATTTTAAATACTTAAATCATTTTATATTAAACTATTTAAACTACTTAAAAAATTTCAAACTATTTTCTAAAAAATATTCAAACCGGTCAAAGTGGGAACTGTTTATATTTAAATTGTGGATTTGAATGCGAATTTGGTTAAAACGAAGTTATAACCAAAATTGGAATTCGATTCGAATTTTGAGGGGAAAATGACATATCGAACAGAATTGGCATATTTTTAAGTAAATATGTTTTTTTTTAAATGAAAGGATTTTTGAAGGAATATGATATTTTGATATCATGTATGAACTGTTTCTAAAATGTAAAAGTACCAATCAGTATGTAAAACGACGTTTGGTTGTTAAAAGGACCATCCCTCTTGTTGGCATACTCAATGTCAATATAGAACCACTTTAACAACTATGTACGTGAAGGAGACTCCAGAACGAAGTGGTTGGATTTTGGCGTTGTTTGCTGGATTTGAAGAAAGGGAACGGTGATGGATAGACCCTGGCACCTGTGCCAATTTGAAATGACTAAAATAGGATGGCTTGACAGGGCCAAGCGGGCTTGTTACCCCTAGCGGACATCCGTTCTTCGATTTTCTTGGACTTAGTCCATACTATTTTATTTATGTTAGTTTCGATTGGTGCACCTTGATTTTGGAATAACCTCCCTTTGACTCGATATGGGATAGATGTACGCGGTGGACGATCATTGTTATGATACGTTACCGCCAGCCCTACGACCAAACTAGTAGTATCCTACCTTGGGAATTGCCTCACGTGCCTTGCCATGCCTTTATTCCTATACGAGACCTCTACGATTTTGGTTCAATGTTACCGTATCATGACGCATCCCTATCCATCAATGTGCTACTAGGGTGTTATATGCAAACTATATGAAAATGCTTAAAAACGCGTTAAGGGGGATTAATGTAAAGCTTTAACGCTAAGAAAAATATTTATTTTACGGATTAGACATTATTTATATAGCGTATTCTACTATATATAAATAATTTGACGGGTCCTTAATAGATGGAAAATCTCGTAACATCTCTTGAGTCGTTGCATGCACGTTATACATTGGATAAGAGACATGAAACCCATAAACATCTCTGATGCCATTACACTCATGTTATATGTGATACCGATTTTACTCATATAAGGATATTTTAGTCCTGACTCGAGTGTTTTTTCTTTTCGTTACGCTCGGATCAGCCTTGAGTTTCAGCGTATTGAAGATCACTTTCTGGAGGACGAAGACAAAGATGGAGATTTGGTATACTATTACTATTATTATCCCCTGCATCGTGTTATTCTACTGCATTATATTTTGTTTATGTTGTATATATAACTCTGAATAAACGGTGTATAAATTATAATCAAATGTATAGTAAACAGCTTCATGAACTGTTTATTGGATTATTATATTTTATCATTCTCTTCTCAGACTCTATGTTTGTTTTCTTCTTCTTTTCTTATTTTTCTTAATTAACCCCATTGATTATCTATGTTCCAGATTATTTGAGTTGGACATGTGTGGATTATTGTCAATTTAGACCTTCCAAAATGTGGATCGTCACACAACCATAGATTAAATTCGTCCAAACCGCCCTCCGTCTTCTTAATGCCACCCGAGCATCCTCGTTCCGTGGCACTTCTAACCTCAATAAACGAACAACCACATAAATACTCAAATAGTATTTATAATTACTGGCAACGAATGCTCATGGTTCGCCCAGGTTCAAAACTGTCACGTCATCCAAGGATGATAAACAATCTACTAAGCATGCCTTACGCTCAATTTTTTCTATGCCGTTGTTTAATATCATTGCTTACGTCAAGTGATTTAACTAGCCATATACGATGAAAATATTTTTAGTTTCTAATTAATTACACATTAATATATTAAGAAAGCACAATAAGTTTGAATAACTTTTAGCGAGTAAAAAACTGTTTATCGGTAAAACAATTTTCGGTCATATTATCGATATTTCTTTGTACTATTTAATTTTGTAACCATTTTTCAAAAATAAATTTACCATCGTTATTTATTAATTATGAGGGGTTAATGAGCTTATAAAATCAATTTATTCACATTAAACCAAGATTCAAATATTTAAATAATTCAAATATTTAAAATGAAGCATTTGAAATTCTGCGCTATTACAGTAGCATTTTACATAATTGCTTCTAGAGCATACCCTTAGCTTTATCAGATTTAATTATAATCAAAGTGGAGTGTCCATGCCGAAGTATAATAGTATTCCAAAGTCGACAGAAGTGTGTAATGTCGGCACTTTGAGATTCTCGGTTTGGCCTTAGTTATACTAACCAACAAAAAAACTCTCGAGCGAGTCATTCCATAGTTATCAATAACTATTAGTACGTAACCTCTTAGTGCCCCCAGCAGTAATAATAATACGTTGTCTAACATTTGGAGAGTGTCACGTACTCTAGTCTTAAGGGATGTAATGATATCCCATTTCGACACTTCTTGACTATGAATATTTGAAATGGTATGTTATTTCAATGTAATAAATTTCGTATGATTACAACACATTGTAATTACTATCTCATAACATAATATTTAAGGATTTTCTGTTTAATATAATTTAAATTACTTACTTAATTAATTATATCCCAATATAATAAGTATATAATGGAAATCGAACACCTTTATTATGAAAATATTGGCTATCGAGTTAAATATATGTAATAAATTACATAATTGCCCTTGGGCACACCCTTACTCTATCAAAAGCCCATCAAAAATAATTAATGATGAAATTTTAAAAACAAATAACAAACAATCAATAATTTTTTTAAAAGTACCAATATTTATAATTTGTAAAAATACTTATTTTTTAGTAAAAAATAATAATACAACCAATAAATAATTTGTTTATAAAAAGTAAAACAACATTACTAGTTTTTCGATGGTAAGAAGACTAAAAATAATATTATTATTAATTTGATAATTTTCGTAAAAATAAAAAAATGACATTGATAACATATATCATTTTAGGCTAGGGTTAAATGTACCTCGACGGGTGGCTTGCCCTCTAAACTCTCACAACTTGATCGACGGGTGGACTGTTCTATAATGGCAAATTTGCATGGTAAAAAACATTTTCTGATAAATTAATGCCCACTTTCAAAATTTAAATAGTTAAAAAAAATATGATATAAAATACACAAAAAATATTAGTCAAATTAAGTTGATTAATATCCTTTTTTCGTTCCGCATTGTTTCGCAACAATTTACATTTTATATCAATTACTAACATTTACCTGGTGGTACTTGTAACAATTAAAAAATAAAATACAAACAATACTTTCTCATGAACTACCCCTTTTGCAACACAAAACCACATACACCTTCCATCGAATTTCACCTTTCGTACACCTTTCAAAATTCCAATTCTCATTCCTGATTCATAGGTCCGGCAATGGATATTTTTAAATGAAAATAGTGTCATATTCGCATGCATGTCAAAAATCATTTATGAATATGTGATATCCGCATCCGTAGATAAGACAAGTATTGGATATTAATTCGATCTACTAACTATTGATAAATCCATACACATAAATGGAAAATTTTGATATACCATAAAAGGATTATTTCAATCTCATTGATTGTAAACATACGAAAAATAAACAATTATGATGATAATTGTTATCTCGCCTTTTGGAAAGGCCGCGACACCAAGAACTTGACTAGAAACCAAGGATAGTTCGTCTTGGAGATCGTTAATACATAGGTCTACTATGGATACCGTTACATTTTTTTCAAGTTCAGATCGATCTACAATTGATATGACAGGACCAATAAAGCTATGAAAGCCAACATTCCAAATTTCAAGTCAATCGGAGTTCGTACGCTCAAGATATTGATCGATCACGGTTGAGAAATCCAACTCCATTCGTATCCATCCAATTTCGTATCCATTCCCCAGGAGAGATTTAGTTCGTATCCATCGACCACTACTTCGTACCCATCATGTTAACAACACTTCGTATCCATCAACCAATGTCCATTCCATATCTGTCTCCCTTCACCCATCTCGTATCGATCTCCCACCATCTATACAAACAGCGACAACCACCGATCGATATAAGAAGGCAACATGAAGCATCGATACAAAGGCGGTCTCCAACCATCGATACGAAGTAGCATGCAAGCATCGATACGAATAAGCCATGCAGGGCCGATGCGAAATAGTATTGATACGAAGACGACAATGTCATGCAAATCCAAACCTGCGTCGATCATAACTCGAGATCTACAAGTCCAAATGCCTCCAAATTTTCACATGAGCTTGCACCCAACGTTAAGAATGTACCAGATAAATTTCAGCCAAAAATGATAAACTCTCGATTGATACGAATTCCATTTGTATCGCTCCCAGATCGAGTTGAAACCACCTAAACTTGATCTTGTGGGCCCACCCACGTGAGAGAAGAAGTCCCTCGAGTTCGGGATGAGATATTTTCATCCTAAGCCTATAAATAACAGTCATATGTATCTAGAAAAGGGACTATGGTCCTTTCTACGCTGATACTCTGTCGAAATCATTATCAAACTTCAGTTGCACTATTTAATCTTTTGTAATCAGGGAGTAGTGTTCAATAAACATCAGCCATTTCATAGTGGACGTAAGCAATTCATCGAACCACTCTAAATCCGTGTGTTTCTATGCATTTTCTTATATGTTTATCGTGTGTTTATTAGATCTGCTTCATTTTACATTATTCTCTTCATTTTATCTCTTCAAACACATCCGAAGAGTGTTGTGCCCAATGTTGGTACAAACAATTTAAGCAGTGAATATGCATTAAATGCATATAACATAAACTATCAATTTAATAAAACAATATATACATATCATGCATTATACTAAAATATAAAAAATATAAACTATAATCTTGAAAAAAATCAGAAGGATAAATTTCGAATAATGTATTTATGTCCAGTCGATATTCGTTTTTCAAATATATGATGTTTATCCATTTTTTGAATGTAGATGCAGATTGATTTTAAATTTTCTGGGAATCCATTTACAGGGGTTAACCTTATACCAACTTATTTGCTTAGTTCAACAATAGAATGTCATGTGTAATAGTAGCATATAAACCAAATAATTTTATTAGGTCATCTCCAACAGTGGTCAATTACGACTGTCAAATGGAGATCGTGGAAAAAAAAACATATCCAACAGTTGAATAAAGACACACAAAGCGCCTTAAGGTTACATTTCCAATTCAGAAAAAGCAATTGGTATAAGCGCATTTAATACACATTACGATCCAAATGTGTATTAATTGCATGTCTAGCTACCGGGCTTGCATTCAATATAGACTAACTTTGAGCATGTTTTCATTTTTCAATTAATCCTTGAAACACATGCTCAGTTACTGGGAATTAACAATATGTTCCTCCACTTATTGAATATGCATATAATATACATCTAATTTTGGACGTTTATTTATTTTTCGTTCTGTCGCAAGCTGAGCATGTATTAAATAAATACCCACTATTTGGCAATTTTTCATATTAAACCCGTAAGATTGCATGCTTTAATAGTAAGGTACGTAATGTAATCCACCGAAGATGCTTTTGTGGTTCCACAACAACAAAAAATTCATGCCATGTAACCAGGGCCGGTCATAGGAGTTTTGGTACCTAAAGCTAATTGCAAATCCAAGGCCTTATACTAATGCTATTATCGTTGATTAAATCATCAAAATAATTTGAGGCAAAAATTCTTTTAACTAATCGATTCAACTAAAAATCATTAACTGTAATTTTCTACAAAAACAAAAGTTCCAAAATTAGTTATTTATCATTAAATTTTATATTAATCAACAATTAAAAAAATTAACCATTACCAAATCAATCTTTATTGTACAATTATTTCAAATAACAAATTAAATATACCAATTTTGGATTAATCCTTATTATACAAACTAATCGTTAATATACAACTAACTAACTTGAAATCAGAACATATGGATCAAAATTGGCAATAGAACATTATGCTATTTACAAATTACAAGTATAATTAACATAAAATTAGAACGTACAAATCAAAATGTTTGATTTTTATACAAATATTAAATTTCCATTTGATCTGTTGCTATTTTTCTAATGGGATAATTTAAAGATAGAAATAAACATATCTATATAGTAAACAATTTGACATTTTCCAAAATAGAGACAAGGACATATGATAATTGATAAATAATAAATTAAGTACCTCTCACAATTTCACGAATCAAGTAATGTAGTCAACACAGACATAGTTACACAAGTAACAGAAAAACAAAGTTAGAAGAAGATCAGAAGATGCCTAACTGTGCCCTAGCTGTGCTGGAGGAGGCTGGAGCGAAGCCTGGAGTTGCCTATTGTCGTCATAGTCGAGTTACCGACTGGAGTCGCCTTTGCTATCATTGGTTTGCCGTCTAACTTGGAGTTGCGTATTGCTACGGATGGATATCTTGATTAAAAAAATTTCTTTTGCTACGGATTGATCTGAGATCGTGATTTTTTTGGTGTGCGATTGGTATATGGAGGAGTTGTTGAAGATGGCGCCCTAAAAATTTTGAGGCCCAAAGCCATTGCTTTGCCTGCTTTACCCAAAGGCCGGCCCTGCATGTAACTACAACCAAATAATGAATAAGCATCAAGCAAAGCATGGTTTTCGTCCAAGTGTGTGTAATCTAACAAAAGAATGCATTGTTTTGAAGATATTTACAAAATGAAGGAATACAAATACTATTTTGCATACATGCAAAATGACTACATGTTTATTCAAATACTATTTTGCATATGTGCAAAATGACCACATATTTATACAAATATTTGCGAAACGAATGGATGCAACTTTATTTTTTGAAATAATAAAGATTGTTTTTCAAATTATTTTAAAATGAGTGCATAATTCAACAACTAGTTAATTACAAGGTGAATGAATATAAATACATATATAAATATATGCTGAATATATACATATCTTCTAAGCGTCTACCAACTTATTGAATTCTTTTTCTAGAGAAAATGTATAGTGCCGAGGAAAATCACAACCAGGAGAAAAAGAAAGTCGTTTGGAAAACTAAAAAAATAGAATTCAACATAAACCTAGAATCAAACAATTTGGTAATTCAAATACGTTAGGATTCGTGCATATATGAGAGGAAACGCGTGTCAGGCTTTGTATGAACGGAAAAATTGAGAAATGAAAATTGAAACCAAGAAGCTATAAGGTTTGATTAAGACTTTTTTTACTTGTAAAATTTGATATATTGGGCCATACAATATTGGGCCGTAATCTAGCCAATGCACTCAGTATCGACATCCAGGTTCCCGCCTTTCCAACCCTTTGTTTCTAAATTCCTAACCCTAACAAATTCACTTCCACGCACTTCAAAGCATTCCCGCCATTTCCGGTGCCTTGTTTCTAATTCCCCAACCCTAGCAAATACTCTTCCACACACTTCAAAGTCAAATCCCTAATCGGATGCCAAAAAATAAATGGAAGATGCCAATACACAATGGAGAAGAAGCTTCCAGCAACCTTAATTCAAAACGAGGTATCAAATGGAGAAACAAGAGTTCAAAAACTGTATGAGCTTGCATTTACTTTCGGGGAAGATCATGGAAAAGTTACTTTTGTTGATTCGATTGGGTTTCTTGGGGCCATCTCTAGTTTTCTATGCTGATTCGATTTGACGATTTGTTGTTTTCGTATGTTGTATTTTGCGGTGATGTATCCTGTGGAAGGTTTAGTGTTGTGAGGAAATCATTTAATGCTAGAAAGGTTAGTTTTTTTAACTTGCAAGCTCAAAGCTTTAGGTTGAAGTTTGTAATTAGTTGGCAATGATCATAAGACCTATCAGTCGTAGTTGAAGTAAATTTTGGGAATTGAAATATGATTATATAAAAGCCTTATGTGTGGAATTTATGTGTAACCTTTGAGTACAAGATCCATCCCCTTATATATTTGCTTATAGCAGCTTCAATATAGCATGTATAGAAAATGAGAAGGATGATTATTTTCTTTGAAGCAAAATGTTTGCTACATAATTACACAGGATGCAGAAAATGAACTCGTTTGATTAAAATTTTCATGTTTGTAAATCACAATTTTGTTTTCGTTAAGTTTGAAAGTGTACGTGCAGTACTAAGGATCGTGTAATATAATATATAAATGCGGAAACTGATAATAGCAGTAAAGTAAGAATTAAAGTAAGCACACCAAGAATTTTTATACTGGTTCGAACTTCCCGTTCTATGTCCAGTCCCAGAATATCCTTTGGATTTAGACTAAACCCCTCACTTAACCCGGAGGAATAGGTATACCACACCTGAGTAGCCGAACAGGAATTTTTCCGCCTCAACAGTCGAAGAGGACTTCAACTTAATACAAATAATTTGTTGACGAGTGTGTTCTGAATAACATGGATTGTCTTTTGATAGTACAATTTTCCTATAATCAAATCCTCAAGAATATGTAGTGTGTGTAAAGATTTAGAAGGAGGATAATCTCGCAGAATCGAAGTATATAAATTAATTACAATATTCTAGCGATATTGAATGAGAATGAATGCTTTTATTTGTAGAAATAAATAGAGAATAGATTTTAGAATTATAAACTAGAATTTGTGATTGTAGGAATGAATTAAACATGTTTATATAGTTGTAGAATAGTTACAATCTTTCATGAAGAGTTTCAGTTAAAGGTTGTGACCATATCTCCTGGATTGAAGGTGATTCCTCTTCACGAATGATCACAACTCTTCAGAAAAATAGCCGTTATTTCCAGGTCGGTTGACTGAAAAATCTGGCCAGTCAGCTTAGTTTAAAATCGTGCACAAAACAAAGCATATCTGTGCACTAACAACAGGTTCGGTCAGCCGAGTTTATTGGTCGGTCGACCGCCGACCTGATGTTATGTGCACAGATCATACTTTTACAAGTAAAAAACAATATACAACTATTTGTATGTGTGTGACTACTTGAGGAATGATTTTAACAATATTCTAAGACTCAATATAATAAAATATTAATACTAATCTCTGGATTGTAGTCTTGTCTCCTTTGTTGTGCACAATATACTTTTATTCTCTTTTTGTCGCCTTTGTATAGTATTCTCTTTGTAGTTCGTCTCATGATCTCTGAAGCTTGTGTCATGAATCAAAACCCATGAATCAACATTCTCCCCCTTTTTGATTGATGACAATACTTATGTGACGAAGTAGAATATATTGTAATTCTCCTCCTGAATATATGGCGACTTTTCTGCAAAAACTTGTTAGCTTCCATATATTTCTCCTCCTTTGTCATCGACAAAAAGGAATACTTATGATGCATAAAATGTAAAAAAATACGAAACCATTTATCAAATTTAGGAACATAGAATTAAAGTTACATACCGAAAACAAATGAAATGTTAATGATACAGTACTTAACACAGCGTAAAATAGAAATATTGTTCACAATAAAAACAGAATAGAAATAATCCAACAAGATCACTCCTCATCGTCGTCGGAATCCCAAAATTCTGGACGAATATTTTCCTCAGGAGGAGCTTGTTCTTTACCACTACGCTGAGTATGAGAAGTATGAGTTCCTGATGTTCCTGAACATGTATTTTCCGAAGTTGACCAAGAAAAATTAGGTGCTGGTCTTTTTTCGGGAGCAAGATGAGAGGCACCAGCTTCAGAAGTGCATGATAACGCATCCCAAAGATTAACAAAGAAGCCTTTGATTTTATTTAATCTTCCGTCTATTTTCCGTAGACGGGCATCTAAAACTAACTGATTTTGAGCTAGAAGATCAATAGCAGCTGCCGTACCAAGTCCGGTTGTTGGTCTTTGAATTGTGGACTGGCGAGTTAAGCGTTTCGTAGAATGAGTGGTTGGATGTGGTGTGGAAGGGCTACGACGTAGTTGATCTCTTGAAGTAGCACACCATTGATTAAAATTTATAAATCTTGGTGGAGCATCCGGCAACTTCATTAATTTAATGGTCCTACAATCAAAATGATGAACTTTGGTAGTTTCAGATTCTGGAGCATGTGAGACTGAGTTGTTGATTAATCTCATTATATATTCTCCATAATAAATATGAAGCATCTTGCCTTGATTAAATAAAGAAACTCATCCATATGTAATTGTGCCCAACTGACTTGTATATTCCCACATATAGCATATAAAGCTTTAAAATTTTCTGGATACAGTAAGTGGTAGGATCCGCCTCTTGGAACAATGGATTTCATCATGAAACGATGAAAAAGTTTAGCTTTTGGTCGAAGAGATGATGTTTGTCTAAAATCTATAGCATCATCTTCAAAAAAGAGATGGCTTATTTGGTCGCGTCTCATTATATTGCAATCCACATCATGTAACGATATTCCACCCGGTCGAGCATTCAAAATATGATTTCTTCTATCTAGTGAAAGGAAAATTTCCGTACCACATACCGACGTCTAAACACAATTTTCGGTGTTTCTAGGAGGATTAACAAGGTTTAGGTTAGCAAGAAATAATTTGACCATAATGTGATTAATTTTCAAATTGTTCTTTCTATGGTCAAGAAAAGCATCAAGCCCACTTTCAATTGCTGCATTTTCAATACCGTAAGAAGAGAAATCGGCGTAACTTACGAAGGATTCCTTGAAGATCTTGGCATCTTGAAGTTTAATCCATCTTTCGAGTGCTTTATCGTTCACAAGCCATGAGGCTATTTGAGAATCCACTGGAGTTGATGAAGAAGCACCGGTAGTTTTAGTTTTCTTTCTAGGAGCCATTGAAATTTGATAAAATTTTAATGGAATTTGAGGAAGAAATCTGAAATTGGGAAAGTGAAAAATGAAAAGGTAGGTGAAAAAGTGAATAGGTGGGTTAAAATTTGTAACCGGTTGCATCAGATTTATGTCGTTCGGTCGACCGAAATGTCTGGTCGGCTGACCGACTCTGTTAAATGAACAAAAGAGACTTTCGGGAAGGATTCGGCCGACCGAATCAGGACTTTCGATCGACCGACCCTGTTGTTCTGCCCAGATAAGCCTGTTTTGGTTTAAAGAGTTGTACAAAGAGAAATTTTACTTATTTCTGAATGATAATAATACAACTTATAGAAAATCAGCAACATATATATATATATATATATATATATATATTAAAAAATGCTTAGCCACCAGTTGTTAATATCGACGTTCCCAAGAATTTGGAGATTGAACACTCTATAGGTGACCACATAGGAGCTACTGGTGATTGAGCAGAATTTAAGGAGGTTGAGGGTCTAGATGTGGGTTTAATAATGTCTTCCTTTTTCGATGAACAGATTTTTATGGCCATCCATTCTAGGAAGCTCAAACGTCTTGCCGTAACTTTTTGTTCATAGTATAACTCCTTTTGTAGTTTCATTTGTTGCTTCTAATAGTGGTGTATCTCATTTATTTTCTGTTTAGTTGAAGTAGATATGACCATAGCTTTCTTGCCTTTCTTCTTTACCGGTGTATAACCGGTATGAGTGTTCTCCCATGGATTCTAGCCATGTCGGGGTTCTTTATCCGAGGAAAGAGAGAATTTAAGGAGACGGTTAGGTAAGGGAAAGATAGGATAGGGTCCGTTTTCAGGAATACGATCGGAATCATCGTCCGGGGATGTATATGATAAATGAGAGTTTTTGAAATTGTAGGAATCATTGTTGGATGACATTTTCAAATAATTTTGAATATAAACTTTTCTTAGTATTTGTTTGAAAATTGAACATAGTATACATACGTATTTGTTTACTTAAAAAATAAGTGGTTAAGAATTAGTATTTAATTCTCATCACAGGTAATTAATAGTAAACTAATTTGTAAAAATAGTGTTATGAAAATACAGTTTAAACGAAAAAGGTGATTGAGACAAGAAACAACTATGGCTCAAGTGGCTATAATATACCATATAACAAGCAAGTAAGAGGTCATGGGTTCAAATCTCACTTTGGTCAGAAAAAAATTTTGTTTTAAACATTTTGCATATTTTTAATTATAACTCTTTTAGAGACATTATTCCTAAGTCTCGTCTAAGTTTGATAAAACTATTTTCATTTAATGGTTTAGTAAAAATGTCAGCAATCTGATTTTCGGTATTAATAAACTCCAAATTTATCAATCCTTTTTCCAAACAATCACGAAGAAAATGATGAAGAATATCTATATGTTTTGTTCGTGAGTGATTGACAGGTTTTTTAGAAAGATTTATTGCACTAGTATTATCACAATAAATTATAGACTTTTCAAGATGACAATTAAAATCCTGAAGTGTTTATTGCATGTAAATGACTTGTGCACATGCCAAAGCAGCAGATATATATTCTGCTTCACATGTCGATAAAGAAACGTAGTTTTTTTTTACCGAACCAAGAGACTAAGGAACGTCCAATGAAGTGACATGTTCCGCCAGTACTTTTTCTATCCGCCCGACTTCCTCCAAATCAGCATCGCTTTAGGAAACTAATTCGAAAGGACATTCTTTTGGATAAAATAGTCCGAAATCTTTGGTTTTAGTTAGATAATGAATAATGCGTTTAACTGCTCGCATATGCGATTCTTTGGGATTTGCTTGGAATCTAGCACATAAACAAACACTCATCATTATATCAGGTCGACTAGATGTTAAATATAATAACGATCCAATCATACTACGATACAGTTTTTGATCAATACTTTTGCCCTTCTCGTCTCTATGGAGATGTATCGTTGTGCTCATAGGAGTTGGTTTGACAGAAGTGTTTTCCAGACCAAATCGTTTAATTAAATTATAACAATATTTTTCTTGATTAATAAAAACTACATTTTTAATTTGTTTAATTTGTAATCCAAGAAAATATGACAATTCTCCCATATGAGACATTTCAAATTCATTTGTCATTATAATTGAAAATTCCTGACATAACTTATCATTTGTCGATCCAACAATAATATCATCAACATAAATTTGAATTATCAAAATATCTTTCTTAGTTTTCTTAATAAAAAGAGTTTGATCTACTTTACCAATTTCAAAACCAGATTCTAATACATAGCTTTTAAGACGATCATACCAAACACGAGGTGCTTGCTTTATACCGTATAAAGCCTTTTGGAGTTTATAAACATGATCCGGAAATTTTTCATGATAAAAAAGAGATGGTTGTTCAACAAAAACATTTTCTTTTATGTAACCATTTAAAAATGCACTTTTAGCATCCATTTGATAAAGTTTAAAATTATGAAAACATGCAAATGCCAATAAAATTCGTATTGCTTCAAGTCGGGCGACTGGAGCAAACGTTTCTACGTAGTCAATTCCCTCTTCTTGATCATATCCTTGTGCAACTAATCTAGCTTTATTCCTAGTTATATTTCCTAGTTCATCTGCTTTATTTTTGAAGATCCATTTAGTACCAATGACTGATTGATCACTTGGTCTAGGAACAAGTTCCCAAACTTTATTTCGCTCAAATTGATTTAGTTCTTCTTGCATGGCAAGAATCCAGTAGTCATCAGTTGAGGCTTCTTTTATATTCTTAGGTTCTATTTTAGAGAGAAAAGCTACATGATCAACTTGATTTAATTGATGTTTGGTTTTAACGTTCGTATTTACTTCTCCAATTATATTTTCTACAGGATGATCCCGTAAAATTCTAGGTGGAGATTTTATTATATTAGTAGTAATGTTTGTTTTTTTGGTACTTTCATTAATATTATCAAAATTTTCACTAGTATTACTGTTTTTATTTTGAATAGTTTCATCATCAGAATCGATAGTAATATTTGGATTTATATTTTTAAAATTTTTGTCAAATGAAACATGTAAATTTTCTTCAATAATCTAAGTTCTTTTATTAAAAATTCGATAAGCTTTGCTTCTTCCGAATAGCCTACGAATATTCCTTCATCGGATTTTGGATCGAATTTGCCTAGCTGATCTTTAGTATTCAAAATAAAACATTTAGAACCAAAAACTTTAAGATATGAAATATTTGGTTTTCTTCCATTTAGAAGTTCATATGGAATATTCTTAGTTAACGGTCGAATGGAAACACGATTCAATACATAAAAAGCAGTAGCTACAGCTTCTGTCCAAAAATGTTTTGATAAAGTGGTTTCATTTAATAAAGTTCTTTCACATTCTTGTAACGTTATATTTTTTCTTTCTACAACGCCATTTTGTTGTGGTGTTCTAGGAAATGAAAAATTATGGTTAATACCTTTCTTGTTACAAAATTATTCAAAAACTTCATTTTCAAATTCTCCTCCATGATCACTTCTGATATTTTTAATTTTCAAACTTTTAATATTTTGTATTCTTTTAACAAACACTTTAAAATTATAAAAAATATTACTTTTATTTTTTAAAAAGAAAATCCAAGTGCATCTAGAAAAATCATCTACAATAACAAACACATACCTATTATGATTAATAGACTGAACTTGAGTTGGACCAAAAAGATCCATGTGTAAAAGTTCAAGTGGTTGTTCTCTAGAAATTACTTTTTTTTTATTTAAAAGAAGATTTTGTTAATTTTCCTAATTTACATGCATCACAAAATATATTCATTTTGAATTTCATGTCAGGTAATCCTTTAACTAATTTATTTTTAGCTAATTTGTTGATGTATTAAAATTGATGTGACAAAGTCTTTTGTGCCAAAGACAGGAATCATTTTCCTTTGCTATTAAACACAAATTTGAATCATTTTTAACGTTCAGATTTAAAATATAAATGTTTTTATCTCTTATTCCTTTAAAAATAGTGTTATGATTTTTATCGAAAATATTACATTTATTTTTTGAAAAAGTTATATTAAAACCTTTATCACATAACTGACTAATACTCAATAAATTATGTTTTAAATTTTTGATTAATAAAACATCGGTAATGAGAGGTAAATTAGTGGTACCGTTGCTGCTGACATCGCCTTTTCCGATGATATATCCTTTAGAGTTATCTCCAAAAGTGACTGATCCTCCATTTGCGTAGATAATATTTGACAACATTTCTTTGTTTCCAGTCTTATGTTTTGAGCAACCGCTATCTAAAATCCATTTTCCTCTCCTTTTATGTGGTACCTGCAAAAATTTATAAAAAGTTGGTACCCGTTTCTTTTTAGGGTCCTAAGAGTTAGATCATAGGAAGCCAAACCCATACGGGTTCAGAATTCCCTTTATAAACATAGTTTTTGTTATTATGAACAGTTTCCATGAACATTTTGATATGTTTATTTCTTATCAAAACATTATTTGATTTTGGAATCCATATCTTAATGGTTTTAGTGTTTGAACAAACTATTTTCTTAATATCCTTTTTAATATTATTATTAATCCTACTTTTAGCAAAATTATTTTGTTTCTTAAATCCTAGTCCAGATTTATTGTTAGTGGATTGAGAATTTTCTAGTATTTTGGAAAGATTCTCTCTTCCTTTATTAAAATTCGAGACATTTTTAGAGATGTCATCAAATTTTATTTTTAGACTAAATTTTTCTAAATCTAAATCGTTAATTTTAGAATGTAAGCTATTATTTAAAAAAAATAAAACATCATTTTTATTTTTCTGAATTTCTAGTTCTTCAGATATTGAAGAAATTTGACAAGATAAGTTAGAATTTGATTGTTGAGAAATTTCAGGTTCTTCTTCTAATATTTTCTTCTCATCTTTCAGCATATCTACTTCTAAGACTGTCCTATCTAATTTTCTTTGTAAATCTTTATTTTCCTTTTTAAGTTTCTTTGCTAAGTCTACTAATTCAGAATTAATTTCAATTAAATCTTCAAAACTAAGATCACTTACATCGTCTGACGAAGCCATGAAGCATACATTTGCTTGCTCATTTTCATTGTCACTTTCACTTTCTGATGAGGATAATGAGTCTGTGTCGTCCCAAGTGACTGAAAAAGCTCTTCGTTTGGTTCTGTCCTTCTTAAAATTGCCTTTTTTACGTTCTGGACAATCCTTCTTCATGTGACTTTTTTTGTGACAGTCATAACATTCCATTGCTGAAGATGATGGTTTGATACTGTTGATATTGTTGTTGGAATTATTTTTCTTTCCCCTGAATTTATTTCTTTTGAATTTCAGAAATTTTTTGAAATTTTTAGCAAACATTGCCATATCTTCATTCTCTGAGTCGGAATCATCTTTTTCTGCTTGAAATGCCACATTCTTCTTTTCTTGTGCTACATTTCTCTTTGCTTGTAAATTTACTTCGTAGGACATTAAATTACCTATCAATTCTTCTGGTTTTAATGTTGACAAATCACTTGCTTCTTCAATGGCTAGGACTTTTCTTTCCCATTCGTCAGTTAAAGAATTAAAGTTTTTTGTGACAACATCAAAATCAATAAATGTTTGTTCTAATGATAGTAGAGCATGATAAATATCCTGGAATCTAGAGTACATATCATTTATAGATTCATTTGGCCTCATTTTGAAATTTTCAAATTGATTTTTCAACGTAGAAATTTTTCTTAATTTAACTTTGTTCGTTCCTTCATGTGTTACTTTAAGTGTTCTCCATATTTCATAACCAGAAGTGCACATGCTAACTCTATTGAATTCATTTCTATCTAGTGCACAAAATAAAATATTCATAGCCTTTGAATTTGATGTAACATCTAGTTTTTGTGTGTTACTCCAAGTTGAGTATTCTCCTGTAGGAGTTGTGTACTCTCTTTTTATAACATTCCAGATATCAAAACCACTAGATTGCATATAGATTCTCATTCTAGTTGACCAATAATTATAATTTATACCATTAAAAAGTAAAGGTCGTGAAGTTGATTGACCCTCTGTGAAACTAGTATTAGTGTTATTGCCAACATCGTTAGTTTGTGTCATTGCCATATTACTAGAAATAAATATCAAATAATTTTGTGACGATTATAGGATAACCTTGCTCCGATACCAAATGAAAGTGTACATGTAGTACTAAGGATCGTGTAATATAATATATAAATGCGAAAACTGATAATAGCAGTAAAGTAAGAATTAAAGTAAGCACATCAGGAATTTTTATACTGGTTCGAACTTCCCATTCTACGTCCAGTCCCAAAATATCCTCTGGATTTAGACTAAACCCCTCACTTAGACCGGAGGAATAGGTATACCACACCTGAGCAGCCAAACAGGAATATTTCCGCCTCAACAGTCGAAGAGGACTTCAACTTAATACAAATAATTTGTTGACGAGTGTGTTCTAAATAACACGGTTTGTCTTTTGATAGTACAATTTTGCTGTAATCAAATCCTCAAGAATATGTAGTGTGTGTGAAGATTTAGAAGGAGGATAATCTCATAGAATCGAAGTATATAAAAAAATTACAAGATTCTAGCGATATTGAATGAGAATGAATGCTTTTATTTGTAGAAATAAATAGAGAACAGATTTAAGAATTATAAACTAGAATTTATGATTGTAGGAATGAATTAAACATGTTTATATTGTTGTAGAATAGTTACAATCTTTCATGAAGAGTTTCAATTAAAGGTTGTGATCATATCTCTTGGATTGAAGGTGATTCCTCTTCACGAATGATCGCAACTCTTCAGAAAAATAGCCGTTATTTCCAGGTCGGTTGACTGAAAATTCTAGCCGATCAGCTGAGTTTAAAATCGTGCACAAAACAGAGCATATCTGTGCACTAACAACAGGTTCGATCAGCCGAGTTTACTGGTCGGTCGACCGCCGACCTGATGTTATGTGTACAGATCATACTTTTTCAAGTATAGAACAATATACAACTATTTGTATGTGTGTGACTACTTGAGGAATGATTTTAACAATATTCTAAGACTCAATATAATAAAATATTAATACTAATATTTGGATTGTAGTCTTGTCTCCTTTGTAGTGCACAATATACTTTTATTCTCTTTTTGTCGCCTTTGTATAGTATTCTCTTTGTAGTTCGTCAGATGATATCTGAAGCTTGTGTCATTAATCAAAACCCATGAATCAACAAAGTCGATATATATTGACACATAGATAATATGTCCTTAGCTGTACTATTGAATTTTGCCATGGCATGAAAACAAGTTTTATGCTGCTTAATATAGAGACTATTGCAGAATACAACCGACTTATATCATACGAAAATACCAGGATGCTTCTATAACTTGACGGCATAATAATGGTGGGAGAAAAATTCATTCAACCATAACCGAGTGCAGAAAAGAGAACAATAGTAGAAAAATAATTTGGTTGTAGATGCTAAAAACGCTTAATTCCTTCGCATAAAGGAATGAAATCACCATTGCCTGGATCGAACCTGGGTCAACCACGTGGCAGGTGGGAATACTCACCACTATACTACAACAACTTTATTTTAAATAGTCTTGAGAATGAAGGGTTGCTTGAAGATTAAGAAAATCAATTTCCTGATTACCCAAATATATTTTCAAATTGCATGATTTGATTTTAGCACAAATACATGGAGTAATCTTGGTTTCTATATCTTTCCTTTGATTGATTGATTCTCCATGCCTAATCATTTATTTCTTTATATAACAAATGCATTGACTAATTAATTGATCGGCTAATTACTTAGTTTTCTTTCAAAATATCCTCTCATATCTTTCCATGTGCAAGCCAAATTAATTGATTGATTGAATCAATTAATTATTTTCTTGTCTTCTTTGAGAAGTATTTGAATCACATAAATTCAAGCAATTTATAACTTATATTGTTGGTAGTTTATCTTTTTTAGCTTTGATAATAACATGTTCGATATGTCCAATAGGTTGGATTACCTACACAACAGCTACAAAAGCTAATATATAATGTCCGGGTTAATCTATTTATCTTTGAAAAAACTTAGCAAGCTTATTACTTGAACACAAATAATGTACAAATAATGTAAAGTAGCACACCGATGTATCCACAAAGAAAAATCTTGTGTAATCAAAGAACTTCTACATAGCTTGGTTGTTTCTAGATGTTTAAACTTACCTGTACGTTTTTAATTCCATATGTCATGCCACATGTAGTTATAAATGCTGTACAAGCTAGGCCACTTACTTTTTTCTTTGAACTTAAGACTAGAAAATATGACATCGTACCATGTTATATTAAGTTCTTTTTTAATTTAAACGTACCTACGTCATGCATATTTGATATTTTCAATTTACTTAATATCCAGTATCTTATCAGACTATGAGCAATTATTTTACATCTTTTATTGACATCATACCATGTTATGTTGAGTTCTGCTTTAATTTAAACGTACATATGTCACGCATATTTGATATTTTTTTAATTTACTTAATATCCAATACCTTATAAGACTATAAGTAACTATTTTACATCTTTTATACGTTATAAAATGCAATATCCTTTGAATAGCATCTCACGAGAAAGTATATATGCATTAAATTTTTCTAAAGTTTAATCGGACCTTCTCAGTTCTGTATAAGGTCCAAAGCCATGCAACAACTATTTCAAAACTATCATGTCCTACAAAAGGCAGCAACCTCTGATTTGTATCTCAGAATGAAACATATATTTATGGATTGCTTATTGTTATCCTAAATTTTGATAAGACCATCTTAACTTCTACCTTTATTCTTGAATGGCCCAATGTGTCATGTCATGTATGTAGTTTTTTGGTCGTATAGTATGATTCAAATCATACGGTACAATTTTACTATTTTAATCGGTAGTTTTTCCTTAAGCTAATGTTCCAATACTATGTCCACCATAAAAAAATAGAATATTCAATAAATTTGTAATTTATATTGCTTTTAGTTTCATCTTTCTGGCTTTAATAGTAACAAGTTCGATATGCTCAATAGGTTAGACTACTAATGGTTCACTTAATAAATAATATCTAGGTATTTATTTTATTTGTGGAAAAATTTGGTAATCTTACTACACATAGCACATACTGACTTGAGCAAATTGCTTTGATTCAATTCAGCATATATACTAAAAAGCACATATTGAAACTTAAAGTACAATAAACATAAATATATTGGAAAAAATTTATGGTGAAAAAATATGTGATTTTTGGTGTGCATATCAAAGAGTATTTATTTAAATAATAATATGTATGTTAGAAAATTTATAATTCTGTATTAAAAGATGTCGATCCTCTTATTCTCTAAAAAGGAAAAGAAAAGGTATTATTATCCTTTTACAATTATTGTAAGATATGACATAATTCAAACCAAAATGGCACTTGCAACGTATTACAACTAAACAATTATATGGCATAAATTGTGCAGAAGTTTTTTTGAAATAGGATTAATGTTAGATCTCTACAATATGGTGTAAATTAAGCATAATATTGAAATGTATTAATTGGTGGCCCACACAGGTCTTGAATCTACGACCTTCGCGTTATTAGCACGACGCTCTAACCAACTAAGCTAATGGACCACATGCGTTGGTAAATGATTTGCAAGCATTATACATACATACGTACATACATACATATATATATATATATATATTAAGTTTTGACTTATATGTAAATGTAAACACATCTCGTTTGAAATGATATTAGACTTTTTGTTTTAAGGCCATTATGGTAATGGTTATTGCAACCATTTTGCAAATAACGTTACCATATTGTTTTTACTGGTAAGCTAAAATAGCTTATCATTAGCGTTACCAATTGGTTGGTATGTGGAAGGCTGGTATACCTAGAGTTATCATAGCATGCGCTGTTGTATAAAATTTCCCATGGCGTAGAGTGTGTGCAATTTAACATATAATAACGCACATATCATCTATAGCGCAAAATAATGCACTATTTTATCGAGCACCAAATAGCTATTTTTTGTATTCCTTTTAGGAATGTACACTGAGTGTGCTACTATTGGCATTCTTTCAAATAAAATTAAATGACACAAAATAGGACGTGTGTACGCTAACCAATCATATATGTTCAGTAATAAATCCAAATCATTTATTAATGAATGACCATGATTCTTTCAAATAAAATTGAATGTAGGTGCTTGGTAGGTGTATCATACTCATAAAGTCTACGGGGAAAAAGTTAATACTTTTGTTTTTCTCTAGCTATGTTAATAGGTAGCCACGTTATAAGCTTAAGAATTCATTTTAAATTTTCTTTTAATATATGGAACTTAATATTTTGCAATATTGGACTTTGTTATCTACATCGTTTTTTAATACTAAAAAATTAAGAACATAAAGTTTGAATTTCCTTTTTTTTTAAAATCTTTCGAATACAGTCTTAAAAGCAAAGTTCTTTCATTTGATGAATCATTATAAAATTCTATCTTTCACATATCAAAATGCTATTTGAGAAATACTTTGAAGATAACTTTATGGACTTGTTTATTTTGGATGTAGAAGAAGCAAATTATTCATTACTAGATAGAAAATTTTGGTGCATAATCAGTTATGTTGTTTTCTAATTTGATTTCAATAAAAAATTAGTCATTCAACCTAGCGACATATGTTTTAATTTATGATCTACTACTAATGAATATTATGATGTTACTATGTAGAATGACCATGACTCATGCCTCTTTTTCATACCAACTTGATTAGATGAAAGACTT
The DNA here is from genome assembly GCA_030765085.1 of Allium cepa. Lineage (NCBI taxonomy): Eukaryota > Viridiplantae > Streptophyta > Magnoliopsida > Asparagales > Amaryllidaceae > Allium > Allium cepa. The sequence continues at coordinate 949,952,857 of CM060928.1, read as the reverse complement.
AATGGTGACGATACACTTCTATTTTTTTAGTTTATAAACATCTAAAATGTGCATATGTTTTGGTAATATATATTACCTTTTTTTCATTCACTAAATAGCTAAGAAATTTGTTTTAATAAACAAATCTCGAAACAAATGGAATCAAAATTTACACTAAAAATGAAAAATAAGAATTTCAAAATCAACATAAAAAATATATAATAAAAATAATCTAAAGATATATCAGATTAACAAAATTGATTCAACATAATAGAAACATATGAAAAATAACAATTTAAAGTCGATCCCAATTAGAAAAAATAAAGATGATCAATCCCTGAAAACAACAAATAGATTATAAGGTAGATTTACTTTAGATGCAATATTAAGAATTTTAAAGCATGATTTTATGGTTTTGAATCTGAATAAAAGGGACAAATAACAATTTACAATGTAAATTACAATGTAAATTCCAATCCATAATTAAATTGCATTGATTTTTTTTTAAGAAAATAGTTATGATGATTATAAATGAGTGATTTTCTATTTATGTAAATATAGACCATGACTAATTTAGTTCTATTACCCCGTCTTTTAGTCAAGGCTGGGATATCAATGAATTGGCTGGAAGGGATGGATATCAGGATTGGAGATCGACTGGAAATAAGGTTATGATCGATACCATCAAAATTTGACTGAGCTCCAATTGAGACGGGTTCAACTGGGAATCGATACCCTCAAAATCATAGGGATGGGCTTCACTTCTTATCGATCGGACTCGTATCGATCCAATTTGGCTCACTTCATATCTGTCGGACTCGTATCGATCCAATTTGGCTCACTTTTTATCGATCGGACTCGTATTGATACAATTTGGCTCACTTCGTATCGATCGGACTCGTATCGATCCAATTTAGGTCACTTCGTATCGATCGGCGATGGCACGATTGGTCCAATTCGTATCGATCCACTACTCACAATATTTCATATCGATCAACTCCGGATCGATAGAAACCAGGATTCCTCTATCTATACAAAATGGGCCAAGGGTTATCGGTACGAAGTAGCAACGTGTAATCGACACGAAGCATGGATACAAAAGCGTACATTTCTAGAGCACTTGGATCGATACAAATAGGACCGCAGGTATATGTTGATCGATTCGAAGGAGGGTTGGTCGATAGATGCGAACAATGCATGCCGATGGATACGAATGGGATGCAAATAGGTGGATGACTCGGTCGAACGGCACGAAAGATGGATCTTTCCTAGATCTTCAAGACACATCATCGATGCAAGCTGTATCAATACGAAGAAAGGAGAATGCGAAGCCTTAAATCAATACGAACGTGACGGCCGATCGGGAACAAAAACTTGCATCGATCATAGCTCACAATCTATAATCCAAATGCCACCAAATTTTCACAGCAGCTTGCGTACAACCTCAAGAACGTTTTTGATCAATCTCGGCTCAATTGGCCAAGATTTGGATCGATAAGAATATCGTTCGTATCGATCACGGATCGAGTCGAAATCACTCGGGATCGATCGCGTGGGCCCACCCACACGAGAGAAGAAGTATTTCGAGATCTAGGCGAGATATTTGCAGCCTACACATATAAATAGCAGTCCAAGAGCTTCAGAAAGGGGGATCTTCTTCTTGGCTCCTAGGATAAGCTCTGCTATTTTTGCTATCAACTTTCAAAGGCTTGTAACTTTAATTACAATATAAAAAGGAATAAAAAAGATTGATTAAAAGTGGAGTAGGCTGGATTGCCAAACCACTATAAACTTTGCGTTCTTTCCGGCTTTCTTACATTTTAATTTTACTATTTCTTCATTCTTTATTCTCTATTTAATCTGGATCTGAGATCTGTGTTGGAATATTGTGAATCTGTGTAAATTCATTGGTGCTTTCACTACTTCTGTGGTTGGTGACCAATTTTGGCATAAACACTTTGGTGCTTTCACCAAGAACGACTGGCACCTGCTATACCGGATTTGTAGTTCAGATTTGGAAAGCTAAAGGATCAGATCTAAAAGGAACCATGGCAAAGCAATCAACAAGAAGACAAAGAGTGGAGAAAAGTCAGCATAAAGGAAGCCAGGATGCATCTTTAGGAGCTAATCAGACTTTGGCCTTCATCACCAGAGGCGAGATGGAGATGATGATGGGAGCTATGCATGAAGAGCTTCTAAAAAGACAGGAGGAAATGATGCAGAACCTTCTTAAATAGTTTGGACAGGCAGGAACAGCTGGAGTTTCAGGAGTTCAGATCCACAGAGTCGAAAGAGAAGGACTCAACAGGCAATCGAATGGAGCAGCTCAATATGGCGTAGACCCTAATCAGCACACAACTATTAATCTGGACGGATCTAAGCTCGGGGGCATGCCGCCTTGCAACGATGGACCAATTGATGGAGGAATTCCAGGTGACACTACACAATAGGATGCTGGCAGGAGTAAAAGAGTACGCGACGAAGAGTATGTACCAGAATACCCTAAGGGACTCAAGGGGCAACCCTTGATGGACAACGCTGGATTGGTTGAGATTATCAGGCGGACTATGCACGAAGGTTTGACAAACAGAGATTTGGAAGGAGTAAAAAGGAGTCCGTTTACCCGTGACATCAGAATGGCTCGGAACCCACCAGAGTTCAAGCTACCTACATTGGAGGTATACAATGGCAAGGCTGATCCTACCAATCACTTGATGAGATACATGAAACACATGGAAGTGGTGGAGGCATCGGAGGAAGTTATGGCCCGATATTTTCCCCTGAACTTGACGGATATAGCTGCTATGTGGTTCAGGCAGTTGGAAGAGGGATCTATCAGGACATGGATAGAATTGGTGGATGAGTTTTTAAAGCAGTTTTGGGTTCATATCAAAAGGCCGAAGATCATAATGACACTAACATCGGCGAAGCAAAGGAAGGAAGAATCGCTCAGAGCTTTCTTAACTCGGTTTAACGCAGCGGTTGCTTCGGTGGATCGACCGGATCCATCGGTGGTTTTAATGGCAGTAGTGTCAGGAGTCAGGGACAACTCGGATTTCAAAGTGTCATTGATACGGGACTGACCAATGGATCTCGAGGAATTCTTTCACGAGGCCGAGAGATTCCTTCGACAAGAGGATGCATGTTCGGATATGAAGTTGAAGAAAGTGAACGCGGCTGAGGATGGAGGGCATCCAATGGAAGCTTGGATAAAGTTAAGGATAAAGGAAAGACGAAGTTGGATGAAGAATCAGGAAAAGCGCGGAAGCGATGGAGAGAGCCAAAATTCTCCACTTACACAGGATTGAATGAGCCGTTAGAACGGATATTCATGGAGACTCGGGATTGCCTTCCCTAACGAAGGCCAGCATGGAGAGAACCCTCAGAACGTGAAAGGGCATCAGGAAGACACTGTCTCTTTGGCGATTTGGACGGACATGATACCAAAATCTACAAGTATCTAAAGGATATAATCGAGGAGCATGTAAGGAGTGGTCAGTTGCGACAATATGTCAAAACTCGGAATGCAACGGTGGAACTGGAGCAGCCACCATCTATCTCAAACGATAATGGCACGAGATCCAGGAATGATGGTCGATTGGTTATCAACTTAGAGGAATGATATGGAATAAGTAGCAAACTCTGGACGAACGACCAAGTCACTTGCTCATGTACGAGGACAGAGATAGCCCTTAGGCATGCTCTAAGATGATGATGAGCCGTGGCATTGTAGTTTGTGAAATCAGTCTTTCTTTTTTGGTTTGGACATTTTCTTTTTTCTGGTTTGGTTTGAACTCCTGGTTTTTGTTTGTTTTCTGGTTTTGACTTTGGTTTGGATGCTTATTTTCTAGTTTGGATATTGGTTTGGGTTTCTGGTATGGATTTTTATTTTTCGATTTTGATTGATTTTTGAATTAGATTTCGACTGGATTTATTATCTGGCTTTTGGTAAATGGTCGTCGGGTATGGATTATGCCTGGAAAGGGGTAAGTCACTTCGTCTAAGCATGGAGAATCGACTTATCCAGGTCGTCGAGTATGGACTATACTCAGCAAGGGTCCGAAGAGACCAAGATTCGGCCTAGGACTTAGGCACTATATTATCGGTTACTATTTCATGTCATCGGGGATGGACTATACTCGGCAAGGGTCCGGAGCGATCAAAATTCGGCTTAGGACTTAAGCTATGGCATTACTCAACATTCAGGGACACTAGAGCAAGAACACTAAGGCATTGCTTTGTACAGGTCGTCGAGTGTGGATTACACTTGGCAAGAATCCAGAAAGGTTATGGATTTGGATATTGGCTATGAACTGCTAAGGATTCGGCTAAGGGACCAGAGTGATCTTAGATTTGGATATCGACCCGGAGAGGTCCTGGATTCGATTATTAGTTATTGAATATGGATGGATTAAAACTCGGTTATAGAGTTTGGATGGACATGATGGTTTGGTAATGGATTGGATTGCAGATTGGAAAGTATGGCTATGGATGGAATATGGACTTCGGATATCTAATTCGGAACTATTCAAAACACGACTTCTTACCACAAGGCATGTTTTGGGGGCAAATGTCACCCCGCCTTTTAGTCAAGGCTGGGATATCAACGAATTGGCTGGAAGGGATGAATACCAGGATTGGAGATCGATTGAAAATAAGGTTATGATCGATATCGTCAAAATTTGACTGAGCTCCAATTGAGAGGGGATAGCATGGGATGATGAACAAGGTTAGGAGAGGCTACATTTCAAATTTCAAGTCGATTGGAGTTCATATGCTCAAGATATGATCGACGAAAAATGCAACGATCCGATTTTTCGACGTCTGGAAGTCGACATCAATACGTCCACCGTATCAAATGCTGCACAGTCGAATGCCGAAAAACCAAACCGTTAGGGTTAAAGAAGAAGAAGAAGATAGAAGAAGAAATAGAAACAATAACAGAATCTCACATTTCGCAGCGGAACAACATATAATAGATAAATGAATAATCTTTAAAACACAGAACTATATCAGTTTATACATACATCATCAGAGTTTAGAACAACACAACAGCGGAAAAGAATATAACATAAACAAGTGATACGCCTCGCAATCTAGGTTGAACTCCAGATCTCCATAGCACACTTCTTGACTTCGCTCCCAAACCACTGCTAACCTGACTCTAGACTACCCGTGTGGAAATTGGTGGGGATCCAGAGTCTAGAAAGGGAACAATAAACTCCAGGTCAGTCATAGGACTGGTGTGAGATCTTAAAAATAGTTATTTTCTCAAAGAAAATAAAAAGAAATCCGCTATGCTTTTGGAAAATGAAACTACCATAAGGCCTTCCGTCGCTGTAACGTCCCGCCTTTTCGCACACTTTAAATCGACACACATGCCAATTCAAACCGTTCAGAAGGGCAGATTGTTATGGGGTAAATAAGAAAAACGAGAAACAAATGAAACAAAACTGAATCTCACAGCGGAAGGATAAAATATAATAATTAATTATACAGTTCATAAACTGTTACAAAACATTTGATTCTTCTTTATACAATAATATCAGAGTTCTCATACCAATAAATATCAATGCCATGGAATACAGAGTGTAGTGGAACCATATAATATATTATAATAATAATAATAGTAAAGAAATCTTCGTCTTCGTCTTCGTCATCCAGGATAAAGTCTTCAAATCCTGAAACGCTCGGACTGACTCGAGCGAATTGAAAATAAAAAACATTCGAGTCAGAACTAAAAGGTCTTATGTAAGTTAAATCAACAGAAATAAATATGAGTGCAGTAATTCAAGAGATGCTCGAGATTTACATCTCTTAAGGATCCGTTAAACTATTTACTATGTAGTATATTTCGCTATTATAATAGTGTCTATAGTAAAATAAACATACTTTTAAATAGCGTTATGGAGTTACCCAATCTCCCTCTTAATACAATAATAGTCCCAGTAGTCCATCCAATATCATAGTCCCTCCTGATCGAGAAGCCACCAGAGGATACCACACGGGCTACGGGAGAAATTCAAACTCGTACAAGGCTCGGTATGGTAGGTGACACGGCACAACTAGGCAATGCCAGGGTAGATATACCAATTACGCTTCCGGGTCGGTGGTAACGCGTAACTGCTACTACCGTCCACCTCGGACAAACTCCCCCAAATCAAAGAAATCAAAAGTGAAGGGTGGCTACCGAATCAATCCAAAGTCATAGTATAGTATCAAAGGTAAGTGTCCGATCAAAGGTGCTACCTTATTAACCCGTCGATCGCTCCTGTTTTAGCCACCTTACGCCAACTCACGGGAGTTGGGTCCATGTTTTTACCTTACAGGAAATGCCGCCACCAACATACTTCATTCTGGAATCTCCACCGCGTACACGGTTGTTAAAGTGGTTTTCGGAGTTTGTAGAGAGTATGACAACTTCCGATCCCGGTCTCTTCAACAAACAATTATTATAACACCGCGGTCATTTAAAAATAATTATACTTTCAAAACCAGAATATAATATCCATTTCAAAATCATATAAATACGATATCGTTTCCTTTTAAAACCCAAATCAATATGATATCATTTTTATTTCGAGTATATTTCTTTTCCAAAATCATACCACTTTTAAAATTTATAATACCTCGAAACCAAATATTTGAATTTTAACTTTCAAACATAATACCTCGAAATCCATAGTTTAAAACCATAACTACCGAAACTTAAATGGTTTGGATATTCAACAGTATGTAAAATAGTTGATTTTAAATTACTTAATAAAGTGAATAATTTCCACGCCTTTACCATTTATTCACTTTAATTTTAGTCTAAAACCCATAAATTTAGATTCACTTTCAGTTTCAATAAAACACTTCGATTTCAGTATATTCAGACTTTGAGTATTTAACAATTTCAAAACTAAGGTTGGATTTTTTTTTATTTAACAATTTATGGTCCTATTATTTGGTTTGAAACATTCACCTAATAAATCCATAAAATAAAACTCAAATTTCTAACAATTTAAATATTTCCTAAAATTTATATATACTAGAATTATTCCTTTAATTTATCTTGAATAAAAATCCAGTTATGAATATCATACCTTTAAAATTTCCAATTTTAATAAGTTTACATCAACTTACGAAGTTAATTTTTTTTATAAGATTAATTCCAAATAAATTTCCAACTTATTTTCCAATCTTGATTGATTTGAATCATTTAAAACTCTATATATATACCAGATCTTAAACCTGTACTTAAACATATAATATAAATTACCAAATTCCATTTTTCAACTTATTCATTTTTATTTAACAGATTTATACATAGCTTAAATTCAAAAATTTAACTATATAAGTATATATAAAAAAATATTTATATAATATCAAAATTTAATATTTATTAAACCGTGTCCCATCCAAACCATAGAAATCATTTTCAAAATAATTATATATAGACCGACGGTGTCTGTATAAAATTTTCTATCCTATGGTCAAGTGATACGGATATTTATCATTTCAATCCATAATTTAAAATAAAATTTACGGTTATATATCATTTCAAACCGCAATGCCGAATGAAATGAAATGCATAACACTTGCAGTTAATATAAATAAACATCCATTCATCCATCAAAATCATACATCCATTTATCACAGTCATCATCCAAATTCAAACAGTACATCTATATATAACATGTGATGAATAACAGGCATTTACTGGCTGTTTATTTTACAAAACAAATTAACTAATAATTTAACTGGTAGTTTATATGCACAATAAATTTACTAAAAATTTAACTATCAGTTTATATGCAAAAATAAATTTAATAACAAGTGAATTAAATGAATGCAAATTACTGAGATAATGATGAAATAGATGCCAAACAGCTATAAATAAATTTCGATTCATATCATAAATAAATTTAACAAAAGAACTTTTAGAAGTTGTGAGTGGGTTAAAACACTCACCTTTTGAATTTAAATTGAATTTAAATCCAATTTAAACCCAATAATTGCACGGTTTCCAAATTCGTTCAAACCAGAGCCAAAATGTCCGGAATTTTATTACGATCCTAACAAAAAGAATCGCGTGAAACAGAATTAGTATGTAAAAGATATCACGGTTAGAACGGATGAAAAATTTGAAATTCAAATAAAAGAAAAACAAACAAACTACCCATCCTCAAGCCACGTCATCCCTTCACGCGTTCATCTCAGTTACGCATTCTCGACCTGAAACCCTATGGCCGCCACAATCTCCTCCCGCCGCACGCCTAACCATGGCTTGCCCTTCCGATCAGGGACCAGAATTGAGTTTGCCGCTCCATACCGACCCCAAGGTGGTGTCGCAGCTATCCATGATGCCCCGCAACCCCACGCGATGTCATTCGAAATTTCGGCCAGATCTGGCGATCTGGAGCGCCTACGACCATCAGTGATCGTATGGATGGACTTGCCTCGGCCCCTACTTCACGCCTATGCCCTTCGATCGACTCCACGGCTCGAATCGGCCATTAAATGAGGCAACGACCTATGGACGGCCGGCTCGAATCGAATTTGGTTCATCGGACGTTACGCTGTACGACGTCGTTATTCTCTTTTATTGTGCTTTGGTTCATCGGGCGTCACGCTGTACGAAGTCGTTGTTCCTTTCTATTGTGTTTCTAGATCATCGGACATCACGCTGTACGACATCGATGCTCTGAATTATTTGACCTATGGATTTCTAATGGTTGATTTTTAGAATTTAGGTTTCACCAACTTTTACGATTGGCATTGATATGTATGTCATTTCTGTGGCTTGGTGAATGAAATAAAGAATATGACATTCTTTTGGTGCTATGAGATTCTTGAGATATTTGTATGATTTTCCTTTGTTGATTTTTCTATGTATACTTGTCGCAATATGACATTTTTGGTTATCATACGTTTTTACTACATCTCTTCTTATATCCCATCTTATCTGATAATTATAGCTAGACTGATCCGTTTATTATTTTTTTCTTAAATAATACTCGGGTCAGACTGAGATATTGCAGGTGCTTTCTCATGACTTCCTATCTGGAACCATCTTCTGACTTGTGCTTATCTACTTTGGTCTAGTAGTTTTTGTTGTACACATTTGAGATATAGACTCCTTAATGTATACATATTCTTTTGTCTTGCACTTGTATCTATTCTTTTGTGATATTGTGGATCTTGTTAGACCACTACTCTGATATACACTTTTATGTGTAATATTCATATCTATTTCCGCCTTTGTGATATGAATTGCCTGTGACTGATTTATGTTATGTTTATTTCTATATTTGTTTCCGAAGATTATATATAGCCACTGTGTAGTAGCTTTGAGTTTGCATCGGTATGTCGGATTTCCTTTTGAGATGTAATGCATGTTATATTTTATCTGGCATATCAGTGCTCGCACAAAGCAATTACACGGATGGTCGCTCCTTAACAGCCTTATTCTCCGTGCTAGTTGACGGCATTACCCTGTAGTGTCCTTAGCTAGCGTGGGTATAGAGGTGGGGCGTCACAGCTTGGTATCAGAGCCAAACTTCGGAACAATGTAGAATAATTTAACAAGGATCATCATCCTAAGTCCATCTTAGGAGTCGTGCTTTAGGATTTTATTCGAGTCTTCGTACCGTCCTATCCTATTTTCTTTTATGATTCCTTGTTTTATCTATCAAGATTGCTTGATATTTATTTTGAGAATAACTTTTCTCCTTCTTTCTTTCTTAAAGAAGAGAAATGGTTAGATCAAACCGTCCCAGTGCCGGACAATTTAGTGCTACTCCTCAAGATGGAGTATTCATGTCTGCTCAGCAGCTTTTAGATCTCGTGAAGAATGCTCAAGCTGCAGGACCCAATCCAGAGCCTACTCATCCTAGATCCGGTTTTGCATGCTTGTGCAGAGACTATACCGATTTGGGTGGAAGGCCATTCAAGGGATCCGAGAGTGTTATAGAAATTCAAGATTGGCTCAAATCATGCGATCGCATCTTTTCTCGCATGAACCTTATTGATCTACATCGAGTCCAGGTGGCTTCTAGCATGCTCCAAGAAAGAGCATTAGATTGGTATGAGCTTTTAATTTCTGAAATCATTGAAGTGAATCTTACTTGGGAGCAATTCCGGGAAAGATTCGAATTGAAATTTGTGCCGGAAGCTGAAAAAATAACTTTAGCCCGGCGTTTTATAGACCTTGTTCAAGGTGAACCTTCTGTGACAGACTATGTCGCATCTTTCAAATCTCTTTCCAAATACGGGGTTGAATACATTAATACCCCATTGAAGAAAAATCAGAGATTTGTCTATGGCTTGAATAAGAATCTTAGGAAGCCATTACTTCTGAAACTAGAAGTTTCATTTGATCAGCTTATTGATATCGCTCTTCGTCCTGAAGAGGCCGATAGAGAAAGCGATATTGAAGTTGTGCGTGCCAAACAGAACTTCAACAACAACATGAAGAGGCCTATTAAATTCAAAGGCCCCAATCCCATCAAGAAAGGGAAGCAACAAACTCCGGTAGCAAAGACTCCTACCTCTAGTCGTGGACGATGCTACATTTGTGGTTCCACGGACCACTATGCAAAGGAGTGCCCGAAACCTCTCTTTTGCCATTATTGCAAAAGTTCGGGTCATCTTATATCTACATGTCCCATTCTTCGAAGTAGGAGAGAGGGAGAGCTGAATATTGCAAACTCCCAGTGACACTTCTCTTGGTCAAGGTATTTCTCATTCAATCCTTGATGACATTTGCTTTGTGATTATCTTGTTCGTGTTCGTTTTGATATGGGTTCCATCTCACTATTTTATATCAAAAGAACTTGTTGATTCTTTTTCTTTGAAAATATTTTGGGCTTGATGACTTCTTTGTGAGTTGCAAATCCGGATGGTAGATCCGCAACACTCAATTTGCTTTCTATTGATGTCGAAATTATTTTATGTGATTTTTCTTTCCGAGCCGATATTTTTACTTAGGCTTCGGAATTGATTTTTGTAAGGATTGGCTTAATCGTTATGAAGCCCATATCCTATTTTCAGTGTGGACTATTCATCTTCGACATTTTCTATCTATTAAGCATATTTCTATTTTTTTCTTGCGATTCCGATTTCAAATTTTTGGTGGCACCAATTTTTGTTCTTTAAACCCTCATGATGAGGAAAGTTTTATTTCTCTCATATAAATAATTTGTGAAACTTTTCCGGTACTTTTGAGTTTGTCTTAGGATTATCACCTAAGAAAACTTTTGTGTGGTGTTAAGGTCTTTCTAGTTTGACCTTGCCACCTATTTTCATTTGGCTACGAGTTGCGGGAGTTCGCATTCCACTTACCGCATACCGCACTCGTTACTATTCTTATGAATAACTTATTTTTTCATTCAGTTTGTCCAGCTTATTTCGTCCACTTTATAAATCGAATATTCTATGAATATTTCGATGAGACCATTCTTGTATTTATTGATTTTGGATTAAAATAGCAATTTAAAAATTTTGCAAATCTTTTTCATAAGATTTATTATAAGTACAATTTGACTTTGCTCTTAAACAAGCCAAGAATATTCTTAAAGGTTTTTAAGAAACATGTTTATTATATAGAAGATGATTTTGTGATTGTATTGCCCGTTGAGTGCTTTAAGAATTCTGGTCGATGCGCTTGATCAACGTTATCGATAGGAATTTCCTAAACGCTTTGATGAGACAACCAGACACAATAAATTGACTTGTAAAAACGTAAACTTTTCTAGAAAGATTATTACATAAAGATAAGTGTAATTTTGAAAGTTTTAACTTTTCAGGAAAGAAGATTATTTAAAAGAAATTCTTTCTTTTCGATACTCTTATTCTTGTGATTCCCAAAGGAAACCATGACTTTATCCTTTGTACCAATGCTAATCGTATTGGTTTGGATGTCGTTCTCTTGCAAAAGAGAATGTGCTATCACTTGTCCTTCTAAACCATTAAAGTCGATCGAGACTAGGTATTCCACTCATGACCTAGTGCTCGCGGCTATTGTTTTTGCTTTTAGAATTTGGCATTATTATTTTTGGGGGAGAAACTTGTTCTCCACCTCGATCATAAATCTTTGGAATATTTATTTTCTCATAAGGAACTTCATATTGGCTTGGGTTCCTTACATCTTATGATCTTGATATTCTTTATACTCCCGGAAAGGAGAATCGTGTTGCCTATGCACTTAGTCGTAAGCAACATGTGGTTGTTTCTTTGTTGATGACCAAATGAAATTATCTTTTAACCAAGTTCATCGGGCGTTTTGATGTACTTCGTTTTATTGAGTTTCATCTCATTTCTTTTATAGACTTGCGTCTGATGTTCTTTTATGGTGTTCGGTTCATTGGACGTACCTTTTTGTACTACGTCGGTGTTCCGAATTATTTGAACTTCGGATCATTGGACGTACCGTTTTTGTACCACGTCGGTGTTTCGAAATTATTCGAGCTTTGGATCATCTGGCGTACCGTTATTGTACTATGCCGTTGTTCCAAATTATTCGAGTTCCTCATTTCTTCGGCGTATCGTTTTTGTACTACGCCGTTGCACTGGCTCAATTTTCTGCTATTCACGACGTTTTCTCATGTCTTTCGACTATGGAAATGCTTTTGGGTTTTCGATTTTTATTCTTGAGTCTAGTGTTATAGTTGGGATTGAAGTTTCACTAGATTTGACTTTTGAGCAACATTCTATTCGCATCATTACTTCGGAGGTGGAGCGCCTTCGGAATAAAGATGTTCTTTTTGTGAGAGTTCAATGGTTCTCAAATCCTAAGGATTGCTCTTGGGAATCCAGAGAATTCACCGTGCGAACCCGTTTAGGCTTACCCTTTCATGCTTTTTATGGTGAACTTCCTATTTCAAATTTATTTTGTGTTGATATGCTTTTATGGTTCTTACTCTTTATTTTCTTCTTAAGTATTGCGATGACGCAATTTCTTTAAGGAGGGGAGTCTGTAACAACCCGCATATTTATCGATTCTATATTTAAATATTTTATTTAAATATTTCATCGTTCGTCGGATTTTGGTTCGAAAACCTACTTTTAGCAAACAGTCGAATTGGGACTCGAAACCACTTCCATTGAGTTCAAAATGCCTTTTGCAACCCTTTTGAGTATAAGCTTCGATATGTTTGGAGTAAGTTGATTTTTGCTACTTTTTCACTTAGCGCTTTGGTTTGGGCTGTACCCTTTAATCACTTACTAGCTCAGTCTCAACCCCCTCTCCTCTTCATTACTTCATTCCTCATTTCCTAACACTTCAAGCTAAAGAAAAAATGGGGGAAAGAAGAGGAAATTAAAACTCCAAGCCCTAGCTTTCTTTGCAAATCCAACTTCTAGCTCCAAATTCAAGAGAACCCATTGGTAAGCCTTCTCTTCATCTTCCCCAACACATTCTCTCTTTGATTTCAGAAAATTCCTAAACCTAATTTGGGAAATATTTCTCTTTTAAGCTTAGAATCAAGCTTCTTGAGTTGGGATTGAAGTGTGGTTGATCTTCCTTTGCTTTCAAGCTTCTCCTTCATTAATTTGGGTTCAAAGGTGAGATTTTTATCTCACATCTTCGTCTATAATTATCAAGGATTGTTAGGTACGAATTCCTAACACTTATTCATGTGCATTTGATTTTGGTTTGGATTGATTTGGTGTAAATTCCAATTTTTGGTGTTTTGGTCTAATTTTAGGAAAATCCTATTATGGATATTTGGACATTGATATTAGAGGCGTATCAAAGAGCCATTAAGGCTGGGTTGTCGCTTGGCATAAATCCTTAGTCATCTTTGCTTGTTTGATCGCTCCCGATAATCGTTTGGCCATCTTTGGCCTAGGTTCAGGGAGTGCCTAAAATTCAGTTTTCAGACGTCTGCATATGTATTTTCAGACGTCTGAATATCATACTGGGAATTTTTAATCCCCAGTATTCAGACATCTAAATCCAAACTTTCAGACGTCTAAATTGGTTCGAATTGAACCAGAAAGGAAATAGGCTAAAATTTAGCATTTCCAGACGTCTGAATTTATTGATTCAGACGTCTGAATTCTGTTCTGGAAAATATTTTATTTTCCAGATTCAGACGTCTGAATCCTTGATTTCAGACGTCTGAATCTGCAGTCTTTTGCCTATTTGCCTATTCGCTTGAGAATTCCAACTTTAATCGATTCGTGTTGATTCCCTTTTGTTATTATCACTTATTATCGACTTTGATGACATTTTCTTCGTGATTTTTGGGAATATCCATTTCGATAGATTCCGTAATCGATTTCTTTAGATTTTATTCACATCTTCGAATGTGAATTTTGATGATCGATTCTTTCAACAATCCTTTCTATGATTTGTCACTTTAAAAATATAAAGGTTTCAATACTAGTAGTAAATATCAAAACTCTTTCTTCAAATGATTTCAACACTATTTTATTACAAAGCTCGTTTTCTCAAACCGATTACCAATCTATTAGTATATACAAACCTGTGACGCCCCACCTCTATACCCACGCTAGCCAAGAACATTACGGTGAACGCTGTCGACTAGCACGGAGAATAAGGCTATTGAGGAGCGACCATCCATGTAATTTCTTTGCGCGAGCACCGATATGTCAGATAATGTAACATGCATTCTATTTCAAGAGGAAATCCGACATACCGACACAAACCCAAAGCTACTACACGGTGGCTATATAAATCCTTCGGAAAACAAATATAGAAATAAGCATAACACAAATCAGTCACAGACAATTCATATCACAAAGGCGGAATAAGATATGAATATTACACTAGAAAGTGTACATCAAAGTAGTGGTCCAAAAAGATCCACAAAATCACAAAAGAATAGTTACATGAGCTACACAAAAGAATAGGTATACATTATGGAGTCTATATCTCAAATGTATACAACAAAATAACTACTAATCTAAGTAGTTAACCCAAAAGCAAGAGAAATCAATCCCAAGAGAGAAGTCAAGCAGAAGTACCTGTAACATCTCGGTCTGACCCGAGTATTATTTAATAAGAAAATAATAAACGGATCAGTCTAACTATAAATATCAGATGAAACGATATAGAATAAGAGATATGACTAAACACATAATAATCACAATGCCAAGCTGTGATATATATATATACTTAGTTGATAATCATCAAGAGATTAATCAATGTCACCAGATCTACACAAGAAACGTCATACTTCTTATTTCGTTCACCATACTATAAATATTGACGATAATATAAATGTCAATCACAAAAGTCAATGACGCACAAATTCCATAAGACTACACAAGAAATCCAGAAATCACTAAAGTCAATGACACACAAATTCCAGAAGACTACACAAGAAATCCAGAAATCACTAAAGTCAATGACACACAAATTCCAGAAGACTACACAAGAAATCCAGAAATCACTAAAGTCAATGACACACAAATTCACCAATGCACAAATATTGATAAAACTTATCAATGGAAATCACGAAAATTGGTGAAACAAAAATTCTAGGAATCTACACAAGAAATCCAGAAATCACAAAGGGGGGAAGGCCTATCACATGAACGGGAGCATGAAAACTCACCAACAGCTGTAACACATGAACGAGAAGCTATCTCATGGTAGCTAACCATAAATTTGACACACGAATGGTCCGAAGACCTGACACACGAATGGCCCGAAGACCGTGGGTTGCTACCCCATAAATTTGACACACGAACGGGGTTTAGTCTCCCACGCAGACAAAGAGACATCGCACATTGCTAGTCTAAATCACAATAATGATCGTCATGATCATCGAGAAGTGTCAATTACACTAAACTAGTAAATATATGAGTTTAGCTTCATGTCCCATAACCACTTGCTTAACTTAAATATTTAGGAACAAACTGTAAATCTCCACTAGAAAATTATCACAAGAGGTTCAATCGAACAAGTCCAAGAATTAAACGACAAAGTAAACGCAAGCGTTTCATACCACTTGTTTTACTAAGCCGTTTAATTAGATTTCTCATACGAGTGAGGTAAAGGTTTGTATATACTAATAGATTGGAAAACGGTTTTATAAACGAATTTGGTATTAAAATAGTATTGAAATCGTTTGAGGAAAGAGTTTTGATATTTACTACTAGTATAGAAAACCTTTATATTTTTAAAGTGACAAATCACGAAGAAGATTGTAAGAACAATCAATCACAAAAATTCACATACGAAGACGTGAATAAAATCCAACGAAATCGATAAAGGATCCATCGAAATGGATATTCAAAAATCCCTAAAAAGAGTCATCAAAGTCATAATAGATGATAACAACAAATAGGATTATCACAAATCGATTTAAATTGGAATCTCAATCCAAAAAGGCAAATTGGACTCAAACAGCAGGTTCAGTCGACTGAACAGAGATTTTCAGTCGACTGACCCTGTACATGGAAATTTTTCAGGTTCAGGAAACTTTCTGTTTCCAGTTTCAGTCGACTGTGTAGAGTTTTTCAGTCGACTGAATCATGCCTGGAAACTCTCGGGTTTCAGGTTCAGTCGACTGAACAGAGTTTTTCAGTCGACTGAATCATGCCTGGGCTGTTTTTCAGCCTTATTCAAATGAAGAGCAAACTCTTCCAAAATGCAATCGGACGAACATTGGCTCTAAGGGTTTATGCCAATCGGCAACCCGACCCTATATGCTCCTCGATGCATCACCAAAAGCGTGATCAAACATCCATAAAAGGATTTTACACAAATTTGACTTAAAAACCCAAAAATTGGAATATTCACAAAACCAATCCAAATCAAGAGCAAATGCACATGAAGAAGTGTTAGGAATTCATACCCAACAACCAAAGATAATTATAGTCATAGATGTGAGATAAAAATCTCACCTTTTCACAAAAACCGAACAAGAAGAAGCTTGAAAGCAAATGGAGAATCAACCTTTCTTCAATCACAACCCAAATGAGCTTGAATCTAAGCTCAAAAACAAGAACATTCCCGAAATTAGGTTTAGGAAATTTCTGAAATTGAATGGAGAAAGAGTTGGAGAAGAAGAAGGAGATGCTTACCAAGGGGTTCTTCTTGAGTTTGGAGCAAGGAGATGGATTTGCAAGAGAAACTAGGGTTTTGGAATTTTAATTTCCAATCTCTCCCACCATTAACACTCTAAAAACTGAAATGAGAAGAGAATGAGGGTGAGTGGGGAAGAGTGGCTCAGATTTGAGCATAAGTTAACATAGGGATGAGCCCAAAAACCAAACCCAAAGTAAAAAGTAGCAGAAATCAACTTTCTCCAAACATATCGAAGCTTATACTCAAAAAGGTCGCAAACGGCATTTTAAACTCAATGGGAGTGGTCCCGAGCCCTAATTCGACCGTATGCAAAAAGTAGCTTTTCAGACTAAAATCCGACTAACGATAAAATATTTAAATAAAATATTTAAATATAAAATCGATAAATATGCGGGTTGTTACAGACTCCCCTCCTTAAAGAAATTGCGTCCTCGCAATATTACAAGAAGAAGTTATATAGTAACAACCATAAAAGCATATTCAACACAAAAGAAGTTTGAAATAAGAAGTTCACCTCAAAGAGCATGAGAAAGTAAGTCCGGATGTGTACGCTCGATGTACTCTCTAGATTCCCAAGAACAATCCTTAGGATTTGAAGACCATTGAACTTTAACAAGCGGAACATCTTTATTTCGTAGTCGTTTGACTTCCGAAGCAATGATACGAATAGGATGTTGCTCATAAGTTAAATTAGGCGAAACTTCAATCTCTTCCACAACACCGGGCTCAAGAATAGAATCGGAATCTCGAAGACATTTCCGAAGTTGAGAAACGTGAAACACGTCATGCATAGCAGAAAATTGAGCCGGTAATAAAAGGCGATAAGCCATGGAACCAATACGTTCGGTGATAGGAAATGGCCCAGTATATCGAGGCGCTAACTTTCCCGATCGACTGAAACGTACAACACCTTTCATAAGTGAAACACGAATGAACACAAGATCTCCCACAGAAAATTCTAACTTCCTTCTCCGGTTATCGGCATAGGATTTTTGTCTACTTTGGGCTTCTTTCATCCTATGACGAATAAGATCAATCTTTTCTGTGGAATCACGAATAAAATCTGGACCTAAAGCCAGCTTCTCACTGGCCTCAAGTCAACAAGAAGGAGATCGGCATGGCCTACCATAGAGTGCCTCGAAAGGTGCCATACCAATACTAGATTGGAAGCTATTATTATAGGAAAATTCAACAAGTGAAATATGATCTTCCCAACCTCCACCAAAATCAAGAACACAAGCACGAAGAAGATCTTCAAGAGTTTGATTCACACGCTCGGTTTGTCCATCGGACTGGGGATGATAAGCGGTGCTAAAATTAAGCTTCGTTCCCAAAGCTTTTTGAAGACTCTTTCAAAATCCACTAGTAAACAATGGTTCACGATCACTAACAATAGAAGTAGGAACACCATGCAATTTAACAATTTCTTTGATAAATATTTTGGCCAAAAGAGGAACAGTTCGGTTAGACCGAACAGGAATAAAATGAGCGGATTTAGTAAGTCTATCGACAATTACCTATAAGCTATCATAACTCGATCGAGAACGGGGAAGGCCATCTATAAAATCCATGGAAATTTGATCCCACTTCCAAACTGGAATTTCTAAAGGTTGCAATAACCCTCCGGGCCTTTGATGTTCGGCCTTAACGAGTTGGCAAGTCATGCAACGTTTAACGAAGTTAGCGATGTCAAGTTTCATTCCATCCCAATAATAAAGTCGCTTCATATCCGTGTACATTTTACTACTACCGGGATGAATGGTAAATTTAGAACGATGTGAATCTTCTAAAATATCTTTACGAAGATCACCAATATTTGGCACGACAAGTCTACCAAATTTCCGAATGTCGCCACGAGAATCGATATCAAAGTCTTTCAAACCTTCAATATCCATTTTATCCCTAATATTTTGGCCAAGAAGAGCCAAGTTGGGATCTAGCCCTTGAGCTTCAAGAATGCGGTCTAAAAGAGATGGATGAGCCACAAGGCTACATAAAACAAACGATGAGCATAAATCGGAAACATGGTCTCGAATTTCGCAAGTGGATAAAATCTCGAGATCTTTTCATTCGGATATCATCATAGAAACAACAGCTTGTTGTTTACGGCTAAGAGCATCGGCGACAAGATTACCCTTACCGGGAGTATAAAGAATATCAAGATCATATGGTGCAAGAAATTCGAGCCAACGCTGTTGCCACAAATTAAGTTCCTTTTGTGAGAATAAATATTTCAAAGACTTATGATCTGTGTAAAGAACAAATTTCTCTCCTAAGAGATAATGACGCCAAATCCGAAGGGCAAAAACAATAGCCGCGAGCTCTAAATCATGAGTGGCATATCTAGTCTCAGCAGGCTTTAATTGCCTAGAAGCATAAGCAATAACGCGTTCCTTTTGCATAAGAACGTCACTCAAACCAATGCGACTAGCATCGGTATAAACAACGAAATCTTGATTCCCATCGAGAATAACAAGAATAGGAGCATCAGAAAGAAGTTCTTTTAATTTCTGAAAAGAAGCTTCACATTTGTCCGACCAAATGTATTTAACACCTTTCTTCGTCAAGCTAGTGAGAGGCACGGAAATCTTAGAAAAGTCTTTGATAAAACGACGGTAATAGCCCGCCAATCCAAGAAAACTACGAATCTCTGTCACACTCTCCGGTCTCTTCCAATCTTGAATCGCTTCAATCTTTGAAGGATCCACGGAAATTCCAGATTTGGAAATGATGTGACCGAGAAACTTCACACGAGATTGCCAAAAATGGCATTTAGAAAATTTTGCCTTTAATTGGTTACTCCTAAGAGTTTCCAACACAATCCGAAGATGTTTTTCATGCTCCTCCTCGGTTTTAGAATAAACAAGAATATCATCGATAAAGATGAGAACAAACCGGTCGAGAAAGTCTTTAAAAACTCGATTCATTAAGTCAACGAAATAAGCCGGGGCATTAGTTAACCCAAATGGCATAACAAGCCATTCATAAGATCCATACCGAGTGCGGAACGATGTCAAAGGAATGCTATCCTCTGCAATACGAAGCTGATGAAAACCGGTAGCCAAGTCCAATTGTGAAAAGACTCTAGCACCACTAAGTTGATCGAATAGATCATCAATCCGAGGTAAAGGATATTTATTTTTGATAGTAAGATCATTAAGCTTGCGGTAGTCAACGCAAAGCCTAAGTGTACCATCGGATTTCTTCACAAAAATAGCTGAAGCTCCCCAAGGCGAGGAACTAGAGCGAATAAATTGCTTCGTTTCCAATTCAGACAATTGTTTACGCATCTCCTCGTTTTCTTTATTGGACATACGATAAGGGGGACGAGTGATAGGTTGAGCTCCCCGAATAAGATTAATTCTGAACTCAATTGCTCGCTTAGGTGGTAATCCTAAAACGGGCTCGAATATGTCGGAAAATTCATAAACGACGTGAATAAGAGAAATAATATCACCCTCATCATCATCATCGTCATCATGAGGATTTAAAGAATATAAAGATGCAACCAAAGCAGAATCTGAATCTTTAAGAATAACAGAAACCTGATTAACAGATTAAGGATGTCGAAGATGAATAGTCCGCTCAGGACATAGGATACGAGCTTCATAACGGTTAAGCCAATCCATTCCCAAAATCATTCCAAAGCCTAAGTAACGCATGACATGCAAATCGGCTCGGAAAGATAAATCACACAAAATAACCTCGACATCTTTACACAATAAACTGATTGTTGCGGATCCACCAACCGGATTCGCAATTCTCAAAGAAGTCATTAAACACAAAACATCCAAAGAAAAGGTATCAACAAGTTCTTTTGATATAAAAGAATGGGACGCACCCGTATCAAAAAGAACTCGAATAGGATGATCATGAAACAAAATAATTCCATCTAGAATAGAATGAGAAATATCTTGGCCACGAGATGTGTTGCCAGGGGCTTGAGCAACATTTAACTTTCCCTCCCTCCTATCTTGAAGTTTAGGACACACATGCATAAAATGGTCCGGGCTTTTGCAATAGCGACAAGTACGAGGCTTTGAACACTTGTTCGCAAAATGGTCTTTCGAACCACAATTATAGCATTTCCCTTGAGTAGAGGAAAAGGTCTTTTCAGCAGGAGTTGCTTGCTTCCCTTTCTTATTGGGATAAGGGCCTTTAAATTTGTTTGGCCTCTTTCTGTTGTTGAAGTTTGGTTTGGAACCCACCACTTCAACATCATTCTCTCTATCCGCCTCTTCAAGACGAAGAGCGATATCAACGAGTTGGTCGAAAGAAACTTCTAACTTTAAAAGTAATGGCTTCTTGAGGCTTTTGTTTAAGCCATAAACGAATCTCTGATTCTTCTTAAGAGGGGTGTTGATGTATTCAACCCCATATTTGGAAAGCGACTCGAAAGAGGCGACGTAATCAGTCACAGAGGACTCACCTTGAACAAGGTCTATAAATCGTCGAGCCAATGTCACTTTCTCTGCTTCCGGTACAAATTTCAACTCGAAGCGTTCTCGGAATCTCTCCCAAGTGAGATCCGCTTCATTAATCTCAGAAATAAGAAGCTCGTACCAATCCAATGCTCTTTCTCGGAGCATACTAGAGGCCACCTGAACTCGGTGAAGGTCAATAAGATTCATGCGCGAAAAGATACGATCGCATGACCTTAGCCAAGCCTGTACTTCAATAACAGTTTCGGAACCTTTGAATGGCTCCCCACCCAAATTAGTGTAATCGCTACACAAGCGTGCAAATCCCGACTTTGGGTGAGTAGGTTCCGGGTTAGCTCCAGCTGCTTGAGCATTTGTTACCAAATCAAGAAGCTGTTGAGCAGTCATAAAAACTCCATCTTGAGGTGGAGTGCTAGATGGCACGGCTCTGGGGCGGCCAGTTCTAGACATTTCTCTTCCTTAAGAAAGAAAGAAGAAGAAGAAAAGGTTATTCACCAAATTGAATATCAAGCAATCTTGATAGATAAATAAGGAATCATAAGGAAAATAGGATGAATCGGTACGAAGACTCGAATTAAACCCTAAAGCACGACTCCTAAGAAAGACTTAGGACGATGATCCTTGTTATAATATTCCATATTGTTCCGAAGTTTGGCTCTGATACCAAGCTGTGACGCCCCACCTCTATACCCACGCTAGCCAAGAACATTACGGTGAACGCTGTCGACTAGCACGGAGAATAAGGCTGTTGAAGAGCGACCATCCATGTAATTTCTTTGCGCGAGCACCGATATGTCAGATAATATAACATGCATTCTATTTCAAGAGGAAATCCGACATACCGACACAAACCCAAAGCTACTACACGGTGGCTATATAAATCCTTCGGAAAACAAATATAGAAATAAGCATAACACAAATCAGTCACAGGCAATTCATATCACAAAGGCGGAATAAGATATGAATATTACACTAGAAAGTGTACATCAAAGTAGTGGTCTAAAAAGATCCACAAAATCACAAAAGAATAGTTACATGAGCTACACAAAAGAATAGGTATACATTATGGAGTCTATATCTCAAATGTATACAACAAAATAACTACTAATCTAAGTAGTTAACCCAAAAGCAAGAGAAATCAATCCCAAGAGAGAAGTCAAGCAGAAGTACCTGTAACATCTCGGTCTGACCCGAGTATTATTTAATAAGAAAATAATAAACGGATCAGTCTAACTATAAATATCAGATGAAACGATATAGAATAAGAGATATGACTAAACACATCATAATCACAATGCCAAGCTGTGATATATATATATATATATATATATATATATATACTTAGTTGATAATCATCAAGAGATTAATCAATGTCACCAGATCTACACAAGAATCAAAGAAACGTCATACTTCTTATTTCGTTCACCATACTATAAATATTGACGATAATATAAATGTCAATCACAAAAGTCAATGACGCACAAATTCCAGAAGACTACACAAGAAATCCAGAAATCTCTAAAGTCAATGACACACAAATTCCAGAAGACTACACAAGAAATCCAGAAATCACTAAAGTCAATGACACACAAATTCCAGAAGACTACACAAGAAATCCAGAAATCACTAAAGTCAATGACACACAAATTCCAGAAGACTACACAAGAAATCCAGAAATCACTAAAGTCAATGACACACAAATTCACCAATGCACAAATATTGATAAAACTTATCAATGGAAATCACGAAAATGGGTGAAACACAAATTCTAGGAATCTACACAAGAAATCCAGAAATCACAAAGGGGGGAAGGCCTATCACATGAACGGGAGCATGAAAACTCACCAACAGCTGTAACACATGAACGAGAAGCTATCTCATGGTAGCTAACCATAAATTTGACACACGAATGGTTCGAAGACCTGACACACGAATGGCCCGAAGACCGTGGGTTGCTACCCCATAAATTTGACACACGAACGGGGTTTAGTCTCCCACGCAGACAAAGAGACATCGCACATTGCTAGTCTAAATTACAATAATGATCGTCATGATCATCGAGAAGTGTCAATTACACTAAGCTAGTAAATATATGAGTTTAGCTACATGTCCCATAACCACTTGCTTAACTTAAATATTTACGAACAAAATGAAATCTCCACTAGAAAATTATCACAAGAGGTTCAATCGAACAAGTCCAAGAATTAACCGACAAAGTAAACGCAAGCGTTTCATACCACTTGTTTTACTAAGCCGTTTAATTAGATTTCTCATACGAGTGAGGTAAAGGTTTGTATATACTAATAGATTGGAAAACGGTTTTATAAACGAATTTGGTATTAAAATAGTATTGAAATCGTTTGAGGAAAGAGTTTTGATATTTACTACTAGTATAGAAAACCTTTATATTTTTAAAGTGACAAATCACGAAGAAGATTGTAAGAACAATCAATCACAAAAATTCACATACGAAGACGTGAATAAAATCCAACGAAATCGATAAAGGATCCATCGAAATGGATATTCAAAAATCCCTAAAAAGAGTCATCAAAGTCATAATAGATGATAACAACAAATAGGATTATCACAAATCGATTTAAATTGGAATTTCAATCCAAAAAGGCAAATTGGACTCAAACAGCAGGTTCAGTCGACTGAACAGAGATTTTCAGTCGACTGACCCTGTACATGGAAATTTCTCAGGTTCAGGAAACTTTCTGTTTCCAGTTTCAGTCGACTGTGCAGAGTTTTTCAGTCGACTGAATCATGCTTGGAAACTCTTGGGTTTCAGGTTCAGTCGACTGAACAGAGTTTTTCAGTCGACTGAATCATGCCTGGGCTGTTTTTCAGCCTTATTCAAATGAAGAGCAAACTCTTCCAAAATGCAATCGGACGAACATTGGCTCTAAGGGTTTATGCCAATCGGCAACCCGGCCCTATATGCTCCTCGATGCATCACCAAAAGCATGATCAAACATCCATAAAAGGATTTTACACAAATTTGACTTAAAAACCCAAAAATTAGAATATTCACAAAAGCAATCCAAATCAAGAGCAAATGCACATGAAGAAGTGTTAGGAATTCATACCCAACAACCAAAGATAATTATAGTCATAGATGTGAGATAAAAATCTCACCTTTTCACAAAAACCGAACAAGAAGAAGCTTGAAAGCAAATGGAGAATCAACCTTTCTTCAATCACAACCCAAATGAGCTTGAATCTAAGCTCAAAAACAAGAACATTCCCGAAATTAGGTTTAGGAAATTTCTGAAATTGAATGGAGAAAGAGTTGGAGAAGAAGAAGGAGATGCTTACCAAGGGGTTCTTCTTGAGTTTGGAGCAAGGAGAAGGATTTGCAAGAGAAACTAGGGTTTTGGAATTTTAATTTCCAATCTCTCCCACCATTAACACTCTAAAAACTGAAATGAGAAGAGAATGAGGGTGAGTGGGGAAGAGTGGCTCAGATTTGAGCATAAGTTAACATAGGGCTGAGCCCAAAAACCAAACCCAAAGTAAAAAGTAGCAGAAATCAACTTTCTCCAAACATATCGAAGCTTATACTCAAAAAGGTCGCAAACGGCATTTTAAACTCAATGGGAGTGGTCCCGAGCCCTAATTCGACCGTATGCAAAAGGTAGCTTTTCGGACTAAAATCCGACTAACGATAAAATATTTAAATAAAATATTTAAATATAAAATCGATAAATATGCAGGTTGTTACAAAACCTTTACCTCACTCGTATGAGAAATTGAATTAAACGACTTAGTAAAACAAGTGGTATGAAACGCTTGCGTTAGCTTCGTCGGTTAACTCTTGGACTTGTTCGACTGAACCTTTTTGTCACAATTTTCTAGTGAAGATCTACAGTTTGTTCGTAAATACTTAAGTTAAGCAAGTGGTTATGGGACATGAAGCTAAACTTTTATATTTACTAGCTTAGTGTAATTGACACTTCTTGATGATCATGACGATCATTTTATGATTTAGACTAGCAATTGTGCGATGTCTTTTTGATTCGGTTCATCGGACGTTACGATGTACGACGTCGTTGTTCCATTTTAATTGTGATTTGGTTCATCGGACGTTACGCTGTATGACGTCGTTGTTCCATTTTACTGTGTGTTGGTTCATCGGACGTTACGTTGTACGACGTCGTTGTTCCTTTTTATTCTGCTTTGGTTCATCGGATGTTACGCTGTACGACGTCGTTGTTCCTTTTTTATTCTGCTTTGGTTCATCGGATGTTACGCTGTACGACGTCGTTGTTCCTTTTTATTCTGCTTTGGTTCATCGGACGTTACGCTGTACGACGTCGTTGTTCCTTTTTATTCTGCTTTGGTTCATTGGACGTTATGCTGTACGACGTCGTTGTTCCTTTTTATTCTACTTTGGTTCATCGGACGTTACGCTGTATGACGTCGTTGTTCTCTTTTATTGTGCTTTGGTTCATCGGGCGTCATGCTGTACGACGTCGTTGTTCCTTTCTATTGTGTTTCTGGATCATCGGACGTCACGCTGTACGA
The DNA here is from genome assembly GCA_030765085.1 of Allium cepa. Classification (NCBI taxonomy): domain Eukaryota; kingdom Viridiplantae; phylum Streptophyta; class Magnoliopsida; order Asparagales; family Amaryllidaceae; genus Allium; species Allium cepa. Next base: position 949,926,862 of record CM060928.1, on the reverse strand, counting down.
CATCGATGCTCCGAATTATTTGACCTCTGAATTTCTAATGGTTGATTTCTGGAATTTAGGTTTCACCAACTTTTACGATTGGCATTGATATGTATGTCATTTCTATGGCTTGGTGAATGAAATAAAGAATATGACATTCTTTTGGTGCTATGAGATTCTTGAGATATTCGTATGATTTTCCTTTGTTGATTTTTCTATGTATACTTGTCGCAATATGACATTTTTGGTTATCATACGTTTTTACTACATCTCTTCTTATATCCCATCTTATCTGATAATTATAGCTAGACTCATCCGTTTATTATTTTCTTCTTAAATAATACTCGGGTCAGACTGAGATATTGCAGGTGCTTCCTCACGACTTCCTATCTGGAACCATCTTCTGACTTTTGCTTATCTACTTTGGTCTAGTAGTTTTTGTTGTATACATTTGAGATATAGACTCCTTGATGTATACATATTCTTTTGTCTTGCACTTGTATCTATTCTTTTGTGATATTGTGGATCTTGTTAGACCACTACTCTGATATACACTTTTATGTGTAATATTCATATCTATTTCCGCCTTTGTGATATGAATTGCCTGTGACTGATTTATGTTATGTTCATTTCTATATTTGTTTCCGAAGATTATATATAGCCACTGTGTAGTAGCTTTGAGTTTGTGTCGGTACGTTGGATTTCCTTTTGAGATGAAATGCATGTTATATTTTGTCTGGCATATCGGTGCTCGCACAAATCAATTACACGGATGGTCGCTCCTCAACAGCCTTATTATCCGTGCTAGTTGACGGCATTACCCCGTAGTGTCCTTGGCTAGCGTGGGTATAGAGGTGGGGCGTCACAGGTTTAGCAGGGTATTTATAGATAAAGTTGGAATAGACATATGGATCCGAATTATAAACGTGCTAAACGGTAATTGTCCCCAAAAAGCCCGTTCTGACTCCGGAACGAAATGGGGTAAACCCATATATCAAAATAGGTGTTTTAAAATATTATGAATGCGATGAAAAAAGTTTCACGTCCAAATTCCATCGTATGAAGAAGTTATGCTGAAATCAATATTTTCAAATTGATTTCAACCGATTTCAATTTATTGATTTCAAGACGTTTCGAGTCCGTACGATCAAACGACAAGCCCGATCGCTATAAAACTTGAAATCCTACAATAATTCACCGTTACGGATCCAACGAAACTGGTTTCGGCGAAATCCGAGTCAGTGGTCAAAATGGCTATTTTTCCATTAATTAAATAATTTAATAATAAATTAGAAAAATCCAATTTTTGAATTTCAATCTTAAAATTTACTAAATTTTATCACTTTATATTTCTCAATCGAATTTTAATGTTTTGAACAAATTAAAAATCAATTTAAAGTTGATGAATTTAACAATTCCCGTGTTTATCTCAAATTCATTGAATTTAGAAATTGTAAATTAAATCTTCAAAAATTTCATTTTCATTACCTTTCATTCTATCATTATCAAAAGGATGCAATTTACATTGGTTTGTATCTATTGCATAATATTCTCAAATTTCCTTCTTAAATTTTCAATAACGTAGTATTTTAATATTAAATTCCACTTTTTAAAATCTTATACTTGTTATTTGAGTCTTGTTAAATTTTATATTTCAAATTAACAAAGCTTGGTTTTCACTCCTTAAATCAACAAATTTTCATTTTATAATTTAAAATTAACATTTATTGCATCTTATAGAATTACCCATCTTCACTGACGAATCAAATCTACCCTAACTGCACAAATTTGGACAATTAATGGCAATTGAATTCACATTAAATGTTATTAATTATAAATTGAAACCTCAATAAATTCGTTTATTGGTTTAAAATCTTGCTAGTAAATAAATTGACAGATTTATTGGTATAATTAACATTGAAATATATTACATTCCTTGATTTACAATCTTTACATTAACCAATAGTCATATTTAAATGGAATTTACATTATCTCCACTTATTAATTATCATCAATTCAGATTTTAACATTTGTTCCAAAAAGTCATTTGCACTAAATTAGTTACTGCATTAATTCCTTTTATGTAACATTAAGGTCCATTTAACTCTAATTGATTTCCAATTTTATTAAATTTGATTTCTCATTTCAATTGCAAAATAGTAACTTCAATTGCAACAAAAATTATATTTAATATAAATTTGAAATTCCAAATCAATTGGTATTTTGCATTAACCTTATTACATTACATTACATTCTATCCAATCACCATTTAATATAAATAGAATTAAATTCTAATTATTCACCATTTAATTCATCAATTATTGATTCTATCCAATAACCATTTAATTTATACTAATTCGTCAATTTGTACCATATATCTCTTCTTCCTTAAAATAAATTTATGTTTTTATTAAGTTTCATTTACACTTCCACTACTATAATAATTAGTAACGTTTATTATCAATAACAACGTTATAACAACTTAACATTTAAATGAACTTTATTTCCAATAAATCCATCGACCAATTAATTAGGTAATTTATAATAGTCGCTATTCTACCCTTAAATTTATTTCCAAATAATGTACTACCTAATTTCCTATATTTACGATCAAATACCGTTACAGTGGTTATTGCATAAATCAATTTAATCCTTTCCTTTATTTATATTAAATTTACACACAGGTATAATATTTTCACTATTTCCTTCATTAGAATTTTATTCAAATTACACATAAATAAGTTTTAATTACCCTTGCTATATTTCAAATTTAGCGTCCATTCCAATATTAATTTATCACCTTTATTATTTCTACAAAATTAAATTACAAAATCCCATTTAATTAACAAATTTAATTGTCGAAATATTCGGGTCGTTACACTCTCCCCCAGTCAAAACTTTTCGTCCCCGAAAAGGAAAAAGAAGGGGAAAGAAGAATTAAGAAATCTATATATCTTATTCAACACATTAACTTTATGAACAATTAAATTTACAACATTTGTTACTTTAATTAGGACATACAAATCTATAATCATTATATCTTTTTATATTTAAATGATTGAAGTTTGGAAAAACATTTTCAAAATATTTTCTAAGTCCAAAATTTTCAGAAAATTTTGGCAGAGTTTCCTTTGTACGGAGAGGCTCGGTAGAAAATATAATATAAATTATAATAATATACAACACTATTTTTCAAAATAATATATATTCCAACTCGGGAAAATAATATAATAACGCTAAAACCGTAATCCGAGAACGTACCTATTTGTAGGGCAATTAACGCTTATTTTATGGAACCAAAAGCAGTAGCAGTTGCTTCCATAACCTGCATTTCACTTATATAATCCAAAAGAGTTAATAATTATACAAAATGAAATATTTAGCGTTATTTCAATCAATAACAAATAAATCCATACAAACATCAATCACTAGCAACAAAGCATACAACCATCATATAAAAATCAACTGCATCAATCATTCATTCATATCAAACAAAATAAATAGTTGTTCGGGCTCAAAACTTTAAATTTGTACGGAAAGAAAAATAAACTACTAAGCGTACCCTTCACTAAACAGCCTTAGGTGACACTAAATAGATTATTCATACCTTCCAAATAGATTTAAAGTATCCTTACCCAAACTGCCATAACCAAACAACAACAGTCACAAACAATAGATTAAATTAATTTTAAATCAATTTTATTTCATAATATTTGTTGTTTGATTCCATTTCATTTATATAATGGTTTATCCTTTTTAATTTACATTTATTTCTTACACTTTTATTTCTATCCATTAATTTAGTGTTTATTATACTCATTTTCATTTATTACTTACAAATCTTCATTTCCATTTTAATGTCATGTAAGTTTCTTCTTTATTGCATCATATTTTATTATAGTAGCATTTCATTTTATTTACTTAAGTTTAAAATCATCCATTTGAAATACTTACCTTTAATTATATTTATTTATAGTAAAATTTCAATTTATAACTTAAGTTTACAACATTAAATTCTCATTTATAACAGCAAATTCATTGAATACTTTCATTACCTCAAGCTTTACTTGTAAGATTTCGCATTACCTTTTTTTACTAACACTGTAACTTTTATTATATGGTAAGTTATATATATGCTTTAAGAATGTAATTGAAAATTATACAAGTTTCTTCTCAATTCCTTTAATTAATTAATGGTCTAATAATTACATCTTTGTTTTATACGTTACAATTTCAAATCACCTTTAATTTCATTCATTACCTAGCATTAAATCACTTATTTTGTTTAAAGGTTCCAATTATTTATTCAATTTACTGGAACTTAATTGAATTATTAATTTACTGGAACTTAAGAACCAAATACGGGGTTTAATTTTAAATCATTTAAAATAATAGATAGATGTATATACTTAATATATATATATATATATATATATCCAATTATAATTAAAACGATAAAAAAATTTCCACAAATCTATAGTAAACTAGTATAGTGGTCTTCCCACTTCGAAACTCGAAAATGAATGTCGATGATGCGTGCACTCATCACCGAAATTATTTTCCAGCAGCGACAGAAAGGGAAGTACAGAGCTTATTTCTTTCAAAATTTCTTTAAAACAATTTTTCAAACCATATTGAAATATTTATATTAAAATTTACTTTTAAAATATTATTACTATATTTCAAAATCATTCAAAAGAAAGTTTCAAAACCCCCAGGACTTAAGTTCTAAATCTCCAATTTTTATTCATTTTATTTTCAACTTAGTTTCAACTATTATTTATATTTTCATTATCTAACAACCAATATATAGCAACCAATATATATCTTATTTATAAAATTTTACTTAATATATATAGAAAATATAATAGGAAAAATTATTTCATTCACCTATATTAAAAACAAATATTGTGTCGGTCTGTCCTATTAAGTGTTTAGAAACTCCTATTGATGTCACAGCGTCCCATGCACCAACCAGAGTTTATAAATACAGAATGGAACAAAGCAACACAATATCAAAACCTTTTTATAACACTAACAAATACGCTCTCTCTTATAGACACTCGATGACTCCCATAGGGTATTATTACCTATTAATAAAGAGTCAGACCCCAAAAAGCTAAGGTTTATCGCTAAACCTGGCTCTGATACCAAATGTAACGTCCCGCGTTTTCGCACGCTTTAAATCAACATACATGCCAATTCAAACCGTTCGAAAAGGCAGATTGTTATGGGGTAAATAAGGAAAACGAGAAAGAAATGAAACAAAATAGAATCTCACAGCGGTAGAATAAAATATAATAATTAAATATACAGTTCATAAACTGTTACAAAACATTTGATTCTTCTTTATGCAATAATATCAGAGTTCTCATACCAATAAATATCAGTGCAGCGGAATATAGAGTGTAGTGGAACCATATAATATATAATAATAATAAAGAAATCTTCGTCTTCAACCTCCAGGATAAAGTCTTCAAATCCTGAAATCCTCGGACTGACCCGAGCGAATTGAAAAGACAAAACACTCGAGTCAGAACTAAAAGATCTTATGTAAGTTAAATCAACAGAAATAAATATGAGTGCAGTAACTCAAGAGATGCTCGTGATTTGCATCTCTTAAGGATCCGTTAAACTATTTACTATGTAGTATATTTCGCTATTATAATAGTGTCTATAGTAAAATAAACATACTTTTAAATAGCGTTATGGAGTTACCCAATCTCCCTCTTAATACAATAATAGTCCTAGTAGTCCATCCAATATCATAGTCCCTCCTGATCGGGAAGCCACCAGAGGATACCACACGGGCTACGGGATAAATCCAAACTCGTACAAGGCTCGGTATGGTAGGTGACACGACACAACTAGGCAATGCCAGGGTAGATATACCAATTACGCTTCCGGGTCGGTGGTAACGCGTAACTGCTACTACCGTCCACCTCGGACAAACTCCCCCAAATCAAAGAAATCAAAAGTGAAGGGTGGCTACCGAATCAATCCAAAGTCATAGTATAGTATCAAAGGTAAGTGTCCGATCAAAGGTGCTACCTTATTAACCCGTCGATCGCTCCTGTTTTAGCCACCTTACGCCAACTCACGGGAGTTGGGTCCATGTATTTACCTTACAGGAAATGCCGCCACCAACATACTTCATTCTGGAATCTCCACCGCGTACACGGTTGTTAAAGTGGTTTTCGGAGTTGGTAGAGAGTATGACAACTTCCGATCCCGGTCTCTTCAACAACCAAACGTTATTATAACACCGCGGTCATTTAAAAATAATTATACTTTCTAAACCAGAATATAATATCCATTTCAAATCATATAAATACGATATTGTTTCCTTTTAAAACCCAAATCAATATGATATCATTTTTATTTCGAATATATTTCTTTTCAAAAATTATACCACTTTTAAAATTTATAATACCTCGAAACCAAATATTTGAATTTTAACTTTCAAACATAATACTTCGAAATCCATAGTTTTAAAACCATAACTACCGAAACTTAAATGGTTTGGATATTCAACAGTATGTAAAATAGTTGATTTTAAATTACTTAATAAAGTGAATAATTTCCACGTCTTTACCATCTATTCACTCTAATTTTAGTCTAAAACCCATAAATTTAGATTCACTTTCAGTTTCAATAAAACACTTCGATTTCAGTATATTCAGACTTTGAGTATTTAACAATTTCAAAACTAAGGTTGGAATTTTTTTTTATTTAACAATTTATGGTCCTATTATTTGGTTTGAAACATTCACCTAATAAATCCATAAAATAAAACTCAAATTTCTAACAATTTAAATATTTCCTTAAATTTATATATACTAGAATTATTCCTTTAATTTATCTTGAATAAAAATCCAGTTATGAATATCATACCTTTAAAATTTCCAATTTTAATAAGTTTACATCAACTTATGGAGTTAATTTTTTTTATAAGCTCAATTCCAAATAAATTTCCAATTTATCTTCCAATCTTGATTGATTTGAATCATTTAAAACTCTATATACACACACACACAAGATCTTAAACCTGTACTTAAACATATAATATAAATTATCAAACTCCATTTTTCAACTTATTCATTTTTATTCAACAGATTTATACATAGCTTAAATTCAAAAATTTAACTATATATGTATATATAAAAAAATATTTTATAATATCAAAATTTAATATATTAAACCGTATCCTATCCAAACCATAGAAATCATTTTTAAAATAATTATATATAGACCCACGGTGTCCGTATAAAATTTTCTATCCTATGGTCAAGTGATACGGATATTTATCATTTCAATCCGTAATTTAAAATAAAATTTACTGTTATATATCATTTCAAACCGCAATCCCGAATGAAACGAAATGCATAACACTTGCAATTAATATAAATAAACATCCATTCGTCCATCAAAATCATACATCCATTCATCACAGTCATCATCCAAATTCAAACAGTACATCTATATATAACATGTGATGAATAACAGGCATTTACTGGCAGTTTATTTTGCAAAACAAACTAACTGATAATTTAACTGGTAGTTTATATGCACAATAAATTTACTAAAAATTTAACTATCAGTTTATATGCAAAAATAAATTTAATAACAAGTAAATTAAATGAATGCCAATTACTGAGATAATGATGAAATAGATGCCAAACAGCTATAAATAAATTTCGATTCATATCATAAATAAATTTAACAAACATAAGAACTTTTAGAAGTTGTGAGTGGGTTAAAACACTCACCTTTTGAATTTAAATTGAATTTAAATCCAATTTAAACCCAAAAATTGCACGGTTTCCAAATTCATTCAAACTAGGGCCAGAATGTCCGGAATTTTATTATGATCCTAACAAAAAAAATTGCGCGTTAAACGGAATTAGTATGTAAAAGATATCACGGTTAGAACAATGAAAAATTAGAAATTCAAATAAAAGAAAAACAAACAAACTACCCATCCTCAAGCCACGTCATCCTTTCACGCTTTCGTCTCAGTTACGTACTCTCGACCTGAAACCCTACGGCCGCCATAATCTCCTCCTGCCGCACACCTAACCATGGCTTTCCCTTCCGATCAGAGATGAGAATCGAGCTCGCCGCTCCATACCGACCCCAAGGTGGAATCGCAGCTATCCACGATGCACCGCAGCCCCACGCGACGCCATTCGAAATTTCGGCCAGATCTGGTGATCTGGAGAGCCTACGACCATCAGTGACCATATGGATGGACTTGCCTCGACCCCTACTTCACGCCTATGCCCTTCGATCGACTCCACGGCTCGAATCTGCCGTTAAATGAGGCAACGACCTATGGATGGCCGGAAATCAATTGCAATTTCCAGGACGAACGATGACTCCAATAGAAAAACGAATTACACCATTGAATTACGCACGTCGAGAGCTTCAACATATATTTTTTCCAGATTTTTTTGGGGACTTTGAAATTTATGTTTGATTTTGAATTTGAGATTGGATCTAGGGTTTTGCATCCATTGAAGAAGAAGAGGAGCTGATGAAACTTTACGCCCAGATAAATAAGAATAGGCGGAGGCTAGGGTTTAACAGGGCATTTATAAATAAAGTTGGAATAGACAGATAGATCCGAATTATAAATGTGCTAAACGGTAATTGGCCCCAAAAGGCCCATTCTGACACCGGAACGAAATTGGGTAAACCCATATATTAAAATAGGTGTTTTAAAATATTCTGAACGCGATGGAAAAAGTTTCACGTCCAAATTCCATCGTATGAAGAAGTTATGCTGAAATCAATATTTTCAAATTGATTTCAATTGATTTCAATTTATTGATTTCAAGGCGTTTCGAGTCTGTACGATCAAACGACAAGCCCGATCGCTATGAAACTTGAAATCCTACAATAATTCACTATTACGGATCCGACGAAACTATTTTCGTCGAAATCCGAGTCAGTGGTCAAAATGGCTATTTTTCCATTAATTAAATAATTTAATAATAAACTAGAAAAATCCAATTTTTGAATTTCAATCTTAAAATTTACTAAATTTTATCATTTTATGTTTCTCAATCGAATTTCAATGTTTTAAACAAATTAAAAGTCAATTTAAAGTTGATGAATTTAACAATTCCCGTGTTTATCTCAAATTCATTGAATTTAGAAATTGTAAATTAAATCTTCAAAAATTTCATTTTCATTACTTTTCATTCTATCATTATCAAAAGGATGCAATTTACATTGGTTTGCATCTATTGCATAATATTCTCAAATTTCCTTCTTAAATTTTCAATAACATAGTATTTTAATATTAAATTCCACTTTTTATAATCTTACACTTGTTATTTGAGTCTTGTTAAATTTTATATTTCAAATTAACAAAGCTTGGTTTTCACTCCTTAAATCAACAAATTTTCATTTTATAATTTAAAATTAACATTTATTGCATCTTATAGAATTACCCATCTTCAATGACGAATCAAATCTACCCTAACTGCACAAGTTTGGACAATTAATGGCAATTGATTTCACATTAAATGTTATTAGTTATAAATTGAAACCTCAATAAATTCGTTTATTGATTTAAAATCTTGCTAGTAAATAAATTGACAAATTTATTGGTATAATTAACATTGAAATATATTACATTCCTCGATTTACAATCTTTACATTAACCAATAGTCATATTTAAATGGAATTTACATTATCTCCACTTATTAATTATCATCAGTTCAGATTTTAACATTTGTTCCAAAAAGTCATTGCACTGAATTAGTTACTGCATTAATTCCTTTTATATAACATTAAGGTCCATTTAACTCTAATTGATTTCCATTTTTATTAAATTTGATTTCTCATTTCAATTGCAAAATAGTAACTTCAATTGCTACAAAAATTATATTTAATATAAATTTGAAATTCCAAATCAATTGGTATTGCATTAACCTTATTACATTAAATTACATTCTATCCAATCACCATTTAATATAAATAGAATTAAATTCTAATTATTCACCATTTAATTCATCAATTATTGATTCTATCCAATCACCATTTAATTTATACCAATTCGTCAATTTGTACCATATATCTCTTTTTCCTTAAAATAAATTTATGTTTCTATTAAGTTTTCATTTACACTTCCATTACTATATTAATAATTAGTAACGTTTATTATCAGTAACAACGTTATAACTACTTAACATTTAAATGAACTTTATTTCCAATAAATCCATTGACCAATTAATTAGGTAATTTATAATAGTCGATATTCTACCCTTAAATTTATTTCCAAATAACGTATTACCTAATTTCCTATATTTACGATCAAATACCGTTACAGTGGTTATTGCATAAATTAATTTAATCCTTTCCTTTATTTACATTAAATTCACACACATGTATAATCTTTTCACTATTTCCTTCATTAGAATTTTATTCAAATTACACATAAATAAGTTTTAACTACCCTTGCTATATTTTAAATTTAGCGCTCATTCCAATATCAATTTATCACCTTTATTATTTCTACAAAATTAAATTACAAAATCTCATTTAATTAACAAATTTAATTGTCGAAATTTTCGGGTCGTTATAGTCGCACACACAATGCAAACGCAGAACTGGAGGAGATTTCTCCTTATGATAGTCAAACATGATTGATTCGCAAAATTCCTTTTTTAATATTATCATTAGTGCATAGTGTGGAAATTTTTTCGAAAATATAATATTAATCTTAGCCAGCATACCACCATTATGGTATAACTACTATAGCTACCAATTAAACAGCGGGTCATCGCCATAAGTAAAAGGCAGGTTATACAACTAAAACTGTGCAAGGCATGTATTGGAGATTGGATTTTCAACAAATGGTCAGGCTAAGGAACTTCCTATGCCACATGGGTACGCTTCTGGAGGTACGCCCCGAGAACTTAACCAGCTCTCTGCCAACACAAGGCCGAGTTACCTCACGCTGTAATTACGGCTGGAACAAGGTAACTAACACGAGTATGCGAACCCCAGTCGTTACCGACCTTTATCCAAGGATCCTCAACCACAAAGCAACAACCACAAAACACAAATTGGCTCCATACCATGATACCACCCTTTTCCAGAATGAAATGGACATACCATGAGGGCGCTACCCCTAAATTGTCTTGCTGCATTCTTCCTATTTTGACCATTTCCGGGTTGTGAGGTCTGACGAGGTCTCGTCCACAAAGCTACGCTTTTCACAAAAGCCATGCTTCGATCAACAAATGATCAACAGCACTTCGTATGCCACATTTCCAAATTGGAAATGTATCACTAGTGACCATCAACTACATAACCTCTGAGCTCGTACGTCTTAGAGAAGGGTGTTAAGCTAAGAGAATAAATTCTCCGCCACCAACAGAAATGTATTTGGTAGAAACCAGCTTTACATCTCAAAGTGTAACGTCAGACACACATCCATACAAATTCATTCCAGGATCGAACGAAACCGAAGGCACTTCAAAGAAGCCCTTGCAATTCAGATATTCACTAATCACGTCTGGAATCCCCATCACAAAGGGTGATTAAATCTCTATACCGGGGCCATTGGGTGCAGAGACATTCGACAAGTAATCCTTTCGCTTTCGAATATACCCGGTCTTCAACACCATCTTCAAATGCAATCCCATTTCGTCGTATCATTATTCGGAATGGGTTTTATGACACAAAGTCCTCTCCCGGCTAACCCGAACAACGAGCACTTATTTTAAAAATAAGTGTTGCATTCAGATTTCAAGCAAATCAGAACAAATTTCCACTTTGATCTTTTAAACAAAAGATCCATCACAAAGATTCGATGTGGTTTTCGAATATCTATTTGGAATCCGACCCCCGATCGCATCGAAATTCAAATGTCATTTAAAGGCCAATATTGATAGTCGGTTATTTAACTATCAATCAATATTCACAACAATCACTAGATTTTTAAATAATTTTCTCCTTATTATTTATTTTCAAAACATCTTCGCAAGATATATTTTCAACACTTCAACACTTTGAAAACAAATTTCAAATCGTTTTCCTCATGCGAAATATATTTCCAAATATTTATTCATTTCCACAGAAAATTTGCCGAGTTCAAATACTTTAAAATAATTTAAATTACTTATCCAAACATATATGCTTGGAAATATTAAAATAAAACTATTTTAAAACACTTTATATTAAAACATTAGTTATGAAATTTTATACCCATATCCCATATAAATCTTAAGCCCAAAAATAATTTTAAAATTATTTTTATTGGATAGAGTATAATTATTTAAATAACCATTTCGAAATCAAATAAAATCTTTAAGTAATCACTTCTATAATTAATTAAATAAATCTTTACTCTAACGATTTTCAAAATAACTTAAGAAAATAATTTCTCCAAAATATTCTTTCTAAAACCATCCTTAAAAATTTCCAATTTATATTTATAAGCTGCTTTGAAATCATACTCGGCTTTCTAGGGAAAATAGACCTTCGATTTCAAAATGGTCCATTTAAATCAATTAATAAATCCTTTCGATTTATTTAAATTTACATTCCAAATTTGTAAATTTCTTTCCACACTTTTAAAAAATAAACCAATATTTATTTTTAAAACACATTCCCTTTCCTTTATAAATTCCCATTATGAATTTAAATTTTAAAATATCCACTGCTATACGATTTTCAAATTGATTTCCAAATACTCACTTTCAAACACCAAATCAAATTCCAAATTGATTTCCAAAATTATTTTAAACACCAAATCGATTTCGAAATCGATTTCCCAAAGATTTATTTTTAAACACCAAATCAAATTCCAAATTTATTTCCCAAATTTATTTCGAATACCAAATCAAATTCCAAAGTGATTTCTAAAATTTGTTACCTTTTAAAACAAATCCCTTTATTTTTCCCAAATTATTTAAAATCCAAGCTTTAAATAAATTCTTCATCTGTTAAACAATATCACTGGAAATCCATTTATTAAAATCTTTTTCCCATATTTTGGAATTGATTCGATGAGATTTCAAAAATCAACCTTTACCCCTTTAAATTTATTCTTTTGAATTTATCCAATTATCTAAGATAAATTTACTTAAAGTTTTCTACTTTAATTTCCAAAAATCCAATTTTATATTTCTAGTATCCTACGATACCAAAAATATATTCGGCTAAATCATAGCCTTCAACGATTTCAATCACAAATATAATCATACACAGATTATAAATAAATCAACACACAACATTGAAACAAATTCAAATATTTGAGAAATCCAGTTGGATCCCTCCAACCTGTTTCCCTACATCCATATATGTTAACACAACAATTAAATACCAATTCCTCTACGAAGTGGAATATCGCGGTATATGGGATTATATAAAATCATCCGCTATTATGCGGCACATAGGGTCTCATCCGTTATATAATGCGGGGAATCAATCACTCCAAATATATATATACACACACACACACTACTATATCTAATATCATCAATAGATAAATTATCAAATTCGTCCAAATACATTCCTGATTTAAATTTAATAATTTAAATTCAACAAACAACCAACTAAGTGAGAAGAACTCACCTTTGCTTTTATTTTGCAATCCATTTCAACTCATTTCCATTCTGGCTTGTTTCTCCATTTTAGACCCTGTATAAATGTTTATTCAATTCATTAATATTCAAAATAATTGAATAATCAATTTTCATTTGGTAATTTTAATTATCCAATGATTTTATTGCAAACCAATTTCTTTTAATAAATTTCTTTAACTAAAATTTAAATTTAAAACTAAATTCCTTTTTAATAAAATATTTTTTGTACTTTATTGTAAAACTAAAATTTCATTTCTATATAAATTTAAACATGCATGTGTATATTTTCTTTTGAAATTACATGTACTAAAAAAATCTAACTTCTATATAAATTTGATAACAATTTTTAAATTTCCTTTTCTTACAAACTTTGTCAATATAAACTAATTTTCGTTTTCCTATATGCATTAAAATGGGGTGTGCGTGTGGGCGTGTATATATCTATGTGTGTGTATATATATATATTTAAACCAAGAAGGAACTAGTATACCTCATTGCCCCATGGCCTATCTTCGAACGTGACCGGTCCTCACCATTCCGACAACCAAAACCCAAGCATGCTGCAAAAATCGATCCATCCACTTCTTCGATGATTGACCTCGCGTCCACTGACACTACACAGCAGGTCGCCTTTCCCATTCTACGCGAGCATCATAAGCACACGTGATCCAAATCGCGTCTTGCCCTATCCTTCCCGTCCTTCGAATCATCACCGCCCCTTGCCTCTTCCCCTCTGGCATTGCCGTCGAGCTCCCAACCTCCCACTATCGTATGCTAATCCACTCGTGGCCGACCTCCTTCTTTCTTAATCAATTTGCCGACGAACCCCCATATGCTCACGACAATCCAGCCTTGAATCGAAATCGTTTCAGCCATTTTTTTGAATTTCGATTGTATTTATTATTTTTTCTTTATTTTGATAGCCTGAAACTCGGAGGAGAAATAGGGAAGAGATGCACGTGATTTAAACTAGGATGAAGATCTGAATTGTGATTTGAACGAGACGAAAGGAAAAAAAAATAGGCTTTCGAATTTCTTTTTCTGCTGGTCTCTATTTTTTTCTGTTTGATTTGTATAAATTTTTTATAAAACACATGGCAAGAGAATTAAAGGAAAAAGACGCATGTTAAAAACAGATGAACATGTGTTTGAAATTCTTCAACGTGTCTTCAAAGATTTGTTATAATATTAAATGAAAAAATATTATATTTTAAATTCAAATTCAAATTTAAATCGTTTCGATTTCGCAATTCAAAATCTCGATCTCCAATCGAGGCATGCCGCCAAGCGTTTATAATGTTATGAGCCTATTCCGAACGCAATGGAAAAGGTTCCGTGTCGAATTTCAATCGTATGGAGAAGATAGCTTTTTGAACCAGTTATTAAATTAATATTATGATATAATTTTCAATGCCTTTGCTTATCGTATTGCCAAACGATCACTCCAAACACTACAAAATAGAAATTCGATAATAATAAAATATTATGTATCCAATGGAACTGGTTTCGTCGAAATCCGAGACTGTGCCCTTGAAGGCTATTTTTAAATATCGATTTAAACAATATAAATTTTCAAAACAGAACAAAGCATTTTCAAATTCAATTCTGAAGTTTCCACTATCTTCAGTATTATCAATATAAATTTTTCAAGCCTTTGAAATATTTTTAATCAGCTTAAAACTGAAGATTCAAATTTTTATCCAATTTCAATAAATTAAATTCAATAATGTAATTGCCAAATTCATAGTTATAATTGAAATTATGGTTAAAATAACTTCCAATATTTAAAATCAATTAAATATTTTGAATTTCAAATGTTCAAAATTTTGGGTCATCACAAAAAATCAGAGGGATCGGCTTCACTTCGTATCGATCGGACTCATATCGATCCAATTTGGCTCACTTCTTATTGATCGGACTCATATCGATCCGATTTGGCTTACCTTGTATCGATCGGACTCGTATCGATCCAATTTCACTCACTTCGTATCGATCGACGATGGTATGATTGGTCCAATTTATATCGATCCGCTACTCACAATACTTCGTATCGATCAACTCCGGAGCGATATAAACCGGGCTTCTTCTGTCGATACGAAATGGGCCAAGGGTTATCGGTACGAAGTAGCAACGTGTAATCGACCCGAAGCATGTATACGAAAATGTACATTTCTAGAGTGCTTGGATCGATACGAATTGGACAACAGGTATATGTTGATCGATTCGAAGGAGGGTTGGTCGATGGATGCGAACAGAGCAAGTCGATGGATATGAATGAGATGCAAATATGTGGATGACTCCGTTGAATGGCACAAAAGGTGAATCTTTCTTGGATCTTCGAGACACATCATCGATGCGAGCTGTATCAATACGAAGAAAGGAGAATGCGAAGCTTTAAATCGATAAGAACGTGACGGTCGATGGAGGAACAAAAACTTGCATCGATCATAGCTCACATACAAGTCCAAATGCCACTAAATTTTTATAGAAGCTTGCGTAAAACCTCAAGAATGCTTGTGATCGATCTCATCTCAATTGGGCAAGATTTGGATCGATGCAAATCTCATTCATGGTTGTTGTAGTTGATATTCAAGAAGGAGTCTGGGAGTGGACGTAGAACGGGAAGTTCGAACCAGTATAAAAATTCCTTGCATGCTTGTTTTATTTTTATTTACTTTGCTATTATCATCTGTTTCCGCATTTAGATTTAATTATATTCCATATTACACGATCCTAAGTAACAGCTAGCCTTATTGGTTATTTTACAATTGGTATCAGAGAAAGGCATCTTATAACCGTTACACAGTTATCTGATATCTTGCTAATATGGAAAACAACACCAACACTACCACTAGCACTTTCACTAACACTAGTTTTATTGAAGGTCAATCCACTGCACGACCTCCATTTTTTAATGGTTTGAACTATAATTGTTGGTCTACTCGTATGAGAATCTATATGCAATCAAATAGTTTTGAATCATGGAATATCACATAGAATGAATTCACTCTTCCTACTGGAGAATACTCCATATGGTCAAACACAAAAAAATTAGATGCTACTGTCAATGCTAAAGCTATGAACATGTTATTTTATGCACTAGATAGAAATGAATTTAATCGTGTTAGCATGTGTCAAACTGCTTATGAAATATGGAGAACGCTTAAAATCACTCATGAAGGAACTAACAAAGTCAAACAAAGCAAAATCTCCATGCTCAAAAATCAGTTTCAAAACTTTAGAATGAAACAAGATGAATCCATCAATGATATGTACTCTAGATTTCAAGATATCTATCATTCACTGTTAGGATTAGGAGAAAAGTACACTGATTTTGATATTGTATCAAAAATTCTAAACTCTTTAATGGATGAATGGGAAAGAAAAATCTTGACTATTGAAGAAGCTAATGACCTCTCTACCATAAAACCTGAAGAGTTAATAGGAAATTTAATGTCCTATGAAGTGAATTTGTAAGCAAAACGAGTACAAGCACAAGACAAAAAGAACATAGCTTTCCATGCTGAAGAAGAAAAAGACGATGATTCAGATGAAGAAGATGTTGCATTTATTGCCAAAAATTTCAAAAAGTTCTTGAAACTCCGAAAAAACAACAGAAACAATGGAAAACAGAACTTTCAAAACAAACCATCATCTTCAGTTCTTGAATGTTTTAATTATCATAAGAAAGGTCATATGCAAAAAGAATGTCTAGAACTAAACAAAAAATACTTCAATAAGGGAAGATTCAGATAGCAGCAGTGACAGTGACAGTGACTGTGAAAACGAGCAAGCTAATGTTTGTTTCATGGCTAATTAAAACGAGGTTAGTGATTTTACTTTTGATGATATGATAGAGATAAACTCAGAGCTAGTTAACGCTCTAAAAAATCTTAAAAGAAAACATAAGGAGACTCGTGAACTTCAGAACAAAGCAGAATTCGAAAGAGATATGCTCAAAGATGAGAAGAAAATACTAGAGGAAGAACTTGAAAAATTACACAAATCATTCTCTAATATTAATTCTCAACTCACTTATTTGAGTCAAGAAATTGAAACTCAAAAAGAGAAGAATGACGCTCTTGTTTCAGAAAATCATGAACTCAAAACTAAGGTAAAATTGATAGAGTTGGATAATGTTAACGCTTAAATTTAAACGCCAACACCCTAGTGTATAAGATGTGATTGTGAAAGCACCACCCACTTGTATGGGAATCAGAAATAAGCAGAAAGTATGTAGAAAAACAGTAAGAGACACAGTATTTATAGTGGTTCGGCTTAGGATCAAGCCTACGTCCACTTTGAAGCTCTTTATTGTTTATTTAGATACAGTTTTTTACAATCAACTCCGATTACAACACACTTAGACAAATATCTCAAACCCCGATGTAGAAGAATCCTTTGAATGCATGATGAATGAGTTATTTTTCTTCACGAGATTTGTTGAAATGTCTTTGGTGATTGGAGTGATTGAAATGTTGCTTGAGTGTTGCTTGAAGTCGAGACAATAGCAGAGTAATGGCCCGTAGGAAGTCAGTCCCCAAAAGTCCTTTGAACGTTGGAAGTGGCTACGTATTTATAGGCAAACTTCCTAGGCTGAAATTGCAAAGTCATGAGTCGTGGTCGACTCATCATGAGTCGTGACCGACTCATGATGAGTCGTGAGTCGTCTGCAAGTCACTTCTTTGCAGCATGATCTTGAACTTGCCTCTGAGTCTTGTGTCGTGTGTCGGCCCATCTTTTGAGTCGTAGCGGCCTCTTGAGTCGTTGAATTGGTCTAGGCCTTGAGTTGCAGACCCTGCTGAGTCGTTAATCCACACTGTACCTTTAAAGCACTAGCTCGCTGAGTCGTTGCCACCAATGAGTCGCTGACTGCCCTACATGTTGAGTCGCTGACGCTTTAACTTATTAGGCTCCTTAAGTCGTGAGTCGCTCCTTTGAGTGGCCTTATAGGATGAGTCGTGGGCTAGTTGAGTCGCTAGTCTTGATGAGTCGGCACTTACTGAGTCGCTCCTTTACATGAGTCGGTAACTATTATGGGTCGTAGGCTCCTTGAGTCGCTCGGCGTTAACAATTGCCCCTCGAAGTACACGCTTATATCATGAGTCGTGTGCTTCGACTTTCTTCTTGAGTCGTGACCGACTCAGGGCGGCCTATGACTCGTGAGTCCTTTCTCATTCTCCCCTGCCTTGTATATAAGCTATTGCGTTGTTCTTCTTCCTCACTTGATCTCTGTCTCATCATCTTGTGACGCCATTAACGCATCTTTGAATCTCATTTCCGAAGGCGAATTCAACCCTGCTATTCTCCGATTCATCCCAACCATTATACTTCGTAAGCAAATTCAATCTTAATCCATAATAATCAACGTTGAATCACAAATTCTCATCTTTCGGCTTTAGTTTGTTTTCATGTGCTGCGCTTCACTTTGAATTGTTGTAATCGATTCTAGATCACTATTCGATACGCGAGTTCAGCAATGCATTGAATTTAAGATCGATGCGAAACATTTCAGATTGTTTCTCGGGTGATTTGTTGGTATGGAAGGACGATGGGCTCCATTGGGAATGTGACAGATCCTTGTTGCCTTAGCATTACCGGGTTAGTGGATTGAGACAGGAAAAGGGGGGCTGTGAGATGAGGCGTGATGAGGAATTCCAAGAGTTAGCGAATTAGGTTTTGCCTTTCGACCACTGATTTTGAAAAGCCTTGCAATCTCAGCCGTATACGACTCAATGCTTTAGCCATAAACCGTAGATGACTTAAACTATAAGTCGTGAACGACTCAAGCCATGAGCCGTGAACGACTCAGCACTTGGGTTACTTTCCATGACTCAACCTTTCAAACTATACACGACTCAAACCATAAGCCCTGAACGACTCAGTACTTGAGCCTCTTTTCCATGCTTGAACCTATGACCGACTCAACTAAATGCCTCCTTAGATTTGAGTCGCGGCCGAGACAGGATTTAAAGAAATTTGCATTGTTCTGATTTGAGGCTTTTTCCTTCATGCACATTACAACTTATAGAACTTAACTTAACTCGCCGCATATCCTTTAGGCCGTAACCGAGTCATCCAAATAACCAATGACTTTAACCAATACAAAGAATTATTGAGTCGTTGACGACTTAACACTTGTAAATTTTGCTTGAACTTTGAACTGTTGAACTTTGTCGTATTTTTTCCACAGGTCACTCTTGCAAGCTAATAACCTGTCTAACACAATGTTTACAGAAAATTGGGACGAATATACTGTCATTGATTGCCCACACCGAATGACAGATTAGTTAACGATAGATGATTAACTTGAATGAACTGCATATATGAAGTGCCTTTAATATATTTATTTCAAACAAAATATCAAAGCAATGCTGAAGTAGTCAATTGAAATCGACTTGCTTGCACTAATATTATGTTTGAACTTTTAAGTTAACAAGTTCTGAAATGTTTACCATCGATCAAGCATCGATTAGTGTAATCCTAGTTATATATACTTGTCACTTTTCTAGTCTTGCACAACACTTCACACTTTTTAGGAAACGCGCACCTTCGCATTTGAACATCCAGTTGCTTGTGTAGAATGACTTCTCATCAAGAAGAGCCGATGAGTCAGACTGAAGATACCTTTCCGGTAGCTATTCCTGTGGATAACCCTCCAGAGAGAATACCAACAACTCTGAATCAACGGACGTTTAATCAATTGCGCGTCCAGTTTGGCATCGATGATGCTGACGCCTTACTACCGGGGCCAAATGATACTGCCGATAGGCCACCTCTTGGTTTTGTTGCTGTCAATCGCCAAACGTGCTTAAATGGCGCTATTCCTCCTTTTAACGACTTTCTTCAACAGTTCTTGCTTCGGCTGTCTATCTCTCCATTCCAATTACACCCCAATGGCTATGCTATTCTGATGGGGTTATGTGTTCTATTTAGGAGAACCTTGGATCGACTACCAAGCTTCGGGGAGATCTGTTATTTTTGCTCATTTACAAAAATTAAAGACCATCCCTCCATTGTGGTTATAAGAAGCGCTCGAAACCGCAAACTTATTACTGATCTCCCCGAAAGCGCTCACGGATTTTTGAATCAGTTTTTCTTCGTTCGTTGCCCTCCAGGGTTTTATGCCATCTGGAGAGTAGGAAGTAAGATTTCCTGTCTATATTCTTTCCGCTTTGAAGCCATTTTTGAGATCCGAACTTTTAGTTGCTAACTTCATTCTTTGTTCCTGTTTTAGCGCTTCCACCCCCTACCAGGGACCCAAGTTTTAAGCAAATTTTAGAAAGATTAAATGCTGTGCCGGCAGAAGAAAGGAGCATAAAGTTTCTGCTAAGCGATGAATTTTTACACCAATACGGACTTCTCCATCCCTCTCGCTTTACTCAGCCTCATGAAGCCCCGACTGAAGTTCCCGATTCTCCGACGAAAACTCTCGACGCCTCGGTCTCCACTAAAGATCGTGTGCAGGGAGAAACTTCTACTGGAACTCCATTAGTGAAGTGCTCTACTCCACGAGACGACACGGGGCCATCCGAAAAGTCCGCGCTTCCCCCCATTACTGAAGAAGAAGAGGAGCAACCTTCCCAAACTATGAAAAATGCCGATAAAGGAACTGATGGAGGGAACCAGGCTAGGCATGACGATGATGATGTCTTTGGGGATTTAAGTGACTTATTTATCTCTTCCCAAGAGCTCTCTAAAGATGATCCTGCTCGTGGTAAAGTTATACCTCCAACAATTGAAGCGACATCTGCCCTCCAACTGACTCCAACTCCTTTATCCCAAGAATTGCCACCGATAACGAAACCTATTACATCCCCCCAACTGAGAAGTGGTTCGTTAGCCCAACGCGAGTAGTTTGCACTTCACACACCACTTAAGAATTTTCCAGCACACTTATGCACTTATCTTCTTATGCTTTAAAGATTTCTGAAGCTTATCTTTTCTTATTTCAGATTCTCCAATGACACGCGGTGGATCATACTATCAAGATTTTCAACGCTATGGTGGGCGTGGACAGTATAATTATGGGCGCTACTTCTCTTCCTATAGGGAGTCTGATGAAGAGAGGGCTGCTCGAAAAGCTCGGGAAAGGAGGGATGCCGAAGAACGTCGTGATAGAAGGGATAGGGATGAGCATCGCGACTCCCCGCAGAGAGGTGACGATTCCTATAAAAGGAAATCACACGATGACCGGGGAAAAGGTCATGTAGTAGAAGATTCGAGCAAACGAG
Source organism: Allium cepa (assembly GCA_030765085.1). Classification (NCBI taxonomy): domain Eukaryota; kingdom Viridiplantae; phylum Streptophyta; class Magnoliopsida; order Asparagales; family Amaryllidaceae; genus Allium; species Allium cepa. Next base: position 949,905,045 of record CM060928.1, on the reverse strand, counting down.
CTCGACATGGTGAGAGACATGCTTCCACCACTCCCGACAAGCCTACTGCCCCTGCCCCTCTTGATATTTCTTCCGACTCTCCTGCTCTCGGAAAGGAGGACATCCAGACAATAATAAGCAGGCCTAAATTTCAAGTGGGGCCTGGCCCAGCCACCTTACAAAGTCGCTTTCCACAATGGTGCTTAAAAGGCGTGAGATTCGATCTTGACCTGGTTCCAATCGACAAGCCCGCCATGCTGCGAAATCTTGACGCTGTTAAACTTGACATCGAGAGGGTGTCAAACTGGCAGAAGCTTGTTGATGAGCTTCAACGAGTTAACCGCGCCAACTTAGAGGCCATGCTCACCATGGAAAATGATAAGGCTGAGTGGCAAAAGGTCCTTGAGCAGCATGATACCGAGATGAGAAGCATTACTTCCTACAACGAGGAGCTTGAAGCAAAGGTCGAGAAGTTGAGAGATGAGCTTGCTGCTTCCTCTACCTCATATTCTCAAAAAGAAGAAGTGCTTCTCAGACAGGTAAGAGATGCTCATGCCAGCCAACGGGATGCTGAGGATAGGCTCGAAGCTCAGAAAAGAATTAATGAGGGCTACATTACTGATGTTGCGGAGCTCCAAATGAAAAACAAATCCCAGGAAGCGGAGATACAAATGCTCAAACTTCAGCTTTCTAAAACGGAGAGGGAGCGCGATGAGGCCGTCGCCGGCAGAATCGCAGCTGAGGAATCTCACGAGGAGACTAAGAATAGCTTTGGCTCGACACTATTCGACTTCTACTTACATAGCGTCTTGGGGCGTGGAAGCCTTGCTTTTCTAGGTCCCAAGTACGAGATCACTTTAGCCGAAGTGTGGGAGGCTGCCCTCGATATGCTTGGTGCTGAGGGTGCTGGTTATGATGAGTCAGCCTTGGAAAGGCATTATTTTGATGAGGACGCTCGCACTGCTCTTGCCAGGGGAAAGGAACAACTTGCTAAACTAAGAACCGAAGCGACAGAAGGGGGGCAGGTTGAAGGAACTACTTCAACTACCCCGGTTCAGCCACCTTCTTTGTCCGAAATCAACATCATTGGTTCCAGTTCCCATTTTGCTTCTCCTACCAAAATTACTACTGAGATTACAAGTGTACATGGTGGAGATGAGGGCGATGAGAGCGCTGACGCGCAAGCATATGAAGTTGATATCAGGAGATCAGCTTCACCAGGTAACCTCACTGTTAATCCCGCCACTGTCAATTCTGTTCAAGCGGGTTATTCATTTGCTTCACATGAGTTTCATGAACTCCTTGGTTATCTTCTCAATCTCGATGAGCCTTCATCTCCTCTCTCTACTAACTTTATTGGTGAGCCTTCATCTCCTCTTTTTACTGACTTTAACCTCTTTTCTTCTGTAGAGAAAGCACCAAGTACTGCTCAAACTTCTACTCCTCCAGTTATCCTTCCTCCATCTCTTCAGGTGGCGCCTCCTACTGCCTCGCAACCCAGATCACAGGAAGAACAAATAGAGGCTCTTCACGGCTTGGATGATCCCGTCGCTTCGCAAGAGCAGAAAGATGAGAGACTTGAAGGAGGTGATATATCCCCGGAGCGAACTCCTTCTGACGACGTTGTTCTATCTAAACTTGTCACTCCGGGGAGTGAGTCTTCCTCGCAAAGGAGAAAGAAGCGTGGGACATCCAAGAGGAGGGGGAAGAAAATCATCGCCACTGAAGAGGAGCCGGAAGTTGAACCGGTTGCGCCTTCCTCTCCTACTTCCCTTATGCCCACCGATCGTCCTGAAAAACTGATCATCCGGCCGGGTAAAGGGTCTAAAGGCAGCAAAAAAGAAGTGAAGATCTTTAGTTTCTAGTTTTTTGTGTTTTGCATGTACTGGCCGAGAATTGTGCGGGTACCGGCCCCCGCTTTTCTTTATTTTGAGACCTGTACCTGCACTATAATTGAATAAAATGATTCTTCGTTTGTACAAACTTTTGTTTGAATTAGAGAGTACATTTGTTATTCGTTTTGGCATGAGTTCATTTGATATTGCAGCGAGCTCATGGTATGTTACTTGAGCGTTACCTTTTGCTGGTTTAGTTATATCATACAGTGTGTAATTATACTATATTGCCCCCATTCCATAAGTTTGCTGCAATATTCTATACTTCGAGGGGACTTGCACTCTTATTCGCTAAAGAATAATTATGTTATTTTTATTTTAAAAAGAATTCTTGTAGAGTACAACCCCCTTCGTATGAGTTTCTACGCGCTTTGTCCTTTGAAGAAATCACTTCTTTCTTTTTGCTTAAGTACATTTTCTTTTTTGCCGAGTGATTTCTTTTATGTAGCAAAGCGGACCTCTGAAGGGTACTTTAACTCCTTTTCTCTTCTCTTCTTCTTTTTTTTTTTTTTTTTTTTTTAAAGAAGATCATTTTCCAGAATAGGTAAATTACTTTTCCTTTGTGAGTTAAAGCATGCCCCTGATGAGGATTTTTTTTTTTTTTTTTTTTTTTTTTTTTTTTTATATATGGAAAGTTGTACCTCTGAGGAGGGATTTTTTCACGTTTCAACACTTGAAAGTTTTATTTCAATCTCGGCGAAACGTGTACCTCCAAAGAGTTTTGCCTTAGAAAGTCTTTCCACGTTTCAACACTTGGAAGTTTTATTTCAATCTCGGCGAAACGTGGGCTTCCGAAGAGGTCTTTCTTCTTGATTGTGCCTCCGAAGAGGTCTTTATTTTGCTTGTCTTTCAACTCCGGTGAAGTGAAATTCCGAAGAGCGGCTGTTACACTTCAACTCCTGGTGAAATATGCCCCCGAAGAGGTCTTTATTTTGTTTGCATTTCAACTCTGGTGAAGCGCAATTCCGAAGAGCGGCTGTTACACTTCAACTCCTGGTGAAATGTGCCCCCGAAGAGGTCTTTATTTTGTTTGCATTTCAACTCTGGTGAAGCGTAATTCCGAAGAGCGGCTGTTACACTTCAACTCCTGGTGAAATGTGCCCCCGAAGAGGTCTTTATTTTGTTTGCATTTCAACTCTGGTGAAGCGTAATTCCGAAGAGCGGCTGTTACGCTTCAACTCCTGGTGAAATGTGCCCCCGATAGGGTTTGCATCGCCTGGAAGTTACTCTCTCATGGTTGGAGGGTCATGACTTCTCCAATCTTTTTTGTTGAGTAGAGAACTTTCTTTTTTGTGGCATATATCCCATTAGGGGTCTTTGTAGAGAAGCATTTGGCCTCTGAAGAGGGCTTTTGGCCTCCGAAGAGGGCTTTGGTCTCTGAGGAGAAGCATTCGGTCTCCGTAGAGAAGCATTCGGCCTCTGAAGAGGGCTTTTGGCCTCCGAAGAGGGCTTTGGTCTCTGAGGAGAAGCATTCGGTCTCCGTAGAGAAGCATTCGGCCTCCGAAGAGGGCTTTTGGCCTCCGAAGAGGGCTTTGGTCTCTGAGGAGAAGCATTCGGCCTCCATAGAGAAGCATTTGGCCTCTGAAGAGGGCTTTTGGCCTCCGAAGAGGGCTTTGGTCTCTGAGGAGAAGCATTCGGTCTCCGTAGAGAAGCATTCGGCCTCTGAAGAGGGCTTTTGGCCTCCGAAGAGGGCTTTGGTCTCTGAGGAGAAGCATTCGGTCTCCGTAGAGAAGCATTCGGCCTCTGAAGAGGGCTTTTGGCCTCCGAAGAGGGCTTTGGTCTCTGAGGAGAAGCATTCGGTCTCCATAGAGAAGCATTTGGCCTCTGAAGAGGGCTTTTGGCCTCCGAAGAGGGCTTTGGTCTCTGAGGAGAAGCATTCGGTCTCCGTAGAGAAGCATTCGGCCTCTGAAGAGGGCTTTTGGCCTCCGAAGAGGGCTTTGGTCTCTGAGGAGAAGCATTCGGTCTCCGTAGAGAAGCATTCGGCCTCTGAAGAGGGCTTTTGGCCTCCGAAGAGGGCTTTGGTCTCTGAGGAGAAGCATTCGGTCTCCGTAGAGAAGCATTCGGCCTCTGAAGAGGGCTTTTGGCCTCCGAAGATGGCTTTGGTCTCTGAGGAGAAGCATTCGGTCTCCGTAGAGAAGCATTCGGCCTCTGAAGAGGGCTTTTGGCCTCCGAAGAGGGCTTTGGTCTCTGAGGAGAAGCATTCGGTCTCCGTAGAGAAGCATTCGGCCTCCGAAGAGGGCTTTTCATCTCACGGGAATATGTCGACCGATTGTGGTGAAATGTGTGCCCCAGAGGAGGGTTATTGTCAGGAAGTTTGGAGTTTCCTTTTCTTGTTTGGATGGATTCTCGGGAGTGTGTTGGCTGGTAACTCCACGACTTTGTAACGAGAGAGACACCTTTTTCGATGGAGCCCGCTTGAGGTCTCTATCCCCTGAGGAATTATGCCTTCAAAAAGGGCTGGCACTTCCGAAATGATCTTTTGTTGGCTGATGCTTGCTCTCGCATACTTTTTTGCCGTTGATTCATGTTGACAATTCCCATTACTTTGCAAGGGTCATTGCTTTTAGCTGCCAAGCCTCTCCCTTACCCAAAGGAATATATTTTATAGTTAAGCAAATTGGTGGTGGCAGATGTAGGTTCTTTAACTGGCCGTCTGTTTGTTCATACATTTGCGGTTAGCTATATATGATCTGCTTTTATCCCCCTTGCTTACTTTCGGTTGAAGTTCTCCTTTTGTAAGATTTGGATATGGGAATTTTGAATGGCTCAGTGCTTGACTACTGGATGTTGTTGCGGATCGCTTCGTCTCATGACTGGTAAGTCTTGTTTTTATGGCCTGCATTATTAAATGGTCTTTTTAGCAACACGCTCAACGTATTTCATACGCCAAAATAAAACAGAGCAGTTTATAATAGTAGGGAACACGAGAATTATAGTGATTTAGCCAGAATTGGGCCTATATTCACTTTACTGCTGTTGTTATTCGCCTGCCTTGCAATTGCCCTTAACAAGAGAATCATATATCTGTAAATTTATTGCAATATCTCAGCAGAGTTTTTATGTAAAATATGGATGTAAGTGGCTATTATTCCAAGTTCTTGGAATTGGTTCTCTTTTGACAGTTGCGAACTTGATTGATTATATTAGCAGTGCCTCAGTGCCATCCTTAAGTGTGCACTATCTTCTTCTGTTGGCGGGTGGTTTTAACTGAAGAAGCATACTCTAGCCAAATCTTATTTATTTGCTTAGAGTATTTCTTATTTAGGTTTTGCCCCTGGACTTTCGTCACTTAAGACTTGCTTTAGAAAGCTACCAAGGGTTGCTTGATATTGTAACGAATCGGCTGGACATTGATTGCCTGCAAATTTAGATCGATAATTTTAGTGACATTCTTAGAATATTTCACATATCGAAATAAAATAAGCGACTTGTAATAATAGGGAGAACAAGGCTTATAGTTTTTATTATTTATTTGCACTGTCTTTATAACAGATTTTGATACAAGAATTATTGGATCAGCATTCCTTTATAAATTTGAAACATAGTATTCAAGTAAAGTAAGAAAGCAGTTGTTGCCCCAAGCTTTAGGGATTGAATCTTTTGGCTTGAAAGGATTGGATGGCAACGTTTTTCAGAATCGAAACTTCCTTTCACTTTGAAGGTCTTCCTGAAGCGTGTGCATGTCTTCCCGTCTCATCCAATTTTTTCCTACCTGGTGAGGGCTTGCTGTGACGATACTGATGATAGGACCTTCATTTCCCTGTGCCACGGTTCTTTTATTTGAGCTACATTGTTGAGCGGACACCAGCTGCACCTTGGAGGATGAGGAGTAGTTAATTCCATCTCTTTTCACATATTGTTGCAGTTCATTCTGTTTGAGCAACTCTTCAATCTCCTTCCTTAAATGGCGACATTGATTGGTGTCATGGCCAGGCTGATTGTGAAATCGGCAGAATTTTCCATTGTCTGTTGCGCTTCTTCTCAACAGAGATGGTTTGGGGTACACAACAACATCCTTTGTTGCCAAGAAGATATTTTCCGGAGTGTCGGTCAAGGGAGTGAAGTCAGAGGATCTGAAGCGTCGAGCTTTTTTCAAGAGCTTCTGCTTTCTTTTCCCTCCATCGTCCTCTCTTTGTTCAATCATCTCCGGTATGTATTCTTCATCGTTACCAGGACTCAATGGGTAGTCGTCAACTATTCTCTCGAAAGTTGCCCTTGACAAACGTTCGTGGATAGTTGGTCGTGGCCATGAACTTTCTGTTTGGGGGAATGGTCCAATAATGCCAGTTGCTCGTTGAGGAATATTCCATTCTTCTGAAACCTGAGCCTCCTTAGCAATGGTTTTTATATTGCTTTCTAGTCGACGGACCTCCTCTTGCAATGTGTTCATCTTGTCCAGTATTCTATTACTTTGAACTTCCATGTGTTGATATATTCCATAAATCACAGCATTTAATTCAGCCTTTGTGACCCCAATAGTTGAAGCTGTTTCCCCTAATGCGGGAAGAGCAATGGCGTTGCTGCTAGTACCTTCAAACCTCAAAAACTTTCGTTTCCTTTCAGAAGCCATAATTTCTGCTAGACTTCTAGTCTTCAAGGAAATTCTCTCTACAAATCTTCTGTAAAGCAATGATGATAGAAGTCCTGAGTTCACTTCTCAGTGAAAGCACCAAAATGTTAACGCTTAAATTTAAACGCCAACACCCTAGTGTATAAGATGTGATTGTGAAAGCACCACCCACTTGTATGGGAATCAGAAATAAGCAGAAAGTATGTAGAAAAACAGTAAGAGACACAGTATTTATAGTGGTTCGGCTTAGGATCAAGCCTACGTCCACTTTGAAGCTCTTTATTGTTTATTTAGATACAGTTTTTTACAATCAACTCCGATTACAACACACTTAGACAAATATCTCAAACCCCGATGTAGAAGAATCCTTTGAATGCATGATGAATGAGTTATTTTTCTTCACGAGATTTGTTGAAATGTCTTTGGTGATTGGAGTGATTGAAATGTTGCTTGAGTGTTGCTTGAAGTCGAGACAATAGCAGAGTAATGGCCCGTAGGAAGTCAGTCCCCAAAAGTCCTTTGAACGTTGGAAGTGGCTACGTATTTATAGGCAAACTTCCTAGGCTGAAATTGCAAAGTCATGAGTCGTGGTCGACTCATCATGAGTCGTGACCGACTCATGATGAGTCGTGAGTCGTCTGCAAGTCACTTCTTTGCAGCATGATCTTGAACTTGCCTCTGAGTCTTGTGTCGTGTGTCGGCCCATCTTTTGAGTCGTAGCGGCCTCTTGAGTCGTTGAATTGGTCTAGGCCTTGAGTCGCAGACCCTGCTGAGTCGTTAATCCACACTGTACCTTTAAAGCACTAGCTCGCTGAGTCGTTGCCACCAATGAGTCGCTGACTGCCCTACATGTTGAGTCGCTGACGCTTTAACTTATTAGGCTCCTTAAGTCGTGAGTCGCTCCTTTGAGTGGCCTTATAGGATGAGTCGTGGGCTAGTTGAGTCGCTAGTCTTGATGAGTCGGCACTTACTGAGTCGCTCCTTTACATGAGTCGGTAACTATTATGGGTCGTAGGCTCCTTGAGTCGCTCGGCGTTAACAGATAATAGTAGTCTCAAAACTAATTTAGAAAGCATCACCAAAAATGTTTCAAACTTTAATAAAGGAAGAGAAACTTTATCTAAAATTATTGATAGCTCTCAATCTGTTTCAAGTAGAAGAGGATTAGGATATGTTAAGAAAATAACAGCTTCACCTAGAAAAAAATTAGGAGAAATATTAATCCTACTACTGTACAGACAAAAAGGAATTCTTACCCAAAAAGCATAAAAATCTTCCTAAAACAAACAACAGTTTGATTAGGAAGAAATATATAAACACTTTTTTAGAAACTGTTTATAAAAATAAAGATTACATTTTTAAATGGGATACTGAGCCCTCTTGGGTTTGGTTTCCTAAGATTTAACTCTTAGGACCCTATTGAAAAAGGTGGGTACCAATGTTATCTCATATTTTTTGTAGGTCCCACTCATGAAAAGAGGAAAATGGATACTCGATAGTGGTTTCTTAAAACATATGACAGGAGACAAAGATATGCTATCAAATATTACTTACTCAGATGGAGGCTCCATCACTTTTGGAGACAACTCCAAAGGGTTCATAATCGGCAAAGGCGATTGTGACGCCCCACCCCAAGACCCACCTTAGTAAAGAGAATTAACAAGTAATTCCTCTACTAAAGCGGAGAATAGGGCTGGTTAAGGGCGACTATCTATAATTTTGTCTTAAACATCTACTGAAAACGTCGATAAATGCAATATAATTTTTTTTCAACTCAAGTGGATCGACATACCCATTAAATGCTTAATCCAAAACTATAGGTAGTTAACGGATCTATTAGAACAAAATACAATAACTAAATGTAAAGCACATCAGAGAACAGTAATCAACATCATATATATACATATACACTGATACATGTTTAGTACAATACAATATGAATACAATAAAGGTGGTACTCGACCACACCATATACATTGAATCAAATGTAAACAAATCAGAGTATGCGGAAGAACAGAAATTGCTCAAGAGAAATGAGAGCTGATATCTAGCCTCAACTTCAAGCTAAGTCCAATAGATGATACCTGAAACAACTCGGTCTGACCCGAGTATAAATACACGGGTCAGTCTAGCTACACAAATCAGTCAATATCAGTAGTATGAAGCAGTATAGACATGAAGATACTTCTTCTCGAAAGAGAATAATGAATTGATAAACTCATAAGCTTAACAATTAAGTAACAAACGCTAATTAAGTGAACAAATACCTCGAAGGATGTAACTCAAACTCAATACTCAAATCAAATAGAAGTGCCTCATATCATCGACGACATCCCAAAATGTCTACATGGTTTCCATGAACCATATATTCTCAAAAGAAGAAACATCAATACAAACTCTCCCCAAAATGGAAACATAAAACATTCTCAAATAGGATGATCCAAAACTCAATTATAGATGAATCTCCAAATTCAATTATACCTCATCTCATCGGTATAAATGTATATAAATCTCCATTTCAACTCTCCAAAAAGGCAAAACTCAGAATATCCTATAAAATCTTGAAATTATCAAAACTCATAACTCAAGGAACTCGATAAGAGTTCAAAATATCATAAATGAAATCACCATATATATAACATCTCATATAGCACTCGGCTATCGATGCACTAAAACATCTTAAAAGGTGAAATCGCAATAAAACAGACAAACTTAGAAAATCCGGATTCGCCAAACCCACGATTGTAATGCCGAAGCAATGCTGCATGTGCAAAACTCAAGCGGCCGAAGCCTCGGATAAGGTCGCTAACACCTCCCAAAGCAGTTCGTCCTCATGACAAGGTCGCTAACACCTCTCTAAGCCATTTTGTCTGCCGTAACAAGGTCGCTAACACCTCCCAAAGCAGTTCGTCCTCCTTGACAAGGTCGCTGACACATCTCCAAGCCATTTTGTCAGCCCTAACAAGGTCGCTAACACCTCCCAAAGCAGTTCGTCCTCACGACAAGGTCGCTAACACCTCTCAAAGCAGTCCTGTTATGTAAACATCATGAATGTGTCACAAACTCACAGATAGGAACCCGAAAAGTGTTAATGTATGTCCCATACCACACATTTGCACTTAGCGGTTTACTAGCCGATAGTCGTTGCCACACTAAAAACATCATAAAACTTAGAAAATTGTATCTCGCCTAGTCTCATTGGCGAGTGATAAAGAGATACCATACTTGTCGCGTCTCATCGATAAGTATTAAATGGCATCGTAACTTGTCTCATCTCATCGACAAGTGAAAACAACATGATGGTTTCTCATAAACCATAAATCTCAAAATATGAAATCATAAAATCAAGACTTGCCTTATGTCATTGGCAAGTAAACAAAATACCGTGATGGTTCTCATCGATCATACTCCTACATAGGATATATCAAACTATAATACTTGCGAAACATTGGCCATCTTAAATAATTCCAATAAATAGAAATAAAACTCAAAATATGCCATAAAACGGCAAAACATCTCAGAATCAATAATCTCAAATAGCTTCGATCATACAAGTCCGAAGTTAACCGAAATAGTAAACGCACAAGTCACATACCACGTGTTTTACTAAATCATTTAATTCTCTTTCTCATACGTTCAAATAGTATAAAATCGTGTATTTTAAAACAAAATAATTTATTTGAGAAAACAAGCTTTTAAAACCATTTTCCGAAATCAATTTTGAAGATGATATTTGAAAATTCCCTTATTATAGAGAATAAATAGATTTTACAGCTTACAATAATTTAAAAATATTACATAATAACTATTTTAAATGCCAACTTATTTTCAAATTATTTTAAAATTTTTTGGAAAAATCTGTGCTCGAAATTAAGGAAATCACTCAAAACCGTCATTCAAATTCAATTCAAATTCAAATCAAATTTGAATTTCAAATTCATCAAAACTTGACTAGCCTATTGAAAAGCATCATAGCCATCAATTTTTTTTATAAATATCACAAAAACTTGAAGTACAAGTCAAAAATCGGACAGAAAAAGAACAAAACACTTAGCCAAAATAATACCCAGCTCTGAAATCTTCTCTGGGTTCAACTTTTGAATATAAAACGGGTGGCTGAATGAAATTTGATTAAGCTATAAATTAGCATGCACAAATTAGAAAACTTCATCTTTCAAATAAAAAAAGAATAAATAAATTACGACTTGAAATGAAAAAGTTACGCTGTCTCAAACATGGACTCAGGCAATGTTTGCAACAGTTCAAAAACCAAATATGCACAGGCCTGAAAACCCTCTGGGTTCAACTCCAGGCATGAAACAAAGAAACAAATTAGATCGGATTAAGCTAAAAAAATTTAAGCCTATAAAAGAAAACTACAGCTTTCAAACAAAAAATGAATCATGCAATTTGGATGAAGTGTGGGAAAGTTATGATATCTCAAATTTGGACACAGGCAGTATTTTCACTATAAAAATCTGGGCAAAAACATGCTCCGAGTCAATGTTCGACAGCATGTTTCTATAAGTTATATAGGTCGAAATGACCTAAAATTTAATATGCATAAAGACTAATAATAACATTTTAAATTTCATCAAGAATTATGCAATTTAGACAAAGCATGAAAAAGATATGAAGTCTCAAATTTGGACCCAGACAGTGTTTTCACTGTAAAAATCTGGGCAAAAACATGCTCCGAGTCAATGTTCGGCAACATGTTTCTATAAGTTATATAGGTCGAAATGACCTAAAATTTAACAGGCATAAAGTCCAAAAACAACACTTTAAACTGCACCAAGAATCATGAAATTTAGACAAAGCATTAAAAAGATATGATGTCTCAAACTTTGACCCAGACAGTGTTTTCACTGTAAAATCTGGGCAAAAACATGTTCCGAGTCAATGTTCGGCAGTAACTTTCTATAAGTTATATAGGTCGAAATGACCAGAAATTTAACATCCATAAATACCAAAAACAAAACTATAAACCGCACCAAGAATCAAGTAATTTAGACAAAGATAAAAAAGATATGATGTCTCAAACTTTGACCCAGACAGTATTTTCACTGTAAAATCTGGGCAAAAACATGCTCCGAGTCAATGTTCGGAAGCATGTTTCTATAAGATTTATATGTCTAAATGACCTAAAATTTGTATTGCTTATAGTTCAACAACTATACTTTAAACTGCAAAAGGAGCGATGCAATTTCGACAGAAAACGTAAGAGATACGCTGTCTCAAACATGGACTCAGGCTATGTTTGCAGCAGCTCAGAAAACCAACGTCAAACGAATTTGCGAAATAAACAAGCCAATTCGTCACTACGAAACCTGAAACTAGGTAGAATGTGTGAGAGAGATTCTCGCCTTGGATTGGCAGTAAGATATAAATTTTCAGCTAGAATCTGGATCAAAATGAAGGCTTGGAGGCTGAAATTGTTGCTTCAGCATCTATAGATGCCATTTGAGCTACATGCAAAGAGAAATCAACCTATAGTGATTCTATTTTCACAAAATAGAAATAACCTAAGACAAATTCATAGCTTGAATTGATTAGCTGAAATAATGGCTTTATTTTTTATTGTTACATCAAGAATTTGAATTAAATTAGGGGATTTAGGTTTTTGATTATGAAGAGGAGTTGGGTTTCTTCCTTTCTCTTTTACAGTAAAATGAGTTATGTACGTATTGGAAGAAGAAAGCTTCATTTCATATTTCTGGTTTAGTCTAAGTGGGCTTTGGACCCAAAGTTATTTAATTAATTAGCTTATGAGAAATTATTTAGCACTACACAAGCATAAACACTATATAATTAAAGTAAACAACACATTTTCTATAAGTTTTCTCTACAAATAATTCATGTAAATCCACTTACATGCTGAATAAAATATTGTACGACATATAAAAAGATAAATTTTAGTTTTAAAAATATTTTTATTATTAAAAACACTTAATTTACACAAATAACCAATTTTACAAATTAAATGCTTAAATCACCATTTTTAGCTCCAATAATTTCATAAAAATTATTTTCTTGCATATAAAAATGTTATAAATCATCCTAACATTATTTTTATAATTAAAACTCATTTTTAAACCAAATTCCATCTTTTTATTTATATTATTATCCATATTAAATTCAAACGTTTAATTAAAATTAATAAAATCAACGTTTAGCAATAATTTCCAAAATTATTGGATTTCATCAAATTAAATCCATATAATGCTCATTTTTATTACAAGCTAACATAATAAAGTTTTTAAAACTTTATTTCAAAATTTTATATTTATTTACAACAAATAATGTTGATTTAAATTATTTTATCTTTACTTACTTCAATTAATCCCCAAATCAACATATTACCATTATTCACAATTTATGACCAACCAAACTATCTTAATTCTATTTTATTTATTTCAAATCCATTGTTTATTTGAAATAAACAATTTTAGAAAAAATTATCTCTCCAATTTATTTTTAATTCACAATATGAAATTATAACTACCGTTATAATTTAATATTTACAAGTAATCGCCAAAACCAGGGTTGTTACAGACTTCCCCCTTACAAAAATTTCGACCCCGTAATTTTCTAGAAAAAGAGACATAAAAAAACAAAAATTCAATCGACAAAGGATAAAAGACAAGCTCGAAACTCAAATCATTCATACTCTCAACATAGAATGGTAGAGAGAAACACGGAAAAACTCACTTGGTTAATCCAATGGCCCATTAAATGCTAATATAGTAATTAGCAAACCATCTAATTTTCCAAGTATCTCGAAAGAATTTCGAAGATATCCCATCTTCGAATCAAAACTCAATAAGATGCTCAATAATTAATCAATCGAAAATGATTGTTTGCTCAAAACTACATGAATAGAGTCGGGATCAAACTCACTCAAACCCGAACTCTAAACAATAAAGAAGATCATCAACAAGATTTTCCGCATGATAATACTGAAAGAACATCCTCACAACAAGATAAACACAATAGACAAGATTGATAAATCACAAGATGGCTTCTCACAACGCCACTCACTCGAACAACCATGAAACATGCACGTCGTTAATAATAGCTCGAAGATAGAATATACTCAAGAACAAGGACGTAGGCTCGAATTAACTTTTAATCCAAGATATTTAGAATTTTTTTTAAATCTCAACATCTTTTAAATTTTAAATCTCAATTTTCAATATTTGAAAATTTTCAAACTTTTTACTCTATTACATAGTAAGTTATTTAAAACTCAAATAAAAAGTCCAAATTTCTTCTCATACTTCAAAATTAATTTCCAAAGAAATTTGTAAATCCATAATAATATTCCTCAAAATAAATTAAGGGTTTAAATCTCTTTACTCTTTTTATTAAACCACTTAAATAGTTTAAAAACAATCTTCAAATTCTCTTATAACTCTTCTCTTAAAACATCCATATAGATTCTAAAATCTCAAAATATACTTCCAATAAAGCACAGCTCAAAAACAATCTCATTTATATTCTCATCTTTATAATTTACAAAAAAAAATAGATGGAATTGCCTCAAAATTGAGTCTCAAATAAATAAATATATATGTTGGCTGCAGAGTTGACCGAACGATCAAAACTGCCTCGCCACTCTATTACTCGTCTGTAAAACCAATGGCTGCAATTACCATTCAAAAATAAATTTAATATTTAATCTCAAAATATTAGTTTCAAAATCTCAATTTTTAAAACATAAACCATCGTGTCTGATTGCCTCATCATAGCATCTAGGAGATTCCTATCGATAACGTTGATCGGGCGTATCGACCAGAACTCTTAACTACTTGATGGACACCCCAACACTCTCAAATTGTCTCTATAAAAGAAATTATACTAATGTAAATATATTCTCTGGTTTTTTTTAATATCTCAAAGCTCAAATTTCTCGTCAATACACATATTTATATCAAAACTCAAAGCAAAGAACATTAAGAGAATGCATCGAGATATTCCCATAATACTCGATTCTCAAAATCATCAAAAGGAGATAAGAGTGTTCGTCAATCTTACAATGTCACGAGCCACTCCCAAAAATCATCAAGATACATGATAAGCAAGAAAGTCTTCTCGAAGGAGAAGAAACACACAATCCACAAATCACTACTTCAAACGGAGTAATGCTAAAGGATAAAATTAATTGAGTATCTGAAAAGAACATTCAAACGAAGTAGAATGATAACTCAACAAACTCGAACAATCTAGAAACTCACCTCATTCCTCAGTGGATATCCTCATGGAAGGATAACCGAAGGCTAAGAGCCAGGAATAAGGTTACCTCAACACTAGATTGCCCAATTGGATGTCAAATCAAAACGGACTCAATAAACTCAACAAAGTCACCATAACTGCAATTTGAGATATCATCAACATCTCGATACTCAAGAGTGAATTCAGAAAATTCGGAATCATCATTAACGTTCCAAAGTGATATAAATAATAAACCAATCAAAATAGAAAACCTAAATGTACAATAGGATCCTATAAAACAAAGGATTGGACTTAATATCAAATAAGTTAATCCATCTCAAATGAAATGCATATCAAGATTGTGAGTAACAAAAAATTACTCACAAAAGCAACATCAAATAGAAATCTCAGAATGCTCACAATGAGCCAATCATTGTAGATACCCTCAAACAATTCACAACTCTCAAAGGAACACAATAAGAATACTCTAAAGAATCAATAAGCTTCATCAATACGAACTCACTCGCATCGACAGAAATAAGTATAGAATAATCCCAAATAAGATTATTCATAAGATAAGATAACTTCAAACTCAGTTATGGAATACTACGGAATACAATATACATACATACATATATATGTATTCCTAAACATATTCCATCTCAACATATCCCAATACTTGAAAAGGAATCAAAGCACGATTCGAAAACAAGCACGAATAAAGGACAATGATTTACTCTTATTGTACTTCGGCATATCGTGATATACGTACTGTTCTATGTTTATTCTGCTTTGTTCTGACCACAGCTCTGATACCATGTTGTGACGCCCCACCCTGAGACCCACCTTAGTAAAGAGAATTAACAAGCAATTTCGTCTACAAAGCGGAGAATAGGGCTGGTTAAGGGAGACTATCTATATTTTTGTCTTAAACATCTACTGAATATGTCGATAAATGCAATATAATTTTTTTCAACTCAAGTGGATCGACATACCCAGTAAATGCTTAATCCAAAACTATAGCTAGTTAATGGATCTATCAGAACAAAATACAATAACTAAATGTAAAGCACATCACAGAACAGTAATCAACATCATATATATACATATACACTGATACATGTTTAGTACAATGCAATATGAATACAATAAAGGTGGTACTCGACCACACCATGTACATTGAATCAAATGTAAACACACCAGAGTATGCGGAAGAACAGAAATTGCTCAAGAGAAATGAGAGCTGATATCTAACATCAACTTCAAGCTAAGTCCAACAGATGATACCTGAAACAACTCGGTCTGACCCGAGTATAAATACACGGGTCAGTCTTGTTGAATATGCACTTATATGATTTTTGTTTGATGATAATAAACATATATACATTTGTTTAAATGTATTTGTTAATGTACTATTTTATTTTTCATAGATTAAATAAATATTTGCTGAATAAAATTAAACACACAGAATTTGAATTCAAACAGAAATTTTATTCAAACAAATATTTATTACATTTTTGAATAGTACAAATTCAAGCTCTCACTATACATATACAACTTTGATTACAATTACATCACAATTTAATTTACATAAATTCCTCACTGCATATCACTCACACTCATATTTTATCTTCAACTTCATTTCAGTTAGAATCCAGCGTCTGAGCAATCTGCAAAAATATACACTAACTCAGTAAAATTGAAAAAGAAATATTTTTGCAATATAAAATGAAATATGATTTTTGAAAATATGATTTGCCTCAGTTATTTGGGTTGTTCGTCATCATTTACATTTGAATTCATCATACACAAACAATGTGACATGCACACTGTATCACTGTACATGCCACATGGCCGTGCACATCGATATACACTTGATAATGTTACAGGGACATGTGAGCACAGGTCAAACCCAAATGAAAAGCCGGGTTCAACTTACATGCAATATATTTAAAATCACGATACGAGCACAAGGTCAAACCCGAGTTTTTGAAACTGGATTCAACTCAAGTTAAATTTCAAAAATAAACATGAAATACATGGAGACAAAGTAGACCAGAAGTACAAACTAAAGACCACAAGTGTGCAACAACTCAAGCAATGACCTGAACACAAAGACAGGCAGAGAAATGAACACAGCAGTGTACATGAATACAACATCAGTATGCAACATATTGAACTAGTTCAATATCCAAGCTACAATGGAAAAGCATAATCAGACACACATGAATGTGAAGACCACAAAGGCAATGAACTAGTGACCACAAAGCGACTCAAGCAACAACATGGACCGCAACAAACATTAGCAGGTACTAGATGCCCAACCCAAATGAATATCAATGCAAATCAGCACGTACAAATGCACAAGTATGATCAGTGGCACACATGCAAGCTCGAGCACAAAATATGGAAACCGACCAATGCAAATCAAAACAGAGGGATCAATATGGCAATATTGTTGCATCAATGAATTTATAAACATCTACTACAAGCCCAAGTGCACAAAGAAGACAATGACACAACAGTGACAAATCAAGTGCATAAAGATTGCGTCAAGATGAAATCATATATATGTGCAGAGTCAAGGCAACATGAAGTATGCAAGCTCGACTAACAGTGTTTCAGTAATGCACAAAGACAGAGCTACATCACTAGGCCGAAGCAGTGCAGTGACTTAACAGTATCAATATCAAGATTCCTACCAAATCAAAACAATATCGAGCAGCAAATTTTCCAAAAGAAGCAACAGGAAAATCAAGCAAACAGGCCAGAGGTTCAAGTGTTAACACGACTCAGTGCAACAGAGAGTACGCAACATGACTAGTTCTCAGTGATCAAACATGAAAACAACACGTACAACTGAAATGCAAACAGTTCGAAGATGACAGGAGATTAAAATTGCAAACCAAGCCAGTGGTAGTCAAATATCACAAATGTCAATGCCGAGAAACAGTGTAATAAACACAAAGATGGCCAGATGAAGTCAAAGCTGCAATACATAGTAAAGCCGAAGTCAGAATTCAACGAAAATATATGTCTTTGAAAAAGTCAAAGCAAAGTAAAAGAGGAAAGTTTTTGCCGTATCAACCAAGAAAAATTGAACGCTTCAAAATCAAAGCCGTACGCATCAAGGCAAGAATATATCAGGAAATCAAAATTTTGGAAAGAATCGAATTGATACGAAACAAGTGTTTCGGTATTCATACAAATACCAACACCAAATTATCATCATTGGCATGAGCAAACAATCGAACTCAAGCAATCAATCCTGAAAGAAAATAACATACCAGAAGAAAAGACAAATTCGATTATCTCGAAGCAACCAAGCCGAACCCTACTTTCACAGACAAATCAAGAGAAGAAGCCGAGCGCGACTCCAAGCAGCTGATCAATAGAGCATCAATATCAATCGACAAGAGCAACGAAATAAATTGGCATCCGAAAACCCTAATTTTGATCGAAGGACAAAAGCCCTAAATTGTGATCGAAGAAGCCGCCATTTTCCAAAGGAACGAATAGAAAAGGATCGGGTCTAAATAATAGAAGGGGTCGGCCATTAAGTATTAGGGTTTTAGTGTTTTAAATAAGGGCTTTAGTTTTTAAAATAAGGGCTTTATCTTATTTTTTGTTTTAATTTGCTTTTAATTTTAAAACTCTTTTCAAACCGTTGTATTTGCTAGTCGTGTGACTAGGGGACAAGCTACGTGGCGTAGCTTGAGAATTCGCAACTCAGTGGCTGAGTTGTGGCAGGGTTTTGAGCGTAGAGTTAGGTTAGTCAGTAGAGGTGTCGCGAGTTTACGTGTGTAAGCGTGTGACTATCTAATTTCTAGTATAAACCTTGGGGGCAGCACGTAGGCAGGTTTTTGCCGAAGCTGGGTAAATTCTTTGTCGTTCTACTTCTGCATTTATTATTCTGCTTTTATCTGTGCTGCTACTATTCTGTGATCTGTGTTGAAATTATTTTATAAGCATCCGCAATTAATTTTTATAATTAATACTATCACCCTATTCACTCCCCCTATAGGGTGAAATCGATCCTACAAGTGGTATCAGAGCAAGGAATAGAAGTCAATTTTTTTTGAATTTTTTTTTTCAAAAATCAGTTCTTATTTGAAAGTTTGAATTTTTTTTAAAAAAATGGCTTCTTTTAATAATGCTTTTGCTGAGGGTCAGTCCATAGTTAGACCACCAATGTTTAATGGTGAATATGCCTACTGGAAAAATAGAATGAATTTTTTTCTAAAAACCATTGACGCTTGGAACATTGTTGAGACAGGTTATAGATCACCAACTATAATTGTAGACAATCAGGAAATAGATAAACTGATGGACCAATGGACAAATCTAGAAAATAAATTACAAAATGCTAATGCTGAAGCTATGAACTCTATTATCTGTTCATTGGATCAATTTGAATTTAATCGTGTCTCTCATCGTTTAACTGCGCAGGAAATATGGCACACGCCCGAAGTAACTCACGAAGGAACATCTCAAGTCAAAGAATCTCGCCTAGCCATGTTAAGCAGCGAATACGAGAATTTCACAATGGCAATAGAAGAAAATGTCAAAGAGATGTACGGACGACTATCCAATATAGTATACAAATCAAAGGCTCTTGGAAAATCGTACACAGAGTTGGAGATAGTACAAAAAATCCTCAGAGTTCTTCCTCGAAGCTTTGAAGCAAAAGTCACAGCTATTCAAGAATCAAAGGATTTGAAACAAATCAAGGTGGAAGAGCTCATTGGAAATCTCACTGCTTATGAGCTAGAGCTAAAGTTCAAGGAAGAGCGAGAAGGAGGCGATACTTGAAAGAAGTCAATTTCTCTCAAAGGAACAACTAAAAATGGCGATGATGATGATGAGGATGGTGAAGCTGAATTAGAACTATTAATAAAGAGATTCAAAAAGTGGAATCGCAAATATGGCAATCCAACCAGAAATCATCAAATTAAAAGCAGAATAAACAAAGCACTAGACATTTCGGAGAAGCAAGAGATCATCTGCCACAAATGTAATAAACCAGGCCATATCAAGCCAAATTGTCCTCAAAATCGACCAAACCAAGGAAAGAAACTGAAGAAGAAAAGTTTTGTGGTTACTTGGGATGAAATTGATGAAGATAAAAGTGGTAGCACTGAAAGTGAAAGTGAAAGAGCAAATCTATGTCTTCATGGTGAAGTAACTGACAGTGATGATGATGTGCCAAGTGAGGTATCAAAACTTTCTCATTCAGAATTACTTATATATTTTCACGAAGTAAATGGCTGTTTTGGAGGACTTAAGGAAAAGTATGCCAAACTTGAATCACAAAAGGATTCTTTAATTGATTTAAATAAACAACTTAACCAATTAGTTAAAACCTATCAAAGCAGAATCCCTAAGTGTGATAAGTGTCCAACATTCGAAGAAGAGATTAAAAATTCAGAAAACAAAATTAAATCGCTTGAAAATGAAATCCTGCTTTTGAAAGAAATTGAAAACACAAGAAGAGAAGACTCTATTAAAAGGTGCACACAACTGATAAATGAAAATGAATCTCTCAAAACCCAAGTCCTACAACTATCAACAACTTTAGATGAATTCTCAAAAGGAGAAAATTCATTGAATATGCTATTAGGGAAACAAGCTATTAATACATCTAGGCAAGGACTTGGATATAAGAAATTTCAAAAAGATAGAAACCAAATTAATCAAGTCAATTCATTTGGACACAATCAAAATAGTTGTTGGTATAAACCCGAACATGTGAAGACTATATCGATTTGGGTTCCAAAAGGCACAAATATAAAATCGCTCAAAGTAAAACAAATTTGGGTGCCAAAAGGAACATATATAAATAGTTTTCAGTCTCCTCTAAATTATCTTCCAAAATATCTTGCCACTAACAATTTTGGACCTATAAAAACAAATAGGTCACTAAATTTTTTTCTCGTGTAGGTATGCTGGCAGGCTAAGGAACAACAGCAATGCTATCTGGATTCTGGCTGTTCCAGACACATGACAGGCGATAAATCAAAGTTCCTTAGCCTAGAAAAGTATAAAGGTGGCAGGGTCACAATGGGTAATAATGAAAAGTGTAAAATTATTGGCAAACGTAAAGTAGGTAACAATACATTTACCCTGAATGATGTAATGTGTGTTGAAAATCTGCACCACAACTTGATATCAATCAGCCAGCTATGTGATAAATGTATGACTGTTATTTTTGACTCTGACTTGTGCAAAATTGTTGACAGTTCATCTAAAGAAATCTTATTTTCAGGTAAGAGGAAAGGTAATATATATTCTCTATCTTTTGATGATCTCACCCTTTCTAAATGTTTGGTAGCTAAGGACATAGAAGTAAATTTATGGCATCGACGTTTAGGGCATGCTAGTATGAACTTGCTAAACAAATTAAAAAGGAAAAATTTGGTAAGAGGGTTGCCTTCACATGAGTTTGAAACAGAAAACATTTGTAAAGCATGCACTTTAGGAAAACTTAAAAAATCATCATTTCATGCCAAAAACAGTGTAAGCACTTCTAGAGTACTTGAGCTAGTTCATATGGATCTATTCGGACCTAATGACATTGCTAGCTTAGGAGGTAAGAAATATTGTTTTGTAATAGTTGATGACTACTCAAGATATACATGGGTATATTTCTTAGCCAAGAAATCAGAAACATTATCATATCCCAAGAATTTCACAAAATTAGTCCAAAATGAAAAGGAAGTTTCCATTATTTCACTAAGAAGTGATCATGGTGGAGAATTTGAAAATTATGAATATGAAATTTTTGTGATGAAAATGGAATCAAACATGAATTCTCTGCACCACGTACTCCACAACAAAATGGGGTAGTTGAGAGAAAGAATCGTACTTTACAAGAGTTGGCTAGATCTATGATAAATGAGTATGAGCTACCTTTACATTTTTGGGCAGAAGCAGTAAATACAGCATGTTATGTAATGAATAGAGTTATGATTAGACCGATTCTCAACAAAACTCCCTATGAGCTATGGTTCAACAATAAACCAAACATTGCTTACTTTAAAGTGTTTGGATGTACTTGCTATATTCTCAATAAAGGTGATCAATTAGGAAAATTTGAAGCAAAAGCTGATGAGGGTATCTTCATGGGATAATCTTCGAGAAGCAAAGCTTACAGAGTCTACAACAAAAGAACTAAAACAATTGTGGAATCAATCAATGTGAAATTTGCTGAAGGCATTGATAATCAGGAAACATCCAAAAGCAATGTTGAAGAGGAGAAGGAAAAAGATGAGCATGAAGAACCAAAAGAAACCGATGATATCAGAGAAACTGCCATAACTCCAAAAGTCCGAAGGAATCTAGCTCCAGCAAAACTGAAATTCAAAGCAGACCATCCTCCAGAATTGGTAATTGGAAACCCTATAGCAGGTATACAGACTCGTTCCTCCTTTAGAAATCTATGTGATCTGTGCTTATATAGTGGATTTATTTCAGAAATAGAACCAAATAACATAGATTCAGCCTTTAACGATGAAAGCTGGTTTATGGCCATGCAAGAAGAGCTAAACCAATTTGAACGAAATAATGTTTGGTGTCTAGCACCTAGACCTAAGGATTATCCAGTTATAGGAACAAAATGGATTTTTAAAAATAAATATGATGAATCTGGAAATGTAATTAGAAATAAAGCTAGACTAGTCACTAAAGGATACAATCAAATTGAAGGACTTGACTTTGATGAAACTTTTGCACCTGTAGCTAGACTAGAATCAATTAGAATATTATTAGCTTTTGCTTGCTACAAAGGATTTAAACTAAGACAAATGGACATTAAGAGTGCTTTTCTTAACGGAATTTTAAAAGAAGATGTGTTTGTTGAACAACCAGAAGGTTTTGAAAGTCATGAATATCCAAACCATGTATATAAACTGAAAAAGGCATTATATGGATTAAAATAAGAACCTAGAGCCTGGTATGAATGTCTTAATTCTTATCTCCTTGAAAATGGGTTCAAAAAGGGATGTGTAGACACCACACTATTTCTGTTGCATGAAAAAGATGATCTTTTGATTGTTCAAATATATGTTGATGACATCATTTATGGTGCTACTAAAAAGTTATTGTATGTGAAATTTGAAAAGGTCATGCAGGAAAAGTTTGAAATGAGCTTGGTTGGAGAGTTAAAATTATTTTTAGGATTTCAAATCAAACAAAGCGATAAAGGAACATTCATTTCTCAAACGAAGTATATTAGGGAACTTGTCAACGAATTTGGATTGAAAGATACCTAACCAGCAAGAATTCCCATGAGTACAACACTTAAACTTGACAAGGATGAAAAAGGTAAGACAGTTGATCAAAAGCAGTACAGAGGTATGATTGGATCACTTCTTTATCTTACCGCTTCTAGACCTGACATCATGTTTTCTGTCTGCTTGTGTGCACGTTTTCAATCTAACCCAAAAGAATCCCATTTAAAAGCTGTTAAAAGAATTATAAGATATTTGTTGCACACCCCACGGTTTGGTCTTTGGTATCCATCAAACGATAACTTTGAATTAAAAGGTTTTTCAGATGATGATTACACTGGAAATTTAGTTGATAGAAAAAGTACTAGTGGAACATGTTTTATGTTAGGACATTCATTAGTTGCATGGTCAAGCAGAAAACCAAATTGTATTGCATTATCCACCACAGAGGCAGAGTATATTGCTCTAAGCGGTTGCTCTACTCAAATCTTATGGATGATACAGACTTTGCAAGACTATGGTCTAAATTTTAAACGTGTACCACTAATGTGTGATAGTAAAAGTGCAATTGATCTCACAAATAACCCTGTGCATCACTCACGAACAAAACATATAGATGTTAGGCATCATTTTATTCGAGATCATATTTCCAAAGAAAATATCAGCATAAATTTTATTTCAACTGATTCACAATTGGCAGACATCTTTACAAAACCCCTTCCAGAAAACAGTTTTTGCAAACTACGTCTCAGTTTAGGCGTTTTAGAAATTTGATTGCCTAATTAACAAATCTATCCCCCTACTAATTATCAAAAAGGTAAACAGTGACTGAAAAATGATAAGGGTTGATATTAATCGTACATTTTTCCTCAAGACAATATACTTAGTAAATTTCTTTAGAAATTCAAACAAGAGTTATAAAATTCTTTGTTTGGCAAAGATTCCGTGACCATTTCTAATTCTATCATAATTCTACCGACCATCGCTTATCAAAAATCCAATATAGTTTGTCGATATGTGGTATCATAATCAGGAATAATTCGTTTTTCAGTTTATAAAATAAAATAAAATTCAAAGTATCCACTCTCATTTAAAAGTCCTCACGGTTATGCATGGGTGAATTACCTGGAATTTGATATGTAGTTCCATGCTCATTTAAAAGTTCTCACGGTTATGCATGTATGGAATGCATATCAAAATTAATTGATTAAGTTAACAAGTTGATTCTAATCCCATTTAAAAGTCCTCACGGTCATGCGTGGTTAGAAGATACTTGAATTCATTTTTAAATAAAAAAAAGAAAAAAAATTGAAATACTACTAACCTCATTTAAAAGTCCTAACGGTTATGCATGGTTAGTAGAAATTCAAATTCCTGATAGATATATATCACAACTCGACATAACTATATGATTTTATGATAACATCATTCCCATCATCTCTAAAATGGAATATGCGCCTAACAAGAATAGTTATGATTTTTGTTTGATTCTCTATTTAAATTACATAGTTATAGTCGATTGAGTTTTAATGTTATATTACTATCTATCACCTAATCTCTATTTCATGACACTGTTACTCTTTTGCTGATAACAAAAGGGGGAGAGAAATGTTGGATTTTGGCAAATAAATCTTATACTATTATGCATATAAGAAGGGGGAGTTTAGTAAAGAGGAAGCATTTAAATAGGGGGAGCAAGCATTTAAATGGTGGAATCATCAAATACATTTAATATGTTTCAAAATCCTAAATATATGTTTGTTATCATCAAAAGGGGGAGATTGTTGAATATGCACTTATATGATTTTTGGTTGATGATAATAAACATATATACATTTGTTTAAATGTATTTGTTAATGTACTATCTTATTTTTCGTAGATTAAATAAATATTTGCTGAATAAAATTAAATACACAGAATTGGAATTCAAACAGAAATTTTATTCAAACAAATTTTTATTACATTTTTGAATAGTACAAATTCAAGCTCTCACTATACATATACAACTTTGATTACAATTACATCACAATTTAATTTACATAAATTCCTCACTACATATCACTCACACTCGTATTTTATCTTCAACTTCATTCAAGTTAGAATCCAACATCTGAGCAATCTGCAAAAATATTCACTAACGCAGTAAAATTGAGAAAGAAATATTTTTGCAATATAAAATGAAATATTATTTTTGAAAATAAGATTTGCCTCGGTTATTTGGGTTGTTCGTCATCATTTACATTTGAATTCATCATACACAAACATTGTGACATGCACAGTGTATCATTGTACATGCCACATGGCCGTGCACATCGATATACACTTGATAATGCTACAGGGACAGGTGAGCACAGGTCAAACCCAAATGAAAAGCCGGGTTCAACTCACGTGCAATATATTTAAAATCACGATACGAGCACAAGGTCAAACCCGAGTTTTTGAAACTGGATTCAACTCAAGTTAAATTTCAAAAATAAACATGAAATACATGGAGACAAAGTAGACCAGAAGTACAAACTAAAGACCACAAGTGTGCAACAACTCAAGCAATGACCAGAACACAAAGACAGGCAGAGAAATGAACACATCAGTGTACATGAATGCAACATCAGTATGCTACATATTGAAGCAATTCAATATCCAAGCTACAATGGAATAGCATGATCAGACACACATGAATGTGAAGACCACAAAGGCAATGAACTAGCGACAACAAAGTGACTCAAGCAACAACATGGACTGCAACAAACATCAGCAGGTACAAGATGCCCAACCCAAATGAATATCAATGCAAATCAGCAGGTACAAATGCACAAGTATGATCAGTGGCAAACATGCAAGCTCGAGCACAAAATATGGAAACTGCGCCAATGCAAATCAAAACAGAGGGATCAATATGGCAATATTATTGCATCAATGAATTTATAAACATCAACTACAAGCCCAAGTGTACAAAGTAGACGATGACACAGCAGTGACAAATCAAGTGCATAAAGATTGCATCAAGATGAAATCATATATATGTGCAGAGTCAAGGCAACATGAAGTATGCAAGCTCGACTAACAGTGTTTCAGTAATGCACAAAGACAGAGCTACATCACTAGGCCGAAGCAGTGCAATGACTTAACAGTATCAATATCAAGATTCGTACCAAATCAAAACAATATCGAGCAGCAAATTTTCCAAAAGAAGCAACAGGAAAATCAAGCAAACAGGCCAGAGGTTCAAGTGTTAACACGACTCAGTGCAACAGAGAGTATGCAACATGACTAGTGCTCAGCGATCAAACATGAAAACAACATGTACAACTGAAATGCAAACAGTTCGAAGATGACAGGAGATTAAAATTGCAAACCAAGCCAGTGGTAGTCAAATATCACAAATGTCAATGCCGAGAAACAGTGTAATAAACACAAAGATGGCCAGATGAAGTCAAAGCCGCAATACACAGTAAAGCCGAAGACATAATTCAACGAAAATATATGTCTTTGAAAAAGTCAAAGCAAAGTAAAAGAGGAAAGATTTTGCCGTATCAACCAAGAAAAATTGAACACTTCAAAATCAAAGCCGTACGCATCAAGGCAAGAATATTTCAGGAAAGCAAAATTTTGGAAAGAATCGAATTGATACGAAACAAGTGTTTCGGTATTCATATAAATACCAACACCAAATTATCATTATTGGCATGAGCAAACAATCGAACTCATGCAATCAATCCTGAAAGAAAATAACATACCAGAAGAAAAGACAAATTCGATTATCTCGAAGCAACCAAGCCGAACCCTAATTTCACAAACAAATTAAGAGAAGCAGCCGAGTGCGACTCCAAGCAGCTGATCAATAGAGCATCAATATCAATCGACAAGAGCAACGAAATAAATTGGCATCCGAAAACCCTAATTTTGATCGAAGGACAAAAGCCCTAAATTGTAATCGAAGAAGCCGCCATTTTCCAAAGGAACGAATAGAAAAGGACCGGGTCTAAATAATAAAAGGGGCCGGCCATTAAGTATTAGGGTTTTAGTGTTTTAAATAAGGGCTTTAGTTTTTAAAATAAGGGCTTTATCTTATTTTTTGTTTTAATTTGCTTTTAATTTTAAAACTCTTTTCAAACCGTTGTATTTGCTAGTCGTGTGACTAGGGGACAAGCTACGTTGTGACGACCCGTTTTCCCGTACCCTTTGAATCGACAATAAACCACCCATGTCCAACTCAAATTGCACGAAAAACGGATCATCAAGGGTGATAAAGAAAAATAGACAGAACAGAATCTCACACGAATGGAATAACATATATTATTTCAATAAAAATATTTACAGCGGAAAATTTTGAAATACAATATCAGAGTCTAACCTAGATTCAGCTTGGACAGTTATAAAACCTGCCCTTACAATTGCTGACCAACATCAAACAAAATACACTAAGCAATGGCGATGAAAGAATATCTTCATGAGTCCATGAATATCTCCAGCTCTCCCCTGGAACTTCAACTTCCTTCGACTATCCTGAAACTACTCGGATCTGACCCAAGTATTGAAAATACCCGGATCAGGCTTGATAAACCAGCGTGAGAAAAACTCAATAATAAATGACAGTGTCATATATCAGCCTTTGGATAAAATCTTTTGAAATAAATAGTATCTCATAAGACCACGCCCACACATAAACACGGACGGGTTTTTACCTTATGATAACTAAAACACTTTTATATCAAAACCTTTGATATTATTTCTAATGACATTTCTTTGAAAACATTTGCAAATAAACTTATCAATCTTATCCGAAATGGTTACCCATATAGCATTTCGAGGCTATTCATTACGCCAATACAAACAAAACCGTAGGTTCTTATTGGAGAATGGATTTCCATACAAATGACCAGGCGCAGGATCTACCTTCCGAAATGGGTACACCTCTAGATGGATGTCCCGAGGCACAGAACATCTGCCCTCTACCAACACAAGACCGGCCCACCTCTGTAACTAGATGGTACCGAATATGTCATCCCCCGGTCGTTACCGACCTTTATCGAGGGCCCTCTAGCATACACCACATTAATTAACATCCCGACGTCATAGCGGGAAGAAATATATCTAGAAGGGGATGATCATACCCTAATGGGAATGACCCACATAGCCCTGCTGCATCTAATCCTGTTTCGGTCATTTCCGGTTTGATGAGGCTTGAGGCTACGATTACCTTTTCACAAAGCACATATCAAATCTTTGAATGCCACATTGCCATTTCCGTTAACTACTAATTGCCTTCCACAAAAATACAACCCTTGAGCTCGTATGTCTCAAGAAGGGTGTTAAGCTAAGAGAAGTTGCCTTCTCCGCCACCACTAATGTACGTTTGTAAAAACCGATGTACGTAATCTTTAGAAATGCAACGTCAGACAAACGTCCATACAAGTTGTCCAGGAACAGGACAAACCGAAGGTACTTTCCTCGGCCATTACTAGGCGAGAAGCCCTTGCAATCCGCAAAATCTCTATCACGAGGAGACCACTGCTATATATAACTCTATAATTGGGTGCGACCCGAGCAAATCAACAAGCAGTCCTCACGCTAGGAAGATCCACGGTCTTCAATCACCATCTTCAACATGTCTTCACGTTCGAACGCATACATTGGTTCGAAGTGGTTTTCGGATAGGAATTAACCAAATCCGACTCCGGTTCCTTCGAAATCCAATCATCGATAATAAGTGAATATGAGAATATAGGATTTATTAAGTCTCTTTTCACTTAAATTCTTTTCGGATGATTTCGAAATTCTCTTTCTTTCAACTTAGGATAATTCTAAGTAATTCATTCTTTTGTTTTGGAAAATATCTCAGATTTCTCTACTTAATTCTTGATCCAAATTTCTTAACTTTTAACTTAAGGAAAACATTCCCTTTATAATATCACCTTCCAAAACATCCATTTAATTTAAAGGATTATTCACTGTCCAAAATCGCGAATATAATTCCTTTAATAACTTTCACATTTAACTTATCAATTTAAATTGATTTCAGATTTACAAAATGGTGTTTATAAATTCCATTTTTATATCTCACTTGTAAGTCAAAATCCAATACTCTTATTTACCAATTCATTCCTAAAATTCATTATAAATTCTTTTCTAAACTTCACAGGTTCGTAGAAATCATTCATCTTGGAGATTGCTTAACTTTTGGATAATACCAATCTTCTTTTATTTTGGAAAACTTAACAGAATCTTTTTATTTTGAGAGCATCCGGGCTTTCCTTTCGATCTGTTCCACCCCTCGCCTAAGAAAAGAAAACATAGGCCAGGTAAGTTCAGGGCACTGGTTGCTCCATCCCTAACCTTAGTTAAACACCTTGTTTTATCTTCCCAGATCTCACAGGCGGGACAAATGTACTAGTCGTTTCCGCATACTCAGATTTTCAACTTCATTTTGGAATTGCTTATAAATATTCCAAATTATCTTTTTAAAACGCTTAATTATCCTTTTTAAAACATTCACAATTGATTCTGGGAAACATCATTATTTTTAAACTCATATTCCAAAAATTATAGAATTCACAGCATAAAAGTGCTGCGGAAAGTGCTATATAAGCTTATTTGATTAAAACAACTTTTAAACATTCGATAATTCATATTTTCCAATCCAAATCTCTTTTAAATCATTTAAATAGATTTATCAAATTTATTCCATATTTTTCCTTAATTAAAAACATTCATTCGAACAGATTTTCTGTTATGGTCACTAAACTGCACTAGCGCGATTTTTCTAGAAAATTGATTTGGACTTAATTTAAAATCTACTCATCGAAACTTTGAGTTTCTTTCTTCGTTTAGAAGATATGGATATAATAGTCCGGAATTTTCTTATCTCGAAGAATTCCGAGCAATATTCCACTCTATACATTCATTTGAACTTTTCGGCGCGAAATCGCGAACTACCGTTGCGCGACGCGTCTAGTTTTAACTTATTCTTCAACATTTGAAATAATTTATTCAAATTGGATTTCAATACTTATAAAATGATTAGAAACCATTTTAAATCAATATTTTCACTTTTTAAAGTATTTAATATATATTTTCACTCTTACCACATTAAAATATTATTATATTCCCATTATTTTAATATTAAACTTTAAATCCCAATTTCAACTCAATTTCAATTTTAATCTCAAATTAAACATATTTAAAACTTAGATTTCAAATCTAATTCCAATTTAAATTTCAATTTAATCTCAAACTAAACTTCACTTTTTTCAAAATCGATTTTAATTTCAATTTCACTATTCATCTAACTTTCAATTTCTAATTAGCTATTCTTTTCAAATCCGTTTCACTTCAAATTTCAAATTCTCTTTCATTTTAACTTTAATTTCACTTCTAAATGAAAAGAGACTTATTTTTCCACAATTTCTCATATTACTAAAATATGGTCTTACTAATCAAAGTGATTACTTAATCAAAATGAACATATCCAATATTCATATTTATTACTAACATAACATCCATTCAACAAATCACATGCATATGATTTCAAATCTAACATTCACTATTAATATCATAACGGGATATATTATCACAATTCACTTAATTTACAAATTTTCAAATCATCCATATTAACAATCAATTTGGTATAAACATTCATATGTCATAAGGGTGTAAATATGATTGTTATAACATAATCAAAATATAAATTCAAAAGCGATGAGAATTTCTCACCTTTAACCAAACGTTTAACTTCCTACCAACATTCATTTAATTCAACGCTTCACTAAACCTTATCATAACCATGCTTCCAAGTGCTCGACCATCTCCATCTTTACTTGCTTTGCTCACGTCCTTCCTTTATCAACTTCCAAACTCATGGCCTAAGGCCTTTTTTAAGAAGAGAAGAAGAAGAAGTGAATTAAGAAGAGGTTAGAGAGTAACAAGTGGATTAGTGCTTAAGCACTCCACTATTTTTAACCCTCCTACCTCTCTTAAGAGAGAAGCCATTAAAATAGCTTAAAGGAAGAAGAAGAAAAGAAAGATTTGTGTGAAAATGAAAGAGGTATGCATGGCTATTTATAGGAAAAAGTTTGAAATAAAATATTATTATGTAAAATGACCAAAATGCCCTTTACTTACTTTTTAACTTAACATCACATTTCAAATCATGCTTTATGTCACTTTCACTTAAGAAGTAAGTAAAGTAAAGTAATAATTATGTTTGGTTTGATTTGATGTTGATTTGATGTTTACTTTTGACTTTTCTTACTTACTTTTCTTAATTATATTCTAGAATTTTCTAAGTATGTTTAGTAAAAGTAAACTTGATTAGTGAATTAATTAATACTTATACTATTTGAATATATGTTCCTATATAAGAAAATAAAGGTGCGACGACGTTGCGACAACTTTTAATTGACAAAACGTCGTTTTTCGACGAAATGTTTTACGGTCACATTTTGACGTTTTAGTTAAACTATGTATTGAAGTAAAACAAATTTAAAAATGAACTTTTTACTTCTTTAAATAAATTAAAACAAGTCTCTTTATATTCTAAAATCATATTTAATTAATATCAAAATCTCTAATTTTACCGTGTATGCAAAACTGACAAAATGCGACAAATTTTGGTTATTTTTATAAAACGATTATTAACAAATTTTTAAATCTTTTAACATACTTTTATTATCTTTATTAGATGTTTTAAATAAGATTTACCTTTTTAAATAGATATTTAAATCCATTTATTTAAGCCTTTAATTATTATTAACAAAACTTAACTTTTGTCGATTTGTTCTAAAATCCAAATTCATACTTTTTTTTTAATTTATTAACTATAAGAATATATAACTTCTTCACTATTATTTATTATATATATCATATTATTTAAGATTTAAACTCCTTTTTAAATTTAAATCGATCGAAATCTCTCATTTTCGAAGTAGCGAAAATACGGGTCGTTACATTCTCCCCTACTTAAAAGCATTTCGTCCTCGAAATGAAA
This sequence comes from Allium cepa, assembly GCA_030765085.1. Taxonomy (NCBI): domain Eukaryota; kingdom Viridiplantae; phylum Streptophyta; class Magnoliopsida; order Asparagales; family Amaryllidaceae; genus Allium; species Allium cepa. The sequence continues at coordinate 949,873,173 of CM060928.1, read as the reverse complement.
GTTAGATAAAGGAATCTATCTCATACTCATCTCCTCAAAAAATTTTGACTTATTTCTATTGATGATAGAAAAGAAGAAGGCCGATATCATAACAACACTAAAACAAATGATGCCAAACATATATAAAGATTCCCCACACTAAGCTGAGTACTTATCACTTTCTTAAGATTATATATACATACATCAAGTCAAACTTCTATCCTTCCCATCCTAGTGCGTACTGCACACTTAAGTTAATGTATCCAACTATCAAACAAGACCATACATCCAAAAACAACCAAACTAATACTATATCAAGATAAATGAATACATCCACATAACCCATCCTCTGACCTAAGCATGTACTACACCTGAGGTCTATATATATACATACCAAAACATAATTCTAACCATTATCTCTTATGTCTTCTATTCAAGATAACTATCGAACTACTAAGTTGATAGACCCAACACATCATACTATATGTGATATTTGATTCGATCTATTATTCAAATCCACAACTTTTCTTTCGAACTAGTATTGATCCCCCGATTTTCTACTGCGGACTTTGATCAGACTTCTTGATCACAAACCCTTGCTTTCCTTGCATAGCTCTCAACTATGATAGAAAACTCGTGTACATAATCACAAACTCTCATCAATATTCGCCATCAAGAATTGAGTGATAAATCCTTTTTCGGATTGGTGTAAACACCTCAAAGTTTTGTACTCAAATCTTAGATCAAAATTTATGTGCCAAAATGATCTACGTTTAACTTATGTATTTATTCACATTCATCTTTACCTAATACATTTCTTCCAAACTTCTATTAATCCAAGTTTATTTCACAACCATTTACTTTCTTCTAAATCCATTATTACTTAAGCTTAAAAATGACTTAACTTGTATAATATACCTTTACTTCCTAAGAGTATATATACATATCCCAAATCTTCAAATCGTCATTTACTTTAATTAGCGTCTTCAACAAATGTGGAATTCTATTATTCCAAATAAATAAGTTATAAAACTTAATCCCTAGTTTTCTTTACCTAAGGTCTCCATTTAGCTAATATTATTTATCTAATCCATATTTTAATAAGACAACTTTACTAAATGTATACCTTTTTCTTACAATCTTAACTTATTTACCTATCCATTTTCTAAATCAAATTTCTTAACCTTAAATCCGTCAAATACCTTATAGTCAAATTTGTGAAACTTAATTCACATGGTATTTGTTATTTAAACATTTTCATCCAACATTCAACTACTAACCATATTATTCAAAACTACCTCCTTCTAATCTTACTTCATTTTGAATTATAAATATTACCCTAAATGTATCATTATTTCAAATTTTTATATTAGGATGATATTTCTTATACCTCTTGTTTCTAATCAAAGTGTCTAAATTTCAAATTACCTTAACTCATTTATAAGTTATAGAACTTATCCTTTCATAATATATTAACCCAAAATTTCAATTTTGGCTTATCTTTTCTATCTTATTGACAAGAATTTTTTCTAAGTGTAAATTTTCACTTTACTTCCTCTAATTACACTTCTAGCTTCAATATTATCATCAAATATCTTATAATCAAATTTGTGAATTTTACTTCACAATATATTTGTACTTAGCTTTTAAATCCATCCATTATGATAATCACTTAATTATTATTTCTTAATACCAAGTATCTAAGGGTATATGATTACAGTTTTAAATTCTAGCTTTCAACTAACTGATCCTATATGAAATATCTTATAGTCAAATTGTGCAATTCTAATCACAAGATATTCATATTTTAGTTTTGCTAAGCTAAATTACAATCAATCCTTAACCCAAAAGATAATAATATCTCTTTTAATATTTATAATATAAACCCAAGGTAAAATTATTTCATTTACCAATTTCTTTAAAACAAAATCATTTTGTAAAATTAACAAATACGCGCTCATATATATATAATACTCTCATAACTCATTCTAGGGCATTACTAACCCTATCTCTAATGAGTTACTCATCCTAGGATATTACTAATCCTATCTCTGATGAGAATTTACCCATAATAGAGCCAAGGTTCTCGCTTAACCTTCAGCTCTGATACCAAGTGTGACGACCCGTTTTCCCGTACCCTTTGAATCGACAATAAACCACCCATGTCCAACTCAAATTGCACGAAAAACGGATCATCAAGGGTGATAAAGAAAAATAGACAGAACAGAATCTCACACGAATGGAATAACATATATTATTTCAATAAAAATATTTACAGCGGAAAATTTTGAAATACAATATCAGAGTCTAACCTAGATTCAGCTTGGACAGTTATAAAACCTGCCCTTACAATTGCTGACCAACATCAAACAAAATACACTAAGCAATGGCGATGAAAGAATATCTTCATGCGTCCATGAATATCTCCAGCTCTCCCCTGGAACTTCAACTTCCTTCGACTATCCTGAAACTACTCGGATCTGACCCAAGTATTGAAAATACCCGGATCAGGCTTGATAAACCAGCGTGAGAAAAACTCAATAATAAATGACAGTGTCATATATCAGCCTTTGGATAAAATCTTTTGAAATAAATAGTATCTCATAAGACCACGCCCACACATAAACACGGACGGGTTTTTACCTTATGATAACTAAAACACTTTTATATCAAAACCTTTGATATTATTTCTAATGACATTTCTTTGAAAACATTTGCAAATAAACTTATCAATCTTATCCGAAATGGTTACCCATATAGCATTTCGAGGCTATTCATTACGCCAATACAAACAAAACCGTAGGTTCTTATTGGAGAATGGATTTCCATACAAATGACCAGGCGCAGGATCTACCTTCCGAAATGGGTACACCTCTAGATGGATGTCCCGAGGCACAGAACATCTGCCCTCTACCAACACAAGACCGGCCCACCTCTGTAACTAGATGGTACCGAATATGTCATCCCCCGGTCGTTACCGACCTTTATCGAGGGCCCTCTAGCATACACCACATTAATTAACATCCCGACGTCATAGCGGGAAGAAATATATCTAGAAGGGGATGATCATACCCTAATGGGAATGACCCACATAGCCCTGCTGCATCTAATCATGTTTCGGTCATTTCCGGTTTGATGAGGCTTGAGGCTACGATTACCTTTTCACAAAGCACATATCAAATCTTTGAATGCCACATTGCCATTTCCGTTAACTACTAATTGCCTTCCACAAAAATACAACCCTTGAGCTCGTATGTCTCAAGAAGGGTGTTAAGCTAAGAGAAGTTGCCTTCTCCGCCACCACTAATGTACGTTTGTAAAAACCGATGTACGTAATCTTTAGAAATGCAACGTCAGACAAACGTCCATACAAGTTGTCCAGGAACAGGACAAACCGAAGGTACTTTCCTCGGCCATTACTAGGCGAGAAGCCCTTGCAATCCGCAAAATCTCTATCACGAGGAGACCACTGCTATATATAACTCTATAATTGGGTGCGACCCGAGCAAATCAACAAGCAGTCCTCACGCTAGGAAGATCCACGGTCTTCAATCACCATCTTCAACATGTCTTCACGTTCGAACGCATACATTGGTTCGAAGTGGTTTTCGGATAGGAATTAACCAAATCCGACTCCGGTTCCTTCGAAATCCAATCATCGATAATAAGTGAATATGAGAATATAGGATTTATTAAGTCTCTTTTCACTTAAATTCTTTTCGGATGATTTCGAAATTCTCTTTCTTTCAACTTAGGATAATTCTAAGTAATTCATTCTTTTGTTTTGGAAAATATCTCAGATTTCTCTACTTAATTCTTGATCCAAATTTCTTAACTTTTAACTTAAGGAAAACATTCCCTTTATAATATCACCTTCCAAAACATCCATTTAATTTAAAGGATTATTCACTGTCCAAAATCGCGAATATAATTCCTTTAATAACTTTCACATTTAACTTATCAATTTAAATTGATTTCAGATTTACAAAATGGTGTTTATAAATTCCATTTTTATATCTCACTTGTAAGTCAAAATCCAATACTCTTATTTACCAATTCATTCCTAAAATTCATTATAAATTCTTTTCTAAACTTCACAGGTTCGTAGAAATCATTCATCTTGGAGATTGCTTAACTTTTGGATAATACCAATCTTCTTTTATTTTGGAAAACTTAACAGAATCTTTTTATTTTGAGAGCATCCGGGCTTTCCTTTCGATCTGTTCCACCCCTCGCCTAAGAAAAGAAAACATAGGCCAGGTAAGTTCAGGGCACTGGTTGCTCCATCCCTAACCTTAGTTAAACACCTTGTTTTATCTTCCCAGATCTCACAGGCGGGACAAATGTACTAGTCGTTTCCGCATACTCAGATTTTCAACTTCATTTTGGAATTGCTTATAAATATTCCAAATTATCTTTTTAAAACGCTTAATTATCCTTTTTAAAACATTCACAATTGATTCTGGGAAACATCATTATTTTTAAACTCATATTCCAAAAATTATAGAATTCACAGCATAAAAGTGCTGCGGAAAGTGCTATATAAGCTTATTTGATTAAAACAACTTTTAAACATTCGATAATTCATATTTTCCAATCCAAATCTCTTTTAAATCATTTAAATAGATTTATCAAATTTATTCCATATTTTTCCTTAATTAAAAACATTCATTCGAACAGATTTTCTGTTATGGTCACTAAACTGCACTAGCGCGATTTTTCTAGAAAATTGATTTGGACTTAATTTAAAATCTACTCATCGAAACTTTGAGTTTCTTTCTTCGTTTAGAAGATATGGATATAATAGTCCGGAATTTTCTTATCTCGAAGAATTCCGAGCAATATTCCACTCTATACATTCATTTGAACTTTTCGGCGCGAAATCGCGAACTACCGTTGCGCGACGCGTCTAGTTTTAACTTATTCTTCAACATTTGAAATAATTTATTCAAATTGGATTTCAATACTTATAAAATGATTAGAAACCATTTTAAATCAATATTTTCACTTTTTAAAGTATTTAATATATATTTTCACTCTTACCACATTAAAATATTATTATATTCCCATTATTTTAATATTAAACTTTAAATCCCAATTTCAACTCAATTTCAATTCTAATCTCAAATTAAACATATTTAAAACTTAGATTTCAAATCTAATTCCAATTTAAATTTCAATTTAATCTCAAACTAAACTTCACTTTTTTCAAAATCGATTTTAATTTCAATTTCACTATTCATCTAACTTTCAATTTCTAATTAGCTATTCTTTTCAAATCCGTTTCACTTCAAATTTCAAATTCTCTTTCATTTTAACTTTAATTTCACTTCTAAATGAAAAGAGACTTATTTTTCCACAATTTCTCATATTACTAAAATATGGTCTTACTAATCAAAGTGATTACTTAATCAAAATGAACATATCCAATATTCATATTTATTACTAACATAACATCCATTCAACAAATCACATGCATATGATTTCAAATCTAACATTCACTATTAATATCATAACGGGATATATTATCACAATTCACTTAATTTACAAATTTTCAAATCATCCATATTAACAATCAATTTGGTATAAACATTCATATGTCATAAGGGTGTAAATATGATTGTTATAACATAATCAAAATATAAATTCAAAAGCGATGAGAATTTCTCACCTTTAACCAAACGTTTAACTTCCTACCAACATTCATTTAATTCAACGCTTCACTAAACCTTATCATAACCATGCTTCCAAGTGCTCGACCATCTCCATCTTTACTTTCTTTGCTCACGTCCTTCCTTTATCAACTTCCAAACTCATGGCCTAAGGCCTTTTTTAAGAAGAGAAGAAGAAGAAGTGAATTAAGAAGAGGTTAGAGAGTAACAAGTGGATTAGTGCTTAAGCACTCCACTATTTTTAACCCTCCTACCTCTCTTAAGAGAGAAGCCATTAAAATAGCTTAAAGGAAGAAGAAGAAAAGAAAGATTTGTGTGAAAATGAAAGAGGTATGCATGGCTATTTATAGGAAAAAGTTTGAAATAAAATATTATTATGTAAAATGACCAAAATGCCCTTTACTTACTTTTTAACTTAACATCACATTTCAAATCATGCTTTATGTCACTTTCACTTAAGAAGTAAGTAAAGTAAAGTAATAATTATGTTTGGTTTGATTTGATGTTGATTTGATGTTTACTTTTGACTTTTCTTACTTACTTTTCTTAATTATATTCTAGAATTTTCTAAGTATGTTTAGTAAAAGTAAACTTGATTAGTGAATTAATTAATACTTATACTATTTGAATATATGTTCCTATATAAGAAAATAAAGGTGCGACGACGTTGCGACAACTTTTAATTGACAAAACGTCGTTTTTCGACGAAATGTTTTACGGTCACATTTTGACGTTTTAGTTAAACTATGTATTGAAGTAAAACAAATTTAAAAATGAACTTTTTACTTCTTTAAATAAATTAAAACAAGTCTCTTTATATTCTAAAATCATATTTAATTAATATCAAAATCTCTAATTTTACCGTGTATGCAAAACTGACAAAATGCGACAAATTTTGGTTATTTTTATAAAACGATTATTAACAAATTTTTAAATCTTTTAACATACTTTTATTATCTTTATTAGATGTTTTAAATAAGATTTACCTTTTTAAATAGATATTTAAATCCATTTATTTAAGCCTTTAATTATTATTAACAAAACTTAACTTTTGTCGATTTGTTCTAAAATCCAAATTCATACTTTTTTTTTAATTTATTAACTATAAGAATATATAACTTCTTCACTATTATTTATTATATATATCATATTATTTAAGATTTAAACTCCTTTTTAAATTTAAATCGATCGAAATCTCTCATTTTCGAAGTAGCGAAAATACGGGTCGTTACATACGTGGCGTAGCTTGAGAATTCGCAACTCAGTGGCTGAGTTGTGGCAGGGTTTTGAGCGTAGAGTTAGGTTATTCAGTAGCTGGTGTCGCGAATTTACGTGTGTAAGCGTGTGACTATCTAATTTCTAGTAGAAACCTTGGGGGCAGCACGTAGACAGGTTTTTGCCGAAGCTGGGTAAATTTTGTGTCGTTCTATTTCTGCATTTATTATTCTGCTTTTATCTGTGCTGCTACTATTCTGTGATCTGTGTTGAAATTATTTTATAAGCTTCCGCAATTAATTTCTATAATTAATATAATCACCCTATTCACCCCCCTCTAGGGTGAAATCGATCCTACAAGTGGTATCAGAGTAAGGAATAGAAGTCAATTTTTTTTGAAAATTCTTTTTTCAAAAATCAGTTCTTGTTTAAAAGTTTGAATTTTTTTTTAAAAAATGGCTTCTTTTAATAATGCTTTTGCTGAGGGTCAGTCCATAGTTAGACCACGAACGTTCAATGGTGAATATGCCTACTGGAAAAATAGAATGAAAATTTTTCTGAAAACCATTGACGCTTGGAACATTGTTGAGACAGGTTATGGATCACCAACTATAATTGTAGACAATCAGGAAATAGATAAACCGACGGACCAATGGACAGAGCTAGAAAATAAATTACAAAATGCTAATGCTAAAGCTATGAACTCTATTATCTGTTCATTGGATCAATTTGAATTTAATCGTGTCTCTCATTGTTTAACTACGCAGGAAATATGGCACACGCTCGAAGTAACTCACGAAGAAACATCTCAAGTCAAAGAATCTCGCCTAGCTATGTTAAGCAGCGAATACGAGAATTTCACAATGGCAAAAGAAGAAAATGTCAAAGAGATGTACGAACCACTATCCAATATAGCATACAAATCAAAGGATCTTGGAAAATCGTACACAGAGTTGGAGATAGTCCAAAAAATCCTCAGAGTTCTTCCTCGAAGCTTTGAAGCAAAAGTCACAGCTCTTCAAGAATCAAAGGATTTGAAAGAAATTTAGGTGGAAGAGCTCATTGGAAATCTCACCGCATATGAGCTAGAGCTAAAGTTCAAGGAAGAGCGAGAAGGAGGCGATACTCGAAAGAAGTCAATTGCTCTCAAAGGAACAACTGAAAATGGCGATGATGATGATGAGGATGGTGAAGCTGAATTAGCACTATTAATAAAGATATTCAAAAAGTGGAATCGCAAATATGGCAATCCAACCAGAAATCATCAAATTAAAAGTAGAATAAACAAAGCACTAGACATTTCGGAGAAGCAAGAGATCATCTGCCACAAATGTAATAAACCAGGCCATATCAAGCCAAATTGTCCTCAAAATCGACCAAACCAAGGAAAGAAACTGAAGAAGAAAAGTTTTGTGGCTACTTGGGATGAATTGATGAAGATAAAATTGATAGCACCGAAAGTGAAAGTGAAAGAGCAAATCTATGTCTTCATGGTGAAGTAACTGATAGTGATGATGATGAGCCAAGTGAGGTATCAAAACTTTCTCATTCAGAATTTGACGCAGCGGACTAATCAAAGATAAACTTCAATCGGTGAAAGTAGCAATCGGTGGATTGATGAATACCAAAATGCCCAAATTCGTTGATCCGAAGATACCGAATTCTAGCTATCTCTAACACGTTGATCGCGCACGATACCGTGAAAGAAGATCTTCAATTCTTCAAGCGTTGATCAAGCGCACTTGATTCCGCGAATCGGCTTCAACAATCGTTGATTCGAGCGCACTCGAATAACCGAAAGTGGAGATAGGAGATTACACTCAACTACCAATTTAAGATGAAAGCACACAGCAATCAACAAGAAATTTTATTCAAAAATCAACCCCTTCAAATGTACAACTCACGCGTATTTATAGTGTTTCACAACCCTGGTTCTTAAGTCGGCTGCGACTTACGACTCACTTTAAGTCGGCAACGACTTAGTACCATAGCGACCTAACCACCTTTACTACTCAGCACATGCAAACGACTCACTAGGTCGCTAGCCGACCTAACTGACTCAAGACACAGGTCACACGACTTAACAACTGACGATATACGGCCGACCTAACTAGGTACGACCTGACACAACTGACGACTCATTTATTTTCACGGCCGACACATCTCTTAAGTCGTAGACGACTTAAGTTACACTGCCAAAAAATTACAGACTCAACACTTAGGTCGTATACGACCTAACGACCTACGACTCAAAGAAACACATTACAACATCACATACTGGCTCAACAACATACTGCTTAGCTCTTTGTCGACTTATCAATCAACACAACACAACACATAAGTCGGTGACGACCTATAATACCACACGACTTAAAGAACATAGACGACTTAACTTCCAAGCGACTTACTCTTCAGTTCCCGCCTTAACTTAGGTCGTAGCCGACTTAGTCCTTGCATTCCAACTCGTGCTGTTATCTTGTTAACCCGTGATGCTCCTCCTGTAGCTTTAGACCGTACACGACTTAAAAGCCCCGAACGACTTAAACCCATGCTAGGTCGGAAATGACTTAGGACTTCATCATTAACTCGCACGCCTTCCCCCCGTGACTCCTTAGGTCGGAAATGACTTATAGGTACCATCTTAAGTCGTGAACGACTCATGCTAATGGCTTGCAATTGTTCGACCTTGGTCTGAGCTGCATCATCCTCCCCTGGTTGAGAACAATTCGTCCTCGAATTTGTATCTTTTTCCACAACAATCTCACCTCCATGATACGGAATTAAATGTTCGATGTCAAAAACATCAGAAGTATAAACGTCATCTGGTAACTTTAGTCGATATGCATTCTCATTGATCTTCTTTAAAACTTCAACTGGACCAATTTTCCGCGCTTTCAATTTATTGTACGTTCCCACCGGAAAACGATCTTTCGTCAACACTGCATAAACTAAATCACCTTCGTTAAATTCAACATTTCGTCGCTTCAAATCTGCAAATTTCTTATATTTCTCATTTGACTTTTCCAGTCGTTCCTGAATGATTTTATGACATTCATTCAACCCATCAACAAAGTCTATAGCTCGTTTAACCGTCCCCTTTGGTTGTGGTACTACGGCTAAGTCCAATGGTCCTCTGGGTAGATTTGAATATACAATCTGAAATGGACTGAATCCTGTACTACGATTCACTGCATGATTATGTGCAAATTCTGCCTGGCATAATTTCATGTCCCAACTTCACAGATTATCTTTCACCAAACATCGTAACAAATTTCCCAATGATCTGTTAACAACTTCGGTCTGTCCATTTGTTTGCGGATGATAGGCGCTGCTAAAGTTCAACTTCGTTCCCACCATCTTCCACAAACTCAACCAAAAATGGCTTAAAAATCTAGTATCCCGATCAGAAACAATAGATTCTGGTAAACCATGCAATCGATACACCTCCTTAAAGAATAATTGTGCTACTCGAACTGCATCCGCTGTCTTCTTGCAGGCAATAAAATGTGCCATCTTCGAAAATCTGTCCACCACAACAAATATAGAATCATTCCCCCTTTGAGTTCTCGGCAAACCCAAAACGAAATCCATGCTGATATCCACCCATGGTTTTGACGGTATAGGTAACGGCATATACAATCCCGCATTTGTCGTTGTTCCCTTCGAAACCTGACATATATGACATCTTTCCACAAACCTTTCAACCTCTCTCCTCATCGACGGCCAAAAGTAAAATTGAGAAATCAAATGTAATGTACGATCACGGCCCACATGTTCTTCCTCGTGCAACTCTTTGATAATCTTCAATCTCAAACTGCTATCTGGTATACATAATCGATTCCCCTTGAATAAGAAACCATCAACTAACACAAATTCATCAGTACTCCCATCCTTAACTTTCTCAACAAACTTTTCAAAGTAAGGATCCTCCTCAAACAATTCTGGTAGTAATTCAAACCCTGTCACCTCAACTTTCATTGTAGTCAACAAATGGTTCCGTCTACTCAAAGCATCAGCCACACGATTCGTCACCCCAGATTTGTGCTTAACAACAAAGGTAAATTGCTGTAAATATGCAATCCACGATGCATGTCTCGTTGAAATCTTATCCTGCCCCTGTAATTGTTTCAAAGCTTCATGATCAGTGTAAAGAACAAACTCTTTCTGAAATAGATAATGCCTCCAATGTTTAACAGCTTGCACAACAGCATAAAACTCAACATCGTATGTATTATATCTCATCTTTGCCCTTGATAGCTTCTCACTAAAATAAGCAACTGGCCTCCCACTCTGACTCAACACTCCTCCAATCCCAACTTTTGATGCATCAGTGTGTAGCTCAAACAACAACTGAAAACCTGGTAATTCAAGAATTGGCGCTGTCGTCAAAAGTTCTTTGATTCGTTCGAAAGCAACCCCCGCTTCCTCTGACCAAGAAAACTGCTTCCCTTTCATACAATCAGTAATCGGTGCCATCACGCTACTGAAGTGTGGAATGAATCTTCGGTAGAATGATGCCAATCCATGAAAACTTCTAACTTCAATGATAGTTCTCGGCTGTGGCCAATTTCTAATAGCTTCAACTTTACTCTGGTCCACCTGGATTCCCTTCTCAGATACAACATATCCCAAGAATAAAACACTTCTCGTCATGAACACACATTTCTTCGTAGCTGCATAAAATTGTTCCTCACGAAGAATAATTAACACCTTTCTCAAATGCTTTACATGCTCCTCTGTGCTCGCACTATAAATCAGAATATCACCAAAGTAAACTACAACAAACTTACCAATGTATGGTCTGAAAATTTGATTCATCACCCTCATGAATGTACTCGGTGCATTCGATAGACTAAACGGCATAACCAACCATTCATATAAACCTTCCCTCGTCTTGAATGCGGTCTTCCATTCGTCTCCCGGTCTAATTCGAATCTGATGATATCCACTCTTCAAATCAATCTTCGAAAAGATAGTAGCCCCACTCAACTGATCTAGCAAGTCATCCAACCTTGGCATAGGAAATCTGTAGCGAACAGTAATCTTGTTCAAAGCTCTACTATCGGTACACATTCTCCATGTTCCATCCTTCTTCGGCACCAACAATGCGGGTACTGCACAAGGACTCAAGCTTTCCTGAACACGTCCCTGCTCAAGCAACTCTTCCACCTGCCTTCATAACTCCTCATGTTCCTTTGGACTCATTCGATAATGTGGTCTGTGCGGTAATACTGCTCCCGGAACAAGATCAATTTGATGTTGAATGTCTCTTAATGGCGGTAACTCCTTAGGCAACTCTTCTGGAAATACGTCTTCAAATTCTTTCAAAACTGGCTTCGCTTCTTCTGGAATTTCAACCCCTTCACTACACTCTCGTCCAATCAACAAAAAGACTTCAGACTCTTCTTCTACTTCTTTCACAAACTCCTTCAAAGATAGCAAAGTTTTCAGTTCTTCGATCTCCTCCAACTTGTTCTCCTTCTGTTGTTGCTTCTTGGGAACCAAAGTGATTTTGGTACCCTCGAACATGAAACTATAGCTATTAGCACGACCATCATGTTGCACTGCTCTATCAAACTGCCATGGTCTGCCCAACAACAGATGACACACATCCATGTCTACAACGTCACACCAAATTTCATCTTTGTATTCTTTCCAATAGAAAAATTCACACAAGCTCTTCGACACACCTTCACTTCACCACCCTTCCTTAACCATGCTAACTCGTACGGTTTAGGATGCTTCTCAGTTTTCAAGTTCAACTTCTTTACTGCTTCTGTAGAGATAATATTGTCACAGCTTCCAGCATCAATAACGAACTTGCAAACTTTTCCCAAAATAGTGCATGTCGACTGAAAAATATTGCTTCTCAACCAACTAGAATCCTCTTCTTGCTTTGGTGTAAGACATGACCTCCTCATCATAAGATTACAACCTTCATCTCCAGACAATTCTTCCTCCTCCTCGACATAAGGTGTATTTGAACATTCTGCCTCCTCACCATCATCCTCAATCTCAGCAACCATTGCCCTCTTCTTCGGCTTCGGACATTCATTGCTTTTGTGACCCAACTCCTGACAATTATAACATTTGAAACCACTGCTAACCTTCGCCTTCTCAGCCTCCTTCACTACTGGCTTACTGGCAGGTTTAGGAACATTAGAACTCCCACTAACACCCTTCGCTTGATTGTTGGAATTAGTAAACACACCACCTCCACGCCTTCCTTGCTTCTCCCAAGCCTACGCTTTCTGATGTGCCTCTGCAACTGATCTAGGATCAAACATATTAACCATATCCTGGATCTGCATTCTCAATCCCCCAATGAATCTAGCAGTTAGTTGTTCTTCCGTTTCCATAATATCATTCCTGGTAATAAGTTGGTAAAATTCATCAGCATAATCACTAACAGACTTCGCCCCTTGCCTCAGATTCTGCAACCTCTGGTACATAAGTGATTGGTAGTTGTAAGGCAAAAATGTAGCTCGCATCAACTTCTTCATCTTCTCCCATGATTCAATCTTTGACTTTCCCATTCTCTCTCTTGTAAGTTTAGTTTGCTGCCACCACGCCCAAGCTCTCCCCCTCAACCTAGTAGCAACCAACTTCACTCTTCTATGCTCAGGAACCTCCTTCAAATCAAAGATCTCTTCAACATTTGACAACCAATCAAGAAATTCTTCAACTACCATTCCACCCTTGAACTCTGGAATTTCCATCTTCATACCCGACTCCCATCGACGATCATCCTCTACATCCCGATAAGAATTTCGAACTTGGTCTCGATCTCGATAATGAATGCTAGCTCTATCACCCTCTTCATCAATATCAAAAGTACGCCTACATCGATCTCGACCATTATCATCCCTTCGTTCATGCATGCTTCTTCGACTATGTCTCTCTTCATCTCTATACGCCTCATTGTCAAATTCACGTTGACTTCTTCTCTCTTCATGTCCATAGTCATGATGATCTCTCCGTGATGAAATTGATGTTTCTCTTCTATCTCTAAAAGAATGCGGTGATACCCTCCTCGCTTCCATAACCGATGGCGAAACTCGGTTTCCTCCATGGTTCGAGTTTGGTGATCTCCTCCTTTGAGTTTGATTCAAATCATTCATCAACTTCTCTAACTTTCCAATGCCTTCATCAAATTTCTCATTAATACGTTGTTCCATAAGCTCGGCTTCTTCTCTTCTATACAACGCTTCAACATTTTGATGACGATTAGCTCTTCTAGGCGGCATGATTGAAAACTTCTCAAAAACTTCAAATACTTCTCAAATACTTCAAACTAGCAACACAAGTCAAACAAATCACGGCCTCGACCTTAACTCGGCTCCACTATCACTTGACTCGGCTCGGCAACAAGCAACGACTCAAAAATAGGTCGGCTTCAACTCAACAAAGCACGACTTAACTGCACTTGGCTCGGCCACCTACTTCAACCCTTCAATTCGAATAACAAGGCACGGCTCCAACTACTAGCTCGGCCTCAACACTTCAAACTGATACCAAACTGATGCACGGCCTATACTTCTCAATGTTATGCTCGGCCTTCACCCTTCACGGCTTAACTTGGCTCGCACACTTCAAAAGTTTGGCGCGCAAAGATCTCGCGACCAAACTCAAACACTCTTCCAAGTTTGATCCAAAATGAAATGGATCAAAATCTTCAACTCGTTGCAACTTCAAGATGAACACGATGAACAACAACTTCAAACTTCAACTTCAAAAATTGGCTCCAAGTCTCGGCTTAGCTATGATCGGCTAAGTCTAGCTCTGATACAAACTGACGCAGCGGACTAATCAAAGATAAACTTCAATCGGTGAAAGTAGCAATCGGTGGATTGATGAATACCAAAATGCCCAAATTCGTTGATCCGAAGATACCGAATTCTAGCTATCTCTAACACGTTGATCGCGCACGATACCGTGAAAGAAGATCTTCAATTCTTCAAGCGTTGAACAAGCGCACTTGATTCCGCGAATCGGCTTCAACAATCGTTGATTCGAGCGCACTCGAATAACCGAAAGTGGAGATAGGAGATTACACTCAACTACCAATTTAAGATGAAAGCACACAGCAATCAACAAGAAATTTTATTCAAAAATCAACCCCTTCAAATGTACAACTCACGCGTATTTATAGTGTTTCACAACCCTGGTTCTTAAGTCGGCTGCGACTTATGACTCACTTTAAGTCGGCAACGACTTAGTACCATAGCGACCTAACCCCCTTTACAAATCAGCACATGCAAACGACTCGCTAGGTCACTAGCCGACCTAACTGACTCAAGACACAGGTCACACGATTTAACAACTGACGATATACGGCCGACCTAACTAGGTACGACCTGACACAACTGACGACTCATTTATTTTCACGACCGACACATCTCTTAAGTCGTAGACGACTTAAGTTACACTGCCACAAAATTACAGACTCAACACTTAGGTCGTATACGACCTAACGACCTACGACTCAAAGAAACACATTACAACATCACATATTGGCTCAACAACATACTGCTGAGCTCTTTGCCGACTTATCAATCAACACAACACATAAGTCGGTGACGACCTATAATACCACACGACTTAAAGAACATAGACGACTTAACTTCCAAGCGACTTACTCTTCAGTTCCCGCCTTAACTTAGGTCGTAGCCGACTTAGTCCTTGCATTCCAACTCGTGCTGTTATCTTGTTAACCGTGATGCTCCTCCTGTAGCTTTAGACCGTACACGACTTAAAAGCCCCGAACGACTTAAACCCATGCTAGGTCAGAAATGACTTAGGACTTCATCATTAACTCGCAGGCCTTCCCCCCGTGACTCCTTAGGTCGGAAATGACTTATAGGTACCATCTTAAGTCGTGAATGACTCATGCTAATGGCTTGCAATTGTTCGACCTTGGTCTGAGCTGCATCAGAATTACTTATATATTTTCACGAAGTGAATGGCTGTTTTGAAGGACTTAAGGAAAAGTATGCCAAACTTGAATCACAAAAGGATTCTTTAATTGATTTAAATAAACAACTTAACCATTTAGTTAAAACCAATTAAAGCAGAATCCCTAAGTGTGATAAGTGTCCAACATTCGAAGAAGAGATTAAAAATTCAGAAAACAAAATTAAATCGCTTGAAAATGAAATCCTGCTTTTGAAAGAAATTGAAAACACAAGAAGAGAAGACTCTATTAAAAGGTGCACACAACTGATAAATGAAAATGAATCTCTCAAAACCCAAATCCTACAACTGTCAACAACTTTAGATAAATTCTCAAAGGGAGAAAAATCATTGAATAATCTATTAGGGAAACAAGCTATTAATACATCTAGGCAAGGACTTGGATATAACAAATTTCAAAAAGATAGAAACCAAATTTATCAAGTCAATTCATTTGGACACAATCAAAATTGTTGTTGGTATAAACCCGAACACGTGAAGACTATATCGATTTGGGTTCCAAAAGGCACAAATATAAAATCGCTCAAAGTAAAACAAATTTGGATGCCAAAAGGAATATGTATAAATAGTTTTCAGTCTCCTCTAAATTATCTTCCAAAATATCTTGCCACTAACAATTTTGGACCTATAAAAACAAATAGGTCACTAATTTTTTTTCTCGTGTAGGTATGCTGGCAGGCTAAGGAACAACAGCAATGGTATCTGGATTCTGGCTGTTCCAGACACATGACAGGCGATAAATCGAAGTTCCTTAGCCTAGAAAAGTATAAAGGTTGCAGGGTCACAATGGGTAACAATGAAAAGTGTAAAATTATTGGCAAAGGTAAAGTAGGTAACAATACATTTACCCTGAATGAAGTACTGTATGTTGAAAATCTGCACCATAACTTGATATCAGTCGGCCAGCTATGTGATAAAGGTATGAATGTTATTTTTGACTCTGACTTGTGCAAAATTGGTGACAATTCATCTAAAGAAATCTTATTTTCAGGTAAGAGGAAAGGTAATATATATTCTCTATCTTTTGATGATCTCACCCTTTCTAAATGCTTGGTAGCTAAGGACATAGAAGTAAATTTATGGCATCGACGTTTAGGGCATGCTAGTATGAACTTGCTAAACAAATTAAAAAGGAAAAATTTTGTAAGAGGGTTGCCTTCACATGAGTTTGAAACAGAAAACATTTGTAAAGCATGCACTTTAGGAAAACTTAAAAAATCATCATTTCATGCCAAAAACAGTGTAAGCACTTCTAGAGTACTTGAGCTAGTTCATATGGATCTATTCAGACCTAATGACATTGCTAGCTTAGGAGGTAAGAAATATTGTTTTGTAATAGTTGATGACTACTCAAGATATACATGAGTATATTTCTTAGCCAAGAAATCATAAACATTTTCATATCTCAAGAATTTCACAAAATTAGTCCAAAATGAAAAGGAAGTTTCCAATATTTCACCAAGAAGTGATCATGGTGGAGAATTTGAAAATTATGAATTTGAAATTTTTGTGATGAAAATGGAATCAAACATGAATTCTCTGCACCACGTACTCCACAACAAAATGGGGTAGTTGAGAGAAAGAATCGAACTTTACAAGAGTTGGCTAGATCTATGATAAATGAGTATGAGCTACCTTTACATTTTTGGGCAGAAGCAGTAAATACAACATGTTATTTAATGAATAGAGCTATGATTAGACCGATTCTCAACAAAACTCCCTATGAGCTATGGTTCAACAATAAATCAAACATTGCTTACTTTAAAGTGTTTGGATGTACTTGCTATATTCTCAATATAGGTGATCAATTAGGAAAATTTGAAGCAAAAGCTGATGAGGGTATCTTCATGGGATAATCTTCGAGAAGCAAAGCTTACAGAGTCTACAACAAAAGAACTAAAACAATTGTGGAATCAATCAATGTGAAATTTGCTGAAGGCATCGATAATCAGGAAACATCCAAAAGCAATGTTGAAGAGGAGAAGGAAAAAGATGAGCATGAAGAACCAAAAGAAACTGATGATATCAGAGAAACTGCCATAACTCCAAAAGTCCGAAGGAATCTAGATCCAGCAAAACTGAAATTCAAAGCAGACCATCCTCCAGAATTGGTAATTGGAAACCCTATAGCAGGTATACAGACTCGTTCCTCCTTTAGAAATCTATGTGATCTGTGCTTGTATAGTGGATTTATTTCAGAAATAGAACCAAATAACATAGATTCAGCCTTTAACGATGAAAACTGGTTTATGGCCATGCAAGAAGAGCTAAACCAATTTGAACGAAATAATGTTTGGAGTCTAGCACCTAGACCTAAGGATTATCCAGTTATAGGAACAAAATGGATTTTTAAAAATAAATATGATGAATCTGGAAATGTAATTAGAAATAAAGCTAGACTAGTCACTAAAGGATACAATCAAATTGAAGGACTTGACTTTGATGAAACTTTTGCACCTGTAGCTAGACTAGAATCAATTAGAATATTATTAGCTTTTGCTTGCTACAAAGGATTTAAACTAAGACAAATGAACATTAAGAGTGCTTTTCTTAACGGAATTTTAAAAGAAGATGTGTTTGTTGAACAACCAGAAGGTTTTGAAAGTCATGAATATCCAAACCATGTATATAAACTGAAAAAGGCATTATATGGATTAAAACAAGCCCCTAGAGCCTGGTATGAATGTCTTAATTCTTATCTCCTTGAAAATGGGTTCAAAAAGGGATGTGTAGACACCACACTATTTCTGTTGCATGAAAAAGATGATCTTTTGATTGTTCAAATATATGTTAATGACATCATTTATGGTGCTACTAACAAGTTATTGTATGTGAAATTTGAAAAGGTCATGCAGGAAAAGTTTGAAATGAGCTTGGTTGGAGAGTTAAAATTCTTTTTAGGATTTCAAATCAAACAAAGCGATAAAGGAACATTCATTTCTCAAACGAAGTATATTAGGGAACTTGTCAACGAATTTGGATTGAAAGATACCAAACCAGCAAGAACTCCCATGAGTACAACACTTAAACTTGACAAGGATGAAAAAGGTAAGACAGTTGATCAGAAGCAGTACAGAGGTATGATTGGATCACTTCTTTATCTTACCGCTTCTACACCTGACATCATGTTTTCTGTCTGCTTGTGTGCACGTTTTCAATCTAACCCAAAAGAATCCCATTTAAAAGCTGTTAAAAGAATTATAATATATTTGTTGCACACCCCACGGTTTGGTCTTTGGTATTCATCAAACGATAACTTTGAATTAAAAGGTTTTTCAGATGCTGATTACACTGGAAATTTAGTTGATAGAAAAAGTACTAGTGGAACATGTTTTATGTTAGGACATTCATTAGTTGCATGGTCAAGCAGAAAACCAAATTGTATTGCATTATCCACCACAGAGGCAGAGTATATTGCTCTAAGCGGTTGCTCTACTCAAATCTTATGGATGATACAGACTTTGCAAGACTATGGTCTAAATTTTAAACGTGTACCACTAATGTGTGATAGTAAAAGTGCAATTGATCTCACAAATAACCCTGTGCATCACTCACGAACAAAACATATAGATGTTAGGCATCATTTTATTCGAGATCATATTTCCAAAGAAAATATCAGCATAAATTTTATTTCAACTGATTCACAATTGCCAGACATCTTTACAAAACCCCTTCCAAAAAACAGTTTTTGCAAACTACGTCTCAGTTTAGGTGTTTTAGAAATTTGATTGCCTAATTAACAAATCTATCCCCCTACTAATTATCAAAAAGGTAAATAGTGACTGAAAAATGATAAGGGTTGATATTAATCGTACATTTTTCCTCAAGACAATATACTTAGTAAATTTCTTTAGAAATTCAAACAAGAGTTATAAAATTCTTTGTTTGGCAAAGATTCCGTGACCATTTCTAATTCTATCATAATTCTATCGACCATCGCTTATCAAAATCCAATATACTTTGTCGATATGTGGTATCATAATCAGGAATCATTCGTTTTTCAGTTTATAAAATAAAATAAAATTCAAAGTATTCACTCTCATTTAAAA
Organism: Allium cepa; assembly: GCA_030765085.1. Taxonomy (NCBI): domain Eukaryota; kingdom Viridiplantae; phylum Streptophyta; class Magnoliopsida; order Asparagales; family Amaryllidaceae; genus Allium; species Allium cepa. Next base: position 949,853,285 of record CM060928.1, on the reverse strand, counting down.
GTCCTCATGGTTATGCATGGGTGAATTACCTGGAATTTGATATGTAGTTCCATGCTCATTTAAAAGTCCTAACGGTTATGCATGTATGGAATGCATATCAAAATTAATTGATTAAGTAAACAAGTTGATTCTAATCCCATTTAAAAGTCCTCAGGGTCATGCATGGTTAGAAGATACTTGAATTCATTTTTAAATAAAAAAAAAGAAAAAAAATTGAAATACTACTAACCTCATTTAAAAGTCCTAACGGTTATGCATGGTTAGTAGAAATTCAAATTCCTGATAGATATATATCACAACTCGACATAACTATATGATTTTATGATAACATCATTCCCATCATCTCTAAAATGGAATATGCGCCTATCAAGAATAGTTATGATTTTTGTTTGATTCTAGTTATAGTCGATTGAGTTTTAATTTTATATTACTATCTATCACCTTATCTCTATTTCATGACACTTTTACTCTTTTGCTGATAACAAAAGGGGGAGAGAAATGTTGGATTTTGGCAAATAAATCTTATACTACTATGCATATAAGAAGGGGGAGTTTAGTAAAGAGGAAGCATTTAAATAGGGGGAGCAAGCATTTAAATGGTGGAATCATCAAATACATTTAATATGTTTCAAAATCCTAAATATATGTTTGTTATCATCAAAAGGGGGAGATTGTTGAATATGCACTTATATGATCTTTGTTTGATGATAATAAACATATATACATTTTTTTAAATGTATTTGTTAATGTACTATTTTATTTTTCATAGATTAAATAAATATTTGCTGAATAAAATTAAATACACAGAATTTGAATTCAAACAAAAATTTTATTTAAACAAATATTTATTACATTTTTGAATAGTACAAATTCAAGCTCTCACTATACATATACAACTTTGATTACAATTACATCACAATTTAATTTACATAAATTCCTCACTGCATATCACTCACACTCGTATTTTATCTTCAACTTCATTCCAGTTAGAATCCAGCATCTGAGCAATCTGCAAAAATATTCACTAACGCAGTAAAATTGAGAAAGAAATATTTTTGCAATATAAAATGAAATATTATTTTTGAAAATAAGATTTGCCTCGGTTATTTTGGTTGTTCGTCATCATTTACATTTGAATTCATCATACACAAACATTGTGACATGCACAGTGTATCATTGTACATGCCACATGGCCGTGCACATCGATATACACTTGATAATGCTACAGGGACAGGTGAGCACAGGTCAAACCCAAACGAAAAGTCGGGTTCAACTCACATGCAATATATTTAAAATCACGATACGAGCACAAGGTCAAACCCGAGTTTTTGAAACTGGATTCAACTCAAGTTAAATTTCAAAAATAAACATGAAATACATGGAGACAAAGTAGACCAGAAGTACAAACTAAAGACCACAAGTGTGCAACAACTCAAGCAATGACCAGAACACAAAGACAGGCAGAGAAATGAACACATCAGTGTACATGAATGCAACATCAGTATGCAACATATTGAAGCAGTTCAATATCCAAGCTACAATGGAATAGCATGATCAGACACACATGAATGTGAAGACCACAAAGGCAATGAACTAGCGACAACAAAGTGACTCAAGCAACAACATGGACTGCAACAAACATCAGCAGGTACAAGATGCCCAACCCAAATGAATATCAATGCAAATAAGTAGGTACAAATGCACAAGTATGATCAGTGGCACACATGCAAGCTCGAGCACAAAATATGGAAACTGCACCAATGCAAATCAAAACAGAGGGATCAATATGGCAATATTGTTGCATCAATGAATTTATAAACATCAACTACAAGCCCAAGTGTACAAAGTAGGCGATGACACAGCAGTGACAAATCAAGTGCATAAAGATTTCATCAAGATGAAATCATATATATGTGCAGAGTCAAGGCAACATGAAGTATGCAAGCTCGACTAACAGTGTTTCAGTAATGCACAAAGACAGAGCTACATCACTAGGCCGAAGCAGTGCAATGACTTAACAGTATCAATATCAAGATTCGTACCAAATCAAAACAATATCGAGCAGCAAATTTTCCAAAAGAAGCAACAGGAAAATCAAGCAAACAGGCCAGAGGTTCAAGTGTTAACACGACTCAGTGCAACAGAGAGTATGCAACATGACTAGTGCTCAGTGATCAAACATGAAAACAACATGTACAACTGAAATGCAAACAGTTCGAAGATGACAGGAGATTAAAATTGCAAACCAAGCCAGTGGTAGTCAAATATCACAAATGTCAATGCCGAGAAACAGTGTAATAAACACAAAGATGGCCAGATGAAGTCAAAGCCGCAATACACGGTAAAGCCGAAGACATAATTCAACGAAAATATATGTCTTTGAAAAAGTCAAAGCAAAGTAAAAGAGGAAAGATTTTGCCGTATCAACCAAGAAAAATTGAACACTTCAAAATCAAAGCCGTACGCATCAAGGCAAGAATATTTCAGGAAAGCAAAATTTTGGAAAGAATCGAATTGATACGAAACAAGTGTTTCGGTATTCATATAAATACCAACACCAAATTATCATTATTGGCATGAGCAAACAATCGAACTCATGCAATCAATCCTGAAAGAAAATAACATACCAGAAGAAAAGACAAATTCGATTATCTCGAAGCAACCAAGCCGAACCCTAATTTCACAAACAAATTAAGAGAAGCAGCCGAGTGCGACTCCAAGCAGCTGATCAATAGAGCATCAATATCAATCGACAAGAGCAACGAAATAAATTGGCATCCGAAAACCCTAATTTTGATCGATGGACAAAAGCCCTAAATTGTAATCGAAGAAGCCGCCATTTTCCAAAGGAACGAATAGAAAAGGACCGGGTCTAAATAATAAAAGGGGCCGGCCATTCAGTATTAGGGTTTTAGTGTTTTAAATAAGGGCTTTAGTTTTTAAAATAAGGGCTTTATCTTATTTTTTGTTTTAATTTGCTTTTAATTTTAAAACTCTTTTCAAACCGTTGTATTTTCTAGTCGTGTGACTAGGGGACAAGCTACGTGGCGTAGCTTGAGAATTCGCAACTCAGTGGCTGAGTTGTGGCAGGGTTTTGAGCGTAGAGTTAGGTTATTCAGTAGCTGGTGTCGCGAATTTACGTGTGTAAGCATGTGACTATCTAATTTCTAGTAGAAACCTTGGGGGCAGCACGTAGGCAGGTTTTTGCCGAAGCTGGGTAAATTTTGTGTCGTTCTATTTCTGCATTTATTATTCTGCTTTTATCTGTGCTGCTACTATTCTGTGATCTGTGTTGAAATCATTTTATAAGCTTCCGCAATTAATTTTTATAATTAATATAATCACCCTATTCACCCCCCCTCTAGGGTGAAATCGATCCTACAAGTGGTATCAGAGTAAGGAATAGAAGTCAATTTTTTTTGAAAATTCTTTTTTCAAAAATCAGTTCTTGTTTAAAAGTTTGAATTTTTTTTTAAAAAATGGCTTCTTTTAATAATGCTTTTGCTGAGGGTCAGTCCATAGTTAGACCACGAACGTTCAATGGTGAATATGCCTACTGGAAAAATAGAATGAAAATTTTTCTGAAAACCATTGACGCTTGGAACATTGTTGAGACAGGTTATGGATCACCAACTATAATTGTAGACAATCAGGAAATAGATAAACCAACGGACCAATGGACAGAGCTAGAAAATAAATTACAAAATGCTAATGCTAAAGCTATGAACTCTATTATCTGTTCATTGGATCAATTTGAATTTAATCGTGTCTCTCATTGTTTAACTACGCAGGAAATATGGCACACGCTCGAAGTAACTCACGAAGGAACATCTCAAGCCAAAGAATCTCGCCTAGCTATGTTAAGCAGCGAATACGAGAATTTCACAATGGCAAAAGAAGAAAATGTCAAAGAGATGTACGGACGACTATCCAATATAGCATACAAATCAAAGGATCTTGGAAAATCGTACACAGAGTTGGAGATAGTCCAAAAAATCCTCAGAGTTCTTCCTCGAAGCTTTGAAGCAAAAGTCACAGCTCTTCAAGAATCAAAGGATTTGAAAGAAATTTAGGTGGAAGAGCTCATTGGAAATCTCACCGCATATGAGCTAGAGCTAAAGTTCAAGGAAGAGCGAGAAGGAGGCGATACTCGAAAGAAGTCAATTGCTCTCAAAGGAACAACTGAAAATGACGATGATGATGATGAGGATGGTGAAGCTGAATTAGCACTATTAATAAAGATATTCAAAAAGTGGAATCGCAAATATGGCAATCCAACCAGAAATCATCAAATTAAAAGCAGAATAAACAAAGCACTAGACATTTCGGAGAAGCAAGAGATCATCTGCCACAAATGTAATAAACCAGGCCATATCAAGCCAAATTGTCCTCAAAATCGACCAAACCAAGGAAAGAAACTGAAGAAGAAAAGTTTTGTGGCTACTTGGGATGAATTGATGAAGATAAAATTGATAGCACCGAAAGTGAAAGTGAAAGAGCAAATCTATGTCTTCATGGTGAAGTAACTGATAGTGATGATGATGAGCCAAGTGAGATATCAAAACTTTCTCATTCAGAATTTGACGCAGCGGACTAATCAAAGATAAACTTCAATCGGTGAAAGTAGCAATCGGTGGATTGATGAATACCAAAATGCCCAAATTCGTTGATCCGAAGATACCGAATTCTAGCTATCTCTAACACGTTGATCGCGCACGATACCGTGAAAGAAGATCTTCAATTCTTCAAGCGTTGATCAAGCGCACTTGATTCCGCGAATCGGCTTCAACAATCGTTGATTCGAGCGCACTCGAATAACCGAAAGTGGAGATAGGAGATTACACTCAACTACCAATTTAAGATGAAAGCACACAGCAATCAACAAGAAATTTTATTCAAAAATCAACCCCTTCAAATGTACAACTCACGCGTATTTATAGTGTTTCACAACCCTGGTTCTTAAGTCGGCTGCGACTTACGACTCACTTTAAGTCGGCAACGACTTAGTACCATAGCGACCTAACCACCTTTACTACTCAGCACATGCAAACGACTCACTAGGTCGCTAGCCGACCTAACTGACTCAAGACACAGGTCACACGACTTAACAACTGACGATATACGGCCGACCTAACTAGGTACGACCTGACACAACTGACGACTCATTTATTTTCACGGCCGACACATCTCTTAAGTCGTAGACGACTTAAATTACACTGCCACAAAATTACAGACTCAACACTTAGGTCGTATACGACCTAACGACCTACGACTCAAAGAAACACATTACAACATCACATACTGGCTCAACAACATACTGCTTAGCTCTTTGTCGACTTATCAATCAACACAACACATAAGTCGGTGACGACCTATAATACCACACGACTTAAAGAACACAGACGACTTAACTTCCAAGCGACTTACTCTTCAGTTCCCGCCTTAACTTAGGTCGTAGCCGACTTAGTCCTTGCATTCCAACTCGTGCTGTTATCTTGTTAACCCGTGATGCTCCTCCGTAGCTTTAGACCGTACACGACTTAAAAGCCCCGAACGACTTAAACCCATGCTAGGTCGGAAATGACTTAGGACTTCATCATTAACTCTCACGCCTTCCCCTCGTGACTCCTTAGGTCGGAAATGACTTATAGGTACCATCTTAAGTCGTGAACGACTCATGCTAATGGCTTGCAATTGTTCGGCCTTGGTCTGAGCTGCATCATCCTCCCCTGGTTGAGGACAATTCGTCCTCGAATTTGTATCTTTTTCCACAACAATCTCACCTCCATGATACGGAATTAAATGTTTGATGTCAAAAACATCAGAAGTATAAACGTCATCTGGTAACTTTAGTCGATATGCATTCTCATTGATCTTCTTTAAAACTTCAACTGGACCAATTTTCCGTGCTTTCAATTTATTGTACGTTCCCACTGGAAAACGATCTTTCGTCAACACTGCATAAACTAAATCACCTTCGTTAAATTCAACATTTCGTCGCTTCAAATCTGCAAATTTCTTATATTTCTCATTTGACTTTTCCAGTCGTTCCTGAATGATTTTATGACATTCATTCAACCCATCAACAAAGTCTATAGCTCGTTTAACCGTCCCCTTTGGTTGTGGTACTACGGCTAAGTCCAATGGTCCCCTGGGTAGATTTGAATATACAATCTGAAATGGACTGAATCCTGTACTACGATTCACTGCATGATTATGTGCAAATTCTGCCTGGCATAATTTCATGTCCCAACTTCACAGATTATCTTTCACCAAACATCGTAACAAATTTCCCAATGATCTGTTAACAACTTCGGTCTGTCCATCTGTTTGCGGATGATAGGCGCTGCTAAAGTTCAACTTCGTTCCCACCATCTTCCACAAACTCAACCAAAAATGGCTTAAAAATCTAGTATCCCGATCAGAAACAATAGATTCTGGTAAACCATGCAATCGATACACCTCCTTAAAGAATAATTGTGCTACTCGAACTGCATCCGCTGTCTTCTTGCAGGCAATAAAATGTGCCATCTTCGAAAATCTGTCCACCACAACAAATATAGAATCATTCCCCCTTTGAGTTCTCGGCAAACCCAAAACGAAATCCATGCTGATATCCACCCATGGTTTTGACGGTATAGGTAACGGCATATACAATCCCGCATTTGTCGTTGTTCCCTTCGAAACCTGACATATATGACATCTTTCCACAAACCTTTCAACCTCTCTCCTCATCGACGGCCAAAAGTAAGATTGAGAAATCAAATGTAATGTACGATCACGGCCCACATGTTCTTCCTCGTGCAACTCTTTGATAATCTTCAATCTCAAACTGCTATCTGGTATACATAATCGATTCCCCTTGAATAAGAAACCATCAACTAACACAAATTCATCAGTACTCCCATCCTTAACTTTCTCAACAAACTTTGCAAAGTAAGGATCCTCCTCAAACAATTCTGGTAGTAATTCAAACCCTGTCACCTCAACTTTCATTGTAGTCAACAAATGGTTCCGTCTACTCAAAGCATCAGCCACACGATTCGTCACCCCAGATTTGTGCTTAACAACAAAGGTAAATTGCTGTAAATATGCAATCCACGATGCATGTCTCGCTGAAATCTTATCCTGCCCCTGTAATTGTTTCAAAGCTTCATGATCAGTGTAAAGAACAAACTCTTTCTGAAATAGATAATGCCTCCAATGTTTAACAGCTTGCACAACAGCATAAAACTCAACATCGTATGTATTATATCTCATCTTTGCCCTTGATAGCTTCTCACTGAAATAAGCAACTGGCCTCCCACTCTGACTCAACACTCCTCCAATCCCAACTTTTGATGCATCAGTGTGCAGCTCAAACAACAACTGAAAACCTGGTAATTCAAGAATTGGCGCTGTCGTCAAAAGTTCTTTGATTCGTTCGAAAGCAACCCCCGCTTCCTCTGACCAAGAAAACTGCTTCCCTTTCATACAATCAGTAATCGGTGCCATCACGCTACTGAAGTGTGGAATGAATCTTCGGTAGAATGATGCCAATCCATGAAAACTTCTAACTTCAATGATAGTTCTCGGCTGTGGCCAATTTCTAATAGCTTCAACTTTACTCTGGTCCACCTGGATTCCCTTCTCAGATACAACATATCCCAAGAATAAAACACTTCTCGTCATGAACACACATTTCTTTGTAGCTGCATAAAATTGTTCCTCACGAAGAATAATTAACACCTTTCTCAAATGCTTTACATGCTCCTCTGTGCTCGCACTATAAATCAGAATATCACCAAAGTAAACTACAACAAACTTCCCAATGTATGGTCTGAAAATTTGATTCATCACCCTCATGAATGTACTCGGTGCATTCGATAGACTAAACGGCATAACCAATCATTCATATAAACCTTCCCTCGTCTTGAATGCGGTCTTCCATTCGTCTCCCGGTCTAATTCGAATCTGATGATATCCACTCTTCAAATCAATCTTCGAAAAGATAGTAGCCCCACTCAACTGATCTAGCAAGTCATCCAACCTTGGCATAGGAAATCTGTAGCGAACAGTAATCTTGTTCAAAGCTCTACTATCGGTACACATTCTCCATGTTCCATCCTTCTTCGGCACCAACAATGCGGGTACTGCACAAGGACTCAAGCTTTCCTGAACACGTCCCTGCTCAAGCAACTCTTCCACCTGCCTTCATAACTCCTCATGTTCCTTTGGACTCATTCGATAATGTGGTCTGTGCGGTAATACTGCTCCCGGAACAAGATCAATTTGATGTTGAATGTCTCTTAATGGCAGTAACTCCTTAGGCAACTCTTCTGGAAATACGTCTTCAAATTCTTTCAAAACTGGCTTCGCTTCTTCTGGAATTTCAACCCCTTCACTACACTCTCGTCCAATCAACAAAAAGACTTCAGACTCTTCTTCTACTTCTTTCACAAACTCCTTCAAAGATAGCAAAGTTTTCAGTTCTTCGATCTCCTCCAACTTGTTCTCCTTCTGTTGTTGCTTCTTGGGAACCAAAGTGATTTTGGTACCCTCGAACATGAAACTATAGCTATTAGCACGACCATCATGTTGCACTGCTCTATCAAACTGCCATGGTCTGCCCAACAACAGATGACACACATCCATGTCTACAACATCACACCAAATTTCATATTTGTATTCTTTCCAATAGAAAAATTCACACAAGCTCTTCGACACACCTTCACTTCACCCCCCTTCCTTAACCATGCTAACTCGTACGGTTTAGGATGCTTCTCAGTTTTCAAGTTCAACTTCTTTACTGCTTCTGTAGAGATAATATTGTCACAGCTTCCAGCATCAATAACGAACTTGCAAACTTTTCCCAAAATAGTGCATGTCGACTGAAAAATATTGCTTCTCAACCAACTAGAATCCTCTTCTTGCTTTGGTGTAAGACATGACCTCCTCATCATAAGATTACAACCTTCATCTCCAGACAATTCTTCCTCCTCCTCGACATAAGGTGTATTTGAACATTCTGCCTCCTCACCATCATCCTCAATCTCAGCAACCATTGCTCTCTTCTTCGGCTTCGGACATTCATTGCTTTTGTGACCCAACTCCTGACAATTATAACATTTGAAACCACTGCTAACCTTCGCCTTCTCAGCCTCCTTCACTACTGGCTTACTGGCAGGTTTAGGAACATTAGAACTCCCACTAACACCCTTCGCTTGATTGTTGGAATTAGTAAACACACCACCTCCACGCCTTCCTTGCTTCTCCCAAGCCTACGCTTTCTGATGTGCCTCTGCAACTGATCTAGGATCAAACATATTAACCATATCCTGGATCTGCATTCTCAATCCCCCAATGAATCTAGCAGTTAGCTGTTCTTCCGTTTCCATAATATCATTCCTGGTAATAAGTTGGTAAAATTCATCAGCATAATCACTAACAGACTTCGCCCCTTGCCTCAGATTCTGCAACCTCTGGTACATAAGTGATTGGTAGTTGTAAGGCAAAAATGTAGCTCGCATCAACTTCTTCATCTTCTCCCATGATTCAATCTTTGACTTTCCCATTCTCTCTCTTGTAAGTTTAGTTTGCTGCCACCACGCCCAAGCTCTCCCCCTCAACCTAGTAGCAACCAACTTCACTCTTCTATGCTCAGGAACCTCCTTCAAATCAAAGATCTCTTCAACATTTGACAACCAATCAAGAAATTCTTCAACTACCATTCCACCCTTGAACTCTGGAATTTCCATCTTCATACCCGACTCCCATCGACGATCATCCTCTACATCCCGATAAGAATTTCGAACTTGGTCTCGATCTCGATAATGAATGCTAGCTCTATCACCCTCTTCATCAAAATCAAAAGTACGCCTACATCGATCTCGACCATTATCATCCCTTCGTTCATGCATGCTTCTTCGACTATGTCTCTCTTCATCTCTATACGCCTCATTGTCAAATTCACGTTGACTTCTTCTCTCTTCATGTCCATAGTCATGATGATCTCTCCGTGATGAAATTGATGTTTCTCTTCTATCTCTAAAAGAATGCGGTGATACCCTCCTCGCTTCCATAACCGATGGCGAAACTCGGTTTCCTCCATGGTTCGAGTTTGGTGATCTCCTCCTTTGAGTTTGATTCAAATCATTCATCAACTTCTCTAACTTTCCAATGCCTTCATCAAATTTCTCATTAATACGTTGTTCCATAAGCTCGGCTTCTTCTCTTCTATACAACGCTTCAACATTTTGATGACGATTAGCTCTTCTAGGCGGCATGATTGAAAACTTCTCAAAAACTTCAAATACTTCTCAAATACTTCAAACTAGCAACACAAGTCAAACAAATCACGGCCTCGACCTTAACTCGGCTCCACTATCACTTGACTCGGCTCGGCAACAAGCAACGACTCAAAAATAGGTCGGCTTCAACTCAACAAAGCACGACTTAACTGCACTTGGCTCGGCCACCTACTTCAACCCTTCAATTCGAATAACAAGGCACGGCTCCAACTACTAGCTCGGCCTCAACACTTCAAACTGATACCAAACTGATGCACGGCCTATACTTCTCAATGTTATGCTCGGCCTTCACCCTTCACGGCTTAACTTGGCTCGCACACTTCAAAAGTTTGGCGCGCAAAGATCTCGCGACCAAACTCAAACACTCTTCCAAGTTTGATCCAAAATGAAATGGATCAAAATCTTCAACTCGTTGCAACTTCAAGATGAACACGATGAACAACAACTTCAAACTTCAACTTCAAAAATTGGCTCCAAGTCTCGGCTTAGCTATGATCGGCTAAGTCTAGCTCTGATACAAACTGACGCAGCGGACTAATCAAAGATAAACTTCAATCGGTGAAAGTAGCAATCGGTGGATTGATGAATACCAAAATGCCCAAATTCGTTGATCCGAAGATACCGAATTCTAGCTATCTCTAACACGTTGATCGCGCACGATACCGTGAAAGAAGATCTTCAATTCTTCAAGCGTTGAACAAGCGCACTTGATTCCGCGAATCGGCTTCAACAATCGTTGATTCGAGCGCACTCGAATAACCGAAAGTGGAGATAGGAGATTACACTCAACTACCAATTTAAGATGAAAGCACACAGCAATCAACAAGAAATTTTATTCAAAAATCAACCCCTTCTAATGTACAACTCACGCGTATTTATAGTGTTTCACAACCCTGGTTCTTAAGTCGGCTGCGACTTACGACTCACTTTAAGTCGGCAACGACTTAGTACCATAGCGACCTAACCCCCTTTACAAATCAGCACATGCAAACGACTCGCTAGGTCACTAGCCGACCTAACTGACTCAAGACACAGGTCACACGACTTAACAACTGACGATATACGGCCGACCTAACTAGGTACGACCTGACACAACTGACGACTCATTTATTTTCACGACCGACACATCTCTTAAGTCGTAGACGACTTAAGTTACACTGCCACAAAATTACAGACTCAACACTTAGGTCGTATACGACCTAACGACCTACGACTCAAAGAAACACATTACAACATCACATATTGGCTCAACAACATACTGCTGAGCTCTTTGCCGACTTATCAATCAACACAACACATAAGTCGGTGACGACCTATAATACCACACGACTTAAAGAACATAGACGACTTAACTTCCAAGCGACTTACTCTTCAGTTCCCGCCTTAACTTAGGTCGTAGCTGACTTAGTCCTTGCATTCCAACTCGTGCTGTTATCTTGTTAACCCGTGATGCTCCTCCTGTAGCTTTAGACCGTACACGACTTAAAAGCCCCGAACGACTTAAACCCATGCTAGGTCGGAAATGACTTAGGACTTCATCATTAACTCGCAGGCCTTCCCCCCGTGACTCCTTAGGTCGGAAATGACTTATAGGTACCATCTTAAGTCGTGAACGACTCATGCTAATGGCTTGCAATTGTTCGACCTTGGTCTGAGCTGCATCAGAATTACTTATATATTTTCACGAAGTGAATGGCTGTTTTGAAGGACTTAAGGAAAAGTATGCCAAACTTGAATCACAAAAGGATTCTTTAATTGATTTAAATAAACAACTTAACCAATTAGTTAAAACCTATCAAAGCAGAATCCCTAAGTGTGATAAGTGTCCAACATTCGAAGAAGAGATTAAAAATTCAGAAAACAAAATTAAATCGCTTGAAAATGAAATCCTGCTTTTGAAAGAAATTGAAAACACAAGAAGAGAAGACTCTATTAAAAGGTGCACACAACTGATAAATGAAAATGAATCTCTCAAAACCCAAATCCTACAACTGTCAACAACTTTAGATAAATTCTCAAAGGGAGAAAAATCATTGAATAATCTATTAGGGAAACAAGCTATTAATACATCTAGGCAAGGACTTGGATATAACAAATTTCAAAAAGATAGAAACCAAATTTATCAAGTCAATTCATTTGGACACAATCAAAATTGTTGTTGGTATAAACCCGAACACGTGAAGACTATATCGATTTGGGTTCCAAAAGGCACAAATATAAAATCGCTCAAAGTAAAACAAATTTGGATGCCAAAAGGAATATGTATAAATAGTTTTCAGTCTCCTCTAAATTATCTTCCAAAATATCTTGCCACTAACAATTTTGGACCTATAAAAACAAATAGGTCACTAATTTTTTTTCTCGTGTAGGTATGCTGGCAGGCTAAGGAACAACAGCAATGGTATCTGGATTCTGGCTGTTCCAGACACATGACAGGCGATAAATCGAAGTTCCTTAGCCTAGAAAAGTATAAAGGTTGCAGGGTCACAATGGGTAACAATGAAAAGTGTAAAATTATTGGCAAAGGTAAAGTAGGTAACAATACATTTACCCTGAATGATGTACTGTATGTTGAAAATCTGCACCATAACTTGATATCAATCGGCCAGCTATGTGATAAAGGTATGAATGTTATTTTTGACTCTGACTTGTGCAAAATTGGTGACAATTCATCTAAAGAAATCTTATTTTCAGGTAAGAGGAAAGGTAATATATATTCTCTATCTTTTGATGATCTCACCCTTTCTAAATGCTTGGTAGCTAAGGACATAGAAGTAAATTTATGGCATCGACGTTTAGGGCATGCTAGTATGAACTTGCTAAACAAATTAAAAAGGAAAAATTTTGTAAGAGGGTTGCCTTCACATGAGTTTGAAACAGAAAACATTTGTAAAGCATGCACTTTAGGAAAACTTAAAAAATCATCATTTCATGCCAAAAACAGTGTAAGTACTTCTAGAGTACTTGAGCTAGTTCATATGGATCTATTCAGACCTAATGACATTGCTAGCTTAGGAGGTAAGAAATATTGTTTTGTAATAGTTGATGACTACTCAAGATATACATGAGTATATTTCTTAGCCAAGAAATCATAAACATTTTCATATCTCAAGAATTTCACAAAATTAGTCCAAAATGAAAAGGAAGTTTCCAATATTTCACCAAGAAGTGATCATGGTGGAGAATTTGAAAATTATGAATTTGAAATTTTTGTGATGAAAATGGAATCAAACATGAATTCTCTGCACCACGTACTCCACAACAAAATGGGGTAGTTGAGAGAAAGAATCGAACTTTACAAGAGTTGGCTAGATCTATGATAAATGAGTATGAACTACCTTTACATTTTTGGGCAGAAGCAGTAAATACAACATGTTATTTAATGAATAGAGCTATGATTAGACCGATTCTCAACAAAACTCCCTATGAGCTATGGTTCAACAATAAATCAAACATTGCTTACTTTAAAGTGTTTGGATGTACTTGCTATATTCTCAATATAGGTGATCAATTAGGAAAATTTGAAGCAAAAGCTGATGAGGGTATCTTCATGGGATAATCTTCGAGAAGCAAAGCTTACAGAGTCTACAACAAAAGAACTAAAACAATTGTGGAATCAATCAATGTGAAATTTGCTGAAGGCATCGATAATCAGGAAACATCCAAAAGCAATGTTGAAGAGGAGAAGGAAAAAGATGAGCATGAAGAACCAAAAGAAACTGATGATATCAGAGAACTCCAACTAACACCCTTCGCTTGATTTTTGGAATTAGTAAACACACCACCTCCACGCCTTCCATGCTTCTCCCAAGCCAACGCTTTCTGATGTGCCTCTGCAACTGATCTAGGATCAAACATATTAACCATATCCTGGATCTGCATTCTCAATCCCCCAATGAATCTAGCAGTTAGCTGTTCTTCCGTTTCCATAATATCATTCCTGGCAATAAGTTGGTAAAATTCATCAGCATAATCACTAACAGACTTCACCCCTTGCCTCAGATTCTGCAACCTATGGTACATAAGTGATTGGTAGTTGTAAGGCAAAAATGTAGCTCGCATCAACTTCTTCATCTTCTCCCATGATTCAATCTTTGACTTTCCCATTCTCTCTCTTGTAAGTTTAGTTTGCTGCCACCACACCAAAGCTCTCCCCCTCAACCTAGTAGCAACCAACTTCACTCTACTACGCTCAGGAACCTCCTTGAAATCAAAGATCTCTTCAACATTTGACAACCAATCAAGAAATTCTTCAGCTACCATTCCACCCTTGAACTCTGGAATTTCCATCTTCATACCCGACTCCCATCGACGATCATCCTCTACATCCCGATAAGAATTTCGAACTTGGTCTCGATCTCGATAATGAATGCTAGCTCTATCACCCTCTTAATCAAAATCAAAAGTACGCCTACATCGATCTCGACCATTATCATCCCTTCGTTCATGCATGCTTCTTCGACTATGTCTCTCTTCATCTCTATACGCCTCATTGTCAAATTCACGTTGACTTCTTCTCTCTTCATGTCCATAGTCATGATGATCTCTCCGTGATGAAATTGATGTTTCTCTTCTATCTCTAAAAGAATGCGGTGATACCCTCTTCGCTTCCGTAACCGATGGCGAAACTCGGTTTCCTCCATGGTTCGAGTTTGGTGATCTCCTCCTTTGAGTTTGATTCAAATCATTCATCAACTTCTCTAACTTTCCAATGCCTTCATCAAATTTCTCATTAATACGTTGTTCCATAAGCTCGGCTTCTTCTCTTCTATACAACGCTTCAACATTTTGATGACGATTAGCTCTTCTAGGCAGCATGATTGAAAACTTCTCAAAAACTTCAAATACTTCTCAAATACTTCAAACTAGCAACACAAGTCAAACGAATCACTTGACTCGGCTCCACTATCACTTGACTCGGCTCGGCAACAAGCAATGACTCAAAAATAGGTCGGCTTCAACTCAACAAAGCACGGCTTAACTGAACTTGGCTCGGCCGCCTACTTCAACCCTTCAATTTGAATAACAAGGCACGGCTCCAACTACTAGCTCGGCCTCAACACTTCAAACTGATACCAAACTGATGCACGACCTATACTTCTCAATGTTATGCTCGGCCTTCACCCTTCACGGCTTAACTTGGCTCGCACACTTCAAAAATTTGGCGCGGAAAGATCTCGCGACCAAACTCAAACACTCTTCCAAGTTTGATCCAAAATGAAATGGATCAAAATCTTCAACTCGTTGCAACTTCAAGATGAACACGATGAACAACAACTTCAAACTTCAACTTCAAAAATTGGCTCCAAGTCTCGGCTTAGCTATGATTGGCTAAGTCTAGCTCTGATACCAAACTGACGCAGCGGACTAATCAAAGATAAACTTCAATCGGTGAAAGTAGCAATCGGTGGATTGATGAATACCAAAATGCCCAAATTCGTTGATCCGAAGATACCGAATTCTAGCTATCTCTAACATGTTGATCGCGCATGATACCGTGAAAGAAGATCTTCAATTCTTTAAGCGTTGATCAAGCGCGCTTGATTCCGCGAATCGGCTTCAACAATCGTTGATTCGAGCGCACTCGAATAACCGAAAGTGGAGATAGGAGATTACACTCAACTACCAATTTAAGATGAAAGCACACAGCAATCAACAAGAAATTTTATTCAAAAATCAACCCCTTCAAATGTACGACTCACGCGTATTTATAGTGTTTCACAACCCTGGTTCTTAAGTCGGCTGCGACTTACGACTCACTTTAAGTCGGCAACGACTTAGTACCATAGCGACCTAACCCCCTTTACAACTCAGCACATGCAAACGACTCACTAGGTCGCTAGCCGACCTAACTGACTCAAGACACAGGTCACACGACTTAACAACTGACGATATACGGTCGACCTAACTAGGTACGACCTGACACAACTGACGACTCATTTATTTTCACGACCGACACATCTCTTAAGTCGTAGACGACTTAAGTTACACTGCCACAAAATTACAGACTCAACACTTAGGTCGTATACGACCTAACGACCTACGACTCAAAGAAACACATTACAACATCACATACTGGCTCAACAACATACTGCTTAGCTCTTTGCCGACTTATCAATCAACACAACACATAAGTTGGTGACGACCTGTAATACCACACGACTTAAAGAACACAGACGACTTAACTTCCAAGCGACTTACTCTTCAGTTCCCGCCTTAACTTAGGTCGTAGCCGACTTAGTCCTTGCATTCCAACTCGTGCTGTTATCTTGTTAACCCGTGATGCTCCTCCTGTAGCTTTAGACCGTACACGACTTAAAAGCCCCGAACGACTTAAACCCATGCTAGTTCGGAAATGACTTAGGACTTCATCATTAACTCGCACGCCTTCCCCCCGTGACTCCTTAGGTCGGAAATGACTTATAGGTACCATCTTAAGTCGTGAACGACTCATGCTAATGGCTTGCAATTGTTCGACCTTGGTCTGAGCTGCATCAGAATTACTTATATATTTTCACGAAGTGAATGGCTGTTTTGAAGGACTTAAGGAAAAGTATGCCAAACTTGAATCACAAAAGGATTCTTTAATTGATTTAAATAAACAACTTAACCAATTAGTTAAAACCTATCAAAGCAGAATCCCTAAGTGTGATAAGTGTCCAACATTCGAAGAAGAGATTAAAAATTCAGAAAACAAAATTAAATCGCTTGAAAATGAAATCCTGCTTTTGGAAGAAATTGAAAACACAAGAAGAGAAGACTCTATTAAAATGTGCACACAACTGATAAATGAAAATGAATCTCTCAAAAACCAAGTCCTACAACTATCAACAACTTTAGATAAATTCTCAAAGGGAGAAAAATCATTGAATATGCTATTAGGGAAACAAGCTATTAATACATCTAGGCAAGGACTTGGATATAACAAATTTCAAAAAGATAGAAACCAAATTAATAAAGTCAATTCATTTGGACACAATCAAAATAGTTGTTGGTATAAACCCGAACACGTGAAGACTATATCGATTTGGGTTCCAAAAGGCACAAATATAAAATCGCTCAAAGTAAAACAAATTTGGGTGCCAAAAGGAATATGTATAAATAGTTTTCAGTCTCCTCTAAATTATCTTCCAAAATATCTTGCCACTAACAATTTTGGACCTATAAAAACAAATAGGTCACTAAATTTTTTTCTCGTGTAGGTATGCTGGCAGGCTAAGGAACAACAGCAATGGTATCTGGATTCTGGCTGTTCCAGACACATGACAGGCGATAAATCGAAGTTCCTTAGCCCTGAAAAGTATAAAGGTTGCAGGGTCAGAATGGGTAACAATGAAAAGTGTAAAATTATTGGCAAAGGTAAAGTAGGTAACAATACATTTACCCTGAATGATGTACTGTATGTTGAAAATCTGCACCATAACTTGATATCAATCAGCCAGCTATGCGATAAAGGTATGAATGTTATTTTTGACTCTGACTTGTGCAAAATTGTTGACAATTCATCTAAAGAAATCTTATTTTCAGGTAAGAGGAAAGGTAATATATATTCTCTATCTTTTGATGATCTCACCCTTTCTAAATGTTTGGTAGCTAAGGACATAGAAGTAAATTTATGGCATCGACGTTTAGGGCATGCTAGTATGAACTTGCTAAACAAATTAAAAAGGAAAAATTTGGTAAGAGGGTTGCCTTCACATGAGTTTGAAACAGAAAACATTTGTAAAGCATGCACTTTAGGAAAACTTAAAAAATCATCATTTCATGCCAAAAACAGTGCAAGCACTTCTAGAGTACTTGAGCTAGTTCATATGGATCTATTCAGACCTAATGACATTGCTAGCTTAGGAGGTAAGAAATATTGTTTTGTAATAGTTGATGACTACTCAAGATATACATGGGTATATTTCTTAGCCAAGAAATCATAAACATTTTCATATCTCAAGAATTTCACAAAATTAGTCCAAAATGAAAAGGAAGTTTCCATTATTTCACCAAGAAGTGATCATGGTGGAGAATTTGAAAATTATGAATTTGAAATTTTTGTGATGAAAATGGAATCAAACATGAATTCTCTGCACCACGTACTCCACAACAAAATGGGGTAGTTGAGAGAAAGAATCGAACTTTACAAGAGTTGGCTAGATCTATGATAAATGAGTATGAACTACCTTTACATTTTTGGGCAGAAGTAGTAAATACAGCATGTTATGTAATGAATAGAGTTATGATTAGACCGATTCTCAACAAAACTCCCTATGAGCTATGGTTCAACAATAAACCAAACATTGCTTACTTTAAAGTGTTTGGATGTACTTGCTATATTCTCAATACAGGTGATCAATTAGGAAAATTTGAAGCAAAAGCTGTTGAGGGTATCTTCATGGGATACTCTTCGAGAAGCAAAGCTTACAGAGTCTACAACAAAAGAACTAAAACAATCATGGTATCAATCAATGTGAAATTTGATGAAGGCATTGATAATCAAGAAACATCCAAAAGCAATGTTGAAGAGGAGAAGGAAAAAGATGAGCATGAAGAACCAAAGGAAACTGATGATATCAGAGAAACTTCCATAACTCCAGAAGTCCGAAGGAATCTAGATCCAGCAAAACTGAAATTCAAAGCAGACTATCCTCCGGAATTGGTAATTGGAAACCCTATAGCAGGTATAGACTCGTTCCTCCTTTAGAAATCTATGTGATCTGTGCTTATATAGTGGATTTATTTCAGAAATAGAACCAAATAACATAGATTCAGCCCTTAACGATGAAAACTGGTTTATGCCCATGCAAGAAGAGCTAAACCAATTTGAACGAAATAATGTTTGGAGTCTAGCACCTAGACCTAAGGATTATCCAGTTATAGGAACAAAATGTATTTTTAAAAATAAATATGACGAATCTGGAAATGTAATTAGAAATAAAGCTAGACTAGTCGCTAAAGGTTACAATCAAATTGAAGGAGTTGACTTTGATGAAACTTTTGCACCTGTAGCTAAACTAGAATCAATTAGAATATTATTAGCTTTTGCTTGCTACAAAGGATTTAAACTAAGACAAATGGACATTAAGAGTGCTTTTCTTAACGGAATTTTAAAAGAAGATGTGTTTGTTGAACAACCAGAAGGTTTTGAAAGTCATGAATATCCAAACCATGTATATAAACTGAAAAAGGCATTATATGGATTAAAACAAGCCCCTAGAGCCTGGTATGAATGTCTTAGTTCTTATCTCCTTGAAAATGGGTTCAAAAAGGGATGTGCAGACACCACACTATTTTTGTTGCATGAAAAAGATGATCTTTTGATTGTTCAAATATATGTTGATGACATCATTTATGGTGCTACTAATAAGTTATTGTATGAGAAATTTGAAAAGATCATGCAGGAAGAGTTTGAAATGAGCTTGGTTGGAGAGTTAAAATTCTTTTTTGGGTTTCAAATCAAACAAAGCGATAAAGGAACATTCATTTCTCAAACAAAGTATATTAGGGAACTTGTCAACAAATTTGGATTGAAAGATGCCAAACCAGCAAGAACTCCCATGAGTACAACACTTAAACTTGACAAGGTTGAAAAAGGTAAGACAGTTGATCAAAAGCAGTACAGAGGTATGATTGGATCACTTCTTTATCTTACCGCTTCTAGACCTGACATCATGTTTTATGTCTGCTTGTGTGCACATTTTCAATCTAACCCAAAAGAATCCCATTTAAAAGTTGTTAAAAGAAAAATAAGGTATTTGTTGCACACCCCACGGTTTGGTCTTTGGTATCCATCAAACGATAACTTTGAATTAAAAGGTTTTTCAGATGCTGATTACGCTGGAAATTTAGTTGATAGAAAAAGTACTAGTGGAACATGTTTTATGTTAGGATATTCAATAGTTGTATGGTCAAGCAGAAAACAAAATTGTATTGCATTATCCATCACAGAGGCAGAGTATATTGCTCTAAGCAGTTGCTCTGCTCAAATCTTATGGATGATACAGACTTTGCAAGACTATGGTCTAAATTTTAAACGTGTACCACTAATGTGTGATAGTAAAAGTGCAATTGATCTCACAAATTACCCTGTGCATCACTCACGAACAAAACATATAGATGTTAGGCATCATTTTATTCGAGATCATATTTCCAAAGAAAATATCAGCATAAATTTTATTTCAACCGATTCACAATTGGCAGACGTCTCAGTTTAGGTGTTTTAGAAATTTAATTGCCTAATTAACAAATCTATCCCCCTACTAATTATCAAAAAGGTAAATGGTGACTGAAAAATGATAAGGGGTGATATTAATCGTACATTTTTCCTCAAGACAGTATACTTAGTAAATTTCTTTAGAAATTCAAACAGGAGTTATAGAATTCTTTGTTTGGCAAAGATTCCATGACCATTTCCAATTCTATCATAATTCTATCGACCATCGCTTATCAAAAATCCAATATAGTTTGTCGATATGTGGTATTATAATCAGGAATCATTCGTTTTTCACTTTATAAAATAAAATAAAATTCAAAGTATTCACTCTCATTTAAAACTCCTCACGGTTATGCATGGGTGAATTACTTGGAATTTGATATGTAGTTCCATGCTCATTTAAAAGTCCTCACGGTTATGCATGTATGGAATGCATATCAAAATTAATTGATTAAGTAAACAAGTTGATTCTAATCCCATTTAAAAGTCCTCACGGTCATGCGTGGTTAGAAGATACTTGAATTCATTTTTAAATAAAAAAATAAAAATAATTGAAATACTACTAACCTCATTTAAAAGTCCTAACAGTTATGCAGGTTAGTAGAAATTCAAATTCCTGATAGATATATATCACAACTCGACATAACTATATGATTTTATGATAACATCATTCCCATCATCTCTAAAATGGAATATGCGCCTAACAAAAATAGTTATGATTTTTGTTTGATTCTCTATTTAAATTACATAGTTATAGTCGATTGAGTTTTAATGTTATATTACTATTTATCACCTTATCTCTATTTCATGACACTTTTACTCTTTTGCTGATAACAAAAGGAGGAGAGAAATGTTGGATTTTGGAAAATAAATCTTATACTACTATGCATATAAGAAGGGGGAGTTTAGTAAAGAGGAAGCATTTAAATAGGGGAGCAAGCATTTAAATGGTGGAATCATCAAATACATTTAATATGTTTCAAAATCCTAAATATATGTTTGTTATCATCAAAAGGGGGAGATTGTTGAATATGCACTTATATGATTTTTTTTTGATGATAATAAACATATATAATTTTTTTAAATGTATTTGTTAATGTACTATTTTATTTTTCATAGATTAAATAAATATTTGCTGAATAAAATTAAATACACAGAATTTGAATTCAAATAGAAATTTTATTCAAACAAATATTTATTACATTTTTGAATAGTACAAATTCAAGCTCTCACTACACATATACAACTTTGATTACAATTACATCACAATTTAATTTACATAAATTCCTCACTACATATCACTCACACTCGTATTTTATCTTCAACTTCATTCCAGTTAGAATCCAGCATCTGAGCAATCTGTAAAAATATTCACTAACGCGGTAAAATTGAAAAAGAAATATTTTTTCAATATAAAATGTAATATGATTTTTGAAAATATGATTTGCCTCAGTTATTTGGGTTGTTCATCATCATTTACATTTGAATTCATCATACACAAACAATGTGACATGCACAGTGTATCACTGTACATGCCACATGGCCGTGCACATCGATATACACTTGATAATGCTACAGTGACAGGTGAGCACAGGTCAAACCCAAATGAAAAGTCGGGTTCAACTCACGTGCAATATATTTGAAATCACGATACGAGCACAAGGTCAAACCCGAGTTTTTGAAACTGGATTCAACTCAAGTGAAATTTCAAAAATAAACATGAAATACATGGAGACAAAGTAGACAAGAAGTACAAACTAAAGACCACAAGTGCGCAACAACTCAAGCAATGACCAGAACACAAAGACAGGCAGAGAAATGAACACAGCAGTGTACATGAAAGCAACATCAGTATGCAACATATTGAAGCAGTTCAATATCCAAGCTACAATGGAAAAGCATGATCAGACACACATGAATGTGAAGACCATAAAGGCAATGAACTAGCGACAACAAAGTGACTCAAGCAACAACATGGACTGCAACAAACATCAGCAGGTACAAGACGCCCAACCCAAATGAATATCAATGCAAATCAGCAGGTACAAATGCACAAGTATGATCAGTGGCACACATGCAAGCTCGAGCACAAAATATGGAAACTGCACCAATGCAAATCAAAACAGAGGGATCAATATGGCAATATTGTTGCATTAATGAATTTATAAACATCAACTACAAGCCCAAGTGTACAAAGAAGACAATGACACAGAAGTGACAAATCAAGTGCATAAAGATTGCATCAAGATGAAATCATATATATGTGCAGAGTCAAGGCAATATGAAGTATGCAAGGTCGACTAACAGTGTTTCAGTAATGCACAAAGACAGAGCTATATCACTAGGCCGAAGCAGTGCAATGACTTAACAGTATCAATATCAAGATTCGTACCAA
Organism: Allium cepa; assembly: GCA_030765085.1. Taxonomy (NCBI): domain Eukaryota; kingdom Viridiplantae; phylum Streptophyta; class Magnoliopsida; order Asparagales; family Amaryllidaceae; genus Allium; species Allium cepa. Next base: position 949,830,400 of record CM060928.1, on the reverse strand, counting down.
ATCAAAACAATATCGAGCAGCAAATTTTCCAAAAGAAGCAATAGGAAAATCAAGCAAACAGACCAGAGGTTCAAGTGTTAACACGACTCAATGCAACAGAGAGTATGCAACATGACTAGTGCTCAGTGATCAAACATGAAAACAACACGTACAACTGAAATTCAAACAGTTCGAAGATGACAGGAGATTAAAATTGCAAACCAAGCCAGTGGTAGTCAAATATCACAAATGCCAATGCCGAGAAACAGTGTAATAAACACAAAGATGGCCAGATGAAGTCAAAGCCGCAATACACAGTAAAGTTGAAGTCAGAATTCAACGAAAATATACGTCTTTGAAAAAGTCAAAGCAAAGTAAAAGAGGAAAGTTTTTGCCGTATCAACCAAGAAAAATTGAACACTTCAAAATCAAAGCCGTACGCATCAAGGCAAGAATATATCAGGAAAGCAAAATTTTGGAAAGAATCGAATTGATACGAAACAAGTGTTTCGGTATTCATATAAATACCAACACCAAATTATCATCATTGGCATGAGCAAACAATCGAACTCAAGCAATCAATCCTGAAAGAAAATAACATACCGGAAGAAAAGACAAATTCGATTATCTCGAAGCAACCAAGCCGAACCCTAATTTCATAGACAAATCAAGAGAAGCAGCCGAGCGTGACTCCAAGCAGCTGATCAATAGAGCATCAATATCAATTGACAAGAGCAACGAAATAATTGGCATCCGAAAACCCTAATTTTGATCGAAGGACAAAAGCCCTAAATTATGATCGAAGAAGACGCCATTTTCTAAAGGAACGAATAGAAAAGGATCGGGTCTAAATAATAAAAGGGGTCGGCCATTAAGTATTAGGGTTTTAGTGTTTTAAATAAGGGCTTTAGTTTTTAAAATAAGGGCTTTATCTTATTTTTTGTTTTAAATTTGTTTTTAATTTTAAAACTCTTTTCAAACCGTTGTATTTGCTAGTCGTGTGACTAGGGGACAAGCTACGTGGCGTAGCTTGAGAATTCGCAACTCAGTGGCTGAGTTGTGGCAGGGTTTTGAGCGTAGAGTTAGGTCAGTCAGTAGCGGATGTCGCGAGTTTACGTGTGTAAGCTTGTGACTATCTAATTTCTAGTAGAAACCTTGGGGGCAGCACGTAGGCAGGTTTTTGCTGAAGCTGGGTAAATTCTATATCGTTCTATTTCTGCATTTATTATTCTACTTTTATCTGTGATGCTACTATTCTGTGATCTGTGTTGAAATTATTTTATAAGCTTCCACAATTAATTTTTATAATTAATACTATCACCCTATTCACCCCCTTCTAGGGTGAAATCGATCCTACAAGTCAAGCTACACAAATCAGTCAATATCGGTAATATGAAGCAGAATAGACATGAAGATACTTCTTCTCGAAAGAGAAGAATGAATCGATAAACTCATAAGCTCAACAATTAAGTAACAAACACTACTTAAGTGAACAAATACCTCAAAGGAGGTAACTCAAACTCAATACTCAAATTAAATACAAGTGCCTCATATCATCGACGACATCCCAAAGTGTCTACATGGTTTCCATGAACCATATATTCTCAAAAGGAGAAACATCAATACAAACTCTCCCCAAAATGGCAAACATAAAACATTCTCAAATAGGATGATCCAAACTCAATTATAGACGAATCTCGAAATTCAATTATAGCTCATCTGATCGGTATAAATGTATATAAATCTCCATTTCAACTCTCCAAAATGGCAAAACTCAGAATATCCTATAAAATCCTGAAATTATCAAAACTCATAACTCAAGGAACTCGATAAGAGTTCAAAACATCATAATTGAAATCACCATATATATAACATCTCATATAGCACTCGGCTATCGATGTACTAAAACATCTTAAAAAGGTAAAATCACAATGAAACAGAAAAACTCAGAAAATCCGGATTGGCCAAATCCCCGATTGTAATGCCAAAGCAATGCTGCACGTGCAAAACTCAGATGGCGGAAGCCTCAGACAAGGTTGCTAACACCTTCCAAAGCAGTTCGTCCTCATGACAAGGTCGCTAACACCTCTCTAAGCCATTTTGTCTGCCGTAACAAGGTCGCTAACACCTCCCAAAGCAGTCCGTCCTCACGACAAGGTCGCTAACACCTCTCAAAGCTGTTCTGTTAGGTAAACATCATGAATGTGTTACAAACTCACGGATAGAAACCCGAAAAGTGTTAACGTATGTCCCATACCACACATTCACACTTAGCGGTTTACTAGCCGTTAGTCGATGCCACACTAAAAACATCATAAAACTCAGAAAATTATATCTCGCCTAGTCTCATTGGCGAGTGATAAAGAGATACCATACTTGTCTCATCTCATCGATAAGTATTAAATGGCATCGTAACTTGTCTCATTTCATCGACAAGTGAAAACATCATGATGGTTTCTCATAAACCATAAATCTCAAAATATGAAATCATAAAATCAAGACTTGCCTTATGTCATTGGCAAGTAAACAAAATATCATGATGGTTCTCATCGATCATACTCCTACATATGATATCTCAAACTATAATACTTGCCAAGCATTGGCCATCTTAAATAATTCCTATAAATAGAAATCATAAAACTCAAAATACGCCATAAAATGGCAAAACATCCCAGAATCAATAATCTCAAATAGCTTCGATCGTACAAGTCCCAAGTTAACCGAAATAGTAAACGCACATGTCCCATACCACGTGTTTTACTAAATCGTTTAATTCTCTTTCTCATACGTTCGGATGGTATAAAATCATATATTTTATATATAAAATAATTTATTTGAGAAAACAAGCTTTTAAAACCATTTTTCGAAATCAATTTTGAAGACGATATTTGAAAATTCCCTTATTATAGAGAATAAATAGATTAAAGCTTAAAATAATTTAAAAATATTACATAATAATTATTTGAAATGCCAACTTATTTTTAAAAATTATTTCAAAATTGTTTGGAAAAATCTGTGCTCGAAATTATAGAAATCACTCAAAACCGTCATTCAAATTCAATTCAAATTCAAATCAAATTTGAATTTCAAATTCATCAAAACTTGGCTAGCCTATTGATAAGCATCATAGCCCTCAAAACGTTTTAGAAATATCACAAAAACATGAAGTACAAGTCAAAAATCCGATGGGAAAAGAACTTAAAACACTTAGCCAAAATAATATCCAGCTCTGAAATCTTCTCTGGGTTCAACTTTTGGATATAAAACAGGTGGCTGAACGAAATTTGATTGAACTATAAATTAGTGTGCACAAATTAGAAAACTTCATCTTTCAAAAAAAAAGAATCAATGAATTACGATTGGAAATGAAAAAGTTACGCTATTTCAAACATGGACTCAGGCCATGTTTGCAACAGTTCAAAAACCAAAAATGCGCATGCCTGAAAACCATTTGGGTTCAACTTCTAGGCATGAAGCAAAGAACCAAATTAGATCGGATTAAGCTTAAATTTTTTAAGCCTATAAAAAAAAACTACAGCTTTCAAGCGAAAAAATAATCATGCAATTTGGATGAAGTGTGAGAAAGTTATGATATCTCAAAGTTGGACACAGGCAGTATTTTCACTGTAAAAGTCTGGAAAAAAACATGCTCCGAGTCAATGTTCGACAGCATGTTTCTATAAGTTATATAGGTTGAAATGACCTAAAATTTAATATTCGTAAAGACTAATAATAAAATTTTAAACTGCATCAAGAATTATGCAATTTAGACAAAGCATGAAAAAGATATGAAGTCTCAAAGTTGGACCCAGACAGTGTTTTCACTGTAAAAATCTGGGCAAAAACATGCTCCGAGTCAATGTTCGGTAGCATGTTTCTATAAGTTATATAGATCGAAATGACCTGAAATTTAACATGCATAAAGACCAAAAACAACACTTTAAACTGCACCAAGAATTATATAATTTAGACAAAGCATGAAAATGATATGATGTCTCAAACTTTGACCCAGACAGTGTTTTCACTGTAAAATCTGGGCAAAAACATGCTCCGAGTCAATGTTCGGTAGCATGTTTCTATAAGTTATATAGGTCGAAATGACTTGAAATTAAACATTCATAAAGACCAAAAACAACACTTTAAACTGCACCAAGAATCATGTAATTTAGATATAGCATGAAAAAGATATGATGTCTCAACTTTGACCCAGACAGTGTTTTCACTGTAAAATCTGGGAAAAAACATGCTCCGAGTCAATGTTCGGCAGCATATTTCTGTAAATTTTATAGGTCTAAATGACCTAAAATTTGATATGCTTATAGTTCAACAACTATACTTTAAACTGCAAAAGGAGCGACGCAATTTTGACAGAAAACATAAGAGATACACTGTCTCAAACATGGACTCAGGCCATGTTTGCAGTAGCTCAGAAAACCAACGTCAAACGAATTTGCGAAATAAACAACCCAATTCATCACTACGAAACGTGGAACTAGCTAGAATGTGTGAGAGAGATTCTCACCTTGGATTGGCAGTAAGATATTAGAAATTTTCAGCTAGACTCCGGATCAAAATGAAGGCTTGGAGCTCATTGTTGCTTTAGCATCTATAGAAGCCATTTGAGCTACATGCAAAGAGAAATCAACCTTTAGTGATTCAATTTTCACAAAATAGAAAATAACCTGAGACAAATTCATAGTTTTCAATTGATTACCTGAAATAATGGCTTTATTTTTGATTGTTACATCAAGAATTTGAATTAAATTAGGGGATTTAGATTTTTGATTATGAAGAGGTGTTGGGTTTCTCCCTTTCTCTATTACAGTAAAATGAGTTATGTACGTATAGAAGAAGAAGCTTCATTTCATTTTTCTGGTTTAGTCTAAGTGGGCTTTGGGCCCAAAGTCATTTAATTAATTAGCCTATGAGAAATTAATTAGCACTAAACAAGCATAAACACTATATAATTAAAGTAAACAACACATTTTGTATAAGTTTTCTCTACAAATAATTCATATAAATCCACTTACATGTTGAATAAAATAATGTACGACATATAAAAAGATAAATTGTAGTTTTAAAAATATTTTTATTATTAAAAACTCTTAATTTACACAAATAACCAATTTTACAAAATAAATGCTTAAATCACCATTTTTAGCTCCAATAATTTCATAAAAATTATTTTCTTGCATACAAAAATGTTATAAATCATCCTAATATTATTTTTATAGTTAAAACATATTTTTAAACCAAATTCCATCTTTTTATTTATATTATTATCTGTATTAAATTCAAACGTTTAATTAAAATTAACAAAATTCAACATTTAGTAATAATTTCCAAAATTATTGCATTTCATCAAATTAAATACATTTAATGCTCATTTTATTACAAACTAAGATAATAATGTTTTAAAACTTTATTTCAACAATTTATATTTATTTACAACAAATAATATTGATTTAAATTATTTTGTCTTTACTTACTTCAATTAATCCCCAAATCAACATACTACCATTATTCACAATTTATTACCAACCAAACTCTCTTAATTCTATTTTATTTAATCCAAATCCATTGTTTATTTGAAATAAACAATTTTAACAAATTTTTAGCTCTCCAATTTATTTTTAATTCACAATATCAAATTATAACTACCGTTATAATTTAATATTTACAAGTAATCGCCAAAACCAGGGTTGTTACGGCGATGTGAGCAATAACAGTATTTCAAATTTACCTCTTATTTCAAATGTTTTGCTAGTCAAAAATTTAAAACATAATTTACTTAGCATCAGCCAATTGTGTGACAAAGGATTCAAAATCACTTTTTCTGAAAACAAATGTAGTATTTTTTATCAAAATCAAAATCTTATCTTTGAAGGAAATACAGACATAAATATCTATGTTCTGAATATGAAAATAAATCATAATTCAGATATGTGTTTAATAGCCAAAGAAAATGTTCTTTGGTTTGGCACAAACGATCTGTCATATTAATTTCAAAGCTATAAACAAGCTTTCTAAAAATGATTTAGTAAAAGGTCTACCAAAAATAAATTTTAAAATTGATCATATTTGTGATGCATGTCAGTTAGGAAAATTAACTAAATCATCTTTTAAATCTAAAAAGGTTATTTCAACTTTACAACCACTTGAATTACTACATATGGATTTATTTGGACCAACACAAGTACAATCCATTAATCATAGTAGATATTGTTTGTAATTGTTGATGATTTTTCTAGATATACTTGGACTATTTTTATAAAAAATAAAAGTGATACCTTTGACAATTTCAAAACATTTGTCAAAAGAATTCAAAATTTTAAAGATTTGAAAATCAAAAACATAAGAAGTGATCATGAAGGTGAATTCGAAAACGAAGCCTTTGAACATTTTTGTAAGAAAATGGGAATATTCCATAATTTTTCGTTTCCTAGAACTCCACAACAAAATGGAGTTGTAGTACGTAAAAATAGAACCTTACAAGAATGTGCTAGGACTTTGTTAAATGGAAGACGTTACCAAAACATTTCTGGGCTGAAGCAGTTGCAACAGCTTGTTATGTTTTGAATCGTGTTTCTATTCCATAATTAACTAAGAATACTCGTTATGAACTTCTTAATGGACGAAAACCAAATATTTCTTACTTTAAAGTTTTCGGTTCAAAATTTTTTGTTTTAAACACAAATGATTAGCTTGGTAAATTCGATCCAAAATCCGATGAAGGGATCTTTTTAGGATATTCGGATCGAAGCAAAGCTTATCGAATTTATAATAAAAGAACATGTACCATCGAAGAAACACTTCATGTATCTTTCGATGAAAATTTTAAACAAATCCCAAGTATAAGAGATGATGAAGAATTCCCTGATAATATCACAAACACAGAAATTTCAAATTTTGAAAATAATGAAAACATGGCTAACGATAACAATGAAACAAGATCTCCACCTAGATTATTAAAGGATCATCCTTCTGATAATATAATTGGAGAACTTAATTCATCTGTTACAACAAGAAGTCAATTAAATCAAATGGGTCATGTATCTTTCCTCTCTAATATTGAACCGAAATATATTAAACAAGCATCTACCGATGAAAATTGGTTAATCGCTATGCAAGAAAAGCTAAACCAATTCGAAAGAAATGACGTTTGGGATTTAGTTCCACGGCCTAGTGATCAATCAGTTATTGGTACAAAATGGGTCTTCAAAAATAAAGCAGATGAACAAGGAAATATCACTAGAAACAAAGCTCGATTAGTTGCTCAAGGATATAATCATGAAGAAGGAATTGACTATGAAGAAACGTTTTCTCTAGTCGTTAGACTAGAAGCAATACGAATCTTATTAGCATATGCATGTTTTCATAACTTTAAATTATATCAAATGGATGTTAAAAGTGCTTTCTTAAATGGTTTCATAAAAGAAAAATTTATGTTGAACAACCTCCCTTGTTCGTACATGAACAATTTCCTGACCACGTCTATAAACTCAAAAAGGCCTTATACGGTTTGAAATAAGCACCCCGTGCTTGGTACAATCATCTTAAAAGATATTTAATAGATTTTGGTTTTGAAGTTGGGAAGGTTGATCAAACTCTTTTTATTAAAAGAAATAAGCAGGATATTTAAATTGTTCAAATATATGTTGATGATATTATTTTTGGATCTACAAATGAAAAATTATGTCTAGATTTTTCTAATTTAATGACTAGAGAATTTGAAATGTCACATATGGGTGAGTTAAATTATTTTCTTGGCATAAAAATAAAACAATTAGAAAATGGTACTTTTATAAATCAAGAAAAATATTGTAACAATCTAATTAAACGCTTTGGTATGGAAAATAATTCTACCAAACCAACTCCTATGAGCACAACCATACATCTTGATAAAGATGAAAGTGGTAAAAGTATTGACCAAAAATTATATCGAAGTATGATTGGATCGTTACTATATTTAAAGCTAGTAGACCTGACATAATGATGAATGTTTTCTTGTGTGCACGATTTCAAGCAGATCCCAAAGAATCACACTTACGAGCAGTGAAACGCATACTACGGTATCTTAATAAAACCAAGGACTTTGGACTATTCTATCCAAAGGAATATCCTTTTGAATTAGTGTCATATAGTGATGTTGATTTTGGAGGAAGCCGGACAGATAGAAAAAGTACAAGTGGGACTTGTCACTTCATTAGACGATCTCTTGTATCTTGGTTTAGTAAGAAACAAAATTATGTTTTATTATCGACATGTGAAGCAGAGTATATTTCTACAGCTTTGGCATGTGCTCAAGTTATCTATATGCAACAAACATTACAAGATTTTCGTTTTAATTTAAGTAAATCAACTATTTATTGTCATAATTCTAGTACTATAAATTTATCTAAAAATCCTGTAAATCATTCATGAACAAAACATATTGACATTCGTCATTATTTTCTTCGTGATAATATTGAAAAAGATTTAATAAATCTAGAATTTTTATCCTCTGACAAACAATTGACAGATATCTTTACAAAACCATTAAATGAAAATACTTTCATCAATTTAAGATGAGAACTCAGAATCGTCTCTTTTAAAGATTTATAAGTTTGAATTTTTAAAATATATATATATGTATGTATGTATTTTATTTTAAATTCATAGCTTCTTTCAAAAGATAATAATAATAATAATAATAATAATAATAATAATAATAATAATAATAATAAAGAATAAAAAGGAGGGTGCCGTCTAACACTCGAACTCAAGACCTCATACGTGGTAGTCCTCTGCACTACCACTTCACTATCTATTGTTTTCTGAAATATGAGGTAGTTATCGAACTCTTATGGACCTTCCATTCTCTCCTCTTTTTCCTGTGGCCATTTTTCTTTGAACCATACATTATCCCCTCTAAATTTAACTAGTTTCTACCTATATATTATCTGCATTTCTTAATTCTTTTCACCAAGAATTTATTCAACTCTTTTTAAAAAAATTACTATTTAATCATATCACCCAAAATAACTCTGAGTCATCTAAGCTATCTTACACCCCTCCTTCCTCGGAATCGGAAAATCTACCAACTCCTACTCCAATATATGAACCGGTTCTGATTGTTCCTCCCTCAACTCATATTGGATATACTCCTCCATCTAAAAGAACAAAACGGTCTCTCTTTTTTGGATCACCATCCACAAAAGAAAAAATCGATGATATTCATCACTATCAGAAAGAAACATTAGACTTACAATGTGAATTTTACTATGAGCAAAAAGTTAATGCCAAACGACTTAGCTTTCTGGGACAAGTAGAGTTAAAGTTCTGTGGCTCTTTATCAAAAGATATTGTTCATCAACCGTCTTCAGCTCATTCTCCAAGTCGTCGCAATCCTTGGGAACCATCACCACAACGTCCATTGACAACTCCAAATTCTTGGGAACGTGGTAATAGATGGTCTCCACTTCGACCATTTGTAGAGAATACCAAAGTTGAAGAAGAATCATATCATACTCCATCCTCTTCTTCATAATCTATTTAAGTTATCTCTTGTTGTTTATATAATATGTTAATTTGATTCTGTTTGTTCTAAAATCTGTAATATTTAAAAATTATTCAATAATATATATTATTTTTATTCTCAAAAAGGATTACATGTGTCTCTGTACAAAATTCAGACGTCCGAATCTTCATAACAGAAATTTTTTACCCTAGATTCAGACGTCCGAATCAAAAATAACAGACATCTGAATTAGACAATTTTTGAACTAATTCCTTGCGGGTTGCAATTCAACTCAATTCAGACGTCTGAATCAAATGATTCAGACGTCTGAATCTCTTCTGAGCATATTTTTTACACAATTCTTATTTTTTATTACTTTTCACCCCTGCATTTTCACCCTCAATATAATACCTTTTTCACTTCTTTCCTTCTTACTTCAGAACCCTAGCCCCCATTTTTATCTTCCTCAAAGCTTTAACCTTCCTCCAAGTCTTCAATGGCACCAAGATCAAAGAGAACTAGAGAATCAGCTTCCGAACCATCCAAAGACCAAATCCTGCAATGGCTATGGAAGGATGTTGTTGTTTCTCGATTTAATTCTATGAAGAACTCCAACATCTTCGAAAGAGCATTCATGAAATTTTCGGATTTCGTAGCTTATCATATTAGAGAGTTAGTGGAGCAATTTCACTTCGACGGCTTGATTGGGTATACTCCTAACAATGTTAAGATTAATCATCTTATGATTAAACTTTTTCTTGCCAACTTAAATTTGGATCATCAAAATCCTCAAAACCATCAAGATTGTGTTTGGTCGTTAGTTTGTGGCGTAAGAATCTTCTTACCTTTACAACGACTAGGTCATATTTTAAATGGCCCTTATCAAGGAATTGATATTACTAAAATTGAAGTTGATATGGAACATCGGGATGAAGTTTCACATCAATTTTTATCCAATCAACTTATAAATTTGGGCAATTTAAAATCTACCTCCTTAAGGCCACAAGCCAGGCTAATTCACCGTGCTTTTATTGGTTCTCTCCAACCAAGGATGGGTAGCTATGAAAAAGTGTATAAAGAAAACTTCCAAGCACTTTATTCTATCTACTCCAATCAACAAGTGAATTGGGGGAAAATTATTTTGGATGAATTCCAAGACATCACAATTCGATGAAAGTATAGAACCATTCATTATGGTGCCTATATTATGTGCATTCTCCTAAATATCGGTGTACCAATGCTGGACTCCGATTTTACAAGTATTAGTGAGTTAAGCGCTAAAACTTTTGGGTTGATGGGTCTTCCTATATGGCCTCCTTCTCAACAAATTATTTCCTTCCAACAATGGTCACAAAATGTTCAACAAGGTGTTCCTCAACCTCGAGATACTAGTATTGCTTCTTCTTCTCATACTCAACATGAAGAAGAAGAGGGGGATGATGACAACATCCAAGAAATTGGCCCAGATACTTCTTCAAGACAAGCCATCATCACTTTCTCCCGAAATCAATCGAAGATTCATCGGGACATAAAGGCACTTGAGAAAAAGAAGGAAAGAAAATTCAACTCTATCAAAGGCTTTCTCATTAAAATATGGGATCGAATTTCTTATTCCGGTTCTTCATCCACTCACTACAAGAAAACTTGTTATTAGTTGCATTATTTTGTAGCGTTTAAAAGCTAAGTGCAACTATTGATCATTTGGAAGAGCAAAAGTAAATTCATAAACGCTGCCAAAAATGTTCCCGCCAACTATTCCTTAAAATTTCGATGAATCTTTTTTAGCCCGCTCATATCTATTTTTCCTCCACTTAATAATGAATTATTTCGAATACTTATCTTTTATTTAGGAATAAAAAAATGGTGAGCTTAGATTTCAGCCGCTTCTCATTGTCTCTGTATTTCCCTGTCTCTCCTTTCCAAGCTCATCCCTTTCTCCACCTTTCCCTCCCATCCAACTCACCTTCATCCTATTCACTCTTCCTCTTCTCTGTTTATGGGCTTGTGAAAGGTTACAAACCATAGACTTAGACTATGACATCATCTCAAGCTACAAACCTACATCGGCACTAAAATTGCATTAGAAATTATCCTCGACGTGAAGTCGAGTAGCTGCCCACTATCACCATTATCTGTTGCACCAACAAAATTTCTACAGACCACATCTCTACTGCTCCAATCTTCAAATCTCCAATTGAGCTTGCATCATCCATCAGCCTAAGCCTATGGATGTAGAGAAAGGTATATATTGTTATTTTCAAGTAAAATTAAATATCAAAGTTTGTAAATGTATTATTAATTGGGTATTGCTATGGTCTGAACATGGTCAATGTTGGAGATGATGGATTTGTACAGAAAGGTGAAAGTTGATTTATGTTTGATTATGGGTAGGTCTTTATGGTGAACTCCATAACCATTCATTTTAGTGTAAAATCTAAGTTAAACAAAGAAAGGATAAATATGTAAGATTTTTTTCTCCTTTGTCCGTACTATTAATCACATAGTTACATTGTTTTTAAATGTCTGTTGTTTCGGCCATAGTTTGTATATAAATTTTTTGCTAAATGCTTGCTATCATGGCCTACAACAATATTGATATCCTCAAATAATGTTATTATCTTCATCTTACCAGCTTCAGATAATGTAATGAGAACGATGGCTTAAAATTATGGGATTTCAAAGGTATATCTTAGTGTTACTAATTATAATTCTCAAAAAGATTTTGGAACCTCATTGTTGGAGATGTTTTACTTGCAGCGGCTTAAAGTCTTTAGGGTTGTCTCTCTCTGATCTTTTATTTAATCACCTTGATTGACTTTAAATCTATGTTTTGTGTATAACTCATGCATGTTGGGAAACTCAGACCCATATTTGCTAAGCTCTTTTCAAGCTCTAGTAAGTGGTGTGCTTTTTGTATTTGATTTATGTTTGGTTCATCTACTATCAATTATTTAGTAAAATAACCAAAGAAGGACTTCCCAAAAGTGATGCTAATAAGTGTTGGAGGAAGATGGAAGAGTTAGGGCCAAAAGATTAGAGGACTTGGGGTCATAAAACAAAGCATCAGCCACGGTTGGACAATGGGGCGAGTAATTGGCTGTTGATAATAGGGGGAAGGAAGATGACAAGGCTACATAGGAGTGTTTATATGTACGACCAAAGCTGAGTGAAGGACGGCAGCCGTCATTGGAGATAGTTCATCGGAGTGGCAGAACTATAAGGGTTGGTGGCTGTGCATCTATGCATTACTGTGTGTGTCGCACTATATGCATGAAGGTTGCGTACAAAGAGAAAGTCAGAAGATGCAGGATGGGAAAAAGACATTGGATATAACTTTTTTCACCATCTAACAGTCGCACGACCATGGACCCAATGGCTTCGGTAGTTGTACTAAGGCCGCCACAAGATTTGGATGACCTAAGAGTGCTTCAGACAGGCTGTGACATGGAACATAGTCCACAAAGATGATGACATTGTATTCCTAGAGATCATCATCATTGTCATAATAATCAACCAAGCTTATTGGATTGTTCACTGTGCTAGTGTTCGTCATTAGAAGCATTCGTAATTATGGTTCCATCTACAGTTTATCATTTAAAACAATGAATCAATTATTGTATCGATATAGGCTGGCATCACAAGATAGTACATGATGGTTTCAAGGATGGCGTGAGGCAGTTGGAAGACAGCCTACCTGAATATATAGGTATGAAAAGCAATTTAAACTCTTGTTCAACAATGGTATTCTATTTTGTATGATTTTTATTACTCGATTCAGTATATATATTCCATTTGGAATGTTTTGTATTTTATTATGTCTTTCAGGTTTGCCGTGTTTTATCAGACGTAGTAGGGGTGTTAAGGAGGTGGACTTCATGCGATTGATTCTGCAACTTTTCCACGGAGTTATTCAATTCCGCTTACCAGTAACTTTACCAATATTTTTTATTTTAGTATGTGTCGACTTCTATAAACTAAAGTTTTTTGAGATATTACCAAAATAATAAGTGTAATGAACATGAATTGTAAAAAGGATAATGTCATCTGAACAACCATTAGAAAATGTAGTGTACGTTAGTTAGATATGTCATTTTATGTGTGCGACTTTTACATTAGTCTGAGAAAATGCTTTGTAAAAAACTCTTTGGTTTAACTTTGGTATGTATGGTCACTGTAATTATATGTACAGTAGTTAATAACATGCTACCGATCTTCTACACATACTTTTGTTTATTTTTTCAGTTTGACTGTAGCGCGAACATATAATGAAGGTGCCAGATCTGTTTTTTTAACTCAATGTTCCATTTGTAGAATGATTTCAAATAATTTATAACATCTGCATTTCTATCAAAGCAAGTTTAGTTTTGAATTCATCCTGATTAAAATTAGGAAGTCAACAAGTGTATGTTCTACTTCCATCGACTGTGTGAAATCTCGAAAGATTCCATATCTACCGAACCAATTTCATTTCAAGCAACCGACTGATAGTGGTGCGTAAATTATGAAATAGCTTACATACTTTATTTAACCTAGGATTTCAAAATACTTCCACTTACGTGTTGAAAGCTCACGGGTACATACTGCATCCATGTTTAGGTTTGCCTAAGAGGTGAAAACAATTGGGTTGACCAACTGATATGTATTATTTAACTATAGCCAATAACTTATGAAAATTATTAAATTATTAACCAAGGGAAAATAACTTGAGATTTTTTAATTGTTGTTGATGTGAAAAAAACATAGTTAGACTATTCTCGCTCCAAATATAGCCAATCAAGGCAGATTTGTGATGTTGATATTATTTTCGATACGATTTAGAGGACAAAATGTCAGTTCATTTTAAATGATTCATGTAAAGCTAAGGTGGAGGAAAGTATTTATGAGCAAAGCACCTGGTAATACTATGTTGATTTGTACAGGCTTCAGTTGAAGGTAGGTTGATAACAAACTCCACCTGACCAATTTTCTGAGGCTACATCTATAGTGCACGACCATTAAAAAGTATAGTATACTTAAACTATGAGAATATAGTCATAACCTAACATCGACAACAATTTAGTGGTAACATGTTCAGTAAGATAAAAAGTAAGTTCTGCATGTCTAACAATTCTATCATAATCCCATAAGAAGAATCTCATCTTTAGCATTTCAATTTATGGGTTATCCACTACAGTGAACATGCACATTTTATGATATTAATGTGGATCCCTTTGTACTATGCATAAGTTGTTTTTTTATCCATGATCACATTGTATGCTTCGAGTAAATAAATTTTCCTTTCTTGAGCCGACTGTAGAAAAGAAAAAGGAAGTTATTTCCTACAATTGCTTCCCTCTCCGCTCTCTACAAACGGGAATTAATATAAGCTCATTAGCAATTTAAAGAAGAAAAATCTTTAGATGAGGGCCTGCAAATTGTTAAGTAGCGAAAGGAGGTACATCCATGCTAAAGTCAACAAAGATAGTTGTTGCTGTCAACGCAAGCTGAGGTTTTTTTTTTTCCTTTTCCTTCCCTTAGTTATTTATTTCAATTGAGTCCACACTTTTTCAGGTTCAACATCCTAATGTAGAATACTTGATGATGGTTGACATGAAGAACATGCAAAATTTTGTTCTATTTTGGTAGAAGTTGCCAAAGAGGTCGAGAAGCAGGTACGCTTTTCATTTCTTAGTAGTACTCACCAATTTGTGGAAATTGTTTGTTTCACTATTGATTTATTTCTTTTGACTGTATGCTAAAAACTTATGTTGTTTAATGTTCATGTATGCATTTTGGATAAAAATCATGATAATAACCTGTATAAAAATAATGGTATGTTAAATAGAACTAAGTTAAGCAACACTTCAGTATGGCTTGATTTATCAGTGAATATGGTAAAAGCAGCATTATCGTCTAACTTCTTCTATTTCCTTAATCAATGAGAAAATGTATCTCAAACTTCTCCAATAACTCGCTAATGAATGACAAATGCCCACACAAGGAAACATCATGGTTGTCTAAATTGTTTTGCAGCTATATGCGTTTATTTTAGAAAAAAAATATCTTTTTTTATTTAACTACTATAGTTTTAATTTAACAAAATATTAACTGCCTATTATTTCATGATGATGCATTTGTTCCACTAAAAATAGATTTTATTTGTCGTAAGTTTGACATTCTTTTCTGACAAAGTATGTCTGTCATGTTCCATGAGTTGCCTAATACACTTACTTCATGTTTGACTATGAAATCATTATGGTAATGGTGACAAGCACAGCAAAGAAAGAACAATAAACACTAGAACGATTGATATCAAAGATAATTTCTAATTTAATAATGAAAACCAATCTATTAGTAATATATAAATAATATTTCATACTATGTAACGTGCTATGCTGCCGTTTCTTTTACTGTATCATATTGGTAATGCTTTATGTCAGTGGTTGTATTCTTTGAATTTTTAATACATAGATTTTAGATATTTCATTTGAGTTTGAAGTTTCATTTGCAGCTTTCACTAGCGTAATCCCATCAAAAATTTGATATCTTAGCTTTATTTCTAGGATCAGGTTCAGTCTGGAAAATGGTAAGCTAACTAATTCTTTGATTCTTTAGTCTTGCCAACCATCTAATTTTCTTCCTTTTCCCCAAACTGAGAATTTAGATAGTTTATATTTATGATAGTTAACATTTTGTTACTGTTTTGTACAACACATCTCTCCATCTGGACCATCTCTGCTCACTATTCTTTCAATGCAGTAAGCAAGTCATTTTCACCTTATTTTTAATATGGATTTAACCTTTTTGCAAGTACAACCAATTCCATGACTCCTCTTTCTTAAAATAAGGCTTCACTTCAAGCGGTGGTGGTGGTTTTGGGGCATTTACTTCAAGAGGTGAATATGGTGAAGTTGGTTCGGGTGTTGGTTTTAGTAGAGCTGGTTCGGGTGGTGGATCTGCTGGTCTTGGTCTTGGTGGTGGATCTGCTGGTTTTGTTCCGGGTGGTGGATTTGGCTGTAGTGCAACTAATAATGCTGGTGGTGGTTTTGGGGCAGCTGGAGCAGATTCTTGATTTAAATCAGATATGGTTTGAGGTGTGCAGTTAACTAATTGTTAATCAACACCTAAATAACAATAGGTAATTCTTTTATAAGTGCAGTTATTAACATGAGTTTTGCTTCCTATATTTGAAGATTATTCTAAAAAAATGGTGACATTAACTTATAAGTGCGTATAGTTAACATGAGTTTTGCTTCCTATATTTAAAGATTATTCTAAAAAATGGTGACATTAATTTATAAGTGTGTGTGTATTGAAAATAAAACACAAACATGCACATCATAAATAAAATTAATTTGCAAAAGTTGAATTACACTTCTAACAGGTCACATGTTAAGCATCCAACTAGTACATGCATATATCATTCAGAATTATTGCATATGGATGAAGTTCATACAGAAATTGTGAAGTCTATCATTTTCTATTATAACATAATTTGAATATATGTGTTACATGGCTGTTGGCTTTACACATAATCTGGTTTTGCAAGTACTTGTAGAATCAGAGTATTGAATATTCAAGCTATAAAAAAAAGAAAAGCAGATAAAGAAAGCTTTCATTATATCAGGACAAATAGAGAGAAAAAACACACAAAAATAACAAGTCCAAGGAAAAATATTCTTTTCACCTTTTATTATTCGATAATCAGCTCTTTCAAAACATGCCCATGCATCAAATTAACCGTTCAAACTTAGTATTCCATAAATAGCAAGCCATGGATAAAGAAAATAGTGCCCTAAAAATGCATTCGAAATTGAGAATAAGTACCTTCTGATAGCTAATTTTCATTTTGTTTTGCATTAGATGGTTCATATGATTCATTTTCAATTTGTTCTAGTTCAGAAGATTGAGTTTCACATTATTTGCTTTAGATGGTTCATTTTCACTTTGTTTTGCTTCAGCCGATTCAATTTCGCTTTGTTTCGCCTCAGATGAATCATTTTTGCTTTGTTTTGCTTCATGTGGTTTAATTTTTCTTTCTTTTTCCGTATTTTTGCTTGCACTATGTTTGACTAAAGGCGATTCAATTCCACTATGTATGTGTGTATCTATTACATCTGATACCGTGCATATCCCAACATGGCAAATACACTATATCAACAGCGTATGTTAGTTTTCTTGATCATGAATTGGGAAGTTTAACTCAAGGAAAATATGCCAATTTTGTAATTCTAGAAGCTTCTACATGGGAAAATTTTTCCAACCAAGATCTATCTATTATTGCCAACTTGTGTGACTATGTACGGTTATGTACTACTTCTGTACGGTGTATGGTAATGTACTGCTTGTGTTTATGGAAGTTCATTTGTTCATGTATTTTTTGTTTATTATTGAACTATTTATTACTACTATTTAATATAAATTATGAATAAAGTGAATTGGAGAGTGAAATATACAGCCTTTAAAATGATCAATCTATAACAGTGTCAATTTAGTGGCGTTTATAAAACGCTACGGAAAAAATATGTTGAAAAAAATCGCTGCCAAAAAATATGGTGGCAGAAAAAACGCAATGAAAAAAATATTGTTGCAGCGAAATATATATTGTGGCATATAATAAACGTAGCTATAAGGTTTGGGTTTTATTTGTAACCCAAACATCACTTTTGGTGGCGTTTGAACATGCTACAAAAAGAGATTTACGATGGCCTTTTTTTGCCGTCGCAATAAGGCACATTATAACGGCGTTTACAAAAACGCAACCAAAAATATTAGTTTTTTAGTTGCATGTCGTATGGCGGCGTTGTCTAAAACGCCACCATAAGTTATGGTTGTGTTTTTTGTGCGCCACCAAAAGTACTTTTTGGTGTAGTGACTCAAGCCTACAATCCATCTGCATTTGAATGATCTTCCTCAAGCTCAAGTTCTAATTACAATGATCCATCTCTTTCAAGCCAATTTTAATTATCTTAGTCTAGTTGTATGAGAAATTTTCTTATGTTTTGCTTGTCAACTTTATTGTCTAGTTGTATGAGAAATTTCTAAAACAATATCTCTTTATGTATTATTATCTACTACTTTGTTTTCCTTAATGAAATGAATTATTTATTATCATTCATGTTTTTTTCTTTTTGTCGATGACAAAGGGGGAGAAATTTAAATTGTGCATATTGATAGGGGAAGTAACAATACTTTACTAGTTTATTAATTTTATATAGTTGTCATCATAAAAAAGGGGGAGAATGCTAGAATCTCGATTTTGATTATAACAACCTATATGAAATGTTATACTAACCATCTTTGCAGGAGATTTATTGCAGATTCATCTATAGTTGTTTAAAGCTATATATTGTGTGTTTAGAGTCTGTACTTTACTTAGAAATTTTGTTAAAATCTCTGCTTAAATGACACACACACACACACACACACACACATGCACAAAAGAGCAAACTCAGATGTCTAAAACCATACATTCAGACGTCCGATTGCTAAAATATAAATATTATTTTCACAATATTCAAATGTCTGAACGAAAATATTCAAACGTCTAAATAAGGTCGGAAATGAACTATTTCTTTGCTGTTTGCGTTTCAATCTAGTTCAGAAGTCTGAATTTTTTTATTCAGACGTCTGAATATCTCCAACTGCTATTTTCTTGAAAAGTCACTTCTCTTCACCAAGAGAAACATTCTTTTAAAATCAACAGTTGCATCCTTTCTTTTTAATACAACTTTTCATTTAAAGATGCAACTCTTTATATACTATAAATATGTTACAGAATTCAACAAACAACTTACCGAATTTACTTTTAGCACTCTTCAATTCTCATCTATTCTCAAACTTTCAAATTGCACTCAAATTAGTTACATACTTTGATCACTTTATCTTCCACATTTCTCAAAGCATATCACTATATATCATTAAGGAGAAAATTATAGGAAGATTGTACTCAATTGACTTATCAGTGTTATTTAAGAATACACTACATTCAGATACCTTTGTAATTTTTATTGAAGTCCTATTCGGTTGCTTAGGCGGGTGAAGTCCTATTCGGTTGCTCAAGCAGTGTAAACATGTTCCTCCGGGTTAAGTGAGGGTTGTTGTAGTTGAAATTCCAGAAGTAGTCTAGGATTGGACGTAGAACGGGAAGTTTGAACTAGTATAAAAATCCCTGGTGTGCTTATTTTATTTTTATTTACTTTGCTATTATCATCTGTTTCTACATTTAGATTTAATTATATTCCATATTACACGATCCCAAGTAATAGCTAGCCTTATTGGTTGTTTTACAGTATCAATCACGGATCGAGTCCAAATCGCTCGGGATCGATCACGTGGGCCCACCCACATGAGAGAAGGAGTCTTTCGAGATCTGGGCGAGATATTTGCAGCCTACACCTATAAATAGCAGTCCAAGAGCTTCAGAAAGGGGGTCTTCTTGGCTCATGGGTGAAGCTCTGCCATTTTTTCTACCGACTTTCAAAGGTTTGTAACTGTAATTACAGTATAAAAAAGGAATAAAAAGGATTGATTCAAAGTGGATGTAGCCGGATTGCCGAACCACTGCAAACTTTGCATCCTTTCCTGCTTTCTTACATTTTAATTTTACTATTTCTTCATTCTTTATTCTCTACTTAATCTTGATCTAAGATCCATGTGGGAATATTGTGAATCTGTGCACATTCACTAGTGCTTTCACTACTTCTAGGGTTTCTGACCAATTTTGGCGCCAAGTTCCATTTAGTATGTCTCTATGTGTGTGTGTGTATTTAAAAATTCAAAATTTACAAAAGTGAACAAAACAACATGCTATAGTGCATAGTGTAAGCTTTGCTCTATTTTGCTTCATTTGTCATTGACTACCTTGGATATATCGATAAACTGGTAGTCGATACACTGGTAATAGTAAATTACTATTTGTCTACAAAATCAATAACATAACATATTTCTACACTATAACGCTTCATCGTTCACTTAATTAAAAACATCAATGAGGAAGAAATGTATTCAACGACATTTGAACTAAATTACGAAACAAATATAATACAACATATTACATGATTTTATTTTTTAAAATTTTCACTATATGTACTCATTAAATTATATTTAATACAAACATTTGAATTTTTTTAAATTATTACTTTATGCCTATGTGATGGTGTTAGAAATGTAACTTATAATATAACCACAATAAAACTTTAATTATAGTCATAGCTCTTATTTTAAATATGAGGCAGTACACACCGTATTAAACATTATTATAAATAAATGACAAACCCTAGAATAAATAACATAGATAAATGCTTTAATTAAGTGTCGTAACAACTATGTAAATAAATAACACTAGTAAAATGATATGATTGAATGTCTTATGTTATTAAAAATCATTATAACGCTCAATTGTAATTGTAATATTAACACACATATTATCGACTAGCATCCCAGTGGATTCAGTTAAAAAAATAGTCATCGTACATCACTTTTAAAAGTTAAAGAAAAATGGCAGTGTTTACTTACTTCGTTATTTTCATAATTATGGAAAAAGGAAAATTAAATTTTATTTGGCAAACTAACCAAATTTGTTGCTCAATAAAAATGTGGTAATAAGCCAAAAAATAGTTCAAAGAATAAAATCATGTGCAATCAGGCTACTATTAATCATTGCAATCTTTATGTATTATCCTTATACATATATAGATGATTTTTTGTAATTTATTTAAGATCTGAAACCATATTAGGTTACATTTAATAACATTATCTATATTAACCTTATAAATGCACTCCAAAACAAAAGTAATTTAATGGAAATTACCCCTAAAAGTATTCATTTAATTATTATTATAATAATTGATGTTATAAGTGAAAATACATTCTTCAGTGTACCCTATGTTAAAATGAACATTCACACTTTATTCCCAAATTATTATAATACTTTGTAGCGAAATGAATGTAAGAAATCACAAGGAAAAAACACATCTAAAATGCACAAATGAGCATGCGATATGTTAACTTTGTTAAATTACTATTCACATGTATAATTTCTATATGAAGTAACGACGGACGATTAATTCTCCCCATTTTTTAGTATAATACTAATGTTAAGAAGTCAACTAACTGGAATTTATGGGAATCGGTAATCAATGTGAGTTTATTCGAACATCTCCAACAGGAATAATAGCTTTAATATAGCATGTTTAGAAAACGAGAAGGATGACTAATTGCTTTGCTAAAAAATTTTGCTACATAAGTACACGAGATACAGAAACTGAACTGGTTTGATTTAAATTATCACATTTGTTTTCATTAAAGTGATATATACAAACACATAGATAATATATCCGTAGTTGTACTGTTGAATTTCAGCATGATAAGGAAACAAGTTTTACCGTCGTTTAATGTAGAGACTGTTGCAATATATAACTGGCTTATATCGTATCGAAATACCAGGATGCTAAAAATGCCTACATCTTTTATATGTTGTAAAATGCAACATCCTTTGAATAGCGCCTCACAAGAAAGTATATATGCATTAAATTTTCCGAAAGTTTAATCAGACCATCTCAGTTCTGTTTAAGGTCCAAAGCCATGCAACAACTATTACAAAACTATCATGTCCTAAAAAGGCAGCAACCTCTGATTTGTATCTCAAAATGAAACTTATATATGGATTACTTATTCTCGTCCCAAATTTTGATAAGACCATCTTAACTTCTCACCTTTATTCTTAAATGGCCCAATGTGTTATGTCATGTATGTCGTTTTTTGGTCATATAGTATGATTCAAATCATACGGTACAATTGTACTATTTTAATCCATCGTTTTTCCATAAGCTAATGATCCAATTGCGATGACTCGGAATTTTGGGCAATGGCAATTTTATAATCTTCATTTAAAAATTTATTTAAATTGGAATACTGCTTAATAATTTTCTTTTATAATCATTTAAATTGGCAAGTTTATTCTTTTAAAAAGCTAATATTAAAATGTTTTCTATTTATAATTTATATATATATATATGTATGTATGTATGTATTGTAAATAGAAAAGCTTTAGTTCGAAATTAACAAATAAAAATATGTTCTCAAATTTAATATATATATATATTGTAATTTGGAAGTTATGATTCAATTTAATATAAAAAAAATTCAAAGGCTATTTTAAGTTAAACTTTATATTTCTTAACAACAAAGATAATATCTATAAATGTTATTTATTTAAAAATATTTTAGCTTAAATTTAAGTTTAAATAAAATTTAACAAAAGTCTTGTTTTACCTTCTTTTTAAACTTGCTTGATAAATATGGTATATAAAAGTCTAAAACATAATTCATAAACATATAAAACAAACAATACGTTAATTTATTCAAACATAAGTAATATATAAATAAATAAAAATATAAATTCATATTTACATAAATATACATATACTTAATTACTTAGTAAGATAAGGATTTAAACATAATTATACATGTATTTAACATTTGTAAGAGAACAAGATCATGCATTTACATGTGGAAGCTTTGTATAATTTAAAATAAACAGGTGGCAAACATTTTTGTTTAAAAATTTAATTATATAATATAAGTGTTTTGGGGAAAATCTGATTTTCAGTTGAATTCTTTTCTTCCTCAATCTTTTTCTCTCCTCATCTTTTCAAAAATTAAAACAAAAACAAAATCAAAAGAAACCTGATCTAAAGCAAATGCAACAACAATTATTTCATGTTCAACCTGAAGCAAATTCAACTAAATAAACAAGCAAAGGCAGATTCAAATAAACAAAGCTTCAAATCTAAACAAGCTTCAGTTTCAGTTTCAAAAATCAAAACAAAGTTTCAGATTAAAAAGAATAAATAGAGCATGTTCTTTGTTTTAAATTTCCTGGTGAATAAACCTTTTCTCTTAAAAACGGATCTAAATCTATGATTAATACTTAGATGTTGTGATGAATTATGTAGTAATATGGTTCGCATATATTTATACATGTGAATGCATGTTGTACAAATGAAATGCCTGTAAAAAAAATCTATGTGTATGAATATATGTGTGTTCTCTGTTCTTATGTCAGGTTTTCATTTTCATTAGAAAAATTCATATCTTCACATACAATTAATTTTAGGCAAGGATTTTTAAATGGAAAATGCCTCTAACAATATATTATTAATTTTAAAAATGGGTTCAAGAGTTTATATTGAGAAATTATTTGCAAAATAAGATTTTAGTAGAAATCAGTTATCTGCCAAAAAAATGGTTATAATTCCAGCGTTTGATCATACAAATAAAATCATAGTGTAATATGATGAATTTTAGGAATCAAATCATGATTTTTAGTTTGGTACATGTTGAGATTTGCTGAGTTGACCAGATTCCGGCATTTTCGTGTTTGTCGATGATCGGCGGTGAGATTTTCATTGGGATTTGGTCTGGAGATGGCCGTAGTGTAGTTGATCTCAGGAAAAATGATTTGAGATTTTTATGATGATTGGAGTTGCTTTACGAAGCCAAAATAGGGTTTGAAGACCGGATTGGGACGACGAGGTAAATGAGTTTCGTACGTCGTTGTTGGATCATCGGAGATGATCGTGAAGGTTGGGATCGTTGCATGGATCGGTGATGATGCTCTAGTTGGAAGGACGTGAACTCCGGACATCGTGATCGTCGATGGCGAGCGAATTGGTTGATAGTGTTTTGGTTCCAGTTTTGTTGAGGTTGTTCGATTTCGATCTGTTGTTGGATTTGTTGATCTGGGTGATCGGGTTGAGTTTCAAGGTCATCGGTAGCTTGGGGAGAATCGGAGGAACGGCCGGAGAAGGTGGATTTGAAGGTGTACGTGAACAGGTGCAAGATGTATCTCGAAGTGGTAGTGAAGTTTCGGAAGATGGTGTTTCTCTCGGTTTCAATCTTGCGTAGATTTTGGTGTGACTCGAAGGGTTGGGGGATGAGAGTGTTGCTCGGGAATTTTGATGTTATGACTCGGGTTCGATTTTGTGGATTGCCAGGCTTAATTGTAAAGAGAGTGTACCAGGTTTTAAAAGCTAAGAACTCAAGTTTTTTTGAAAAGGATTCAAAGTTAAAAGCAAAATAAAAAATGGTTTTCCAAGTTAAAATATTATGTAAAGTTACAAAACAAAGTGTTTAAAAGTTTTAAAGTTATTTTAATAATTTGTTTTCAAAAGGAAAATGTTTAAACAAGTTTAAAGTTTGAAGATTTTGAAAGTAATTTAGTTTTCAAAAGAATGTTTAGCTAAGTTTAAAGGTGTATTTAAAGTGAAAATGTTCAAATGGAATGTTTAACTAAGTTTTCAAAGAATAGGTGTTTGTTAAACAAGTTGAACAAGTTTCATGATTTTAAATGATAAATTAAATGTTTTTAAATTGTTTTGTTTTAAAGTAAATTATATATTTTTAATTATATAATTGATTCCTAAATGTTTTGTAATGAAGGTTAAATAATGTCATTAAGTATTTAATTAAGGTAAATAATTTATATTTAATTAAGGTTGTAATTAATTAAGAGTAATTAATTAGTGAGATTAATTAAAGGTTAATCACTTAATGAGATTTATAAAGATTAATTTATTGATGTTAATAATTAAACGATAATTATTTAATGGGAAGTTAATGATTGTAAATAAATTTATGGATCATTAACTGGTGATTAAAAGATAATAAATTAATCAATTAATGTAAGATAATTGGTTTAATTAATTAAGAATAGTTAATCACTGATTAATTAAGGGTTAATTGATCTAAGTAATTAAAGGTAATTAATTAAGGAATGATTAATTAATGGAAGTAATTAAAGGGATGAATTACACAATATAATTAATTAAATTAATGTGATTAATTTAAGCTAATTAACTAGTATAATTAATCACTTAATGACTGATTAAGTATAGTTACTTAATGTAATTAATTAAGTGTAATTACTTAGTGAAGTAATTTATGGTTAATTATAGAATATAATTAATAAAGGATAATTACTTAGTGAAAGTAATTATAAGGATGATCACTTAAGGGAAGTAATTAAGGATTAATTACTTGGTGTAATTAATTAAAGGATTAATTAATATAGGAGTTAATTGATTAATGTAAGTAATTACAGGATAGTTAATTACTACATATAATTAATTAAGGTTGATTAATGAAAGTTATTAATTAAAGTATAACTAATTAATGTAATTAATTATAGTCAATTAATTAATGAAGTTTAAAGGATCATTAATTAATATAATTAATGAGAGTAATTAAAGGTTAATTACTGTAAATGGTTAGGATAATTAATTTGTGTAACTAGTTAAAGGCTAATTACTTAATGTAATCGAAGAATAATTAATCAAGGGTGATTTATTAAAATGGATAATTAAGGGATAATTAATTAATTGGGTTATAATTAATTAATGTTAAATAAGAAGGATTAAAAAGTAATTAGTTAATTAATTTAATTCATTGGTGGTTAATTAAATTAATTATGGATGGTGTGGTTGATTAATCTTGCTTACGGATGATTGAATGATATTGAATGCCTTAGATTATGTGATATCTCTGATGTGCAATATGGGTTGCTTTGTATTAGATGCTTTGGTTAAATTGTGATAATATGGATTATCCATATTATCATAAGGTGAATTATCTATCTATGTGAATATAGATAATAAATTGAATTGTTTAAACTTAAACAACTTGGACATTAAAATGGCATCTTGGATTTCGGTGAGACCGGGATCAAATTTCCAAATTGGAATATCCGAAAACCACATCAATCCAAATTAAACGTTAGGTCGTGAAACCTTAAGTGAAGTTCAAGATGAAGACTCGAAGTGTATGTGCTATTGACGTTAAACTTTGAGGGTGATTCCAAGATGAGTTTAGCGGAGATAGTACTTTCAGGTCTGAGAAGGAGATTCAGAGTACAAGGGCTATTGTCGTTAACTCTGAGGGTGATTTCGAAATGATTGTAGCGAGATAGTGCCTTCGCTTTCGTTCGAACCCGGAACGAACTTTTATGGATTGAATGCTTTCAGAACATCGTCAATGGAGGACGATGAGCATTCCAAGATATGTGATCTTAAATGGTAATCGTAGCCTCAAGCCTCATCAAACGGAAATGGCTAAAACAGGGGAGGTGCGACAAGGATAAGTGGGTCGCGCCCAAGTAGGACGAGATTTTCCCCGGTCTAGGGATCCCTTTTTATTTCGGCTTAGTGTGTGGTTAGTTGCGCCAACTGCGGGGTTGTCTTGTTTGGGACTACCTAGTAAGGGATTGTTCCGGCCTTGTGTTGCAAGGGATCGGGAGGGATCCTCGGTACGGTGATCTAGGCCATGTACTGTGGCGGGCGGTATCCAAGTAGCCCTGCCATTGATGGAAACCCATTTTTCCAACGTGGCTTTACGGTTTTCATTGTATAAACCACTTTGTGGCTAGTAGTTGGAATTTAACGAATGTAACAATTTCGGCTATTTCTTATTTACTTGAAAACCCTAGATGCAATTATAATATCACTGGATTTTCTATTAAATGTTTTGGTTATCGTAAGGCAAAAACTTTTCCATGTTTATGGGTTGGAATTCTTACGAGATACCTTTTCTTTCCAAATGATTTTCAAAGTTAAACAAATTTAACCCGTTTACTCACATCAGACCCATGTCTGACCCAGAGTTTATTTTCTGTTTTATTATACTATTGGGTACTCAAATTTTTATGGGTATCCAAGGGATTCAGGTTAGCTTTGACGAGTTCTGGAGGAGATATGGAGCAGGAGGCTTCAACATTTATAGATATATAGTGGTTACACTGTGTTGTATCTCTGTGATGAAGTCCTTATTGTACTTGAGTTGTATTGACAAGACAGGTCTTTATAACTATCTTGTTTGTGATGTATAAGCTGTATAACTCCTGATGTATATGATACTATGTAATATCTTATGTGATGTAATATAATTTATTCGTTCCGCTGTGAGATTCAGATATTGTTTATTTTCTTCTTTCCTTTCTTTTCCCTTTTGTATTCCTTTCTTTCTTATTAATGATGTGTCTTTCTGTGGTGTGAAAGCCGGGTCATTACAGTTGGTATCGGAGCGCTAGGTTGAGTGAATACCTAGGCTTTAGAGTGATATCTTTCTTGAGAAAGCGTACTTTTATTTTTATGTTTATCTATATATCTACCTATTTTGTTGGGATATCTGTTCGGGTTTGCCAACATGAGTTCTTTGGTTGAGGGTAGTGGTGTATGTAGCACGACTACCAATGGAAGAAGTCCGAATGTTGAGGTTGGCAGAGTATCCGTCGAGACTGTAGACCCAATACCGTCTTGAGTGAGCTTTGCAGCATGGTGTAAGGATTTCACCAATCTCGAAGGAAAACCTTTTTTAGGATCAAATTCCATCATTGAAGTGTAAGTTTAGTCGTGCTCGTGTGAGTGGATTTTCAAGAGTTTGGATCTGTCAGATGAGCTGAAGTAAGTGATGGATCTTGGCAACTTCAGAAAGGAGCAGTTGCATGGTGAGACGCAGTGACTATGGATGTTCCCAAAGGTGTTTTCTTTTTAAGCAAGCTTTTGAGGAACAGTTTTATCTACCGTAGGGAAGACTCGACTGTATAGGAATTTTCTGGATGTCAGGCAAGGGAGTTTGTTTGCATCGGTGATGAGAATAAGTTCATCAAGATGTTTATGCTTGATTTGAGGCCCGAGTTTCTTGAGGAGAAGTCTGACTAAGACGACCCGACTTTTTCTCCACAGAAAGTCGTATCATCTTTAAGAAAGAAAGGGATAGAAAAGAGAAAGAAAGAAGAGAAAGAAGAAACAACACTAGAATCTCAATAGCATAACGAGTAAATTACATTAATAACATAAATATTACATAGTATACAACAATTCAGAGTTACACAGACATTACAACACATACTAGACAGGTATAAACACCTGTCTAGTTATTACAACTCAAAACACAATATAGAAAACACTCAGAGATACCAACACAGTGGAAACTATATATCTACACACAGAAGCCTCCTGCTCCATTGCACCTCCATAATTCGTCAAAGCTAACCTGAATTGGTGTGAGTAACAGGTTAAAGTTGCTTAACTTTTGAAAAACCTTTGAAAAGAAAAGGTATCATGTAATATTTCCCACACATAAACATGGAAAAGTTTTTACCTTACGCTAACCAAAACATTTGATAGGAAATCCAGCGATATTATAATAGGTCTAGGGTTTTCAAGTAAATAAGAAATAGTCGAAATTGTTACATTTATTAAATTCCAGCTACTAGCACAAGAGTGGGTAATACAATCAAAACCGAGGGTACTTAGTGGATTTTGGATTCCATACAATGGCAGGGCTATCGGGGTACCGTCCATCACAGTACGTGGCCTAGATCACCGTACTGAGGAGTACGACCGCTCCCCTGCAACACAAGACCGGAACCATTCCTTACTGAACAGTTCCGAACAAGACCACCCCGCAGTTGTGTTCAGCAACCGCACCACAAAGCCGAAATAAAGGGACATCTAGACAGGGGTAAATCTCGTCCTACTTGGGCATGACCCACTTAGCCTTGCTGCACCTCCCCTGTTTTAGCCATTCCCGGTTGATGAGGCTTGAGGCTACAATTACCTTTGTAGGACATATTACTTAGAATGCTCATCGTCCACCTGACAATGTTCTGAAAGCATTCAATCCATACAAGTTCGTTCCGGGTTCGAACGAAACCGAAGGCATTATCTCGTTACACTCATTTTGGAATCACCCTCGGAGTTAACGACGACAAACCTTACACACTGAATCTTCATCTTCACTTTAGATTCATGACCTAACGTTAATTTGGATCGATGTAGTTTTCGGATATCCAAATATGGAACCCGATCCCGGTCTCATCTAAATCCAAAACGTGTCTTTTAAGGCCAAGTTGTTTTAGAGTTTAAAACAATTCAATTCATTATCTACATACACACAGATAGATAATTCACAACACAATAGATAATCAACATTATCATCATCAACAGATAATCCATATCATCATCACAATGCAACCAATGCATCCATATCATATAATATTACTCATCTCATAGCTAAGATTACAAACCATACAAGGCAACCAATATCAATCATTCATACATAAGCAATGATTTAATGATCACACAATTTATAATTAATTAAAACGAATTAAATTAATTACATCATCTTTAATTAATTTAAAGTGAATTAAATTAATTACTTCATCATTATAATCCTGCTTAACTTAACCATTAGTTGATTACAAATCAATTAATTAATCACCATCTCATTAGTCATTTCAATTAATCATTACTGATTAATAATTCCCTAATTACAATAAGTAATTAGCCATTAAATTAATTACACAAGTTAATTATACTTAACCCTTACAATAATTAACTTTCAATTACTTAATCAATTAATTAACTAAAATTAATTAATCCTTTATTAATTAATTTCTTCGTTTATTAATTATTCCTTAATTAATCAATTCATCATTAATTTATTAATTATTGATTTTTAATTACATTTAATCAATGTCTTTATTTAAAATTAATTACATTAAGTAATTAATCTGCAATTAAACCACATATATTAATCACCCTTGATCAATAATAGTCCAGTAATTAACTATCCTTAATTACTTCATCAATAAATTATACCTTAATTTATTATCTCAATTAATCCCTTGATTAATTACAAAGTAATTTAATCTAAATTATTTCCATCATTAACACCTTTAATTACATCCAGTAATTATCAATTAATTACTTCCCTAAGTAATTACAATCCCATTAATTACATTAAGTAATTATTCATCAATCATCAAGTGTTTAAATTAATTAAACTTAATTAATTAATCTAAACTAATCACATTAAACTTAATTAATTACATTAAGTAATTAATTCATTAATTACTTCCATTAATTAATTACACAATTTTTTTCAAAAATGACAATTATTAATTAATTAATCTAATTAATTATTAAAAATTAATCACATTAATTAATTGTTAAATAATCTTAAGTTAATGACCATCATTAACATTTCTTAATTACTTTACTTAAGAAATTAACTTAGATTAATCATTATTAATTACAAGTTAATTAATATTTAATTACCAACTAATTAATTTCTAATTATTTAATTAATGAAGTATTAACTGCAAATTAATTAATCCTTATTCACTTGATTAATTAATCTTGATCTTTAATTAAAAATTTAATTAACAATTCCTAATTACAGATTAATTAACCTTAATTAATTAATCTCAAATCTTAATTAATCAATTTAAAAATTATTAATTACTTAATTAATCATCCAATTAATTTATTAATTAATAAATTACACATTTAATTTAATAATTTAAATGAATTCTAATTCTTAAGCTCTAACTTAATTTAAGAAAACATTTCATACTTATTTAAAGTATTTAAAAACACTTTGTTTAAAATTTACTTTAAATTTCACTTTAAATTTCATTTTAAACTTAAGATACAAATTTTGCTTAAAAAAGGTTTTAAAAATAATTCAAAACCTTTTTATCTCATATGTTAAAAGAAACATCCACTTTATAAAATAAGTTTAAAGAATTTAATCCCAATTCAATTTAAATTCAAATCAATTTAAAAAAAACACACTTAAACATTCCAAGTTATTAAAAACAATTTTAATTCAAAATTTTCCTTTAATTTAAAAACTGAAATACGGTTTTTAAACTCATTCTAGATTTAACTTAAATTTAAAAACTTTACTTACATTCTATATCTTCATTTTAAAAATTCAAATCATTTAACCATTTAAACTAATTAAACAATTTAAATTTAAACTCATTTTATTTAAAAACTGGAGTTTAAAATTTAATTCCAGATTTAAAAACTAGAATTTAAACTTATTTTAAATTTCTAACTTACCAATTTGAACTTACAGTTTTAAATTCAAATCAACATATACTTTTATACTAAAAGGTTTTAAAGCCAAATTTAAATTTCAAAATTTAAATTAATTCAAAATTCAGATTCAACTAGTTTGAATTCATATTTAGTTTAAGATTTTAAACTTAGTTTAAATTTCCAGCTGGCATTTTTAAACTTAACTTTTAATTTTAGAAAAAACAGAAAACAGGTTTTTGTTTTTATTTAGAACAACTTAAATTTTCTGAATTCAAAATATTTCAAAACTCAAATTCAAACAAATTTTAAATCAGGTTTAACTTAGTTTAAGTTTTTAGTTTACATTTAATCTCTACTTTTAATTTTAAAATACTGAAACAGGTTTCCTATTTATTTTATGAAACCTGAAACAAAGTTTAACTCGAACAACCCTATATTTACTTCGAGTCACATTCCCATCTGCTTCGAGCAGAAACTCAAATTCCCCGAGACTAAAGCGAGGCACCAAAATCCTGTAACCCAACATTCACAGCATATCCACCCTTGCTCCTGTGCACCTGTACACCCCCTCCGGCCACCGCTGGCCAACTTTGCAACCTTCCCACAGTCGATACTCATCAACTCCGACCATCCAAACGACATCCCAGTCATCACTTGCTCGAATACAAAATCGCGACCCAAAATTACAGACCTGGAAACAAAACAGAACCCACAACCCCAAACCTGGCAACACCCCATTCTCACGTCTCCGGCCACCGTTGCCACCAAAACTCTAGCGAAGTCTTCGTCAACTCATCAATTTCCAGTGCCCAAAGAATAGTTGAACTCAATCAACTAGATTTACCGAAATGATCAGTTCTTCTTGCCATAGTAAAACTAGGGTTTAAAATTGCAAATTACAATCACACCCTCAAAGATGAAATGCAACCCATTCCAAAAAAATTCTCAGCATCCCTGTAATCTCCACCTACCCCAAGTGCAATCACGACATCTCTAGACAAATGTGGCAGCAGGAATGATTCAAAATACAAAATGCAGTAAATAGGGAACTGCACTTTGTATAAAGCATTAAAAATTGAAATTTTGTCTTTAAAAATCATAATCTTGTATGATGTTTCAGATTATAACCCTGAAACATTGATTTGTAATGTTTAAATTTTTCACTTTTACAAAATTTAGCTCTGTTATTTAAGTTTCCAGGCAATACAAAAATTTATTCAACTTATATTAATTTTTAGAATTTACTTTATGAACTAACAATCCAATTTGGTTTGAAGTACCAATATTAACAGAGATTTTATAAGAGGGAAATGGATTTTTAACAAAATCCATACTACAAAAAAAAAGGTACTGTCATAAGCATATGCAACAGCATATTGTATCCATACACATCACACATTAATATATCACAGAAATGCACGTCAATTTACACACAAATTATTTAAAATTTAAAAATACGAACATGCATCGGGTTTAAAATACTTAAGCTTTTAAGTTTAAAAAGTTACTCACTGATTTAGATGAGCAGAGCACAGTTTCAGGCTTGAAAAAGTTCTTGAATCTTTTGAAAGCTTGCCTTAAAATGCCTTGCATGACTTAAATCTGAAGTGCTTTTAAAACTTGCTTTAATTGTTGCATGTAGGGCAAACTTTCCAGGTTTTGAATGACTCAAATGTAGGTTGCAGATTGAAGAAAGAAATGCAGGTTGCTCGTTTGAAAATGGAATGCAGGATTTCTTGTATCCAGATTTTTGAAAAAGAATTGAATGCATTTGAACAGGGTTTGATTTTGCATGTGTTACAGATTGTTGCATCAGATTTTAGTTTGATTTGAGGATTGTTTAAAAGTGGAATGGTTTTGAAGAATGTTTAGAGAGAATGGGTTTCAGCTGAAAATTCTTTGTTTTGGAATTGAAAATGAAGAAAGAAAAAGAAATGGAAGATGGCAAGTGTTTTTTATAACTATATTTATGATTTATTTAAAATCAAAGAAAATAAAATTTTGAACAATGACACTTGTCTTAAATCATACGCTTGTTAATATCCTTATGTGTTTAAATTACACATGTTAATTATGTTCTAAGATGCTTACATTTGTTATATTAGAACCTAAGATGTTTACACATGTATCTTTAATTAATTAGTATTTATAATTAAGGTTAATGAAAGTTTAAACTTAGTTAATTAGTTTGAATACTTAGTTATGTATATAGATAATAATTAAAGAATAAACCAATTATAATTATAAATAAAAACAATGTACAAATCAATCATTTGAAAATAATATTTTAAATCATTTTAAATAAATTTATAAAAGGGGTTATAACTTATTTGTTATTTAAATGAATAAATGTTTCATAATTTGGTTGTATTTAAAATTTCATATCTATTTTACAAATCACATTTATTAATTAATATTTTAAAAAAAGAAATAAAACAAACATTTTTATAACTTATTTTAATCTACAAACTTAAGTCAAAATATATTTTAAACAAATAAAACATTTGTCTTATGTATTTAAAACATTTAGTTATTTTATTAACTAGCTTTCAAAAGCTTAATTCAAAAATAAATCATAATTTCCCAATTTCTAAATATTAGAAAATATGCTATATTAATTAAATTAAAAACAAACTCATCTTTTTAAAATATATATAAATATACATACATATTATAAATAGAAAACAAATTTATTAACTTATTAAAAGATAAATTCACAAATTAATTATTTATTAAACTAAAATTATTAAATCAATTCAAATTTATTAACAAAAATTATCAATTCAATTTAAATTTTAAACACTGATTATTAAATTTAAATTGTCCAAAATTTCGGGATATCACACTGCCCATCTCAAGGCTCTTTGTGGAATTGGTTGATATGGTTTTATGGATCGAAGAGCTTATGGATAAAAAGTCTTTGGCATTTGTGGCAGCAGTGTAGCTCAGAGGTGTTTTGTGTACCAGCAGGAAGATCTTTTGGCTTGGCAGTATCCTGGAGATGGAATTCAGAAGCAGCAGATGGACCCATTTCTTCGGTAGATTGGTTAGATATGCATAAGATGTTCTGATTTGCGAAGAGAAAACAGTGTTTTTGGAACTGAACTGGGTAGGATCGCAAAAGTGACTTGCGATAGTTGAG
Organism: Allium cepa; assembly: GCA_030765085.1. Classification (NCBI taxonomy): domain Eukaryota; kingdom Viridiplantae; phylum Streptophyta; class Magnoliopsida; order Asparagales; family Amaryllidaceae; genus Allium; species Allium cepa. The sequence continues at coordinate 949,795,911 of CM060928.1, read as the reverse complement.
TATCCTCTTGGGTAATCTTTTGCATGGGATGAGATATCTCAAGTAGGGGTAGAAGCTATCGGAGTTGTCAGAGATTTTCCAGATGTCTTCAGGAAAGTCAGAGGTTTGTCCGCATTGGAGATTGAGTTTCGTGTCGACTTGGTTCCAGGAGCGATATCGGTGGTTATGCCTAGTAGAAATATAGCTCCTAGAGAAAGGATTTGGTGAAGCAGCTCAGGATTTCTTGCATTTTCGTCGACTCCAGATCAGAGTTGCGCAGCGGAAGCAAGGTAGCAGCTGTTCTAGAGTGGAAGCAACTATGGACTTCTTTAGGAAGTTTTTCAAGATCTGAAGGCGAAGTCATCAAGTGCACCTGTTTGGTTATTCCGGATAAGAAAAATAAGTTTGAAGTCCACTGATGCTTGTAGATCAGAGCTTGTGTTTTGGATTTCGGTAGATCTTGAGAGGATCATTTTGTTAAGTAGAATCCAGAGATCATCTTGTTCTTGGTCCAGATGTGTTTTAAGAGGCATTAGTGTAGGTCGAGCTAATTAGGAAAGAAATGTAGGCAGCCCAGGATCGTCAGAAGAGTTTTGTGGATAAGAGACGAAGGAATTTGGAATTCGAGTTGGAGATTTGGAGGTTTTCTCCAATTAAAGGAGTAATAAGATTTGGTAAGACTAGAAGCTAGCTCCGAGGTATTTGGAATTTCTTTTCTGTGTTCTCGAAAGGATAAGCTCTTTGGCCTATAGGATTGAATTGCCAGTTCGGATGGCTGGGATTCATAATATATTTCACGTATCTCTGGGGAGTACGTGTATGATTCATCGCTGGTTGTGAAATCAGCAGTTCAGAAGGATCTGGTGGTCGAGCTGGTCTTGTCGGTGGTCAGATTTTCTATTCAGATTGTAGATCTAGATGAGTAGGAGCTCAGGATCAGAGTGGTATAGCTAGTTAAGGTTCTGTAGAGCGAGTATCCTAGTGATTTTCCTAGGAAACTCTAGATAGTATTAGGAAGCCTATTCTGAATTTGTCAGAATAGTTAGAATTGTTTGTTAGAATAAATAGTTGCTATGGTTGTTAGTAACTGGTTGATATGTATGCTTTGATGTTTGTAAATAAAACCTTTGTTGAATTATTAAATTATCTTTACTTTTATATTCCGGGGATGAAATTATTTTAAGGGGGAGGAATGCGATGACCCGGAATTTTGGGCAATAGCAATTTGATAATCTTCATTCAAAAATTCATTTAAATTGTTAATATTGCTTAAAAAATTTCTTTTATAATCATTTAAATTGGCAAGCTTATTCTTTTAAAAAGCTAACATTAAAATGTTTTCTATTTATAATGTATATATATATATATGTACATATATATATATGTATATATTGTAAATAGAAAAGCTTTAATTTGAAATTAACAAATAAAAATATGTTTTCAAATTTAATATATATATATATATATATATTGTAATTTGGAAGTTGTGATTGAATTTAATATAAAAAAATTTCAAAGGCTATTTTAGGTTAAACTTTATATTTATTAACAACAAAGATAATATCTATAAATTTTATTTATTTAAAAATATTTTAGCTTAAGTTTAAGTTTAAATAAAATTTAATAAAAGTCTTGTTTTACCTTCTTTTTAAACTTGCTTGATAAATATGGTATATAAAAGTCTAAAACATAATCCATAAACATATAAAACATATAATACGTTAATTTATTCAAACATAAGTAACATATAAATAAATATAAACATAAATTCATATTTACATAAATATACATATACTTAATTACTTAGTAAGATAAGGATTTAGACATAATTATACATGTATTTAACATTTGTAAGAGAACAAGATCATGCATTTACATGTGGAAGCTTTGTATAATTTAAAATAAACAAGTGGCAAACATTTTTTGTTTAAAAATTTAATTATATAATATAAGTGTTTTGGAGAAAATATGATTTTCAATTGAATTCTTTTCTTCCTCGATCATTTTCTCTCCTCATCTTTTCAAAAACAGAAACAAAAACAAAAACAAAAAACCTGATCTAAAGCAAATGCAACAACAATTATTTCTTCCTCAACCCGAAGCAAATTCAACTAAATAAACAAGCAAAGGCAGATTCAAATGCAATAAAGCCTCAGATCTAAACAAGCTTCAGTTTCAGTTTTAAAAATTAGAACAAAGTTTCAAATTAAAAAGAACAAACAGAGCCTGTTCTCTGTTTTAAATTTCCTAGTGAGTTAACCTTTTCTCTTAAAAAAAGATCTATCTATGATTAATACTTAGATGTTGTGATGAATTATGTAGTAATATGGTTTGCATATATTTATACATGTGAATGCATGTTGTATAAATGAAATACCTGTACAAAAATCTGTGTGTATGAATATATATATATATATATATATATATATATATATGTTCTCTGTTCTTATGTCAGGTTTTCGTTTTCATTGGAAAAATTCATATCTTCACATACAATTGATTTTAGGCTAGGATTTGTATATGGAAAATGCCTCTAACAATATATTATTAATTTTAAAAATGGATTCAAGAGATTATATTGAGAAATTATTTGCAAAATAATATTTTACAGTAGAAATCAATTATCTGCCAAAAAATGGTTATAATTCCAGTGTTTGATCATATAAATAGAATCGTAGTGTAAAATGATGAATTTTAGGTTATGTTGAGATTTGCCGAGTTGACCAGATTTGGGCATTTTCGTGTTTGCCGATGATCGGTGGCGAGATTTTCATTGGGGTTTGGTCTAGAGATGGCCGTAGTGTAGTTGATCTCAGGAAAAATGATTTGAGATTTTTCTGATGATCGTAGTTGTTTGGCAAAGCCAAACTAGGGTTTGAAGACCGTATTGGGATGACGAGGTAAATGAGGTTCGTGCGTCGTCGTTGGATCATCGGAGATGATTATGAAGATTAGGATCGTTGCGTGGATGGGCGATGATGCTCTGGTCGGAAGGACGTGAGCTTCGGACGTCGAGATCATCGTCGGCGAGAGAATTAGTATATAGTGTTTTGGTTCCGTTTTTGTTGAGGTTGTTCTGTTTCAATCTGTTATTAGATTTGTTGATCTAGCTGATCGATTTGAGTGTCGAGGTCTGTTAACGCTAAAATTTGAACGCTAACACCCCGGTGTGTGAAGTGTAGTTGTGAAAGCACCACCCGTTAGCACGGGAATAAGATACAAGTAAAGAAATTGCAGAAAAAGCAGTAAAAACACAAGTTTTATAGTGGTTCGGCCTAAAATCGAGCCTACGTCCACTTAGATTTCTTTATTGCTGATTCGAGTACAACTTATACAACTTTCTTCAATTACAAACCACTCTAGACTGTTAGTACAAACTTTAATGGAGAATTATCCTTCAAATCCATGATGAACGAAGTAGATTCTATCTCTTGAAGTTTGGTGTAATGTCTTTGATGTTTGGAGTGCTTGAAGTGTTGCTTGAGTTGAGAAAATGGCAGAGTATCGGCGCTTCGAGAATGAGCCCCCAAAAGTCCCTTGAACGTTGGAAGTGGTCGTCTATTTATAGAGAGTTCTGGTCTGGAATTTTTGCCAAGTTCTAAGTCGCGACCGACTTAGTATAAGTCGTGGCCGACTTAACTTATCCCATCGCCGATCTAACGAGCCAAGCCCACGACTTAATGGAAGCAAGCTTGTCTGAATTGAGTTGTTGCCGAGATAAGCTAGGTCGTAGGTCCCCCTTTCTCTTATGCATGGCTCATGCTTTTAATGGGGCAAGCATGCTTCTCCGGACTTAAATCACCAGTTCTAAGTCGTAGCCGAGTTAACATCCCCCGGCTTAAGTATGAGTCGTGTACCTTTCCATGTCCTCATCAAGTAGGTCGGCAGCTCCTTTAGATAATTAGACCGGTACTCAAGTTAGATCGGTAGACTTCCTAAGTCGGCATCCTTCAAGGCATTAGGTCGTTAACCATTTAAGCCCTTAGGTCGGGAACTTGGTAAAGGCATTGAGTCGGCACCCATGATAAGGCATTGGATCGGTACGCTTCTTAACCAGTTAGGTCGGCATCGAATTAAGTCCTGAGCTATTAGATCGGCAAACCCTTTGGGTTGTTAGGTCGGCATAGCCTTAGGTCGGCATAGCCTTTAAGGCATTAGGTCGACAACCTATTGAAACCTTAGGTCGGCAACCTATTGGATCTGTTAGATCGGCATAGCCTTAGGTCGGCAACTCATCAGGCCTTAGGTCGGCATCCCTTTTAGACCTTAGGTCGGTAGCACCTTTAGGTCGGCATCCCATCAGGCCTTAGGTCGGCATCCCTTTTAGCCTTAGGTCGGCATTCCATGCTATGTTACTAGGTCGGCACCCGCTTATCTCGTTAAGTCGGTTGACCCTTTAACTCCTTAATTCGGTGCCACCTCTTGAGTCGCCACTTATTGAGTCGCCCACTTCTTGAGCAGTTAGGTTGCTGGCCTCGAATAGAAGATAGGTCGCTTCATTCTTTAAGTCGTATACCATTTTGGTCGGGGCGCTGCCCCCTGGACCCCTGCGACCTGACCGGTCAGGTCGAACACCGTAGGCGGTGGCGTTGCCCCCGCACCCCCACCTAGGGGGGTTGGCACCCCCCCTGGACCCCCCCTCCGTAGGGGATCTTATCTGAAAATACATTCAACAGAACTTGCTTTGTTGGGGGGTTGAGTTGACCATCCTTCGAGATGAACTATCATTAGCTTCTCAGTCGATTTTTGATATCACGGCCTTGCTGAAAAAGTGGAGTTAACAAGGTCATCGGTAGCTTTGCGAGAATCGGAGGAACGGCCGGAGAAGGTGGATTCGACGGTGTACGTGCACAGGTGCATGATGTATCTGGAAGTGGTAGTGAAGTTTGGGAAGATGATGTTTTTCGCGGTTTCAATCTTGTGTAGATTCAGGTGTGACTCGAAGGAGTTGAGGGATGAGAGTGTTGCTCGGGAATTTTGGTGTTATGACTCGGGTTCGGTTCCGTAGATTGCCTGGCTTAATTGTAAAGAGAGTGTACCAGGTTTTAAAAGCTAAGAACTCAATCTTTTTTAAAAGGTTACAAAGTTAAAAGCAAAATAAAAACAAGTTTTCCAAATTAAAATATTATGTAAAATTATAAAACAAAGTGTTTAAAAGTTTAAAAGTTATTTAAATAATTTGTTTCCAAAAGGAAAATGTTTAAACAAGTTTAAAGTTTGAAGATTTTGAAAGTAATTTAGTTTTCAAAAGAATGTTTAGCTAAGTTTAAAGGTTTATTTAAAGTGAAAATGTTCAAATGGAATGTTTAACAAAGTTTTCAAAGAATAGGTATTTGTTAAACAAGTTGAACAAGTTTCAAGATTTTAAATGATAAATTAAATGTTTTTAAATTGTTTTGTTTTAAAGTAAATTATATATTTTTAATTATATAATTGATTCCTAAATGTTTTCTAATGAAGGTTAAATAATGTAATTAAGTATTTAATTAAGGTAAAGAATTTATATTTAATTAAGGTTGTAATTAATTAAGAGTAATTAATTAGTGAAATTAATTAAAGGTTAATCACTTAATGAGATTTATAAAGATTAATTTATTGATGTTAATAATCAAAGGATAATTATTTAATGGGAAGTTAATGAATGTTAATAAATTTGCGGATCATTAACTAGTGATTAAAGATAATAAATTAATGTAATTAATTTAAGATAATTGGTTTAATTAATTAAGAATAGTTAATTGCTTGATTAATTAAGGGTTAATTAATCTAAGTAATTAAAGGTAATTCATTAAGGAATAATTAATTAATGGAAGTAACTAAAGGGATGAATTACTCGATATAATTAATTAAATTAATGTGATTGATTTAAGTTAATTAACTAGTTTACTTAATCACTTGATGATTGATTAAGTATAATTACTTAATGTAACTAATAAAGTGTAATTACTTAGTGAAGTAATTTATGGTTAATTACTGAATGTAATTAATAAAGGATAATTGCTTAGTGAAAGTAATTAAAAGGATGATTACTTAAGGGAAGTAATTAATCCACTTGGTGTAATTAATTAAAGGATTAATTAATATAGGAGTTAATTGATTAATGTAAGTAATTACAGGATAGTTAATTACTGCATGTAATTAATTAAGGTTGATTAATGAAAGCGATTAATTAAAGTACAATTAATTAATGCAATTAATTATAGCTAATTAATTAATGAAGTAATTAGAGGATCATTAATTAATGTAATTAATGAGAGTAATTAAAGGTTATTACTGTAAATGGTTAGGATAATTAATTTGTGTAATTAATTAAAGGCTAATTACTTAATGTAATTGAAGAATAATTAATCAAGGTTGATTAATTTAAATGGATAATTAAGGGATAATTAATTAATTGGGTTATAATTAATTAATGTTAAATAAGCATGACTTAAAAGTAATTAAGTAATTAATTCAATTCATTGGTGGTTAATTAAATTAATTAGGGATGGTGTGGTTGATTAATCTTGCTTATGGATGATTGAATGATATTGAATGCCTTGGATTATGTGATATCTCTGATGTGTGCTATGGGTTGCTTTGTACGAGATGCTTTGGTTGAATTGTGATAATATGGATTATCTATATTATGATAAGGTGAATTATCTATCTGTGTGAATATAAATAATGAATTGAATTGTTTACACATAAGCAACTTGGACATTAAAACAGCGTTTTGGATTTCGGTGAGATCGGGTCGGATTTCCAAATTGGAATATTCGAAAACCACATCAATCCAAATTAAACGTTAGGTCGTGAAACCTCAAGCGAAGTTTAAGGTGAAGACTTGAAGTGTAAGGTCTATTGTTGTTAAACTCTAAGGGTGATTCCAAGATGATTTTAACAGAGATAGTACTTTCAGGTTTGAGATGGAGATTCAGAGTACAAGGGCTATTGTCGTTAACTACGAGGGTGATTCCAAAATGAGTGTAGCGAGACCGTGCCTTTGGTTTCGTTCGAACCCGGAACGAACTTGTATGCATTGAATGCTTTCAAAACATCATAAATGGAGGACGATGAGCATTCCAAGATATGTGATTTTAAAATGTAACCGTAGCCTCAAGCCTCATCAACCGGGAATGGTTAAAACATGGGAGGTACGGTAAGGCTATGTGGGTCGTGTCCATGTAGGATGAGATTTCCCCTTGTCTAGAGATCCTTTTTTATTTCGGCTTAGTGTGTGGTTGGTCATGCCAACTACGGGGTTGTCTTGTTTGGAACTATCCAGTAAGGGATGGTTCTGGTCTTGTGTTGTAGGGGATTAGGAGGGATCCTCGGTACGGTGATCTAGGCCACGTACTGTGACAGGTGGTATCCCTGCCATTGATGGAAACCCATTGTTCCTACGTGCCTTTACGGTTTTGATTGTATAAGCCACTCTGAGGCTAGTAGCTAGAATTTAATGAATGTAACAATTTCGGCTATTTCTTATTTACTTGAAAACCCTAGATGCTATTATAATATCACTGGATTTCCTTTCAAATGCTTGGTTATCGTAAGGTAAAAACTTTTCCATGTTTATGGGTGGGAAGTTTTACGACATAAATTTTCTTTCCAAATAATTTTCAAAGTTAAACAACTTTAACCCATTTACTCACACCAGACCCATGTCTGACCCGGAGTTTATTTTCTGTTTTATTAAACTCTTGGGTACTCAAATTTTTACGAGTAGCCAAGAGATTCAGGTTAGCTTTGACGAGTTCTGGAGGAGACATGGAGCAGGAGGCTTCAGCGTTTATAGATATATAGTGGTTCCTCTGTGTTGTATCTCTTTGATGAAGTCTGTATTGTACTTGAGTTGTAAAGACTAGACAGGTCTTCATAACTGCCTAGTTTGTGGTGTATAAGCTGTATACCTATGACGTATATGATACTATGTAATATCTTATGTGATTTAATATAATTTATTCGTTCCGCTGTGAGATTCTGAAATGGTTTAGTTTCTTCTTTCCTTTCTTTCCTCTTTTCTTTCCCTTTCTTTCTTATTAGTGATGCGTCTTTCTGTGAAGTGAAAGCCAGGTCGTTACAACAATACTATGTCCACCAATAAAAAATTGAATATTCTATAAATTTGTAATTTATATTGCTTTTAGTTTCACCTTTCTTACTTTAATAGTAACAAGTTTGATATGCTCAATAGGTTGGATTGCTAACGGTGCACTAAATAAATAATATCCATGTATTTATTTTATTTGTGGAAAAATTTGGTAATCTTACTACTCAAACAAATATATTGTTAAATAATACAAAGTAGTACATGGACGTGTCCACAATGGTAAAGTTGCTCAAGAGTATATTAAATTTGTCGCTTTCCTTTTACAAGTTATTATCGTTAACATGCAAATGTGCATACGTGTAGCTTGTTCATTTCTTGGTTTTTAAACTTACCTATGCTTTTCTCATTCAAATGTGTGTCACATGGTTGTTGTAGAAGCCGTACTTGTTTGGTCACATAAATATTTTCTATCTATGAACATAAATAATTTGAAATCAACAGTAAAATTAAACTTCCTATATGTGTACCTTGTTTTGTTGGATTTTTTTGCGTCTATAAAATCTATGCCATTTATATTTGCTATTTTATTTTCAATGTACTTGATATCCAGTGTCCTGTATAAGTAACTACTTTACAGTTTTTGTAACTTGTAAAAAGAACCATCCTTTAATCAGTATCTCAAAAGAAAGTATACGTACATTTCTTTTTCCTATCCTTAATCATGATTAGGTCATCTTAATTATGTTTAACATCTGAAAAAAGCCATGCCATGCATCTATTTGAAATCTATTGTCTTGTAAATGGCAATATATTTTGATTCTTCTAAGAAGAAAACACATGTATCCATTTCTTATTCTTATCCCAAATTCTGATACAACCATCTTACCTTCTCAGCTTTTAAGAACTAAAGATTCATGCCGGGTATAATTTTTTTTGTTCAGATGGTATGACATATGGTATTCGTATACAATTTGTTACTTATGTTGTCGGTTGTTTATCTTTTCTTCAACTAATAGTATAGTATCCACTAGTAAAAAAAATAGAATAGAGGCAGTTTGTAACTTATATTGTTGGTAGTTTCTCCTTTTCTAGCTTTAATATTAAGGTTTTTAATGTGCCAAATTCGTTTAATTGTTAGTGTGGCACCTACAAAGGCTAATAGATAAAATCCAGCAACAAGGCATTCATTTTTTTGAAAAGACGTGATAATCTTATTACTTAAAACAAATGTACAGTGTCTTATAAAGTAGAACACTGATATCTCTACAATTGTGGAGTTGATTGTAGTGTTTCTCAAGTTTTCCATAGTATATTCATTAACCACTTTCTTTTCTGGTGTTATTATTGTTAACATGCTCACATGTGTACTCACTAGCTTTTCCATTTCTAAGTGCTTAAACTTACCTAACTTTTTTCATTCTTAATGTTCCACTTGGTAGTTGTAAATACAGTACTCACTTGGTCACATAATTTTTTTTTATCACTAAACTTAGATAATATGAAATTGTCAATGGAGCTAAAACATTCTATATGTGCACATATTATCTCAAATTTTGTTTAACAATAGAAAAGCGATACCATGCATATTTGATATTTTATTTCAAATTTCATACACATAGGGAACTATTTTACAACTTACGTCTTACAAGATATGACATAATTCAAATCAAAATGGCATAATGTAACAACCCGGGGTTTTGGGAAAATTAATTTTCATCATTTGACGATTAACGTGGCTTGCTAATTACTATTTGTAGTTTATAATTGGGTTAAAATACTTTGTATTACATTTGTCTAGTGTTAGTGGGCTGTAAAAATCACATTGGCCCACGTTATGATTGTCATTGCCGTGAAAACTACCAAGGCAAACCAGACCCATTCCACTATTCTCTCACTTTCGAAAACCCTAAACAAAATAAATCGAACGAGATAAAAATGGCGGCCACGTACATCTCCTTTTATTCGCCTCAAAAACTAGGGCTCGTGAAATCAAGAATGCCGACTTTATGATGATGGTCGCAGCTTGCCTTGGCGATCAACACTCCTAGGTGCTGGCGGCTACTTCAATTCGATCGAATTCGTGCTCCTCAAAATCAAATGTGAGTAATTTTAATTATTACTCACATCTATTCGAGTTTTTAGATGGATTTCTAGTTTGTTCAACCTTGGGGTTTTCCGTCGTTTGAGTGAATAATTTTCATGGTTTTTGAAATTTGCTGCTTCCTAGTTGACTTAGGTCACTTTGATTTGTTAATTCGTTTTGATGTGATGATGTTTTCCTAGTCTACTTGTTGCGAATTTCTGGCAATTGAGTTTTAGATGGGTTTCAGCAATGACTTTGGGTGGAAATCCGCAGTCATAATTTTGTGGAATGGTTCGTTCGACTTCGGCATAGTTTGGTTGGAATTGGCAGTTGTCTTTGACTTGACTTGGTTATTTTTGCTTGTTGTTCCTTTTGACTTTGGCTCTGGCCATTTTCGTTTCAGCGCTTGTTTGTTGTACATATGAACTTGGTTCATATGTATGTTGTACACTTAGCATTGCTTTATATTATTGAATACTTTCACTGTGTCTTGTTTCATGTTTGAACCTAGTTGTGCACTTGCCTTCTGCTCACCTGTATCATGCTTGTGCATTTCTATGGCCATTTATGTTGGGCATTTCTTTGTTGGTTTAACCTGTACTTGTGGTTGCCACGATTATTGTTTCATTGGGTAGCTTCGTGTTGCACTGATCTGATGGCATTTTTCATATTGTTCAATTTTTCATCCAACTCATTGATCCTTGTACATGCCGTATTGTCTCTGACCTGTGCACATTGTTGCATTGTTGATGTTCTTTGTAGTTTTCATTTTGTACTTCTATGTGCTCTGGTCATTGCTTGTGAAGTTTGGAATTGCATTTGATCTGGATATTGTGGTATTGCTTCATTATGTACTTGATAAGTGCACTTCTGGTATGCTGCAGCCTGCATCACTGGTACACTTTGCATATGAACTTGGTCTCTGGTTATTTCACATTCATTTGAGCATTGTATTACACAGCATTAACTACTTTGGCACGTCTGCATCCATATCTGCGTTCATCTCTGCACTTTTTCTTTTTCACTGTAACATTTGTTTTGCTTTGAGATAAGTGCTTCACTTGATATATATATATATATATATATATATATATATGCATTTGCCACTATGTTGCATTGAGCTTCACCTCTCTTGTATCATTGGTGTCTGCACTGTGTTGCATCACCATCATTACTACCTGGTTCATTAAGCTTGATATCTTTGAATCTGGAAGCTTAACTTGAGTCACTGATTTATGTTGGCACTGTCATATTTTTGGCCAGATTAGAGTTTTGCATTGTATGGTCTATTCTGCATCACTTGTATACATCTGTCACTGTTTGGTTAGTCTTGAACTGACTGCACACATATATGTATATGTTTACTTCATGTACATATTCATATTTCATATGTTGGTCTGGTCTTGTTTTTGCACTGAACTTGTACACGTTGAAACAGTGGGTTCATGCCTCATGTTGCATACATCTTGCAGTCTGTTTGATCACTGTATAATACTTAATTTAAGTTGCTTCGATGCTATTTTGATTTGTTGATGCACAGCTGTCCCTTGTGTGCATGTGGTGGCTGTAGTTCCTTGTTTGCAGTTGCCCTTGAACACTTGTGGTGACTGCAGTTTAGTTTTATATGCAGTTTTTTTCCTTGTTGGTTCGCATTGCATCGATGCAAATAGATTGTTTTCTGACTACACTTGAGTTGAATCCAGCATATAGCTCGGATTTGAGCTTGTGCTCGTTGTGCCTTTTTCTATGCATTTCCTGACTTTTGCTTATTTCACGCTGCAATGGCGAGGCAGTGCACGCGTGCATGCACTGCAGCCACATAACATTGATTTCATTGATATTTCTTTTGCTTTTGAACCATTGATCTTTTGCGTATTACATATGCCGTATTAGCGAGGCAGTACACGTGTTAGCGTGTATTGCAGCCAATTAGAATTGATGTTTTTAAGTGATATTTCTATTGTTTAAATTGATTTAGTTTCAATTGATCATTTTGTTGTTATCTAATTATCTATTTGATAATTAGATTCTGAGTCTCTAATTATTATTTAATAATTGGATTTTGTTGTTAATTGCCATTTAGGCAATTCTGATGTTTTCTAAATTACCTTCATTGATATTCTTTTCACTTATCTCTGTTGATGATTTGAATCTGCTGAATTGTTGTTTAACACTATTATGTGTTATATTCACCGTTATCCGACTTCTTGTTAAAGGATCGGATAGGTGAATTTACTTTGACTGTCATCTATTCATATTTAATTATTATTGCTTCTGTGCACTAATAACTGAGTTTGAATTAGACTAACCCATGTATTATTTTCTTTTGAATTTAATACTCGGGTCAGACCGAGTATTTACAGGTTGTTGATATTTTACTTTGGGTTGCTGTTTGAGCTTGAAGACTTTTCATATCTTTTGGAGTTGTCGTGTCATAGTATAGGTTGATATGTATTCATGTATATTAGTTGATAATGTACTTGTATATATAACTTCCAGAGTCGACTGTTGTAGTTGTATCATATGTATTATATCACATGTATATCAATTGACATCAGTTATATATATATGAGACTTTCTATTATATTTTTGTTCCGCATTTACTTTATCTGTGTTATTATTATATATATTGTCCTAAACTATTATGAACCATCGTAGTTCGTTTTATACCAGAATCGGGTATGTCAATGGGAGTAAATAAATATGAGATGAAAAATAAAAATATATACCACTCCTCTAGAGATAACCAATACTAGTGTAAGGCCTAACTACGGATGGCCGCTCCTATCCAGCCTTATTCTTCATGATAACAGACGGTATTTCTATTAATACTCTTTATTATTGCGAGCATAGAGGTGGGGCATCACAGTTGGTATCGGAGCTTGGGGTTTATGGACATAATATAAAACATAACTTAGATGGAACATGTGTTACAACTATTAGTCGATGTTTTATTTGTGCTTTGAGTCAAAACTAAAGTTTTGAAATTTGATGAAATTTTTAAATAGCTTTATTTAAAAATAAAAGTGGATTTGAGTTTTGATGATTGATTTATTTGTGCTTTGATTATCAAAGTGCGCAGTGAAAACAGTGTGACTACTTCGCTGAGTACAACTGATAATTATTTTGATTTAAAAATCAAAATATGAAAATGAAATTAATTTCATTATGTTGTTTAACCAGTGGATTTGATTTGCTGAAATTTCTTGCTGGTTTTCTTTGATGCTAATCATATCTGTTTAGATTTTTGCTGTTTTAAAAATTATCTTCATTGAAGATATATTCGAATGATTTCTTTGTTCTTTTTGCAGTATACGTGCAAATTTAAGTTGCACGTTACTGCATCAATGTACGTTGAACTGATGCTTGGTTATGAAACGTATTTTGTTGCCGTTATTCTTATAACGGGATTTTTACACCAATGCTATATTTTGAAGCACGGTGTTTTGTTGACATTTTTAATGAATGAAAATCCATTGGTATTATATTTTAATGGGAATCATTTTGATGAGATTTTGATGTTTAAAAAAAAAATTACTGTCGCTTTGACTTCAGTAACTGTCAAATTTTAAAGTGGATTTTCAAGCGGTTATCCCGCAATGCTGATTTTGAGATCTGTTTTTACGGTGTTTTGAGAAGTACAATTTCCATATAGAAATTGTTTCGGATGATGCTGTTTTGAGCATGGGTTTTCAAACTGTTTCAAAATGAAATTGTTTTCAAAAAATTTCAGTTTACGTTTTCAAAGGAATGAGAAAGAGATTTAAATGATTCAGCAAAATCGAGGACTATGAACCCTTTCTTTTACTGATTCACTTAATTCCGGACTTGTCCGTTTGAGAATGTAAATTGTTACTTTTATGAAATAAATAAGATTGTTTTCAGAAGTTTTGCATTTTGCACTTTCAAAAGAATGAGGAAGCGATTTAAACGTTTCAGCAAAATCGAGGACTATGACCCCTTTCTTTTACTGATTCGCTTAATTCCGGACTTGTCCGTTTGAGAATGTGAAATGTTATTTTGAATACACAATTTTGCACTTTCAAGGAAACGATGAAGAGATTTAAACGATTTAGCAAAAGCGCGGAATATGGAACCAAACTTTTACTATTTCGGTTAATTCCGGACTCGTTAATTGAAACATTTGCTGTTTGATAATTTTGATGATTTTACACGTTCAAGGAAACGATGAAGAGAATCAAACGATTTAGTAAAACACGTGGTATGGGACATGTGCGTTTGCTTTTTCCGTTAATTCCGGACTCGTTAATTGAATATCTGATGATTTTATTTGGCTTTCGAGCCACTCTGCTGGATCTTCGGGTCATTTGTTGGGCTTTTGGGCCACTCTGCTGGACCTCCGGGTCAAATACCAGTACTAGACCTTCGGGTCACTCTGCGGACCTTCGGGTCAATCTGATGGGCGCCAAAATTATGTTGAGTACTTGGTAGGCTTCGGCCACTCTGAGATGCACGTGCGGCGTAGCTAAAACTCGCCATCTGCTGGGATCGATCCAACTTTTCATGCTGATTTTCTAGATTATCTTGATTGATTTCTAGATATTTGTTGTTTCCAATTATCTACAGGTAATTGGATATTTGTTGATATGAGTTCTGATTATTGTTTTTGATAATCGGATATTTGTTGATTTGATTATCGTTTTTGATAATCGAATATTTGTTGTTTCTAATTATCGCTTGTGATAATTAGATATTTGTTGATTTGATTATCGTTTTTGATAATCGAATATTTGTTGTTTCTAATTATCGCTAGTGATAATTAGATATTTGTTGATTTTGATTATCGTTTTTGATAATCGAATATTTGTTGTTTCTAATTATCACTTGTGATAATTAGATATTTGTTGATTTTGATTATCGTTTTTGATAATCGAATATTTGTTGTTTCTAATTATCGCTTGTGATAATTAGATATTTGTTGATTTTGATTATCGTTTTTGATAATCGAATATTTGTTGTTTCTAATTATCGCTTGTGATAATTAGATATTTGTTGATTTTGATTATCGTTTTTGATAATCGAATATTTGTTGTTTCTAATTATCGCTTGTGATAATTAGATATTTGTTGATTTTGATTATCGTTTTTGATAATCGAATATTTGTTGTTTTTGATTATCGTTTTTGATAATTAGACTTTTGTTGTTTTCTGTTTATCTGTTGGATAACTAGATATTTGCAGTTTTGCGATTTATGAATTTTGTTTATAATTATCTTTGTTGATAATTAGATTTTGGCTGTTTTCTAATTATCGTATCGATAATTAGATATTGCTGTTTCGTGACTTCTGTGTTCTTATCATCTTTTGATAATTAGATTTTGTTGAGAATTTGTGAATTTCTTTTGTGAAATTAAAAGTTCTCTTTGACGGTTGATGTAACGATCCCGAATTTTAATTTCTTTTAAATCGATAATTTAATTTATTTTTGATTTAAAATGGTGAAATTTATTTTTAAAATTGATTTGAAAATTATCAAAATGAAGTCTTTAAAGATAAAATAAACAAAGTAAACATATTAAAATAAATTTTAACAACATATTAACGATAGGAATTTATTCAAGAAATAAATAGAAAACAAAAGAAGTAATAAAACTTTTACCAAATATAAATCCAAATGGAATATTAATAAACTGTGTGAAGTATTAAATAAATACATTAGAAATTTTTTTATCAACATGAAATGAAAAGGCTGCCAGGCAAGTAAGGGAGTATACAAGGCAAAGTAAATAACAATAAATTTAAATACATATAAACAAAAAAAATTAAAAATGTATTCAAATATAAGTAGGCAGCCTGTAGGGTAAGTAGATAAACAAATGAAGTAAGTATGTGTAAGCAAACAAAACTAGACAAAGCATTTATTGCAAAAATCATTTCAGCCTAAATAAAAAAAATACAAAATTTAGTACAAAATAAAGTAAAGAAATGGTAAGCATGTAGATATGCAAGGCTGAAGGACATAAGAATGTATAGTGTGAAAGTGAAACAAACAAACAAAGTACAAAACAAATAAATGCAAGATCCTAAGTACACTTAAACTAAACAAAATAATATATGCATATAAACATGTCAGCCACAAACCCGAGTAAAAGAAAGATTTCAGCCAAGCTAAAGGATGTACGCTGAAGTAAAAAAAAAATATTTATATGTATAAACAAGTACAAGCAAGCATATTCACCCATACCCTATTGTATAAATAAAATAAAGATAGCCTGTAAACTTCACATTTTGTACACCAGCCTTCCTCTTCACTTCTGCTAGTTCCATCAAACTAAGCAAAGAAACTGAAATGAATATCAACTAAAACTTAAACAAAAGCTTATACTCAAACAAGAATTCAAGACTGGCAACTAATGTCTGAAGGCAAGCAACAGATCTGAAAGTAATTTAAAGTCTTCAAACCTGGAAAACATTTCAAAACCTAGAGATGAAGATCTAAAATCAAATGCAAAGAATCTCTGTCTTTCTTCTTCAAACAGGTGAGTAACACTTGTTTTAAATTTTAAAATATGGATCTGTTGCAAGTATATCTGTGATAAGAAGGGTTAAATCTATAAATTAAGTCTTTGTGAATATTTGAATAATGGTTGAACTGTTGCAGGCTGTGTTTATATAAACACCCTCTGTTTGAGATTCCAAGTGAGATTTTTTTTATTTAAAAAAATCAATTTCTCTTGATCTACTTGTTATTTGGATTTAGAGTTGAAACAAAAATTGTTTAGTGTAGCCTATATAAGGTTTAAAAATTTATTCAAATAAAAACAACTTCATAATATCTCTGGAAATCTAGAGTACTGAATATAACTCTAAATAAGTAAAAAAATTCAAATGTTTTAATTTATTAATTCAAAATCACAAGTTGAATCTTTAGCCTATAACATGATTTTTAAACCAAATATCATAATTTTTAGTTTGAAATTTGACGAGCAGTTTTGGGGTGAACATAATATGAAATTTTGGGTCTTTCTAGTGATCAAGTGGATCAGGGAGCTCGTGGTCTTTCCTGGAGGTGGAGAAGTGATCGGGGATGGTAGGAAAAATGGCCGAAGGTGCTCACGTTCACCGTGGAGGCAGCGGCGAGCAGTTTCAGTTCGTAACCCTAGTTTTATAGGGTCGAGAAAATTTGATTCGATCGTCATCCTCGTACGATCGAGTTGCTCGTGCCTTTGGTTGATGGTAGAGGGGTTGACGTCGAATAGTTGGCCGAATTTTCATGTGTTCTGGTGGTTGGGATTTCAAGTGTGGCGCATTGACAGGTTTGTGGGGGTTCGACAGTGTAGCGTTTCGAGGTTTGTTCCAGGTCTCGAATTTCGACTTCGAGGTGGCGGAAGCGTTCAGGTGGTTGGCGTACGTTCTAGAGTCGGTCGTCCACATGCTCGAAGTCACGGTGATGGTCGCAGTTGATCGGAGTTATGGTGCATGTGCACACGTGCTCGTTGGAGATAGCTTGTTTGTGGCCGTGTATTGGATTTGGGGAAGAAGCAAACGTTCGAAGTTTTAAAGTGTTTTACTCGAAGTAAATAATGTCCTGGCTCGGGTTTTTAAAAGTCTGGTCTCGAGTATGACTTATGTTTAGTATCGGGGTTTTAAAACCTGAGTGTTTTAGTTTAAAAGAGAAAGTAAAGTTTTAAACAATTTTTAAATAAAAGTTAAATCTGAAATCCAAGTTCAGGTTGAATCTCAAGATTACATAGTTGGAGTTTAAAGATGATGTTTTAAAATATAAGTAAAGTTTTAAACCAAAGTTTAATCTAGAATCGAATTTAAATCTGTAATTAGTTTGAAATGGAAGAAAAGTTTTGAATTTAAATTGTATTCATTTTTAATTTTAAATCTAAAATGAAATTGGAAAGTAAACTTTAAAGTTAATTGTTTTGGATACTTTGTTAACGATAAGAATAATTTTTTCCTTAAAATTTAAATTAGGGATTTATGATTTGGAATTCAGTAAACTATTAAGTTAATTAAATGGGAATTTAATTATTTAATTTATTTTTAATTTGGATTAATTAAATAAGTAATTAAAAGTTTAAATTAAGTAAGGAATAATTAATTTGTAAATTAAGGGTTATTAATCAAATATAAATTAATGATTTAAGTTGATTGATCAAGTGATTAAGCAATAAATTAAATTTAAGGATAATGTGATAGATTAACCCAGGTAATTAATTTGAGAATAATTAATTTATTAAAAGTTAATTAACTAATGAAGGTGATTAAGGAAAAAAATCATCAATTAAGGAGTAATTAATTAATTAATTAATTAAGAATAATTAATTAAGAATAAATTATTAATTTAGGATAAATTAATAATTAATTAAAAGATAGTTTACTAAATGTTTTGAAGCTAATTGATTATTAATTTTCCCATGACCAGCAAATTTATTCATAGAAATTTATCTGATTAACTTAATCAGATAATTGAATTAATCCTACCTATGGATGCTTGGATTATATTGGATGGTAAACTGTTTGATATCCCTGTTATATGATGCTTTATGATTATCCTGATTTGTGTTGTGATCTGTGATATAATTTATTATCTATGATATATATATATATCTGCGAATCTGTGTATGAATGATAAGCGTCGTAATTTATATCGCTTATCGAATATATTGCTGTATTTGATCTGTGATGATTGAATGATGTTGCACAAATTGTGTTAAACCCCTAGACCACACTTATACACACACCAATATGGATTTCACGAGGAAATCGATTAAGTCACAGATTTTTGAAATAGTTTTAAATTTGAATATTTGAATTCAAATGTTTTGGAAATGGATTGGGTTTAAAGTGAAAAGCTTTTGAAATGGAATTTCGTAGATGAAATTTATTTTGAATAACTCGATAAAATATGAAGTTGAATAATCTGATTTGAACTTAAATTCAAGCTTTGAAATTGAATTCTATGATTTAAAACTAGGGATTAAAAATGTTAGACCAGTTATATATGGGTTAAACTATTTTAAAAGTATTGATTTGGGATGTGAATAGAATTCAAGGGCTTTAACTCGTGTAAATATAATTGAATTCTTCTGAAACGAAAACTGTTTGTTTTCAAATAATAAAAGCTTTCACATAAGAAATGAATGTCCAATTTGTGTTAAAAAGAATTTCAAGTTTGAGAATGAAGATAATTTCCAAGTTATGAAAATGATTTGAAAGCTATAAGTTAAATCTTTGATTTAAAGATTTAAAGAGTTAATCCAATTGGAATGGAAATTGTTTTAAAGTCTACAAATTGATCTTTGTGAAATAAATCTTTTCTAAAGATTTAGAATGGTAATTTGTTTAAACCATTTTAAAGAAATTTTTGGATTTTAAGTTGTGACTTAATTGAAATCCCAATATCCATATGTTTTTGAAATACTGCGTTCACTGTTCGGTTTAGCCGGGAGAGGACCTTTGTGTCATATATCCCATTCCGAATATGTGATATGTCGTTATGGATAGCATTTGAAGACCGGTGTTGAAGACCGGATATTTTTGAAAGCGAAAGGACAACTCGTCGAATGTCTTTGCATCGACTGGTCCCCGGTATAGAGACTCCATATGTGATGGGAAGTCCGAACGTGACTAGTGAATATCCGGATTGCAAGGACTTCTTTGTAAGTGCCTTCGGTTCTGTTCGATCCCGGAACAGACTTGTATGGATAGTATGTCTGACGTTACAAATTGAGATATAAAGCCGATTTCTTTCAAATATATTTCTGTTGGTGGCGGAGAATTTATTCTCTTAGCTTAACACCCTTCTCTGAGACGTACGAGCTCAGAGGTTATGTAGTTGAAGGTTATCAGCGATATATTCCCAATTTGGTAATGTGACATGCTGAGTGTTGCTGTGAAATGATCATTGTGTTCATCATTTGTGATAGGATCATTTGTTTGATCGTTTATCTTTGTGATCATTTCTATGATCATTTGTTGACCCAAAGCACAGCTTTTGTATAAAGCGTGTCTTTGTGGACGTGACTTCGTCGAGCCTCACACCTCGGAATGGTCAAAACAGGAAAGATGTGGCAAGGTTATGAGGGGTAGATCCCTTTAGGGTATGTGCATTTCCTTTTGGAAAAGGGTGGTATCATCGTATGGAGCCCAGATACTTACTCATATTGAAACACTTTATTTATGATTGTGTGATGTTGATTACGAGCGCTCGGTTAAAGGTCCCAAAGGACCGGGGGATGGCATACTCGTGTCAGTTGTTACCCAGTTAGGGGTAACCCGGCCTTGTGTTGGCAGAGATCCGGTTTGGTACTCGGGGACGTCCTTCCAGAGGCGTTCTCATGTGGCAATGGGAAGTTCCTTGGCCTGACCATTCGTTGGAAATCCAAAGAAACAATACGATCTTGTACGGTATTAGTTGTAGAACCTATCATTCACTTATGGTGGCGCCCCACTGTTTGGATGGTAGCTATAGTAGGCATAGTTCGAAATGTCTATGCTGGCTAAGATTTATATCTTTATTTTCGAAATAATTTTCTATACACTATGCACTAGTAATGATATCAAATGTTTCTTTTTAATGCGTATCAAGCATCTTTGACTATCATAAGGAGAAATCTCCTCCGATTCTGCGTTTGCATTGTGTGTGTGTGCGGGAGGCCTTATGGTAGTCTCACTTTTAAAAAGCATTGCGAATTGACTTTGAAAATCTTTTGTTGAATGTTTTAAAAGATAAACTGTTTTTGTTGCTCACACCAGTCCCACGACAGATCCGGAGTTTATTGTTTCTTTCCTAAACTCTGGGTGCTCATTATTTTTTACACGAGCAGTCTAGAGTTGGGTTTTTCAGATAGTCAGATTAGTAGGTTATCTGGAGCTAGTTCAGTCTTTGGATCACACCGCACTTGCTTATCTTTGTGCATCGTTATTGGGAGTTCGAGCTATTGCTGGATTGGTTCTTGGAAATGGAGTTGCAGTTTTTGGAGTTCTTCCTTGAAGACTATCTTAGAGTTATTTTGTTCCGCTGCTAGATGTCATCTATTTTCTTTTCCGCTGCTATTTTATTGTATCATATCTATTGGATCATCTGTTGTATCAGATATTGTATCAAAGCTGTATATCAATGTATTATTCTTTTATTCCGCTGTGTTATTTACTTAATGTTGTTATAAGCTCCGACGAATCGGATTTGAACGGTCTAATCTACGGCATTCGAGTACGATGTAAAGTATGGATGTCGATTTTCGAGCGGGCAAAATTCGTCTCGTCGCATTTGAATTCTCTACCTTTATTTTTCTAGCTTACCAGTTTATGTTAGAAAAATAATTTATAGTGACGACCTTAATTATGAAAATTGCGGGGACGCAATTTTTATAAGGAGGGGAGTCTGTAACAACCCGGGGTTTTGGGGAAATTAATTTTCGTCATTTGACGATTAACGTGGCTTGCTAATTACTATTTGTAGTTTATAATTGGGTTAAAATACTTTGTATTACATTTGTCTAGTGTTAGTGGGCTGTAAAAATCACATTGGCCCACGTTTTGATTGTCATTGCCGTGAAAACTACCAAGGCAAACCAGACCCATTCCACTATTCTCTCACTTTCGAAAACCCTAAACAAAATAAATCGAACGAGATAAAAATTGCGGCCACGTACATCTCCTTTTATTCGCCTCAAAAACTAGGGCTCGTGAAATCAAGAATGCCGACTTTATGATGATGGTCGCAGCTTGCCTTGGCGATCAACGCTCCTAGATGCTGGCGGCTACTTCAATTCGATCGAATTCGTGCTCCTCAAAATCAAATGTGAGTAATTGTAATTATTACTCACATCTATTCGAGTTTTTAGATGGATTTCTAGTTTGTTCAACCTTGGGGTTTTCCGTCGTTTGACTGAATAATTTTCATGGTTTTTGAAATTTGCTGCTTCCTAGTTGACTTAGGTCACTTTGATTTGTTAATTCGTTTTGATGTGATGATGTTTTCCTAGTCTACTTGTTGCGAATTTCTGGCAATTGAGTTTTAGATGGGTTTCAGCAATGACTTTGGGTGGAAATCCACAGTCATAATTTTGTGGAATGGTTCGTTCGACTCGGCATAGTTTGGTTGGAATTGGCAGTTGTCTTTGACTTGACTTGGTGATTTTTGCTTGTTGTTCCTTTTGACTTTGGCTCTGGCCATTTTCGTTTCAGTGCTTGTTTGTTGTACATATGAACTTGGTTCATATGTATGTTGTACACTTAGAATTGCTTTATATTATTGAATACTTTTCACTGTGTCTTGTTTCATGTTTGAACCTAGTTGTGCACTTGCCTTCTGCTCACCTGTATCATGCTTGTGCATTTCTATGGCCATTTATGTTGGGCATTTCTTTGTTGGTTTAACCTGTACTTGTGGTTGCCACGATTATTGTTTCATTTGGTAGCTTCGGGTTGCACTGATCTGATGGCATTTTTCACGTTGTTCAATTTTTCATCCAACTCATTGATCCTTGTACATGCCGTATTGTCTCTGACCTGTGCACATTGTTGCATTGTTGATGTTCTTTGTAGTTTTCATTTTGTACTTCTATGTGCTCTGGTCATTGCTTGTGAAGTTTGGAATTGCATTTGATCTGGATATTGTGGTATTGCTTCATTATGTACTTGATAAGTGCACTTCAGGTATGCTGCAGCCTGCATCACTGGTACACTTTGCATATGAACTTGGTCTCTGGTTATTTCACATACATTTAAGCATTGTATTACACAGCATTAACTACTTTGGCACGTCTGCATCCATATCTGCGTTCATCTCTGCACTTTTTCTTTTTCACTGTAACATTTGTTTTGCTTTGAGATAAGTGCTTCACTTGATATATATATATATATATATATATATATATATATATATATGCATTTGCCACTATGTTGCATTGAGCTTCACTTCTCTTGTATCATTGGTGTCTGCACTGTGTTGCATCACCATCATTGCTACCTGGTTCATTAAGCTTGATATCTTTGAATCTGGAAGCTTCACTTGAGTCACTGATTTATGTTGGCACTGTCATATTTTTGGCCAGATTAGAGTTTTGCATTGTATGGTCTATTCTGCATCACTTGTATACATTTGTCACTGTTTGGTTAGTCTTGAACTGACTGCACACACATATGTATATGTTTACTTCATGTACATATTCATATTTCATATGTTGGTCTGGTCTTGTTTTTGCACTGAACTTGTACATGTTGAAACAGTGGGTTCATGCCTCATGTTGCATACATCTTGCAGTCTGTTTGATCACTGTATAACACTTAATTTAATTTGCTTCGATGCTATTTTGATTTGTTGACGCACAACTGTCCCTTGTGTGCATGTGGTGGCTGTAGTTCCTTGTTTGCAATTGCCCTTGAACACTTGTGGTGACTGCAGTTTAGTTTTATATGCAGTTTTTTTCCTCGTTGGTTCGCATTGCATCAATGCAAATGGATTGTTTTCTAACTACACTTGAGTTGAATCCAGCATATAGCTTGGATTTGACCTTGTGCTCGTTGTGCCCTTTTCTATGCATTTCCTGACTTTTGCTTATTTCACGCTGCAATGGCGAGGCAGTGCACGCGTGCGTGCACTGCAGCCACATAACATTGATTTCATTGATATTTCTTTTGCTTTTGAACCATTGATCTTTTGCGTATTACATATGTCGTATTAGCGAGGCAGTACACGTGTTAGCGTGTATTGCAGCCAATTAGAATTGATGTTTTTAAGTGATATTTCAATTGTTTAAATTGATTTAGTTTCAATTGATCATTTTGTTGTTATCTAATTATCTATTTGATAATTAGATTCTAAGTCTCTAATTATTATTAAATGATTGGATTTTGTTGTTAATTGCCATTTAGGCAATTTTGATGTTTTCTAAATTACCTTCATTGATATTCTTTTCACTTATCTCTGTTGATGATTTGAATCTGCTGAATTGTTGTTTAACACTATTATGTGTTATATTCACCGTTATCCGACTTCTTGTTAAAGGATCGGATAGGTGAATTTACTTTGACTGTCATCTATTCATATTTAATTATTATTGCTTCTGTGCACTAATAACTGAGTTTGAATTAGACTGACCCGTGTATTATTTTCTTTTGAATTTAATACTCGGGTCAGACCAAGTATTTACAGGTTGTTGATATTTTACTTTGGGTTGTTGTTTGAGCTTGAAGACTTTTCATATCTTTTGGAGTTGTCGTGTCATAGTACAGGTTGATATGTATTCATGTATATTAGTTGATAATGTACTTGTATATATAACTTCCAGAGTCGACTGTTGTAGTTGTATCATATGTATTATATCACATGTATATTAATTGACATCAGTTATATATATATGAGACTTTCTATTATATCTGTGTCCCGCATTTACTTTATCTGTGTTATTATTATATATATTGTCCTAAACTATTATGAACCATCGTAGTTCGTTTTATACCAGAATTTGGTATGTCGATGGGAGTAAATAAATATGAGATGAAAAATAAAAATATATACCACTCCTATCGAGATTACCAATACTAGTGTAAGGCCTAACTACGGATGGCCGCTCCTATCCAGCCTTATTCTTCGTGATAGCAGACAGTATTTCTATTAATACTCTTTGTTATTGCGAGCATAGAGGTGGGGCGTCACACATAAATTGTTCAAAATGTTATTTAAAAATAGGATTGATGTTGAATCACTACAATATGTTGTCAAATAAGCATAATATTAAAATGTACAAGTAGTGGCCCATGCAGGTCTCATACCTACAACCTTCGCGTTATTAGCACAACGCTCTAACCAACTGAGCTAATGGGCCACATACCTTAGTAAATGATTTGCAAATATTGCTGGAGATATTGGGTGTTTGATAGAAGTATTATATATTAAGTTATGACTTATATATGAAAATGTTGGCACATCTAATTTGAAATGGTACTAGACTTTTTGATTTAAGGCCATTACAGTAATGGTTTCTGCTACCATTTTGCAAATAACGTTACCGTATCGTTTTTACTAGCAAGCTACAATAGTTTATCGTTATCAATTGGTTAGCATACGAAGGCTGGTATATCCAGAGTTATCATAGTCTACGCTTTAGTATAAAATTGCTCATAGCGGAGGGTGTGTGCAATTTAATATATAATAGCGCACATGTCATCTGTAGCATAAAATAGTGCACTATTTTGTCCGAGCACCCGATAGCTATTTTGTGTATTCATTTTTGGTTTGTACATCGAAAAAGTGTGCTACTATTGGCATTCTTTCAAATAAAATTGAATGACACAAAATAGGACATGTGTAAACTACCCAATTATATATGTTCGGTAATAAATCCAAATCATTTATAGACGAATGACCATGATTCTTTCAAATAAAATTGAATGTAGGTATTTGGTATGTGTATCATACTCATAAAGTCTATGTGGAAAATGTGATGTCCCGGAAATTTAGGCAATAATTATTCAATAATTTCATTGATAATTATTTTAAAATATTAAAATATTGATTTAATAATTTAATTCAAACAGAAATTCTCTTTTGAAAATTAATAATTATTAAGTTTGTTAAATGATATTCTTTTCAATGTCAAAAATATTTAAGTAACAAATTATCTTTCTAAACTGATTTAAAGATATTTATTTATAATGTATAAATGTTTATACATTGTAAATAGAGGATTTGGTTTTAATTTTAATTTATATTAAATAAAGGATATTTTCTAATTTTATATATAATTTTATAATTTGTAAATTGATTAAATTAATTTGAATTAGTATTGTAAACTTTTCAAAAGTTTGTTTTAAAATTTTATCTTATATTTTCATAGAAATGTAAGTAAGCATTTATTTTATTTCTAAAAATAAATATAGTTTAAATTTTGTTTTCATAATAAAAATTTATTTTATTTATTTTAAAGAAAATTGTTTTCTTTGAAATAAATTTAATTCATTCATGTTAAAGTATAACATTAGATTTAAAAATCTTGAATAAGATAAACTCAACATTTTTCTTCTTTTAAAAATCTTCTCTTTTGAAATTTAGTTTTAAAAAAATAATTAAGCAAACATTTAAAATGTATAGTTTTAAAAAGAAGTTTATAAGTAGACATGTAATTATTTTCAAGGCTAATAAAACATTTGAAACATGCTAAAATAAATTAGAAATGGTTTAAGATAAATTTAAATACATTTACAAATTTAGAATTGCTTTTTATATTAGAAATGTATATGTGTTAAATTCTTAAACTATAAAGAAGACACTTGTAAATTTATCTACACCTAAACATAACAAGTGGCAAGCTAATTTATTTTTGAAATTTAATTATATTGACAAGAAAATATAACAAAAGCATTTGGTTAAAACATTTTCTTCAAAATGAAACCTGAAAATCAGATTTCAGTAAATCAAAACCTAAAACAAATGCATGTTAAAATCTGCAAAATCAATTTCTGCAAACAACTTCAAATCTGCAACCTATCTACATCTAAATTCTGCAAGTTTCAACATCAAACTAGAGTGCAACTTCAATTTAAAATCTGAGCAATGAAGTTTTAGGTCTGCATGCAATCTTCATCAACAAGAAAAGCAACTTCAACTTGCAAATTGCATCCAGATCCAACAAGCAACTTCAGTGATCAACTTTCAAATTGCATTAAGGTTCAACATGCAGTTTCAACAGGGTCCTGGAAAATGAATCTGCATCTAATTGTTTTCTGCATCTTCAAATTGAAATGTGAGTAAGCTTCCTATTTAAAAAAAACAGTTTTCCTTTTAAAAATCAGAGCCATCTATAATTTACAGAACTTAAGTTTTAAATTCATTGAAATCAAAAACTGTTTAGGGAAAAATTTGTTCTGTTTTCTGATTCAAACTGAAATGAACTGAATAAACCTCACATGCATAAAAGCTTAAGATATCTATGCATGTGAATTGGTAGAGATAAGTATGTTGTGATGATTGTATGTTGATGACTGTTCTGTGTACATATATGAATATGTTTATTTGTGTTGATTTTCCTGTACCTGCATATCTTTGTAAACTAAGATTTTCTTTTATAGAAATTCTTTATCACTTGAATTGATCCCAGTTAGCAATTTTTGTGTAAATAAAATATGTTTGTTTGGTATAAATTTAGATTTATAAATTATAATTTAGTTAATCAAAATCTGTAGCCTCTGTAAACTAAAAAAAATCAGTCGTCACTAAAATAAAACAAATACCAAACATCTTAAATCAATAAAACAGTTTGGTGTCTTGAATGCATGTTTGAAAACAAGAATTTTAGAACAAATATCACATTTTCAAAATTACTGTGGGTTTAGTATTTCTGTATTGTACAGAGTTGGGAATTTTGTTTCTTCCTGATTATCAAGTGATATTGGGTGATGTGGTTCTGCTAGGAGGGGAAGGATTGATGGGAGAATGAAGGAATATTGTCAGAAGTTTTGTCAATGGGTGGTGGCGATGACAATTGGGTTTTCTAGGTTTTAACCCTAGTTTTTGGGTGGTCGAAGTTTTGTGGCTTCACGTATTCTCTGATGCACCGAGTGATGTAAGGTTTTGGGGATTGGAAGAGGGGTTGTAGATAGTGCGATGGCCGGAATCATAGGTGATCAGATGGTAGGAATGGGTCGTCGGAATGGTTGACAGGTTTGGGTAGTCTAAGTGCTGCAGTGTTTCGGGTTGGCTTGTTCAACTGAATTTTTAATTTGGTACTACAGTGGGATTTCTATGGGTCGTGATCAAGATTGGGGTGGTTGGCGACTTGTTGGAGTTGGCTATGGTGGATGGAGATGGTCGGAGTGACGGTGCATATGCACCATGCACATAAATTTTCTGGTGAACTTCTGAGGTATGCAGGGTTTCTTGACTCGAAGAATCCTCGGGTTTATGCGCTTCTGACTCGAAGCAGGGGGTTGGTGAACTCGAAGTAAATAGTTGGGTTTCTCGGGTAAGTTGGTTTTTTGCAGTTTTTAGATTTTTGAATGAAAATCATATTTTTAAAGTTGAAACTTGATTCAAGTGTAACTTGAATCTGAATTTAAATGAAGTTTTGAATTCAAGGTTTTTAAAAATGAAAATTTTAAAATTTAAACAAGTTTTAAATTTGGTTTTAAATCAAGATTTAAAACAGTTTCAGGTTTATCCTTAAAACCAGATTTTTGATTCAAACAGTTTTTGTTAGTTTTTAAATTTTGAACAAATTTAAATGTTTTAAGCAAGATTTAAATTGGTTTTGAAATCAAGTTAAAAACAGTTTTCAATTTACTTTGAAAACCAGTTTTGATTTCAAAACAGTTTTTAAAAAAAATGAATGAACATATTCAAATGTTTTAAAAATAGATTTGAAAATGGAATTTGATTTCAAGTAAGTTTTAAAAACTTGAAAAGAATTTATTTCTTTTGATATTTGAATAAATATATGAAGTGTTAATTTTAATTTGAAAGTTGAAATAATCAATCTATTTTCAAAGCTTAATTTATTTTAATCAAGTAATTTATTTTAAATTTTTCTTTTATATTTAAGTAATGTTCTTTAACATTCATTTTATTTTAAGGTTTATATTTATTTAAATTTGGATTAATGTTTAAATAGTTAAACATTATAAATATTAAAATTTTAAATGGAATTTGAATTTAAATTTAGAAATGTATTGTTTAAATACATTTTGAATATAAATGAAGTCATTTGATAAGTAAATAAATTATTTTGGAAATAATTAAGATAATTAAGAATTTACTTATTTAGTTTTAAATAATGGTTAGATTAATTTTTAATTGGAAATGATTTATTAATAATTAATCTAATTCAAATTTTCTTAAGTATATAATTATTAAAATGTTGTTAATTAATAAATGATGATAATTATCTAAGGACAATTAAATAATTGATTAATGTAATTAATTTTGATAATTAACAAGATTAATTAATTAAATACTGTTAATTGTAATTTGTTAAGTATAATTAATTGTTAAAGTAATTAATGAATTAATTACTTATTGTAATTAATTTTGATAATGTGATTTGTTTAAGTTAATTAATTTAGTTTAATTAATTTAAGTAAATCATTTGATGATTTAATGGAGTGAAATTACTTAATGTAATTAATGGAGCAGGATTACTTAGAGAAGTAAGGAATGGTAATTACTGAAATGAAATAAGTAATTTGGATAATTACTTTTGTAATTAATCAAGAGATTAATTAATTAAGATAACTAATTATTGGATAATTAATTTGATTAATGAGTAATAAAAGATAGTTAATTACTTAATTGGATATTAATCAAGGTGATTAATAACTAGATTAATTGCTAAATGTTATTAATTTTAATTAAGTAATTTATTAAAATATTAGAGATCATTAATTAATATTAATGATAAAATAAATAATTGTTTAATTAAGTAATAATTAATTGATTAAGTGATTAATTAATAGTAATTAATTAAGGATAAATATAATTAATTATAATAAATTAATAAATGAAGTAATTAATTGTTAATTACTTATGGTTAAGGTTAATTAATTTATAAAATTAATTAAGGACTTATTACTTATTGTAATTAGTGAATGATTAATCAAAGATGTTTAATCAAGTTGAATACTTAGTGGATAATTAATTAACTGGGTTAATTAATTTATGGATATTAAGCAGGATTTATAGAAGTATTAATTAATTTAATTTAAATTAAATTAATTAGAGATGGTTGTAATTAATTTAATTCATTTTAAATTAATTATAATTGATGGCTAATGAATCATTGCTTATGGGTGAATGGTTGTGACCTCAGTAATGAGATGCGTAGTATCTGTATGATATGGATGATTGGTTTATGTATGATGGTTTGTGATGGATTATTTGGTTGGATGATTTCCTGTTATGATAATGATATAGATTATCCGTTTATGATATGAATATGATTATCCATTGTGATATGTAATTTATCTATCTGTGAAATAGATAATAATGAAATGAGTTAATTATTTAAAACCCTTAAGTACAACTTGGACATTAAGATGGCGTTTGGTTTCGATGAGACCAGGATCGGATTTCCAAATTTGGAACTCCGAAAACCACATCGATTCCAATTAAACGTTAGGTCGTTAATCCAAGTGGAGCAAGTGAAGACTCGAGGTGTAAGGGCTATACGTCAGTATAACTCTGTGGGTGATTCCGTAATGAGTTGACGGAATAGTACTTATAGATTCAAGATGGTGATTTAGAGTGCAAGTGTTATCGTCGTTAACTCTGAGGGTGATTCCAATACAAGTGTAACGAGATAATGCCTTCGGTTTCGTTCGAACCCGGAATGAACTTGTATGGATTGAATGCTTTCAGAACATTGTCAGGTGGACGATGAGCATTCTAAGATTGATATGTCCTATAAAGGTAATCGTAGCCTCAAGCTCATCAACCGAGAATGGCTAAAACATGGGAGGTGCAGCAAAGCTTCGTGGGTAGCTCCCACTGGAGAGCTAGATTATCCCTGTCTAGAGGTCCCTTTATATTCGGTTGTGTGGCAGTTGGCGATGGCCAATCTGCGGGGTGGTCTTGTTCGGAACCGTTCAGTAAGGAATGGTTCCGGCTTTGTGTTGCAGGGGAGCGGGCGTACTCCTCGGTACGGTGATCTAGGCCACGTATAGCCCTGCCATTGATGGAATCCATAATCCAATAAGTGCCTATACGGTTTTGATTGTGCCCAACTATGTTGGAACGTGAGATGTAAGCATTCCAGCTATTTCCATATTTTATTTTGAAAACCCTAGACACTATTATAATATCACAGGATTTCCTATCAAATGTTTTGGTTAGCGTAAGGTAAAAAAATTTCCATGTTTATGTGTGGGAAGTCTTATGTGATACCTTTGTTTTCAAAGGATTTTCTAAAGTTAAGCAACTCTTATCCCCGTTTACTCACACCAGACCTCTGTCTGACCTGAGTGTTTATTTTCTGTTTTATTAAACTCTTGGGTACTCATATTACATATGAGTAGTCAAGTGTTTCAGGATTGCTTTGACGATTTCTGGAGGAGATAATGGAGCAGGAGGCTTCAGCGTGTAGATATATTTAGTGGTTCCGCTGTGTTTGAGTTGTATTGTTTTTCTCTGATGTACTTGGATTGTAATTGCTAGACAGATGTTTATAACTCTCTAGTTTGTGTTGCATTAACTGTATAACTCTGATGTATATGATACTATGTAAAGTTTTATGTGATATAATATAATTTATTCGTTCCGCTGTGAGATTCTGATGTTGTCTGTTTCTTCTTTCCTTTCTTTTCTCTTTTCTTCCCTTTCTTTCTTCTTAACGATGCGACTTCCTGGAGTTTGGAAGTTGGGTCGTCACATTATGGTATCAGAGAACTAGGTTGAGAGAATACCTAGACTCTGTAGTGGTGTCCTTCTTGCGAGAGCGTATTTGTAATTTTGAGTATATACATATATATATGTCTGTGTGTGTGTGTGTGTGTGTGTTTCTGCCTATTAGATTGAATAACCTGTTCAGGTTTTCCAATATAAGTAAAAAAGGTAGATAGGGTAGTGGTGTGTGTAACACAACTACCAATGATTGGAGTCCAAGTGATTGAAGTTGGAGGTGGTTTGCTATGGAAGTTTTGGGCATCTTGAGTAGTTCTGCAGTTGGTGAAGGATTTCACTAATCTCTGAAGGAAATCTTTTTAAGATTTGGAGTTTATCTTTGGATTGTAAGCTGGATTGCACTCGTGTGTGTGGATTTTCTTGAGTTTGGATTAGTAGGAAGTTCTGAAGCCAGAATTGGTATTTTGGCAACCTTGGGAAGGAGTTCTGTCTATATTTGAGCTTGGTTTGGGAGCGAGTTTCCTTAGAGATATCTGTCTATCTGGAAGGCTCTGTTATGGAAGAGGTTGGTGTAGCTTTGAGGTTCGATGAGCTTTTGGATAAGGAAGATTTGGCAGCAGTAGCAGCAGTGAGTGGCCCGTTCATCGATGGTTCAGAAATCTCTGTGATTCTTCTGTCAGTAGTCCGGAC
The DNA here is from genome assembly GCA_030765085.1 of Allium cepa. NCBI lineage: Eukaryota > Viridiplantae > Streptophyta > Magnoliopsida > Asparagales > Amaryllidaceae > Allium > Allium cepa. The sequence goes on along the minus strand of CM060928.1, from coordinate 949,763,815 downwards.
AGATGGTGGAGCTTGTCCATTTCTTCTGAAAGCTCAGGTGGGTGTGATGTTAGTGATTAAGAGGTGGACCACTAGTTTCTTCTTTTGAAGGTTTTAGCTGTTCTGATTGTTGAAGTGAGAACGATTTCTTGGAATCTGAACTGAGTGGAATCGCAAAAGTGACTTGCGATGGTTCGGAAGTTCTCTGAGTGATCTTTGTTGGGATTGAAGCATCTCTAATGGATGTTTGAGTTATCGAAGTGATTTGATTTTCTGGATATCTTCGAAGGAGTTAAGATTTGCATCCACATCGAGAGTTGAGTTCTGTTTCGACATGATTCTTGGAGCTTTACAGGTGGTTCGACTTTGTAGGAGATTCTTTGAGAATGAGATCTGTTTAAGTTGGCAGGATTGATCGGATCAAGTTTTCTGGTTGAATTTTTGCTATGGTGTTTGTGACTGAATCAGATAGGTCACTGAGATTTTACGGAATTTGATGAACAATATTCCGGGATAAGTTGATCAAGTTTATACTTGTGTTCATCAACAGCATTCTTAAATCAAAGTTGCGCAGTGGAAGCATGGTGGCAGCTATTCCAAAATAGAAGCAACATCGATTCATTGGGAACTTGAGTTTTGTCTTGGATCAGAGGATTTCTATAGGAAATTCGTATTAATCTGGAAGCTTGGATGTTTGTGCACCTGTTCTGTTTCAGAATAGAGTTGTATGTTTGGAGTCTGCTAATGATTGTGTAATAGAGTTTGTGTGGTAAATTTGATTGATCTAGAAGTTGAAGGTAGCCCAGGATCGACAGGAGAGATGTGTGGATAAGAGATTGGATCTTTCTGTCTTCTCTTAAGGATTAAGTGTTCGATCTACAGGATTGAATTGCCAGTTCGGATGACTGGAATTTGTTATGTTTTTCATGTATCTCTGAGGGAGTACGTGTATGGTTTATCTCTGGTTTTAGACTCAGTAGTTCTGGAAGATTTGGAAGTTGATCGGGACTTGTCTGTGGTCCAGTTTTCTGTTTAGATTAGTAAATCTAGATATATAGGAGCTCTAGATCTGAGTGGGGTAGCTAGTTTAGATTCTGTAGGGCGAGTGTCCCGGTGTTTGTACCTGAGAAACTCTAGAAATTTTTATCCAGAATTTTGTCTGGATAATTAGAATTGTTTGTTTGAATTGGTTGCTATGGTTGCTACTATTTGGTTGATAGTATATGTTTGCTCTTTAAAATTTAAAATCTGTATGGGATTATTAAATTACCTTTGCTTTTAAATTTCGGGGACGAAATTCTTTTAAGGGGGGAGGAATGTGATGTCCCGGAAATTTAGGCAATAATTATTTAATAATTTCATTGATAATTATTTTAAAATATTGAAATATTGATTTAATAATTTAATTCAAACAGAAATTCTCTTTTGAAAATTAATAATTATTTAGTTTGTTAAATGACATTCTTTTCAATGTCAAAAATATTTAAGTAATAAATTATCTTTCTAAACTGATTTAAAGATATTTATTTATAATGTATAAATGTTTATACATTGTAAATAGAGGATTTGGCTTTAATTTTAATTTATATTAAATAAAGGATATTTTATAATTTTATATATAATTGTATAATTTGTAAATTGATTAAATTAATTTGAATTAGTATTGTAAACTTTTCAAAAGTTTGTTTCAAAAATCTATCTTATATTTTCATAGAAATGTAAGTAAGTATTTATTTTATTTATAAAAATAAATATAGTTTAAATTTTGTTTTCATAATAAAATTTTATTTTATTTATTTTAAATAAAATTGTTTTCTTTGAAATAAATTTAATTCATTCATGTTAAAGTATAACATTTGATTTAAAACCCTTGAATAAGATAAACTCAACATTTTTCTTCTTTTAAAAATCTTCTCTTTTGAAATTTAGTTTTAAAAAAATAATTAAGAAAACATTTAAAATGTATAGTTTTAAAAAGAAGTTTATAAGTAGACATGTAATTATTTTCAAGGCTAATAAAACATTTGAAACATGCTAAAATAAATTAGAAATGGTTTAAGATAAATTTATAGACATTTACAAATTTAGAATTGCTTTTTATATTAGAAATGTATATGTTTTAAATTCTTAAACTATAAAGAAGACACCTGTAAATTTATCTACACCTAAACATAACAAGTGGCAAGCTAATTTATTTTTTAAATTTAATTATATTGACAAGAAAATATAACAAAAGCATTTGGTTAAAACATTTTCTTCAAAATGAAACCTGAAAATCAGATTTCAGTAAATCAAAACCTAAAACAAATGCATGTTAAAATCTGCAAAATCAATTTCTGCAGACAACTTCAAATCTGCAGCCTATCTACATCTAAATTCTGCAAGTTTCAACATCAAACTGGAGTGCAACTTCAATTTAAAATCTGAGCAATGAAGTTTTGGGTCTGCATGCAATCTTCATCAACAAGAAAAGCAACTTCAACTTGCAAATTGCATCCAGATCCAACAAGCAACTTCAGTGATCAACTTTCAAATTGCATTCAGGTTCAACATGCAGTTTCAACAGGGTCCTGGAAAATGAATCTGCATCTAATTGTTTTCTGCATCTTCAAATTGAAATGTGAGTAAGCTTCTTATTTTAAAAAAAAACAGTTTTCCTTTTAAAAATCAGAGCCATCTATAATTTACAGAACTTAAGTTTTAAATTCATTGAAATCAAAAACTGTTTAGGGAAAAATTTGTTCTGTTTTCTGTTTAAAAATGAAATGAATTGAATAAACCTCACATGCATAAAAGCTTAAGATATCTGTGCATGTGAATTGGTAGAGATAAGTATGTTGTGATGATTGTATGTTGATGATTGTTCTGTGTACATATATGAATATGTTTATTTGTATTGATTTTCCTGTAGCTGCATATCTTTGTAAACTAAGATTTTCTTTTATAGAAATTCCATATCACTTGAATTGATTCCAGTTAGCAATTTTTGTGTAAATAAAATATGTTTGTTTGGTATAAATTTAGATTTATAAATTATAATTTAGTTAATCAAAATCTGTAGCCTTTGTAAACTAAAAAAAATCAGTCATCATTAAAATAAAACAAATACCAAACATCTTAAATCAATAAAACAGTTTGGTGTCTTGAATGCATGTTTGAAAACAAGAATTTTAAAACAAATATCACATTTTTAAAATTACTGTGGGTTTAGTATTTTTGTATTGTACAGAACTGGGAATTTTGTTTCTTCCTGATTATCAAGTGATATTGGGTGATGGGTTCTGCTAGGAGGGGAAGGATTGATGGGAGAGTGAAGGAATATTGTCAGAAGTTTTGTCAGTGGGTGGTGGCGATGACAGTTGGGTTTTCCTGGTTTTAACCCTAGTTTTTGGGTGGTCGAAGTTTTGTGGCTTCACGTATTCTCTGATGCACCGAGTGATGTAGGGTTTTGGGGATTGGAAGAGGGGTTGTAGATGGTGCGATGGCCGGAATCACAGATGGTCGGAATTGGTCATTGGAATGGTTGACAGGTTTGGGTAGTCTAAGTGCTGCAGTGTTTCGGGTTGGCTTGTTCAACTGAATTTTTAATTTGGTACTACAGTAGGATTTCTGTGGGTCGTGATCAAGATTGGGGTGGTTGGCGACTTGTTGGAGTTGGCTATGGTGGATGGAGATGGTCGGAGTGATGGGGCATATGCACCGTGCGCATAAATTTTCTGGTGAACTTCTGAGGTATGCAAGGTTTCTTGACTCAAAGAATCCTCGGGTTTATGTGCTTTTGACTCGAAGCAGAGGGTTGGTGAACTCGAAGTAAATAGTTGGGTTTCTCGGGTAAGTTGGTTACAGTTTTAAAACCTGAGAGATTTTGCAGTTTTTAGATTTTTGAATGAAAATCATATTTTTAAGGTTGAAACTTGATTCAAGTGTAACTTGAATCTGAATTTAAATGAAATTTTGAATTCAAGGTTTTTAAAAATGAAAATTTTAAAATTTAAACGAGTTTTAAATTTGGTTTTAAATCAAGATTTAAAACAGTTTCAGGTTTATCCTTAAAACCAGATTTTTGATTCAAACAGATTTTGTTAGTTTTAAAATTTTGAACAGATTTAAATGTTTTAAGCAAGATTTAAATTGGTTTTGAAATCAAGTTAAAAAAGTTTTCAATTTACTTTGAAAACCAGTTTTGATTTCAAAACAGTTTGTAAAAAAAAATGAATGAACATATTCAAATGTTTTAAAAATAGATTTGAAAATGAAATTTGATTTCAAGTAAGTTTTAAAAACTTGAAAAGAATTTATTTCTTTTGATATTTGAATAAAAATATGAAGTGTTAATTTTAATTTGAAAGTTGAAATAATCAATCTATTTTCAAAGCTTAATTTGTTTTCATCAAGTAATTTATTTTAAAATTTTCTTTTATATTTAAGTAATGTTCTTTAACATTCATTTTATTTTAAGGTTTATATTTATTTAAATTTGGATTAATGTTTAAATAGTTAAACATTATAAATATTAAAATTTTAAATGGAATTTGAATTTAAATTTAGAAATGTATTGTTTAAATACATTTTGAATATAAATGAAGTCATTTGATAAGTAAATAAATTAGTTTGGAAATAATTAAGATAATTAAGAATTTACTTATTTGGTTTTAAATAATGGTTAGATTAAATTTTAATTAGAAATGATTTATTAATAATTAATCTAATTCAAATTTTCTTAAGTATATAATTATTAAAATGTTGTTAATTAATAAATGATGATAATTATCTAAGGATAATTAAATAATTGATTAATGTAATTAATTTTGATAATTAACAAGATTAATTAATTAAATACTGTTAATTGTAATTTGTTAAGTATAATTAATTGTTAACGTAATTAATGAATTAATTACTTATTGTAATTAATTTTGATAAAGTGATTTGTTTAAGTTAATTAATTTATTTTAATTAATTTAAGTAAATCATTTGATGATTTAATGGAGTGAAATTACTTAATGTAATTAATGGGGCATGATTACTTAGAGAAGTAAGGAATGGTAATTACTGAAATGAAATAAGTAATTTGGAAAATTACTTTTGTAATTAATCAAGAGATTAATTAATTAAGATAATTAATTATTGGATAATTAATTTGATTAATGAGTAATTAAAGATAGTTAATTACTTAACTGAATATTAATCAAGGTGATTAATAACTAGATTAATTACTAAATGTAATTAATTTTAATCAAGTAATTTATTAAAATATTAGAGATCATTAATTAATATTAATGATAAAATAAATAATTGTTTAATTAAGTAATAATTAATTAATTAAGTGATTAATTAATTGTAATTAATTAAGGATAAATATAATTAATTATAATAAATTAATAAATGAAGTAATTAATTGTTAATTACTTATGATTAAGGTTAATTAATTTATAAAATTAATTAAGGACTAATTACTTATTGTAATTAGTGAATGATTAATCAAAGATGTTTAATCAAGTTGAATACTTAGTGGATAATTAATTAACTGGGTTAATTAATTTATGGATATTAAGCAGGATTTATAGAAGTATTAATTAATTTAATTTATTTTAAATTAATTAGACATGGTTGTAATTAATTAACTCATTTTAAATTAATTATAATTGATGGTTAATGAATCATTGCTTATGGGTGAATGGTTGTGATCTCAGTAATGAGATGAGTAGTATCTGTATGATATGGATGATTGGTTTATGTATGATGGGTTGTGATGGATTATTTGGTTGGATGATTTCCTGTTTATGATAATGATATAGATTATCCGTTTATGATATGAATATGATTATCCATTGTGATATATAATTTATCTATCTGTGAAATAGATAATAATGAAATGAGTTAATTATTTTAAACCCTTAAGTACAACTTGGACATTAAGATGGCGTTTGGTTTCGATGAGACCGGGAAAATTTGGAACTCCGAAAACCACATCGATTCCAATTAAACGTTAGGTCGTTAATCCAAGTGGAGCAAGTGAAGACTCGAGGTGTAAGGGCTATACGTCAGTATAACTCTGTGGGTGATTCCGTAATGAGTTGACGGAATAGTACTTATAGATTCGAGATGGTGATTTAGAGTGCAAGGGTTATCGTCGTTAACTCTGAGGGTGATTCCAATACGAGTGTAACGAGATAATGCCTTCGGTTTCGTTCGAACCCGGAACAAACTTGTATGGATTGAATGCTTTCAGAACATCGTCAGGTGGGCGATGAGCATTCTAAGATTGATATGTCCTGCAAAGGTAATCGTAGCCTCAAGCCTCATCAACCGGGAATGGCTAAAACAGGGGAGGTGCAGCAAAGCTTCGTGGGTAGCTCCCACTGGAGAGCAAGATTTTTACCTGTCTAGAGGTCCCTTTATATTCGGTTGTGTGGCAGTTGGCGACGGCCAATCTGCGGGGTGGTCTTGTTCGGAACTGTTCAGTAAGGAATGGTTCCGGCTTTGTGTTGCAGGGGAGCGGGCGTACTCCTCGGTACGGTGATCTAGGCCACGTACTGTGACGGGCGGTACCCCAGTAGCCCTGCCATTGATGGAATCCATAATCCAATAAGTGCCTATACGGTTTTGATTGTGTCCAATTATGTTGGAACGTGAGATGTAAGCATTCCAGCTATTTCTGTATTTTATTTTGAAAACCCTAGACACTATTATAATATCACAGGATTTCCTATCAAATGTTTTGGTTAGCGTAAGGTAAAAACTTTTCCATGTTTATGTGTGGGAAGTCTTACGTGATACCTTTGTTATCAAAGGATTTTCTAAAGTTAAGCAACTTTTATCCCCGTTTACTCACACCAGACCTCTGTCTGACCTGAGTGTTTATTTTCTGTTTTATTAAACTCTTGGGTACTCATATTACGTATGAGTAGTCAAGTGTTTCAGGATTGCTTTGACGATTTCTGGAGGAGATAATGGAGCATGAGGCTTCAGCGTGTAGATAAATTTAGTGGTTCCGCTGTGTTTGAGTTGTATCTGTTTTTCTCTAATGTACTTGGATTGTAATTGCTAGACAGATGTTTATAACTGTCTAGTTTGTGTTGCATTAACTGTATAACTCTGATGTATATGATACTATGTAAAGTTTTATGTGATATAATATAATTTATTCGTTCCGCTGTGACATTCTGATGTTGTCTGTTTCTTCTTTCCTTTCTTTTCTCTTTTCTATCCCTTTCTTTCTTCTTAAGGATGCGACTTCCTGGAGTTTGAAAGTTGGGTCGTCACAGAAAAAGTTAAAATTTTTGTTTTTCTCTAGCTATATTAATAGGTAGCCAGGTTATAAGCTTAAGAATTCATTTTAAATTTTCTTTTAATATATAGGACTTAATACTTTGCAATATTGGACATTGTTATCTTCATTGTTTTTTAATACTGAAAAAGGAAAAACATGAAGGTTGAATATCATTTTTTTTACAATTCATTCAAGTACTATCTTAAAAGCAAAGTTCTCTCATTGGATGAAACATATACAATTCTATCTCTCATACATCAAAATTGCTATTTGAGAAATACTTTGAAGATAACCTTATGAACTAGTTTATTTGGATGTAGGAGAAGCAAATTATTCATTACTAGATAGCAAATTTTGGTGTATAATCAATTATGCTATTTGTTAATTTGTTTTCCATAAAAAATTAGCCATTCAACCTAGTAACGTATGTTTTAATTTATGATTTACAACTGATGAACATTATGATGTTATTGTGTAGAATGACCATGACTCAAGTCTTTTTTTTCATACCAACTTGACATGATGAAAGACTTAATGGTGATAATATACTCCTATTTTTTTTAGCTTATAAACATCTAAAATGTTGTGCATATGTTTTGGTAATACATTTTAACTTTTTTCCTTCACTCAATAGCTAAGAAGTATGTTTTAATAAATAAATCTCGAAACTAATGAAATCTAAATTTACACTAAAAATGAAAACAGAAGAATTTCAAAATCAACATCAAAAATATATACTAAAAATAATCTAAAGATATATCATATTAACAAAATTGATTCAACATATAAATCTATGAAAAATAACAATTTAAAGTCGATCTCAATTAGGAAAAAAATAACGTTGATAAATCCCTGGAAACAACAAATATATTATTAGGTGGATTTACTTTAAATACAATATTAAGAATTTTAAAGCATGGTTTTATGGTTTTTAATTTGAATAAAAGGCACCAACTAACAATTTACAGCGTAAATTACAGTGTAAATTCCGATGCATAATTAAATTGCAGCATAAAAAATTTAGGGAAATAATTGTGATGATTATAAATGAGTGATTTGTTATTTATGTAAATATGGACCACGACTAATGTAGTATCATTTAGTATATATCTATGTAGTTAATGCCCCGCTATTACCCCGCTACAACTCCGCTATATCTCATAGCGGATTTCTACCGCTACAATTTTTCCATATAGCCCTAGAATATAGCCTTTCCGCTTTAATCCCGCTATTTCCGCTATATCCCGTTATTTCCACTATATTCCGCTATTCCCACTATATCTTTTTTAATAAAATGAATTAAATAATTGCATTTATACATTATAAAATTATGAAACTAATTTACTTGATTTAATTTTTTAATATATTTTCAGAAATGAAAATACTCTAATATTCTACCAAATTCAATTATGTTATATAATAGTTTATCATTTATTTAAAGTATATTCGCACATACTTTTATTTAAAATTATTTATGTATTACTTATAATTCAATTGAATGATAAATTTTCATTTAATTACCATTTATATATTTGTAAAAACATTAAGTATGAGTTTTATATGCTATTTTAGAGCCATCCGCTATATCCCGCTATATCCTCGCTGTATCCCCACTATGACTTTTTGCACCTCCACCGCTTTGAATCTACCAAGCGCATTAACTGCACAGGTATATATATTAAAAAATACAAAATTTACACAAGTGAACAAAATAGCGTGCTATAGCGCATAGTGTAAGCTTTGCTCTATTTTATGTTATTTTCCATAACATAGACAGCTGAAGTCGGAGGGGTACATCTATGAGTCATGTGGATGGGGACATGATGTCAATTCATAGTGCCATGGTTGAAATTGCATGTTTTGATTATTATTACTAAAGATAGTGATGAAGAAGCATAGAGAGATGTCTAATGTATTTGCATTGTTATGTTCTAGAACTGAACCTGGCTGAAGTATTTCTTGTGATGCCATTTTGTGATAACAGATTCCCTTCTACCTTAAGACATTCATTTTTACTTTCCTTTGCATGATGCAGTTCAATTAATAACTGGGAAGAGTACAAGAAGTTAATCTTACCATTCTGCTTATTTCTTACCGTAAACAGAGTTCTTTCATTGGTTTTATAAAATGAGATGCAAAGAGAAATTGAAAGATGGATGATGAGCTAAGCCTAAACTTCTCCATTGTAGTCAATGTTATTTCTTAAGAATTTTATGTTCTGTTTTTCTAGGAAATTCGTTATGTACTATATTTTTTTGCTGGTTAGGATAAGGGTAGACACCCTTTTGTATATTAGGACAAAGCCTTATTATGATAAACTTGCCTAATTATCATGATGAAGTTGAAAGCATTATGACATCTATCTTTCACTTTAATTTTTTATCATTTAACATCTATCATTATTTTATAGCTTATCCTTTACTCTTTTTATAAAGGCCTGCAAATTCGTACCCCTTTGAGTCGTTAATATTTCACATCAGCTCAACTCAAATTGGATGGAAATACGAACCTTTAGGGTAAGAAGAAGAAAGGTAGAAGAAGAAAATAGAAAACAACATAGAATCTTACAATCGCAGCGGAACAAAATATAATATATAATAACAGATTTTTGCGCAAAAGAATCTACAACAGTTTTATATTTACAACCATTAGAGTACATCAATCAATACATCAATTTGGGCAGTTATACTAACTTGTCCTCACATAGTAGAATAAAAAAGTACGTGATATATGTCAGAAATCCTCCAGCTCATCTCCGGAGCTCCATAGCATCCTAACCTGAATTTGTAATACTCGGTTTGACCCGAGCATTATAATAAGATAACACCCGAGTCAGTCTGGAAAACCAGCGTGAGAAAACGCACTCAATTTGAATTGTTAGATTTATCAAAATCTTTTGAAAATAAAAATATCTCGTAAGACCGCGTCACACAAAAGCACGACGGGTTTTTCCCTTACGATAACCAAAACATTATATAGAAAATCCAGTGATATTATGGTAGTGTCTAAATACAAATACTTTTTCAAATACCTAAAATTGTTACATTAATTAAATTCCAGCATACTAGGCTCTATAACATAACCGGAAGCTCGTATTGGAGAATAGATTCCCACGAATGATTAGGCCACTGGGTATCACCCACCACAATACACCTCTAGAACAATGTACCGAGGACCTCGTCGGGATCCCCTCAACACAAGACCGACCCAACCCTAACCTGGATAGACCAAATATGTTATCACCTAGGATGTTCCCACCCTTAGCATCGAGCGGTCCTTCTTTCATGTACAACCATAATCCATAATATATATAGGTTTCCGATTGCATCTAGAAAAGTGATAACATACCCAAATTAGGTGCGATCCACTTAGCCTTGCTGCATCTTTCATGTTTTAGTCATTCATGTTGATGAGGTTTGAGGCTAAGCGTTACCTTTTAAGAAAATAATTTGACTTACAATACTCATCGTCCTCCAATGACGGTGTTCTGATAGCATTCGTCTATATAAGTTGTCCTGGGTCTGTACAAACCGAATCATGGTCTTCTTTATCGTTATGGTATTCATTCGTAACGCTCAAACTAGATCGAAGTTGTTTTCAGATAATTAAATTCGATCTCGGTCTCTTTCAAACGATTAACGAAACTGGTCAATATTGATAGTCGGTTATTTAACTGTCATATAACATCCAAAAGCAACATTAGGCTTTATTTCTCCAAAATATTTATTTCAAAACAGCTTCACCAAGATATATATATATATATATATATATATATATTAAGTCTCTTCAATATTCTATATTTGAAAACAATTTCAACACTTGTATCCATAACAGGATATTTTACCATTTCAATACTTAGAAATATTGTCAACTTCCACTTTTACAACACTTAGAAAATATTTCTATTCCAAATCATTTCTCACTAAAAATATTTCAAAAACCTTCCTTTCTATACTTAGGAAAATATTTATACGTATAATTTCCAAAATCATTTTAATATTTAACTTGGAAGTATTTCATACTTATCTCATAAGTCTCCGAAATTTTTAGTAAATTCTTCTTACGATTTCCAAACCGATTATACTTTTATAATCCAGCTAACCATTTTTAACTTCTTTAAATGAATTCACATACTTCTCGAAGTTATCGCATCTAAGCATTTACAATTTTCTTAAGTCTCTAGAATTCCATTTATAAGATTTCTCTTATAAAATCTCCTCCTTAAAATAAAGCCTGTCTACACATTTCGAGAGAATTTTATAAATAAATTTTCAATCATTTCAAAACTATATATATAGATGTATAATCAGCATTTTTAAAGAATAATAACTTATTTTTATTTTTATTTTAAATATGCTTTAAGTTATTACTTTAAACATTAAACATTTTTAATAAACCATCGATAACTCATTTAAAATAAAGCAAATCAATTTACAAAGTTGGTTATAACAATTAAAAATTTTATTTCAATAAATATGAAATATTTGAAAATCCATTTTTTGAAATATTCCAATACTAACTAGTTTAAAATTTCATAGTTTAAATAATAAAGTTTTCTCTTTGAAAAACGAACTTAACTTCTTAAGAAAAAAATATATTTTAAAATCTCAATAGCAATTTAATTTATAACTTCCTCTCGATCCCATAGCATATCGATTCATTGTCGATTTCCTAACCATTCCAATTTCAAAAATAGAATCTAATATTTTTCTCAACCTTGTTTCCATATTCTAATATAAATTCACCCTATGAATTTATAATTTCAATTATCATCTGATATCGAATTCCTTTATTTATAAACATTGTTTATCAATTTTGACACCCTTTAATTTTAACCTGTTTAGAAAACAAATCTTATTTATAAAATCCCATTATATACATTCATTTCTTATAAATTCCTTTTATGCTTCCAATCTATTTTAAATATTGACTTTAACTTTTTTTTATTCATAGAATATCATTTATAAATTCTCTTATATGATTCATTTTAAAAATCCCCATTTACTAATTCGCAATAGTTAAGTATAACCAAACTCAAATATATATTTTTCTAATTCAAATTCTTTAAAATAACTCCAATTCCAATATATATATATATATACACACACACACACACACACACCAAATTCCTTTTAATTCCATAAATTTTAAAAATATATTTATATCATTTAAATTATCAAAATTCAGGTCAGTGTTACAATAGCATCCAATAATTCCAATCACTACATTAATCTATAATAGATTGTTCTACACAAATCACATATCACTATATATGAAAATAAACAATATATTTGAAGAATCCAACTGGATCCCTCTAACCCGTTTCCCTGCATCCACATATGTTAATACAACATAAAATAATACCAATCCCACTTCAAGGGGGGTATCGTGGTACATAGGTTCATCCGCTATTATGCGTGGTGCATAGGTTCTCGTCCGCTATTATGTGCGGAAATATCACTCCAAATACTAACATATATATATATATATATATATATGTATGTATGTATGTATGTATGTATATGTATATGTACATATACTACTATATATAACATCCAATAGATTGTTATAGTTTATCAATTTCATCAAGCATCCAATAATTTAAATTTAACTTTTTAAATTGCAATCCAACTGAGTGAGAGTTTCTCATCTTGATGTTTAGTTGCAATCCGTTCCAATTTATTCATATCCTACATTATCACGAATCCAATACAAAGCCCACACTCGAATTCAACGTCGTATGAATTTGATATTGCATTTAAAAGTTTTTTCCTTCATAAATTAAGTAATTAAATTATTCACTTAAAAAAACTAAGCACTGCTAATAACCTTCCTTAAGCTCCTTTAACCCACGTTCGACCCTCGATGCCACCATCAGCATCCCCATCGACAACCACGCCTTGCCAATCCATCATATACTAGCCCGAGCTTCCAAAATCTGTCGTGACTTGTCCCAGTGCTCCCCCCTTCTTCCTGTTTGCACCTACCCAAGCATCGAAAATCAATCCCCCACCAGCTCACCCACGCATCCAGCTCCCCGTGCCATCGACTGTCGCCGCCACCTTGCCAATATTCGTTCTGAGTTCCAGGATCGTGCCTCCAACGTCCCTCGAACAACTCGTAAGCGCCACCAACCTTAACCAGTTCATGAGCGCCCAAACCCTCCCTCCAACGAACGATATCGGCCCTCTATAACCGATCGCGACCCAGCCCCAAATCAAACGACACTCCTTCATCGCTACCGCTCCTTCCCTTGCGCTGCTTCAATTGTTGCCGCTATCGCCTTGGCCTTTCAGTGCCTCGCCACCCCGCGTACATGTGCATCTCACGCTCGCGCCTACAACCCATCCTCGCCTCGCTATTTAATCATGACGTCTTCCTCATCTCATTTTTTTATAATTCAAACGAAATTCGATTTCGTTCATTATTTCTCTTTTTTCCAAATCTGTGAATTCGTTTTTTTTGCTTTTCTTTGTTTCGTTTTTAATTGAGAAACACGCGATCTTATTTTTTAATTTAAAGAAGACAAGCGAAGAGAATATGCGGTTATAATTGAAAAGAAAATGACGTGTTTGAGAAGGTAAAGGAAATGTGTACGTTTCAATTTGACGATGACAGCCCTGACTTTGACATGGATATATTATTTTAAAATTTCAAATCGTATCGATTACACGGCTTAAAATTTCAAACCCCTACCAAGGCGTGCTACTATGCATTTATAATGTTATACATCTATTCCGAATGCAATGAAAAAGGTTTAGAGTCTTAATTCGTTCGTATGGAGAAGATAGCCTTTTGGACGCAATTATTATATTGAATTTCGATATAAATTTCAATGAATTTATATCTGATACAATTAAACGATAACTCCAAACGCTAGAAAATTTTAACTCCGATATACACTATTACGGACCCAATTGAACTGGTTTCATCGAATTCCGAGACTATGCCCCGGATCGCTATTTAACTGGTCGATTAAATTGACGATTTCAAAAATTTGAGAATTCGCTTGAAATTTCATTTTTAAAAACTTTCTAACTCAATTATAACTCTGAATCAAATATTTAAAACTATTTAAATATTCATGATTGACTATCGAAAAATCCAGGTCGTTACACTTTAATTCTTTTCCCTTTTATTGTTTGTAAATTATTGCTTAGTTTAAACATAAAAGATAAAAAAATAATACCAAAGTAATTTATCTTTAAATTTTCCATCCTCATCTAAGAACTAAGCTTCGTTTACAAAATACAGGGAAGTTTGCATCAACCAAACACATACTACAGACATTTGTTATAGGGTTGTAATTTCAAAGTTTGAACTCATGTCGTTGTCCTGATCATCAACCAACTACGCCAGTTCAGTTGGTGATTTTGATTTATGTTTGATTTATGTATATTAATAATTTTTTGATCGGAATTTATGATGTTAAATAATCTTGTTCTCTACTTAAAATATATTTAAAACAATATATTAAGTTCTTTTTTATCTATTATATTTTATGTAACGTCCCGCCTTTTTGTACGTTTTAAACCGACGATAAACCACACACGTCAGACTTAAACCATATAGAATGGCGGATTGTTATGGGGTAAATAAGAAAAAGCAGAGGAAGAAAAAAAATAGAATCTTGCAGCGGAACGATAAAATATAATAATCAAATATACAGTTCACGAAGCTGTTTACGAAATATTTAAATATATTTATACAATACATATCAGAGTTACACATACCAGAGAAAACAACTAATAATGCAGCGAAACAAAAGTGATGCAGTGGACTAATATAATATATAATAGTAATTAAATCTTCGTCTTTGTCCTGCAGAATAAAATCTTCAAATCCTAAAATGCTTGGACTGACCCAAGCGAATTGAAAAGACAAAACACTCGAGTCGGAACTAAAAGATCTTATGTAAGTTAAATCAACAATAAATAATATGAGTGAAACGGCGTCAGAGATGTTTACGGGATTTGACATATCATATCCAGTGTCTAACGTGAGTGCAGTAACTTAAGAGATGCTTGGGATTCACATCTCCTAAGGATCCGTTAAACTATTTACTATGTAGTAATATATGCTTATTATAATAGTTTCTAAAGTAAAGTATAATATACTAAAAATAGCGTTAAGGCTTTACATTTTCCACCTTAACACACTTTTATATTCCCATAGTTTATACAGTACCGTAATCTCCCCCGTACTGGGTGTCGTCGGAGGGCACTTCATAGGTATGGTACAAAATAAAATCGTATAAGGCGAGCTAGGGTAGGTGACACGGCTAGGCAATGCCAGGGTAGATATACCAATTACGCTTCCAGGCCGGTGGTAACGCATAGCCGCAACTACCACCCACCTCGAGCCACACCCCCAGATAAAAAAAATCGAAAGTGGCCACCGAATCAAATCAAAAGTCAAAGTATAATATCGAAGGGATGTGTTCGATCAAAGGTGCTACCTCATTAGCCCGTCAATCACTCCTATTTTACCACCATATGCCAACTCATAGGAGTCGGGTCCACGTATTTACCTCAAAGGACACGCCACCACCATCCTACTTCATTCTGGAATCTCCACCGCGTACACGGTTGTTAAAGTGGTTTTCGGATTTGGCAGAGAGTATGACAACTTCCGATCGCGGTCTCTTTAACAACCCAACATTATTATAAGACCGCGGTCTTTCAAAATAATTTATACTTTTAAAACCAGAATATAATATAAATTTCGAAACCATATAAACACGATATCATCTCCATTTTTAAAACCAAATAAATATGATATCCTTTTCAAATATATCACTTTCCAAAACCATAACAATTTCAAAGTTATAATATTCCTAAACCCAACGCTTGAAATATAGCCTTTCCAAAACATAAAACTTTGAATTTCATAACTTTGAAATGTAACCCCACCACATAAATGGGTTAAATGTAAATACTTTATATAATAAAATAGTTTCTTCACCTGCACAAATCAATTCCAATTATAGATTTAAATTCCCTAACAAACCATTTCAATTTTCATATATTTCAAAGCTTTAAATATTACACCATTTCAAAACGAATTCTTTGATAATTACATATATATCAAATTCCATTACTATTATTTCGATTTGAAATATTTACTTAATAAATCAAATATCATTTAAGTAAAACCTTTAAACTTCAATAACAGGATATACTTTCAATTTAATTAACTTGATAATATTCATTTAAATCCTCTAAACCAAAATCAAGTTATACTAATTCAACCCCTTTAATTTCAAATTTATTAAAATTTCAAATCAAGTTTATTCGAGGATAATTCTTGAATACTTAAATTCAAATCAAATTCATATTTATCTTTCAACCTTAATTTTATTTAAGTCATTATAAACTCTATAAATATAATTTAAATAAATACTTAACCGCATTATATCTTAATAAATCAAACTTTTATTATTAAACTTCTTTTATACTTTAAACAAATTTTATACATAGCTTAAAACCAAGAAATTAATTATATATATAATAACATTTATAAATATCTGAATCAATATCTCATAAGCTATATTTTTTTTACACAACCATAGAAAAATCATTTCAAAATATATATTTATATATAGACCACGCCGTGTGTATATAATTTTCTGTCCTATGGTCAAGTGTACGGATATTTATCATTTCAATTCGAAATTTAAAAATAAAAAATGCGGTTATATATCGTTTCAAACCGCAATCCCAAATCAAAAAAATAACAAATAAATAACTTGCAGATTATAATGATATAAAATAAACATCCATTCATCCATCAACAGATCACACATCCATCACAATCATCATCCAAAACAATCAGTCAATATCAATAGATAACTGATAATATATATAACAGGTATTTAACTGGCAGTTATATTCAATAATAAATTAAATAACGATTTAATTTAAATAAATGCAATTAACTGAGATGATGATTAAAATATACGAAAAGTCATAAATAAATGCATAATCACAATAAAATTTTAATTTAACAAACATAAGAAATTTTAGAAGTTGTGAGTAGGTTAAAACACTCACTTTTTGAATTTAAATTGAATTTGAATCCAATTTAAACCCAAAATTTGAACGGTCTCCAGGTTCGTCCAAACCAGCGTCAAAGTGTCCGGAATTCCAATACGAACCTAGCGGAGAAATCCGCACGTGAATTTGTCCTCGTACGTAAAAGTTATTGGCATTAGAACATCACACGACTTAAATTAAAAATAAATAAAATAATACCAAAAACACACGTCATCACCTTTACGCGTTCGCCCCTTACTCAGAATGCATGCGAACGAAGAACCCATCCCCAGTGCCGTTGACCTAACTTTGACCATGATTTCACGTGCCGTCCGACCACCGTGCTTCTCTGCACCACCGCCATCGAGCTCCTACTGACGAGCCGCCTCCCCCAGCGTCCACCCCGAGGTCATCGATGACCTCCGCCACCGCCTAGATCCACGGGTTTCGAACCCTAATCGCACCACCATCGGCGATCTAGCCGTCCACTACTCCTACTAACTACCTGGATGCAACGTACACGACAATCTCTCCACAATGGTATCTTCAATTCGACGACCGGCCACAGATCATCAGCATCAACGAATGGCCGAGAATTCACCTTCAATTTCTGGACAAACGGTGATTCAAAATCAAAAACGAACTGTAGATCGAAGATGCGTACATCAAGAGCTTCGATATATAATTTTTCTGAATTTTTTTAAGGAGTTTGAAATTTCACTTTGATTTTTGAATTGCAATTGATATTAGGTATTTGTCTGCCATTGAAATGAGGAGGTGAAAGAAATTGTATGCGTAGACAAATGAGAAATAGAGATAGGCTAGGGTTTATAGCAGGGTATTTATAGGTAGGGTTGGAATAGAATAGATGGATAAGATAGATATACGCGCTGACGACAAAGTGGCCCACAAAGCTCGTTCTGACTCCAGAACGAAATTGGGTCAACCCATATATAAAAATAGATGTTTTAAAATATTTTGAACGCAATGGAAAAGGTTTCAGGCCCAAATTCAATCGTATGAAGAAGTTATGCAAAAATCAATTTATTTCAAATCAATTTCAATTGGTTTCAATTTCATTGATTTCACGGCGTTTCGAGTTCGTACGATCAAACGAAAAGTCCAACCGCTATGAAATTTGAAATCCTACAATAATTCACCGTTACGGATCCGATGAAACTGGTTTCATCGAAATCCGAGTCAGTGGCCAAAATGGCTATTTTTATATTAATAAAATAAATTTATAAACTAATTAATTAAATCAAATCTTAAATTTCAATTCTATAATTGAAAATTTTTACCCCTTTAAATTTCCCAACCATTTACACTAATTTAACAAAAATGGCAACTTTTTAAATATAAAACATATATTATAAAATGATAAAGTAATTTATCTTTTATCTTTAAAATAAAAGTAAAATAAATGATAATATTTATCTTTTAAAATTATAACTTAAAATATCTTATCTTTCATTCTTTGAACTTATTTTAAATATTTAGTTAAACGAAAAAGATTTTTGATTTTTGTTTTATGATATACAATTTAACATTTTTCAAACTAAAATCCTTGATGTTTGATATTTGTAAGATAGAAAGTATTTAATACAACTAAAATGTCAATTTTCACATAAACATAAAATAGCATATGAAGTTTTTTTTTAAAAAAAAAATCTTTTTTCATTTCATGTATGCCGCGGTATACTCATTTTCAGAATGGAAACGGTTTATGCACACATGATGCATATGAAATATATATTAGTTCAAAATAATAATAATATATTTACACTACAAGAAACATGACATTTTTCGATGGCTCAAAACCGTCGGCGGCCGTCGGAAAAAACCACAGGAAAAAAATCCGTCGCTGAACAAGATTTCTGATGGCTTCCGACAAAACCCGTCGACGTATTCCCGACGGCTCCCGACGACCGTTGGAAGACACGTGGACGATCATGGGAAGTGCCGAAAACCGTCGTCAATCGTCGGAAGCCGTCGTTCTTCGTCCCTCGTCGGTCGTCGAAAGCCGTTAGAAATTTTCGGCCTATAGGTCATCGGAAGCCGTCGGAATTCCTGAGCTTGTTTTTGGTTTTTTCTGCTGCATTTTTTCCTTCCATCCACAATCCATAAAAACAATATATTCCACCATGCAAGGACATATCCAATTCAAATACTCAATATAAAATCAAACCATACAAATATAATCAAATCACATAAAGAAATAAAGCAAGAATAATTCGTATTAAATCAAACCAATACTTCACTAACATAATTTATATACATCTCATTGCACAAAATATACATCAATCCTTCATCAACTCCCCACCATCAACTTTCAAATGTCAAAATTACTATCACCAAATGTATCATCAAACAATATACATTAACATTTCAAATCCAACTCCACCAACTCAGTGTATCATCAAAAATTACTAAACAATGACGCAAACAAAAAACATACCTACCACTTCGGTCCAGCACCTCCGGAACCAGCTAAAGATGGAACGCGGTCACCATACTACTGGATGTACTCAGTAATACGCCAGTCTAGCAGCTGTGTCATCTCAGTAGCCTGCCAACGGTTCTGCTCTTTCAGCTACAGCACCCTAGCTCTCAACTCTTCGATCTCTGCTAGATCGATCTAAGCTCTGGCCGTTTGGCTAGTTCTCCTCTGTCTACTGGTCCGCGATACTTATTTAATTTAGTCTATAATCTTACTATCAAAGCTACAACATAATGTGTTAATTGTTATATCCATAAACTTATTATTGAAACTAAAGCAATGTGAAGTTCTTTAGAACTAAAAGATTACTAAATTGTTATATCTTAATATATTAAACATTACCACTTGATTGCCAAAGCCGTGACACCTGTTCCATGAAAGTGTATCCATGATTGACTCAAAAATGACGTCCTTCTCATACGTCGTCAGCCACTCTCAACAAGTTTCCTCCAGGACTTTCTGTCGTTGTTTCATAAACCTAGTCTGCATGAACGGATAAAAATACAGTTAAAATTAATAGCATGATATTTTAATTCTTTATACTTTAATAATTAAAATAGTTACTAATAGTATATAAACTAAAATATGCTTACATGGCTCTTTCTCGATATACGTCATGCCATGTATATGAAACTGTCCCGTCTGGATTTACATGCTCGACGCTATGAGTATGGGTAAATACATCCATGTACGATACGGGAATCAGCGTCTCAGCTTCCTGAAATTGATTGTTATATACTATCATTATGCATTTAAATATAATACACTGTTTACTTACCAAATATTTTTTGATATTTATGTATCAATCAAATAATTAATATAAAGTTTAGTACGCTTACTTTCACTTCGTCACTATCCCAATGTGCCACCCACTCTTCCCACACACTTGCTTCCATCTAGTTCAGCTTTTGCCCTTTATGCTTCACAACAGACATAGAATCCTTGTAGTTCTACCTCATCTTCTGCATTCAGTAGTGTCGTACTAACTGTAGGTCATCTGATTGTATGTCAACCGCGGCCTACATTTAATGATAAACAAGCAACAAAAAATTTAACAATAAAAGGTGAACAATAAATAAGCGAAAAAAAACTAAGAATGGAAAACAAAAGATTATACTTACAATTAAGTCCTTCCACATACACTCCAGGATGTGGGGAGGGATATTATCCCACTTTGGCCAACAACCTATCATCCTACTCTTGTACGAATCTCTCGAAACTGATAGAACTACAGCTGATGGTTCTAGGTCAAACCCTTATGTTAAATATAATACAGATTATTATATCGTACATAAATATTAAGATGCTTAAAAAGGTTTAATACTTACCCCTTCGCTCTAGGTACTAGATCACAACGTTCTACCTGAAACACCCCACGCACCTTATTATACCCAAAAGGATGCACTAAAGGATATGGTGCATTATAGGTATAGTTAATTTTTTTATAGAGAATAAGATTCATAAGACAAAATAAATAAGATTCATAAGATTATAATGATTCCAATCTATAAATTTTAGAATTATAATATTCAACATTTCAACGAATTTTCATTTAAAATATTTGAGAAATTTTATGAGTTGTTACAACATGATTTTATCGGAAACTTGATTTGCTTGTATTTTAAAACTACTAAATGAAATCTCAATTCTTTTCCTTTGTTCGAAAACTTTATGTGTTTGAAAAATTCTTATTGCAAAGAAATCCTACTCTGATTCCATCCTATAGAAGGATTTAACTTTTATGGCACGAAGTCGTGAACTACCATTACGCGACGTGCCTATTTTTGACTCCAAATTCATTATTTGTTAAAACTTCTCCAAATTGAATTTTAATGTTTATAAAACATTTATAAACCATTTTCAAACATTTAAACCGGTAATTTCCATATTAAATATCTTTTTCACTTTTAAAACATTTCATAATATTATATTATAATAATATTCATTTTCAACCTTCTTTTATCTTAAAACCATTAATAGGCTTAATAAATTCCATACACATATTATATGAATCCATTTTATATTAATTAACTATTTTTATTATGATTTCTCATAATTTATCACAACCAAGTTATCAACCATTAATTTTACGTTATCAGAGTGACCCGAAGGTCTAGTACTGGTATTTGACCCGAAGGTCCGCAGAGTGGCCTGAAAGCCCAACAAATGACCCCGAGGTCCATCATATGACCCGAAGGTCCAACAAATGACCCGAAGGTCCCTCAGAGTGGCTCGAAAGCACACAGAATTATCAAAATCATCAAAACGGCAAATATTTCAATTAACGAGTCCGGAATTAACCAAAATAGCAAACACACATGTCCCATAACCATGAGTTTTACTAAATCATTTAATTCTCTTCATCGTTTTCTTGAAAGTGCAAAATTGTGTATTTCAAAGAAATAACATTTCACATTCTCAAATGGACAAGTCCGGAATTAGGCGAATCAGTAAAAGAAAGGGGTCATAGTCCTCGATTTTGCTGAAACGTTTAAATCGCTTCCTCATTCTTTTGAAAGCGCAAACTGCAAAACTTCTGAAAACAATTTCATTTATTTTATACAAGTAATAATTTACATTCTCAAACGGACAAGTCCGGAATTAAGCGAATCAGTAAAAGAAAGGGGTCATAGTCCTCGATTTTGCTGAAACGTTTAAATCGCTTCCTCGTTCTTTTGAAAGCGTAAACTGTAAAAATTTTGAAAACAATTTTTATTTTGAAACAATTTTTAAAACACGTGATTAAAACAACAACATCAGTAGCATCTTCGACAAGGAAATTGCAATTCTCAAAATACCATAAAAACAGACAATAAAATCAGCATTGCGGGATAACCGCTCGAAAATCCACTTTAAAACTAGACGGTTACTGAAGTCAAAGCGACAGTAATTTTTATACGTCAAAATCTCATCAAAATAATTTGCATCAAAATATAATACCAGTGAATTTACATTCATTAAAAATGTCAACAAAACACCATGCTTCATAAACTTAGCACCAGTGTGAAAATCCCGTTATAAAAATAATGGAAACAAAATACGTTTAAAACCAAACATCGGTTCAACGTAAAATTAATGCAGTAACGTGCAACTCAAATTTGTACGCATACTACAAAATGAACAAAGAAATCACTCGAATATATCTTCATTGAAGATAATTCAAAACAGCAAAAATCTCAACAAAATCACATATCTGCAATCGCTTCGGATCCTCAAATCGGATTCGAAATTTTCAAAGAAAACAAATTAAACAAAGCTATGTGAACAACAAATGAAACTTATTTCAATTTCATGTTTTGATTTTTAAATTAAAAGAGTTATCAGCTGTACTCGGCGAAGACAGTCTCACTGTTTCCGCTACGCACTCTGATAAATAGACACAAATCAACCAATCATCAAAACATAATTTCACTTTTATTTTTAAATAAAGATATTTAAAAATTTCATCATAATTTTCAAAACTTTAGTTTTGACCCAAAGCATAATAAAACATTGACAACTAGTTATAACACATGTTCCATCCAAGTTATGTTTTATATTATGTCCATAAACCCCAAGCTCTGATACCAACTGTGACGCCCCACCTCTATGCTCGCAATAACAAAGAGTATTAAAAGAAATACTGTCTGTTATTACGAAGAATAAGGCTGGATAGGAGCGGCCATCCGTAATTAGGCCTTACACTAGTATTGGTTACCTCGATAGGAGTGGTAAATATTTTTATTTTTCATCTCTTATTTATTTACTCCCATCGACATATCCAATTCCAGTATAAAACGAACTACGATGGTTCATAATAGTTTAGGACAATATACATAATAATAATGCAGTTAAACTAAATGCGGAACACAGATAATAAAAGTCTCATATATATATATAACTGAAGTCAGTTACAATACATGTGATACAGTATATATGATACAACTACAACTGTCGACTCTAGAAGTTACATATACAAGTACATTATCGTGAATAATATACATGAATATATATCATCCTATACAAATACACTGACTACTATAAAATGACGACGACTACTCCAAAAGATATGAAAAGACTTCATAGCTCAAGCAGCAACCCAAAGCAAGATATCTACAACCTGTAATAACTCGGTCTGACCCGAGTATTAAATTCAAAAGAAAATAATACACAAGTCAATCTAATTCAAACTCAGTTATTAATGCACGGAAGCAATAATAGTTAAATAATAATTAGACGATAGTCAAAATATTATTAACCTATCCAATCCTTAAATAAGGAAGTCGGATAGCAGTAAATATAACACGTAATAGTGTTAAACAACAAATCAACAAATTCAAATTATCAACAAAGATAAATAAAAGGGTTATCAATGAAAATAGTTTAGAAAACAACAGAATTGCCTAAACGGCAATTAACGACAAAATCTAATTATTAAATAAATAATTAGAAACTCATAATCTATTTATCAAAAAGATAATTAGATATCAACAAAATCATCAAGTTAAACAAAATCAAAATACAATTCAAAATATTGAATTGGATACACGAAACAATTCAAACAATTGAAATATCAATTAAAACGTCACTTCGGGTAGGGATGCAGTACACGCACGCGTGTACTGCCTCGCCACTATAGCATACGGAATACGCAAAAGATCAATAAATCAAAAGCAATTAGAATATCAATAAAAGCAATACCGTGTCGCCGTAGTACACGCTTACGTGCACTGCCTTGCCACTACAGTGATGATGTACAAAAAGCTCAATGGAAATTCACAAACGAGCACAAGGTCAAACCCAAGGAAAAGTCAGGTTCAACTCAATTGCAATACAAATAAAATCATAACACGAGCACAAGGTCAAACCCGAGCGTTTAAGCTGGATTCAACTCAATGTACAAATCACAATACAACAATAAGTGACATATTACGGCAATGGGCGGTCGAGAGACCATGTCAACCCAAAACAAAAACTACATATACAAAAGTGAATGCCACCAGACCAGATACCAAAAACATTGGAAACAGACTTAAAGAAAGGTACAAAGAGGCAAATACAACACAAATCAGCACCAAAACCCCATAAGCAATTTGACTGCACATTTAAGTGCAATTAAAAACAAATCCAAATGCATATCACCCAATGCTGCGAGATTTAAAATGCATTCATGTATACCCAAGACTGTCAACAAAGGCAACACAACTCAAATGCAATGCACAAAGGCTCAAATGACAAAGTGCACAAGGCAGTGGTACAGACTATAAGAAGACAGCAGAATGAAGGTGAGAGCACCAAAATATGGCACCACAGCACACAACCGGAATATGTCAAGTACAACAACATGAAGGAGCCAGACCACAATGGCAAACAAAGTGGTCAGGCAATTTAAATTACAGGGCAATGCTCAAGGCACAACATAAATATGAACAACGTTCATATAGACTGTGCAACAACCAAAATTACTAAAAACTGCAATTGTATGAAGGAGGCAAAGCCAGCAGACCAGAGTCATCATGAAACCACAATATAAAAACTGCAATATACTCAAACGAGCATGACTCAAAACATCATTATTGAGGATGAGAAGATTCAAATGCAGACAACACATACCAATGAGACAACAATGGAGCATATATATGTATGCATATAAATGATGCTCGACAAGTTACAAACTGCTATAAGAACAGCAGCTCACATAAACAAAATAGGTTAATACACGGCCAATGTCAAGGCATGAAACAACAGTGAATTCAAATGAATGGCCATACATGATGCATAAGTGAAACATCTCGATATGCAACCAAGGGTTGCCGTGAGGACCAATGAATGCAACTGTATACAAGTGAAACCAATGCAAACTACTGAACTCCAAAATGAACAGTAATTGAGTATCAGGTAGAAAACAATGAAAGAGTCACAGCAGTTGTAAAGCAAAGAATTTTAACAAGTTCAAAAATCAATATCATAAGTACCGAGCATCATATGCAAATGAGAGTAGGTACATTAAACAGTGGACGAAATCAAACTAGGTCGAACAGTGGGCAGTATGGCCAAAATCCATAGAGTACAAATCAATATAAAAGCAATGGTGGTGATGACCGAAGTCATGGAATCCCATGCCCAAAATTAAGACCGAAGTCAACAGTAGTATAATCGGACATGAAGCCGAGATGAACAATGTAAGTGTCGAAGTTGTGGAAGCATACCGAAATCAAACCAACATAAATGACACAGTATACACAAGTGACACAACCGTGCACAGTGAAACAACTCAAGATTTCAACAACAACAACATGAAGGAAACAAACTACAAAGACATCAACATGTATGACAGTAACTAGTGCCACACGACCGGCCAAAATCAGAGACAACCACTGATCGCAATCTAGTCATAGAAACAAATAACAATAAAGCCAGCTCAAAGAATCATATGTGCATGAGCTAGGCTAGAGAGTAGTTCAATATGATCAGGGCAACAAGTCCGGCTAAATGAAATTTAAGTCAAGGTCGAAGCCATCAGAAGACGTGAAACTCAGTACCGTAAATGACCAAGGCCGAAGATAATACAAAATCATGAATCACAAAATCAATTGACGAATTCAAGTTACAGACCCCACAAAACGAAGGTTTATCGCTAAACCAAAGCTCTGATACCAGATGTAACGTCCCGCCTTTTTGTACGTTTTAAACCGACGTTAAACTACACACGTCAGACTTAAACCATAAAGCAGGGCGGATTGTTATGGGGTAAATAAGAAAAAAAGCAGAGGAAGAAAAAAAACAAAATAGAATCTTGCAGCGGAACGATAAAATATAATAATCAAATATACAGTTCATGAAGCTATTTACAAAATATTTGAATGTATTTATACAATACATATCAGAGTTACACATACCAGAGAAAACAACTAATAATGCAGCGGAACAAATGTGATGCAGTGGGATAATATAATATATAATAGTAATAAAATCTTCGTCTTCGTCCTCCAGAATAAAATCTTCAAATCCTGAAATGCTCGGACCGACCCGAGCGAATTGAAAAGAAAAAACACTTGAGTCAGAACTAAAAAATCTTATGTAAGTAAAATCAACAATAAATAATATGACTGAAACAACGTTAGAGATGTTTACGGGATTTGACATCTCATATCCAGTGTCTAACGTGAGTGCAGTAACTTAAGAGATGCTCGGGATTCACATCTCCTAAGGATCCGTTAAACTATTTACTATGTAGTAATATACGCTTATTATAATAGTGTCTAAAGTAAAGTATAATATACTGAAAATAGCGTTAAGGCTTTACGTTTTCCACCTTAACACACTTTTATATTCCCATAGTCTATACAGTACCGTAATCTCCCCCGTACTGGGCGTCGTCAGAGGGCACTCCATAGGTATGGTACAAAACAAAATCGTATAAGGCGCGTTAGGGTAGGTGACACGGCACAACTAGGCAATGCCAGGGTAGATATACCAATTACGCTACCGGGCCGGTGGTAACTCATAGCTGTAGATACCAATTACGATATCATCTCCATTTTTAAAACCAAATCAATATGATATCCTTTTCAAATATATCCCTTTCTAAAACCATAACAATTTCAAAGTTGTAATATTTCTAAACCCAAGCCTTTCCAAAACATAAAACTTTGAATTTCATAACTTTGTAATGTAACCCCACCACTTAAATGGGTTAAATATAAATTACTTTATATAATAAAATAGTTTCTTCACCTTCACAAATCAATTCCAATTATAAATTTAAATTCCCAAACAAACCATTTCAATTTCCATATATTTCAAAGCTTTCAATGTTACACCATTTCAAAATAAATTCTTTGATAATTTCATATATACCAAATTCCATTACTATTATTTCGATTTGAAATATTTGCTTAATAAATCAAATATCATTTAAGTAAAACCTTTAAACTTCAATAACAGGATATACTTTCAATTTAATTAACTTGATAATATTCATTTAAATCCTCTAAACCAAAATCGAGTTATACCAATTCAACCCCTTTAAATTTCAAATTTATAAAGAATTCAAATCAATTTTATTGAGGATAATTCTTGAATACTTAAATTCAAAACAAATTCATATTTATCTTTCAACCTTAATTTTATTTAAGTCATTATAAACTCTCTAAATATAATTTAAATAAATACTTAACCGTATTATATCTTAATAAATCAAACTATTATTATTAAACTTCTTTTATGCTTCCAACAAATTATATACATAGCTTAAAACCAAGAAATTAATTATTTATATAATAACATTTATAAATATCTGAATCAATATCTCATAAGCCATATATATTATTTTTTTACACAACCATAGAAAAATCATTTCAAAATATTTATATATATAGACCACGGTGTCTATATATAATTTTCTATCCTATGGTCAAATGATACGGATATTTATCATTTCAATCCGAAATTTAAAAATAAAAAATGCGGTTATATATCATTTCAAACCGCAATCCCGAATCAAAAAAATAACAAATAAAGAACCTGCAGATTATAATGATATAAAATAAACATCCATTCATCCATCAACAGATCACACATCCATCACAATCATCATCCAAAACAATCAGTCAATATCAATAGATAATTGATAATATATATAACAGGTATTTAACTGGAAGTTATATTCAATAATAAATTAAATAACGATTTAATTTAAATAAATGCAATTAACTGAGATGATGATTAAAATATACGAAAAGTCATAAATAAATGCATAATCACAACAAAAATTTAATTTAACAAACATAAGAAATTTTAGAAGTTGTGAGTAAGTTAAAACACTCACGTTTTGAATTTAAATTGAATTTGAATCCAATTTAAACCCAAAATTTGAACGGTCTCCAGATTCGTCCAAACCAGCGTCAAAGTGTCCGGAATTCCAATACGAACCTAGCGGAGAAATCTGCACGTGAATTTGTCCTCGTACGTAAAAGTTATTGGCATTAGAACATCACACGACTTAAATTAAAAATAAATAAAATAATACCAAAAACACCCGTCATCACCTTTACGCGTTCGCCCCTTACTCGGAATGCATGCGAACGAAGAACCCATCCCCAGTGCCGTTGACCTAACTTTGACCACGATTTCACGTGTCGTCCGACCACCGTGCTTCTCTGCACCACCGCCATCGAGCTCCTACTGACGAGCCGCCTCCCCCAGCGTCCACCCCGAGGTCGTTGATGACCTCCGCCGCTGCCTAGATCCACGGGTTTCGAACCCTAATCGCACCACCAACGGCGATTTAGCCGTCCACTACTCCTACTAACTACCTGGATGCAACGTACACGACAATCTCTCCACAATGGTATCTTCAATTCGACGACCGGCCACAGATCATCATGCATCAACGAATGGCCGAGAATTCACCTTCAATTTCTGGACAAACGGTGATTCAAAACCAAAAACGAACTGTAGATCTAAGATGCGTACATCGAGAGCTTCGATATATACTTTTTCTGAATTTTTTTAAGGAGTTTGAAATTTCACTTTGATTTTTGAATTGCAATTGATATTAGGTATTTGTCTGCCATTGAAATGAGGAGGTGAAAGAAATTGTATGCGTAGACAAATGAGAAATAGAGGTAGGCTAGGGTTTATACCAGGGTATTTATAGGTAGGGTTGGAATAGAATAAATGGTTAAGATAGATATACGCGCTGACGACAAAGTGGCCCACAAAGCCCGTTCTGACTCCAGAACGAAATTGGGTCAACCCATATATTAAAATAGATGTTTTAAAATATTTTAAACGCAATGGAAAAGGTTTCGGGCCCAAATTCAATCGTATGAAGAAGTTATGCAAAAATCAATTTATTTCAAATCGATTTCAATTTCATTGATTTCACGGCGTTTCGAGTTCGTACGATCAAACGAAAAGTCCAACCGCTATGAAACTTGAAATCCTACAATAATTCACCGTTACGGATCCGATAAAATTGGTTTCATCGAAATCCGAGTCAGTGGCCAAAATGGCTATTTTTATA
Organism: Allium cepa; assembly: GCA_030765085.1. Taxonomy (NCBI): domain Eukaryota; kingdom Viridiplantae; phylum Streptophyta; class Magnoliopsida; order Asparagales; family Amaryllidaceae; genus Allium; species Allium cepa. Next base: position 949,734,023 of record CM060928.1, on the reverse strand, counting down.
TTAATAAAATAAATTTATAAACTAATTAATTAAATCAAATCTTAAATTTCAATTCTATAATTGAAAATTTTTACCCCTTTAAATTTCTCAACCATTTACACTAATTTAAACAAATTTAAATGTAAATTTAACGTTGATTCATTCATCAATTTCAGCATTAACCTTCATTTTCCTTACAATCAGAAATTATAATTTAATTTACAATAATTCCAATTAATTTACTTTTCATTCTATTATTCAATTCATTGAGGCTAGATGGTTGAAATTAACTTTGGACTCAAGATCTACAATATTATATTCTCTAATTTCAACTAAATTTTCAATTAAGGAATAATTAAATTTTTAATTTCATTCATTTGTAATTAGTCCAATTATGGAATGTTTATTCCAACAAATTGTTTTTATTTGATTTAAATCATTATATCACATCTACCAATTTCAAATAATATAGTTAATGATGGTTTTTACATTATATTACATAAATATACTCAACTTACTTTCTTTATTGTGTATTAACTATAATTTCCATTCGTATTGAAATCTTTGCCAAATATAGCATTTGCTTTTCCTCCTTTATTGGAATTTCATTCAACTTGTTTATAGTCAATTTACATTAACATCACTACCTTTAATTTCAATTATCAATTCATTTATAAACCAGAACAACACATTATTGCCAAAATTACCTTAAATCCACCCTAACGTAATATTTAATTCCGTTTATTGCAATAGGTTTCAATTAATAGTGGTTACGCTAAATTAGTTTGCATTAACGTTATTTCATTAATCTATATCCAATTACATTTAATATTCCTGATAAATTTACTTGGTCTCATGCTTCTATTACACCAATTACTACCTTATTGTAAGTTTACGTTTCTAGTTTAAATTTACATTCACCCTTTCCGTTATTTTATTAATTATCATTAAAGTACACTTAATTATCTTTATTGGTACTTGGTGAATTAACTGGTAACACAACCATTATATCCTTTATAATACTTGTTTATTTATTCTTCACAAACAACTACTATCTATAATAATATTTCACAAATTAATTCAATAATTACACTTGTTTTTCTCATATTCCCATTATAACTAAGTCATAACATTTACACTATTTCATTTACTGTTGTTTCATTCAATCTATCAAAGTTTTAGCTTTAATAACCATTGTTATACTTCACCCTAGTTATTATTTATTATTCATCTACAAATTTTATTTGTTTCAATATTATTCCATTTATAAATTATAAGGTTTTATTTCTTTCTAAATAAATTACAAAATCTTATTAATTTAACTAATTTTTTTCCATTCCATAAATAACTAATTATCAAAACTCAATCAAATTAATCACATCATCATGGTAACATTCTTTTATTACAATAAGAATATAATTAACATTTACATTGTTTCACTTATTGGAATTACACCCAAGTTATTAACAATGAACTTACATTTATACTGTTACATTCAAGTCATTAAAATTAACTTACCAATCTTATCCAAGTTATTATTTCCATTAATAATTCACTAAATTTTTTATTTCCTTCAACATTAAGTTACCAAAATCTTCTTAAATTAAGAAATTCAATTATCAAATTTTACGGGTCGTTCCATTTTATTTTTTGTCATTTAAAGTACAATAATTTGTCGATTTATCAAGTATTTTATCTTTTTACTATTATCTTTATCTTTTCAAATATAACTTTAGAAAATTTTAAAATCAAAATTACCCTTTATCTTTTATATTTATGTTTTTATATTGTCATTTTAAGTATACTTATGTATGGCAACTTTTTAAATATAAAACATATATTATAAAATGATAAAGTAATTTGTCATTTATCTTTAAAATAAAAGTAAAATAAATGATAATATTTATCTTTTAAAATTATAACTTAAAATCTCTTATCTTTCACTCTTTGAACTTATTTTAAATATTTAGTTAAAGGAAAAAAAATTTGATTTTTGTTTTATGATATACAATTTTACATTTTTCAAACTAAAATCCTTGATGTGTGGTATTTGTAAGATAGAAAGTATTTAGTACAACTAAAATGTCAATTTTCACATAAACATAAAATAGCATATGAAGTTTTTTTTTAAAAAAAAAATCTTTTTTCATTTCATGTATGCCGCGGTATACTCATTTTCAAAATGGAAACGGTTTATGCACACATGATGCATATGAAATATATATTAGTTCAAAATAATAATAATATCTTTAGACTACAAGAAAAATGACATTTTTCGATGGCTCAAAACCGTCGGCGGCCGTCGGAAAAAACCATAGGAAAAAAATCCGTCGCTGAACAAGATTTCTGATGGCTTCCGACAAAACCCGTCGACGTATTTCCGAGGCTCCCGACGACCATTGGAAGACACGTGGACGATCATGGGAAGTGCCAAAAACCGTCGTCAATCGCCGGAAGCCGTCGTTCTTCGTCCCTCGCCGGTCGTCGAAAGCCGTCAGAAATTTTCGGCTTATAGGTCATCGGAAGCCGTCGGAATTCCTGAGCTTATTTTTGCTTTTTTTTGCTGCATTTTTTCCTTCCATCCACAATCCATAAAAACAATATATTCCACCATGCAAGGACATATCCAATTCAAATACTCAATATAAATCAAACCATACAAATATAATCAAATCACATAAAGAAATAAAGCAAGAATAATTCGTATTAAATCAAACCAATACTTCACTAACATAATTTATATACATCTCATTGCACAAAATATACATCAATCCTTCATAAACTCCCCACCATCAACTTTCAAATGTCGAAATTACTATCACCAAATGTATCATCAAACAATATACATTAACATTTCAAATCCAACTCCACCAACTCAGTGTATCATCAAAAATTACTAAACAATGACGCAAACAAAAAACATACCTATCACTTCGGTCTAGCACCTCCGGAACCAGCTAAAGATGGAACGCGGCCACCGTACTACTGGATGTACTCAGTAATACGCTAGTCCAGCAGCTGTGTCATCTCAGTAGCCTGTCGACGGTTCTGCTCTTTCAGCTATAGCACCCTAGCTCTCAACTCTTCGATCTCTGCTAGATCGATCTAAGCTCTGGCCGTTTGGCTAGCTCTCCTCTGTCTGCTGGTCCGCAATACTTATTTAATTTAGTCTATAATCTTACTATCGAAGCTACAACATAATGTGTTAATTGTTATATCCATAAACTTATTATTGAAACTAAAGCAATGTGAAGTTCTTTAGAACTAAAAGATTACTAAATTGTTATATCTTAATATATTAAACATTACCACTTGATTGCCAAAGCCGTGACACCTGTTCCATGAAAGTGTATCCATGATTGACTCAAAAATGACGTCCTCCTCATACGTCGTCAGCCACTCTCGACAAGTTTCCTCCAGGACTTTCTGTCGTTGTTTCATAAACCCGGTCTGCATGAACGGATAAAAATACAGTTAAAATTAATAGCATGATATTTTAATTCTTTATACTTTAATAAGTAAAACAATTACTAATAGTATATAAACTAAAATATGCTTACATGGCTCTTTCTCGATTTACGTCATGCCATGTATATGAAACTGTCCCGTCTGGATTTACATGCTCGACGCTATGAGTACGGGTAAATACATCCATGTACGATACGGAAATCAGCGTCTCAGCTTCTTGAAATTGATTGTTATATACTATCATTGTGCATTTAAATATAATACACTGTTTACTTACCAAATATTTTTTGATATTTATGTATCAATCAAATAATTAATATAAAGTTTAGTACGCTTACTTTCACTTCGTCACTATCCCAATGTGCCACCCACTCTTCCCACACACTTGCTCCCATCTAGTTCAGCTTTTTCCCTTTATGCTTCACAACCGACATAGAATCCTTGTAGTTCTACCTCATCTTCTGCATTCAGTAGTGTCGTACTAACTGTAGGTCATCTGATTGTATGTCAACCGCGACCTACATTTAATGATAAACAAGCAACAAAAAATTTAACAGTAAAAGGTGAACAATAAATAAGCGAAAAAAAACTAAGAATGGAAAACAAAAGATTATACTTACAATTAAATCCTTCCATATACACTCCAGGATGTGGGGAGGGATATTATCCCACTTTGGCCAACAACCTGTCATCCTACTCTTGTACGACCTCGAAACTGATAGAAATACAGCTGACGGTTCTAGGTCAAACCCTTATGTTAAATATAATACAGATTATTATATCGTACATAAATATTAAGATGCTTAAAAAAGTTTAATACTTACCCCTTCGCTCTAGGTACTAGACCACAACGTTCTACCTGAAACACCCCACGCACCTTATTATACCCAAAAGGATACACAAAAGGATATGGTGCATTATAGGTATAGTTAAATTTTTTATAGAGACTAAGATTCATAAGACAAAATAAATAAAACAACAGAAACATTTTAAACGTTAACTTATTTGAAAGTTAAACTTCATAAATACTTCATAAAACCAAATATGTCACAAAATACTAAATATCCATGTCTAGTGAAAAACATTATCTCAGTCATAACATCAGAGTACATAAAATAACTATCCCTCTAGAAGAAAAGTACCAGCACAACAAAATGAAATAAAAACTTAAAAAGAAGAAGTGGAATATATGACGCAAAATCTCCGCAGGAGAAATCTCTAAGAGTTCGAAATTTACTGTCCCTGCCTCTGCTGGCCTGTGAGGGGGGAAAAGGGGAAAATAGAGGAGTGGGTCTGACTAAAAGTCCGATGAGTGGAAGTAACTACTAGTATTTTTAAGCAAGATAAATATAATAGACTTAGCAACAGTTCTAGTATAAAAGGAAAGAAAGGGCTAGAATAAAATACTACTTGCTTTGATTAATTTGATTGTTTACACTTGTCTTAGATTACTGTTTTGATTAGGCTGAATTCCTAATCCTACTTTAATTAGGATGAATTCTTAATTCTACCCTTTTGATCTGCCTTCAATCTTTGTTGTGCCACTGTAAGCTATTCTCTAATGTGGGTCCCATAGCAAAAAGACACCTTTTAGTGCTTTGGAACTCAATAACGACTTATCTCCACGCACGACCACCGTTAGGCTCGCACTATCTCTTACTCCATCTTACCCTAAACAGCTTAAGCATGCCCAGCCTCACCTCCTCTGTTGTGAGACCATCAATCCTCGTCTGAAAGAAAATGCTGCCAATTTGGGTCCTACCAAACATAATCTAGTTGCGCTCCTTGCCCAAATCCCCTGATTTGAACTTCTATCTATTGGCCCTCTAGTTACTTTAGTTAGCATAATCGTGTCCCAACCTGTGTAGTTAATGCCCCGCTATTACCCCGCCACAACCCCGCTATATCTCATAGCGGAATTCTACCGCTACGATTTTTCCATATAGCCCCAAATATAGCCTTTCCGCTTTAGTCCCCGCTATTTCCGCTATATCTCGTTATTTCCGCTATATTTCGCTATTTTCGCTATATCTTTTCTAATAAAATGAATTGAAAAATTGCATTTATACATTATAAAATTAAGAAACTAATTTATTTGATTTAAATTTTTAATATATTTTCAGAAATGAAAATACTCTAATATTCTACCAAATTCAATTATGTTATATAACAGTTTTTCGTTTATTTAAAGTATATCCACACATTTTTTTATTTAAAATTATTTATATATAATTTATAATCAATTGAACGATAATTTTCATTTAATTACCATTTATATGTTTGTAAAAACATTAAGTACGAGTTGTATATGCTATTTTAGAGCCATCCGCTATATCCCGCTATATTCTCGCTGTATCCCCGCTATGATTTTTTGTATCTCCACCGCTTTGAATCTATCGAGCGCATTAACTGCACAGGTCCCTACCTCACCTAACCTACTGTAAGACCATCAATCCTAATCTGAAAGGGTTATGCCCAGTCTCACTTATTGTGAGACCATCAGTCCTACTCTGAAAGGGTCATGCCCAGCCTTACTTATTGTGAAACCATCAGTCCTAGTCTGAAAGGGAATGCTATTGGTTATAGGCCCTACTTCTATCTTTGCTTGTTAACTTAATATAAGTCTTTTAAATAAGCCTCTTCTGTTCATTCTGCTCTATTTGCTTATTAGCTTATTCTAAGTCTTTTAAATAAACATCTTCTATTATTTCTATTTAATTATAACCTACGTTATAATTTCTCCTTTATCTTGTCTATCTCGTTATAATCTATTAGTTATAACTTGGCAGCCGTGGAGGATCCGAAAGCTTGAAATTGGAGATTAGAAGCTTGAAATAGGGATTTGGGGGTTTTAATTTGTTTTTGTGCGTATTGAAAAATGAGGAAGAAAGGACTCGATTGGAGCCTGTAATTCGTGAATTTCCGACGGCGGCCGACGGCCCGTCGGAAGCCATAGGAAATACGCTATTGAAAGCCGTCGCTAGGTTCTGTCGGTATTTCAGCCTTTTCTAGTCGTGTTAATTTATTTAAAGTTAAGGAATACATGTCAGTGTGGTTTAGAATACAAATGTACATATATAAATGATAGTTTTTAGTATATAGCCTAGTAGTAAAATTTACATTTAGGCAGAAAATATATTTGCAAATACATTAAGATTACACATGTCGTCATAAATATATAAATTCCGATAAACTTCAACTTATTAATATAATAGTCTAGTGTTGAAAAAGTTGAACCAAAGTTCATAACAAACAAGAAGACTTATGGAAAATTTATCCTTGAAAGTATTAAAACGATCCTTGCATTTCATTGTACCTAAATTTTTTTTTTTCAAATTGTTATATGATTCTTACGAACTTTGGGATGAAATCAAAAGTCGAGTTTAGTGGTAGATCGAGATTTTTAGCAAATATATGTAAAGTAAGCTTATATGAAACCTTTCTAGTGGAATTTGATTAATGTATATAGGTTCTTATCATCATGGTGGGTATACAAATTCCCCAAGATTGTTGTATCAATTAACAATTTGATACTGAAGGAAAGTAAACAACTGGTTGACCAAAATGCTTTCGTTGAATTGTCTAGCGTTTCAACTCTTGTAGTAATTTGTTCTCTCTTAAATTTATTTCTTGATATCTTTAACAAAGGATCAAGGTGGAAAAATCGCATAAATAATATCTTTATTTTACAAGAGTTTACATTGCTGTGTATATTCGTGTGGACTTGCTGCATTTATTCTGCATAGTAGAAATAGTCATTATGTCTCTTATACTTTTAAAGCACAATTTTCCAGTTTAGGCTTATAAAAAAACTTATTTCAGGTTTAGGCCTGTTTCAAAACTATTTGTAAAAATAGACATGATTTTGCGCATTTATGAAAGGGTAATTAATTTTAAAGGACAAAGATTTGTTTATTTTTTGCCTCAAGGACACGATCTCAATATTTTTAACAAAAGAACAAACATTCTTCTAAAAATTATTCATAAGGACAAACATTTTCCAAAATTATTCATAAGGACAACAAAACTGCTACCGAGCTAAAACTGATACCTAAAAACTGCTACCGATAACTACAAACTGATACCTAAAAACTACTACCGATAACTACAAACTGATACCTAAAAACTGCTATCAATAACTAAAAACTGATACCTACAGAAAGTCGTCCTTCAGGATAAAATATTGAAGGTCTGTCCTTGAGGCTAAAAAGTTGTGAAATTTTGTCCTTGACAATAGTTTCCTGTTTATGAAATGCGCAAGTTATATTTTTGTTTTTTTTAAAATATAGCTTACGCATTTCGTAAACGCGCAAACTATAAATTTATATTTGTGCATTTTTGGAATGTGTAAATACATTTTTGAGGATGAAAAAAGTCAGTAAGCCTTTTTTTTACATATTTATATTTGTATTTCCACATTCAAAAAATACGCAAACTCAATTTTTTATTTTTTATTTAATATAGCATGCGCATTGCATAATTGCGCAAGCTATATGAAACCTGACTTATTTTTGCAATTACTTTTGAACCGGGCCTAAACGTGAACTAAGTTTTTTGTGAAGCCTAAAGTGGAAATTTGTCCAATATTTGATGTAATCGTTGGTCGTATTGGGCAACAACTAGCCTGACAGCAACACGGTTCTCCTCTTCAAAATGTCTTCAACTTCAGTTAATCAATTTTTAATGAATCAATAACTTGACAAGTTTATTGTCTTCTTATTTCTCAGGGTAGAAATCCTCACCACTACTTGGCCCTCTGCTGTTAAGATGCTATTAAAAATGGTTTCTGTTCTAACATTGCCTGTAACTACACTACAGTGACTACCAAATACTCAATTTGCTACAACATGTGGTACTAATATTGGAATCGGATAAGCACCATTGTCCCAGTGGTTAAATGATTTGACTATGGTGCGAGAGGTCACAAGTTTGAAACTTACGTAGCGTGATTCAAACATTTATTAACATATGAGTTGTGATATGTTGTCCCACTTACATGTATTCCAATATGCATTAACAATATGAAGTATTCGAGTATTGCATACTGTCCATAATTTATGTGGGAGTCAATCGGTCGAAGTCCCGCCTAATTCCAACTTGGTATGAAAAAGTTATTGCACTTTGAACAAAAAAATAGCGGCTTCTGCACTAGACGAAGTTCATATATGAGGATGTGATAGCCTGTTATTTTCTAAGTACAATTATCAGTCCCCTTGAAGAACTATAGTGTGCGTTCACACGATGAAGTGTACGAGTGTCTCATACTATCCATAATTTAGGTGGGAGCTAATCGGTCGAAGTCTTGTCTGATTCCGAGTTAATATGAAGAAGTTATTGCAGTCTGAACAAAAAAAGCAGCTTCTGCACTAGGCGGAGCTCAAATATGGGGATGCGTTAGCCTGTTATTTTCTAAGTACAACTGTTAATCTCCATGAAAAATTACATTGTACGTTCAAAATTCATATTTTTCATATTTATATTAAAATTTAACCTTTTTAATAAATGGGTAAATGGGTTACCCATTTATAACCCTTTTACAAATGGATCAACCAAATCCATAACACATTTAATAATATTCATAAATAGGTCGATTCAACTCATTTATAAGTAGGATAATGTTTTGAAAGGTCTAATTAGAACCCCTCAAAGAAAAAAAATTTGTAAAGGAAATGGCTCTCTTATATCCAAAACAAGAGCGTCAATAACAGTATGCAAAATAATTTCATTTCTAATGTTACCGTTGAAGCGCACAAGGATCTGAGCACAGTTTGCGGTAACTTGTTATTATCATATAGTGAATAACTTGTATCTCAATTGATAAAGAATTGTTTTTGTGGCAAAGTTAAAAAATTATGTAACATACTAGGATGTAGTTCTTTTATTTGAAATATTTCAACGGGAAACTGTTCTGAAAATTTACATAGTTGTGACCTTTTTATTCGTACGCGGAGTACATAGGAATTATATAAAAATACCATGGAGACGGAGGGATTAACAACGAGGGAGTTGGAACTCTCCATAATATTTCTGCTTATTCCCACCTTTGTTGAACAAAAAGGTCATCTTAAAATTGGAAGTGCAATACCAGTAAGGATATAGTACAATCAAGGGAAATTGAACTACTAAAATTTGTATGTGAAGCGAGCTCCTCTCAATTGCAATGTCACGATAGTCTTACCCCTCCAAAAATTTCAGACTAATGAATTGGTATATATATGCCATCTGTATTATTATTTTCTAAGATGTGGGACAATTTAGCTCCTAAATGAACATCTGGCTATGACTCCAACTGGAAACATAATTTCTATGGTTATTTCCCAAGAAAGCAAGCAGATGAAGATGCAATTCACACTAGGAGCATCTTTTCCTAAAGGTTGTTGTAATGAGTGGCAAACCTTCGACCATCTGATTGTAACCATTAAAGTGGGAAAAATAAGGAATAACTGAAATGTGATGGCTGCGTGAGAAAATGAAATAAGAATGTCAAAAGGATGAGGTATGTTTAGGAATTTATGCAAATAACCATTTGAATCATATAAGAAAATCATATAAGAAAAAACTATCATTGTGCTCGAAAGAACAATGGAGTTTAGGTATAGGGTGAGGGTAAGGTGCTGCCATCATATTTTATCTTCGACAGTTAGGATTGGACATGTACCCAATCTATGATTTTCTCAAGACCGCACAAATTCAGCATAATAGAGGCCGAACCTAGCCAAAGTTTAGACAACCTCTATAGCATCAAGTCATCATGAATCTACCTCGTAATCCTAACAAAATAGACCTCATCATATAACCAAAATAAAGAGTTAATAGTTTCAGACCTGTCCTCTTTGTGACCCGACAAAATAAGGGATGAACTGATTTGTAGTTATCCTTCAAATTCCAGTCTAGAGTGCTTAGTGACCTAAAGCGTATTATGAACCCAAAAAAATCTATTTACGATGACTAATTACAATCATCCTATGAATATGTATGGTTAATCAACTAAAAATAGATTCAACGATGCAATATCACTTCCTTAAAACAACAAACTCTTACCCATTCCTCCATCGATGTAGTTAATTCAACTAGAGATGTTAAGTGTTTTTTCTATTTTTTGTTTGCATTTTATTTTCTGTAATCTGATTAGAGTTACAGCTAAGTTATTTCAACAAAATGAATCTCAAATTGGTGAATAACACAAAACATTCTTTAATATTTTTCAACAATGGGCAAATTGAATTTAGTGGCTGATGATATACAAGATTCCTTGTTGGTTGAAGATGTTTAGCACTACAATAAAAATGGTATTTTACAATGGTCAATAAACATTGTCAAAATACTTTTGATTCCTGCTGTCATATCCGTAATTCCAAAAAAGTAGTTATTAGGACATCTATTTAGTGTTACATACATCGTTGTAGAATATATATTGACAGTATATTTCAACTTTGATGAAAAAAGTATACGTGCAAACTAACTTTACCCATCATCTTCTAAATATAGCAGAAATAGGGCTATTACCATGCATTTTAAGCACTGCAATTTTTTTTTATGATAGTTACAAGATACCGTGTTCAACATTTTCAATATTTTTTATTGGTTGCAAAAAAATTCTACAATAAATGAATAATGTTTCATGAAATAAGATATACACCACTTTAGATTACGTTAAGATTTTATACAACAGTTAAAAAACATTGCATGCAAGTTTTAAATAATTATTTCCACTGTTGTGCTTGTTATTTCAGCCATGTTCATTGAATATTGTATACATAATATTAGCAACTTTCTTTAATTATTATACAGATAATAACGCAATATTTAGCAAGAACAATATACACAACACTATAAATATTAGCTTTAATAGTAATTTGTTTATGTATCTAATCTAACATTCGCAACTGTATAAAAAAATATGTACTAATATTTCTACGTGAAACAAAATCAGTCAAGCTGCTTGATCATTATAACAAAAAATATTAAAAACATGATATGTCACCTGCTAGTTAAGACTTCTGGGTCATTGCTTAATCAAGGGGTCTAATGTATAAGGATTTAATACTTAGCTGTACTGGTTTTTAACATACGTAAGACATGACAGCTTGTAGTATGAAACTTTACACATACTCTTTCGTACACGTACCTTATTATTTTTGAAGGATAGGTTTGATTTCGATATAAAGTATGTGAAATTAAAAAAGTTGCATTTTGAGATTTTCTTTATTGATATAGAGTATGTTATTTTCTTTATAGAACCATACATGTCAGAATGCAATTTCAACCTATGTTTGTATTTACAAGCTATTAGCAGACTCATATTAGACATTTGATCCCCATTATGTTTAACATATTTTTTCTATTTCAAAAGATAAAAAAAAATTTAGAAAAAATTTCAAACACTTCACTGTTAATTGTTTTCCAATGCACCCTTTGTTTAACCTTTTAATTCTTTCATTCTAGCAATCTAAATAATTTTTTCTAAAATAATTTTTTCTAACATATTATCATTTCACTATGTGCTTAACTAAAATTAATGAAAATTTGCAACAACTAATTTTTTCTTCTTCAAAATTATGCAATTTGCAGTTGTACTAGTTAATATAGCAACATGCAATTTATTAATTTCAGAAGATGTGCCAACTAGTAAACGTAATAAACAATTGAAATTTCACAAAATGTTCAGAACTTGAAAGATATAGTAGCTAGCACTATACTTTGGCTTGTTGGTTGTGTTTCTGGTAGAAACGTAATATCTATGAAAAATAAGATCGATGATTTTGCAAAGAAGAGTCAGAGAAGTTACTACTTTATTTGGGAATTCAGTGACAAGAAGTTATTTACATGAAAACATGTAATAACTAATTACTCAAACGGTAGGCAATCATTCACATTTGTGAAGAAATGCGAAAGTATTTATGTACACCATTCTCTTTTATGTAATATATATGTGAAATTTTCTTGTAAACAAAAGAAAAGGCAGAAAAGTCACCAGAAATATTACTTGCATGCATGCTTTAAATTCAATGGAGAATGCCTATTCCATGACTATTAACATCAAATTCTTCGATTTAACCACTTAAAACATTTTTAAGCTCTCGAGTAATTAGTTGAACAGAGCAAGGCAATGACAATTAATAACATATTTAGCTTGCAAATACAAAAAAATTATGCTTTTAGTTTCAAATAGAAAATACATTTTTTAAAATACTAATAAAATTTCTGAATTAAATTTAATGCCAATTGAAATTGTTAAAACTTACTTCGATATAAGTCACCGTTTAAATACAACCATAAAAAATATTTTCATTCTTCTAATAAGTTTTGGCGCAAGTCATAATAAATGAGGCACATGCTTTCAACGTGTGAAAAAATTAAAACCACCATCCCACTAATTAGTATCAATTAAAGGTTAAATTTTATGATAAATGTATAATTAATAGTATAAGCTTGTTGGAGATATCGAAAGTATAAGTCACTTCTAATTTATTTTATTTACCAGTAAATTTATCATATAAATCCTTTTCCTATTTTTACAGGTCAAATTCAACTTAAACAACAAAATGGAGAAAATCATAAAAAAACATGGCTAAAAACACTAACAAACTTTTATTTTTATCGCCCAAGACTCCATATTATAATACAACAACACTATTGTTGAATTTGGATGATTCAAATATTCATTAAAAGGGAAAGAAATTAATTAATTGATTCAATCAAATCAATTAATTTAGCTGATATATGGAAGGATATTTTAAGGAAACTAATTAATTAGTAAATGAATTAATTAGTCTGCTATATGAAGAAATAAATTATTAGGCATGGAGAATAAAGGAAAGATATGGAAACGAAGATTACGCCATCTATTTATACTAAAATCAAATCGCAAATTGGAAAGATATCTGCGTAATCAGGAAATTGATTTGCTTAATCTCCAAACAACCCTTCATTATCAAGTCTATATAAATGAAGGAACTTTATCTTCATATGAACAAGAAAGTGTAGTATCTACCATTATTCTTTCCTCTCTCTTTTGTACTCTTTTCTTTAGTGAAATAAAAAATTGTTGGGTCTCCGTGGATGTAGGATATTCATATCCGAACCACGTTAAATCTTCTGTCTTCTATTTCTGTTATTTTTCTGTGAGACTGCATAATTCTTTTTAAGTGTCATTGGTAGCTAAATAGGCAATACTAGATCCTAAACGAATAACCGCTTCCGTTCAAATTAAATAAAATAAAATTTCACTACATTTTGGTATCAAAGCTAGTGTTATTGTTCCTGTTTGGATATTAATGGCTACTTCTAGTAAGTCTGTTGGCAGATCTGGTGTCAATTATGGAGTAACACGTTTTGATGGAAAAGGAGATTTTGGTACTTGGAAGATAAAGATGGAGGCTGTAATGAAGAAGGAGAAGACTTACAAGGTTGTTTCTGCGCCTGAGAAATTGAAAGGTATTGATGCAGCTGACTTGGAAGAGATGGAAGATGAAGCTCTTACAACAATTCAGTTGAGCCTTTCAGATGAAGTTCTTAGAGAATTCTCTCAGAAGAAGACGGCGAAAGAACTATGTGATGCATTATCAGATGCATATCAAGACAAGTCTCTCACTAATCGGATTATTTTTCAGCAACAACTTTATTCGTTCAAGATGAAGCCTGAAGATGATCTCATGGAGCATGTAGATGCTTTGACGACTTTGATTATGAACCTGAAGGCGGCGGAAGTTGATATTACTGATGAGGCTCAAGTTGTGATCCTCTTATGTTCCTTGCCTAAAGAGTATACTGCTTTTGTTAATTCCATGATTTATGGCCGCAGTAAAATTAGTCTGTCTGATGTAAAGGCTGGTCTTCATAATGAAGTATTAAGAGGTAGATTGGCGAGCACTAGTTTGGATAGTGATACCGAAGGCTTATCGATTCAGAGAGGTAGAGGCCAAAGTAGGTCGAAGAAAAATAGATGACGGAGTTATTCACGGTCTCAGTCTAGGGGCCCTAAGAATTTGACTTGCCATTATTGTAAGAAACCAGGGCACTTCATAGCACAATGTCCTAAGCTTGAAGGTAGAAGAAAAGATCCAAAGCAAGCCTCAGCTTCTACAGCAGAGAAATCAGATACAGAAAGTGACACCGATGTATTTACAGCTTCTGGCTCTTCTGCGAAGAGCAACTTATGGCTGATTGATTCTGGCGCATCCTATCATATGACACCTGATACGAACTGCTTTTCCACTTACCGTGAAATTGATGGAGGAGAAGTTCTGATGGGCAATGATGCTTCTTGCCGTATGGTGGGTGTTGGTAGCATGATGATTAGGATGTTTGATGGTGTTATTCGTACGATCACCGATGTTAGACATGTACCTGATTTGAGGAGGAGCTTGATTTCTGTTGGGGCGTTAAGTAGACTTGGCTTGAAGATTGTAGTAGAAGGAGAGAAAATGAAGATATCGAAAGGTTCCATGATTATTATGAGAGGTGTGAGGGCACGAAATCTTTATCTACTAAAGGGCACTACTGTAATTGGTGAATCAGCTTCTGTTACATCTGTTGATTCGGATTCTTCCAGATTATGGCACTTACGGATGGGTCACATCGGTGAGTGCAGCATGGATGAGTTGAGAAAACGAGGATTGATTGATGGAGTTCATCATTCAAAACTAGGTTTTTGTGAAGGATGTGTTCTTGGAAAGTAGACGAAGATTTCTTTTGGTATAGGAGAGCATAAAGCAAAATCTGTCTTGGAGTATGTTCATACAGATGTCTGGGGTCCCTCCCCTTGTCCGTCTTTAGGTGGAGCCAGATATTTTGTTTCATTTATAGATGATTTCTCTCGTAAAGTATGGGTATACTTTCTTCAGTCAAAGAGTGAAACCTTTGCCAAGTTTCGGAAGTGGAAATCTATGGTTGAGAAGCAGTCAGGGAAGAAATTGAAAGTTCTCCGTTCAGATAATGGCGGTGAATTTATATCACAGGAATTCATCGATTATTGTGAGTCTGAAGGCATTAAGAGGTATTACACCACACCAGGCGACCCCCAGTCTAATGGAGTTGCAGAAAGGATGAATCAGACATTATTGGAGAGAACAAGATGCCTTAGACTGACTGCTAAATTGAAGAAGGGATTTTGGGCTGAAGCTTTAGCTATGGCGGCTTTCCTCATCAACCGCACACCTTCCACTGCCATAGATATGAAGATCCCTGAAGAAGTATGGAAAGGAGAGCCTGTCAGCTATTCATTTCTCAGAGTGTTTGGTTGCCCAGCTTATGTGCATGAGAGCGAAGGGAAGCTGGAACCTAGAGCTCGCAAGTATATTTTTCTAGGTTATAGGAGAGGAGTGAAAGGATATAGGTTGTGGTGTCCTATTAGCAAGAAGATCGTTATGAGCAGGCATGTGACTTTTGATGAGAATGCTATGTTGAAGGTGGAGCCTTCCTCATCGGATGACAATGAGAGGACATGCGAAGAATACCAGACACAAAGCAAGTCATATGTTGATTCTTTCCATAGACGTTCAAATGGTGTTTCCGATGACATTGTGGTTGATGAGGATAATATCAATGTTGGTACAAAGGATCAAACTCAAGGTGGAGCTCATTCGGAACCTAGACCTGTCAGACAAAGAAGAAAGCCTAAGTGGCTTGATGAGTTTGTTGGATTGAGCATCGAAGATATTAACTTCGATGATATGGCAACATATGCTTTGAATGTTGTCCATGATGAGCCCTGTGATTATAGAGAAGCTATCGCATCAGTTAACAGTTCCAGTTGGTTAGTTGCTATGGAGGAGGAGATTGAATCACTGCAGAGAAATCATACTTGGAATTTGGTGCCTCTTCCCACCGATAAGAGAGCTATTGGATGCAAGTGGATCTATAGAGTGAAAGACGGCGAAAATGGTAATCTCGGATATAAGGAAAGGTTAGTCGCAAAGGGGTATGTTCAGAAGAAAGGGGTAGAGTATCATGATATCTTTGCTCCAGTGGTTAGGCATACTTCTATTCGTATTCTTTTGGCATTGGTTGCTCATTATGATATGGAATTAGAGCAACTAGATGTCAAAACTGCATTCTTGCATGGTGACCTGGATGAGGAGATTTATTTAAAGCAGCCGGAAGGGTTCATTGATAGTAGCAGGCCAGACTATGTTTGCAAACTCAACAAATCTCTATATGGACTGAAGCAGTCTCCTACACTATGGTATAAGAGGTTTGATAAGCTTATGCTTTCACAGGGATACTCCAGAAGTTTCAAAGACCAGTGCGTTTATTTCAGAAGATGTGATGGTGATATGATTTATTTGTTGTTATATGTTGATGATATGCTGATTGCATCTTGGAGTATGGTCAGAATTAAGGAGTTGAAATCGGAGCTCAGTAGAGAGTTTGACATGAATGATTTGGAAAAGGCACAAAGAATATTGGGTATGGAGATAAGCAGGGATAGGAAGCGGAGAGAGTTAAGGCTCACTCAAGCTTAGTACATCGAGAAGGTCCTCGCTCGATTTGGAATGGAGAAAGCTAAACCGGTTGGCACTCCATTAGGCTCTCATTTTAAGTTGTCAAAAGACTTGTCTCCCTCATCGGAAGAAGATAAAAGGTATATGGCTGATATACCTTATTCTAGTGATGTTGGTAGTCTTATGTATGCGATGGTGTGCACAAGACCAGATTTGGCCCATGCAGTGGGTGTTGTGAGTCGATATATGTCTAACCCAGGCAAAGAGCATTGGCAAGCTGTGAAGTGGATTCTTAGATATCTTCGACGGACTTCTTCGGTGGGCTTGTTATATGATAGAGTGGATGGTGACATCTTTCTTAGAGGATACCGTGATTCTGATTACGCTGGGGATAGAGATGCTAGGAAGTCAGTGTCGGGCTATATTTTTACACTTGACATAGGCTCGATTTCATGGAGATCAAAGCTACAATCTATCGTAGCTTTATCGACTACCGAAGCAGAGTTGATATCGATTGTGGAAGCAACAAAGGAAGGATTGTACTTACTTCAGTTGTTGGATGATCTTTCAATGGTGCAGCGGATAGTAGAGCTATTTTCAGACAGTCAGAGTGCGATTCATCTTTTAGAAAATCAAGCTTATAGTTCACGGACGAAGCACATTGATGTTAGAGGTTTCTTTCTTATGCTTGAGGAAGAACGAAGAAAGATCAAATTGTTGAAGGTGAGTACTTTGAATAATCCTTCAGATATGATGACAAAGTCACTTCCTAAGGACAAGTTTGAGCATTGCTCAAACTTAATCGGTTTGATACCTGTTACTTGAGCACCATGGGGCGCTAGACCCAACAACTTATATGTCGATTATTTGATGATAAGGTGATGAAGAGAGATTGTTATATTTGAATCAAGGTGGAGTGTTGAATTTGGATGATTCAAATATTCATTAAAAGGGAAAGAAATTAATTAATTGATTCAATCAAATCAATTAATTTAGCTGATATATGGAAGGATATTTTAAGGAAACTAATTAATTAGTAAATCAATTAATTAGTCTGCTATATGAAGAAATAAATTATTAGGCATGGAGAATAAAGGAAAGATATGGAAACGAAGATTACGCCATCTATTTATACTAAAATCAAATCACGCAAATTGGAAAGATATCTGCGTAATCAGGAAATTGATTTGCTTAATCTCCAAGCAACCCTTCATTATCAAGTGCATATAAATGAAGGAACTTTATCTTCATATGAACAAGCAAGTGTAGTATCTACCATTATTCTTTCCTCTTTCTTTTGTACTCTTTTCTTTAGTGAAATAAAAAATTGTTGGGTCTCCGTGGACGTAGGATATTCATATCCGAACCACGTTAAATCTTCTGTATTCTATTTCTGTTATTTTTCTGTGAGACTGCATAATTTTTTTTAAGTGTCATTGGTATCTAAATAGGCAATACTAGATCCTGAACAAATAACCGCTTCCGCTCAAATTAAATAAAATAAAATTTCTTTACAACTATTACCTCCAAATTTGAGATTTATCATGAATAAACCTCAAAATCAAGGAATACACGAAAAGTACCCTTTCTGCAATAATACAATGAAATAGAACTTCGAAATTTGTTTACAAAAGCATAATTGGAAATAGAAAAAATATATGGTACCGTAGATAAAAATGAAGAAGGGACCAAAACTGCAAGAGACTAGAAGAAGATTGTTGAAAGAGAGAGAATATGATGTAGAAAACTGATTACTATGGCACTTACGATATACATTATCAAGTATATGTATGCTACTTTTCAATAAATATGCCAAATCCATAAAATAAGAGAATTGGAAACATTGTTAAAAAACCATTGCGTACCATTCATTCCTTTTTTTTCGCTTCTCATCTCTATTTTGACTAATATTTAAAATAGGAAAATATTGTTAAGGATGAACTTACGGGCTTTTTTATTAGAAGGACAATCAACCGGTAATTTATTCACAAGGACAAAGCGTTAAAATATTTGAAAGTGCCCTAAATTTCACGCGCGGTTTCTCTTCTTCTTCTCCTTCTTCAATTTCGTTCTTTTTTTCCTTTAATTCTTTTTCGATTTCGTTCTCTTCTTCATACGCGGTCAAATTTAAATTTGTTTATTCGTAGGTCTGTCAATGGATATCCGAAATCCGTCTGGATCCGTATTCGAAAAAACGGATATTATCTGATATCCGAAAAGCGAATGTTGATATCTAATATTCGAAAAGAAAACCGGATGCGGATGCTGATATGGCCATATCCATATCCAAAAAACATCCAATCGATTCAAAATTAATTGTAATAAAAATTATTATTATTATTATTGATTTATTATTTAATGATGAACTTAAAATATACTTAGAAACGAATTGTTCCACTTTGAAAAACTGATTAGTATTGTAGTGCGTGCATTGTCATTTGAAAAAGTGATTGTTTTAGTTCAAAAATATTAGTGCAATAAAAATCTTATTCAATTTCGGTTGCGGATATTTCAGATATTTCGAATATCCGAAAATATCCGTTTTTTATTTTTGGACGTGATATTTTCGGATATCTGAAAAATATCTGCAGATGCAGATATGGACGTTAATTCTCAGATATCCGCGGATATCGGATACGGATTCGGATGCAGATTTAAATTTTTGGATGAGGATACAGCCATATCCACATCCGTTTGCATCCGTTGACAGCCCCATTTATTCATTCTTCTTTGTTTTTATGCGCGATTCATTCACCTGATTTTGATTTAACTCTTTTTCCTTTGGATATTGGAAAATTTTAGTTCTAGGTATGATTCTAATTTTTTTTTTTCATTTTCTTCTATCAGAGTTTTAATACGTTTTTTTTGACATTCTACTGTTTTTATTTTTTTAAAACTGAATTCAGTTCTGTTGCTCTATTTTTTTCTTTCATATTCTATGGCAAGTTTGGGCACTAGCAACAGGTATGTATTTTTTTTATCTTTTTTATATAGATATGTTTGTTTGTTTGTTTTAAATCGAATGTTATTTGGTTTTCGTTCACTAATGTATATATTAGATTAAAAAACAAACTTTTTTGAATCAGTTTGTTTATTAATTTGAGAATCATATACTAGATATTCGTTCCGCATATAAGTAGGTTTCAGTTTTGCTCTAAATTATAGTGATAATAGATTATAAAATGAACAAACATGAATTTCAATCAAACTACTAGTAGGTATGAGTTTGCACTATTTTGGTATCTCTTTTGTCGTGCATCACCGTGAACTAAATAATTAAATTTATAAAGCATCATATTATTTAAAACAGCTATTAGGTATTAGTTCTGCATATACTTAGGTATCAGTTTTGCTATAAATCATGGTGAAAATAGTTTATCAAATGAACAAGCATGAATTTCAATCAAACAGCTAATAGGTTTGAGTTTGCACCATTTTAGTATATCTTTTATCATGCATGACAATAAACTAGATAATTAAATTTATAAAGCATCATATTATTTCAAACAGCCACCGGGTTTCATTTTTTCATAAATATAGGTATCGGTTGTATTGTATATAATATTTAAAATAATTTATAATATTATCAAGCTTGAATTTCAATCATACATGTACTAAGTATGAGTTCTGCACTATTTTTTATATTACTTTTATTATACATTACAATGAAGTAAATTTAATTTATAGAGGATCATGCTATATGGAATAGCTGCTAGGTATCATTTTGCATAAATATAGGTATTAGTTTTGTCATAAATAACATTTAAAATAAATAATTTATAAAATAATCAGTCATGAATTCCAATCATACATGTTGGTAAAAAAAATAGTATCAATTCATGTACACTACCGGTATCAATTTCATTTGTAAATGGAAATATATTTATAATCATAACATAACATCAAGTGTGAGAGAAGTAAAACAAAGCTATTTTTTGCAACATCAGAAATAAGTACATAATCTTTACAACAATTTGACATGATATCAAGAATTGTTCGTATCAACATTGAAAAGTTAATTTCTGTTACTTTTAACACAATATCTCAAATGTATATTAGGGAAACTAACATAACAATAGATTTTGCAAACAAATTCACCTTTTCTTTTTCTTCGTTTTCTTCTAGGCTTGACATGTACCTGGCCAAATTCCAGCAGTGCTCATTGTCTGTTAGTATTGCATGCACAATTTGTGCCCTTGTTGACAATATTTGTTCAGCTTCTAATTGGATCGGATTCTACTTCTGTTCAGTGAAATGATTAATTTCATTACGTATGTGCCACAGTCAAGCCTATTTGAAGCTAAATATATTGTTAGTATTAGTTAGCATCACTTGTAGTATCAGGTTTGTAACTAATATAAAACACTGTAATTCAGAGATAATGGTGCAAATAGATAGTTTGCTTTGAATTAAAGTATTTAATAGTTTTACTACCATACTTAGCATTAGCTAAAGTTTAGTGCCTGTAGGTATCATTTTAAGATTTTTGATAGTTGCTTTGTTTTAGTTTTGATTATATATACATTTAGTATCAGTTTTGTGTATGCATGTATCAGTTTTGTGTTATACGTATCAATTTTGTTTATATTGGTTTCAATTTAGATCTGAAATAAATGCTTATTGAACTAAAAGATGATATCTTCTTCATGAATCAAATTCAATTCAGTGTAATGCATATAAAGATGTATAGTGGTTTATATAAAAGATTATAATGCAGGGTATGAAGTAACTGTCAATTCGGTATAACTACTAGTTTCAGTTCTAGCAATAATTTTGTTCTTAATAGGTATCATTTTTAACAAAAAAAACTTGTGTGTCCTCTCCTTGCTATGCACACTTGATTTGATGCATTTCGTTTGGCTTCACCTCTACACCTTGTATATTATTCTTTTTTTAGAGTTCTTGCGGCATTTCTTTAATTTGTTTTCTCTATTAAAGACAAAACGATACAAAGTTAGATTTTATTCACTTTGTATCTATTGTATTAGGTAATTTAAAAAATATCATACCAATTTCATAGCTTCTTTCAAATAGAGTTTTTTGTCATTTGATCTTTTAGGACGTCTAGAATCTACATGACACCATTGCATTGTTGGGTATGTCAAAGTTGCTAACGTCCAATGATTTTCACAATGCTAAGGGAAATAAACATCTTCTATGTTTTTTCTTGTACAACTGTTTCAATCATAGGTAGAACCAAACGTTCTTTAACACCATTTAGATCACGGATGGCTCATTTCCGTTGAATACAAAAATAGGTTACAATTCAATGCACGAAGCTACTATTATGGACTTGCATATTAAAGTTCTACTTAGCATCATTGTGGTCGTGAATGCATAGTTATGCTCTGCCAGCCAGCATTTAGATATATACCAGTCAATTATCTATATTAAACACAGGAAATCGTAATTTTTTCTTATTGGTGAAGCAATATTAAATAATAAATATTATCAGTAATGTTAATAGTGGCTGTATATATTGCAAAGTATATAAATAACAAAGCATCAACTCAAATCAAACAGCTTGTAGGTATTGGTTTTTGCATTGATTTGGTATCAGTTTTGTTGTACATGGTACTCGAAATATTTTTCTAAAATTGACAATTGAAATATTTTATGATCCAGAAACTTGGTATCATTTTTGCTTTTATTTTGATATAAGTTACAGCGAAAATAATTTAGAAAGCAAGCAAACATCAACTCTAAATGTATAGCTATTAGGTATCGGTTTTGCATTATTTTGTTATCATTTTGGTCATACATGACATTTAAATAAATAATTAAAATTATAGAGCATTAACTTTTATCAAACAGAAATCAAATATCAGTTTTTCATATATACAAATACCAGTTTTGTTTTACATAATAATGAAAATAATTTATGAAATAATGAAGCATGAATTCTAATCAAAGAACTACTTGGTATCAGTTTTGCACTATTTTGTTATTACTTTTGTCGTATATGATGGTCAACTAAATAAGTAAATTTATAAAGCATCGAGTTATAACAAACAGAAACTAGGTATCATTTTTGGATATATAGCTATCAGTTTTGTTATGAGTGGCATAAAATAAACAAGCATGAATTCCAATCAAAAAACTATTAGATATTGGTTTTTGTACTTATTTTGATTGATATTAGTATTGCGGTTGAGTTAGAGATAACGATTTACTTATGGTATGGGGCGCCATTTTTGTTGTGAATTGGAATTTTGAGAGAATTTTAAGAGCGAACAAGAGAGAGAATTTGAAATTGAAGAAGGAAGACGAATGGAACGAACCAGAATAGAAAAGGAATGTTTTAACCCACGAATGGGCTTTAGACTTGTCCTTGAGACAAAAAAGCACGTGTCCTTGTGCCCAATTTTTAAAAATAATTCGCCCTCTAATTTTTTCCCCTATTTAAAATATTAGCCTTAGACAATGTTATGTTTGATTTTCTTTCTCCTCAAAAGGCTACATACATTATTGAAGGTGTCGAGTGTTTGAGAAGTAAATGAACATTTCATGTAATTAAACCATATGCATCACACACGCATATATATATATATATATATATATATATATATATATATATATATATAAACACACGGGTAATTTTGAAAAATAATGATCGAGGAGGTTATAGTCAACTATCATAACAAATTGCTGTATGTGCCGAAATTCAGCTCTAATCACATGGAAATCAAAGTTTTTGTTGCAAGATTTTTACAAACATCCCTCTTGAATCAATTAGACATTTGCATTTGGATATAGTTTTATATGTAGAGATTATAACATCAAATATTAGTATAAAATGGATTGTTGGTTTCTCCTTAAGGTAGGTAATAATATAACATTATAAGAGAGCATGTTATAAACTTGTATAAATATTACATTAGTAGATATTTTAAAGTCTATAAAGAATAAATAGTTAGTTTTTTAACTTCGTATCAGACAAGAATAAGCAGATATACTTGATGCATTACTTAGAAATAAGATTTTGTTCTTAAATGCAAATTTATTAAAAACAATGCATGTAACAATCCGGGTCGAGATTACCTGACATTAAATCTAAAATATGATGTAGAAATTATATTAATTAATTTTTAAGATGAATTTGGGGAATTTTAATTGTTAATTAGCAAATTGGAATAAATTTTGGATTAATTAAATTGGAAATTTCATAAAATGCCCTTTCGTGTAACTTAAATCTTATATTTGTTAATATAAGAATAATGGGGGAAAAATTAGAATTTTGTAAATTATATGGAAAATAATTTTATTATTAAGATGAGAATAAATATATTGCATTCACTTGCTGATTTGACTTGAAAGGAGTGCTCGATATTTTTCCATTTGTAATTATAGTAACAGGAATGTCATAAATTTAATATAAACGTTAATGTTGATATTTATTGTTAAAAATGAGATTTATAGCAATTATATTTTATCTAAATAATAATAATAACTTTTTTTGCAAAATCTTTGTTACCATTTTTCAATACATTGTAATATCGATAAAAACTATAACTTTTGTTATTTTGGCATTTATCGAAACATTGTGAAATCACAACATGTTAAATGAAATATTGATTGAAATGAAAATTGGTGGTTTATGAGTAAGGTATTTCAATATTTGTAAAAATGGGAATTTTGACTTGATAATTATTATGAGAAAAATTGTAGAAATCAATGTTGGTTAAATTATAACATTGTCTAAGTCAAATTAGAGGTTATAAAGTGTTATGGTAAAACAAAACAAATCAGCAACACTTCTGTTTTAGAAAAATTCAAAATAAATCCGCAACACTCTTATTTTAGAAAAATTAGTAATACTTGGCTAATGGATCCACCTCCTTAACCCATGTAACCCAAACAAAAGAAAATAATGAATGAGGAACTAATACGTATAAGTTCTCATTTATATTTTCTCTACCACAAACTAGAAAACGAAAATTTCCTAAGAGACAAGAACCCTGATTCTCAAATTGCAAAATCACGGCCAGAAACCAAGGGGCTTTGACTAATAATCATTGAAATCTAATAAAGGTAATCCTACCAACTTCTAGTATGTATAATTCGTAAATTAATCTCAGTTTTTTGCTTAAGGTTGTAATTTTCCTTTTCTAATTTTTGAGATAAACCTGGGTTTTGCTGCTGAGAGGTGACAGCCAAGATGAACCCGGATTCTAATCACTAATTCACGTTCTCATAGGTGAGATAATCTCACTCTTCTAGACTGGAAATTGATATTTGTCATTGTTTGTTGTATGAATGATTTTGTTAGGAAATTGATCTCAATCTCTAATGCTATTCACAACTTTTTATATTCAAATTATTGGTTGTTGAAACCCACACCCTATGATCTTGATGTGCATTAAATTATACATGTTTGGTTGCTTGCAGATAGATTTCAGAGAAGAAAACACCACAAATGGGCAACCGAAGCATCGCCGGCGTCTTCTAGGGGTCAGTGTAGGCGTGTCAACCGGTGGATCAGTCATAACCTGGGCTGACCTAGGTCACAACGTTTCGAGCTCAGTTTGCATCCAGTTGCCCCTCCGTTCGCCCGTGTGATAGCTTGAAACTATTTATTTGATTTTGGTGTTGTTCTATGTCAATTTCAATGCTATTTTCGGATTTTAATCTATCAACTTGTGAGTTCATCTTGGAGTTTATTAGACCATAGAATTGCTTTATGTGTCCATGATGCAACGCGCAATTTTCAACTTGTGTTTTCAAAAGAACATTTTTCAATCCAAACCATTTTCTCAAATCATTTTAAGTGTGAATATATTTTCTATAAAAGATATTTGGAATATTTATATATATATATATATATATATATCTAATATATTTATTTATAATAATAATGGCTTTAATGTTGATTTGGAACAATGATTTAAATGGTACTTATATATATATATATATTAGCAAGGGCTTTCCAACATATATATATACGTATATATTCTAGTTTATAAAACAATATTTTCAATAAGGATTTCAAAGTAAGTTATTTTATGAAATTGCACGACATCGATCGAATGAGGAATCAATTTAAATGGATTAATAAAACGAGTGATCTAAAACGCTCGCTTTCATTTTTTTTCTTATCTCCTGGATTTGTTCGATTGAGCCATTTATAAACACGAGTGAAGTTTACTAATCTATAGTAAACTTTTAAATAAATCTGTGTAGTACAGGACACATAGTTGTTATTTATTCGGTTACTATTTGGAGGTATATAATACTTATCGACGAGTTTATGACTCGCCTTCGGAGTTTATCTCGTTCATATCTTGATGTTCATAGGTCTCGTAACTATCTCGGAGTTTATAGATCTCGTACCTATCTTGGAGTTTATAGGTCTCGTACCTATCTTAATGTTTATAGGTCTCGTACCTATCTTGATGTTTATAGGACTTATTCCTATCTTGATGTTTATACTCACGTACCTATCTTGATGTTTCAAGACTTATACGTCTATCTTGGAGTTACATGCATATAGGTGAATTTATTTCATCAATCTTACAGTTTTGGCGCCTTTCCCCCGTTTTATGTTATTTTCTGGATTTCTGTTATAATTTTTAGATTTGATGCTAATTATGTTATCATCAAATGATTTTAAGGGTTTTGCTTTTAAAAGCTATTTTGGGTTCTGATACATGGTGATTATACACTTGGAGTTTATTGAAGCATTCTTGTTGTTAGCCAATTCCTGGCTTTGTGTTCATATTTGAGATTTGTCTAATCGACTAGTTTTCTACCGGTTTGGAAAATAGCCGGAAAAATTCGAATTAAAATTACCACAAGCGCATGGCGTACTATCAAAGTACGCGGCGAATACTGGTCGATCCGTAGGGAATTGTTTAGATTTTGAAAATCTATTCAATCAAATTAACCAAGATTTGAGATGTTTAAGCTTACTACTAAAAATTACAAAAATTAACAACTACAAAAGTGAATGAAAACTATGGGAATAAATGTCAATTTAGAGAAATTCCACTCTCTAGATCGTATAGTTCAACATTTTATGAAATTATGATTTCTCTTTTTTGGTCATAAGTGAGTTTAAATGATGTATTTATCATAAGCATGGCTCATTTGTGCTATTAATTAGCTCACATAAGCCATCAAGCTATAACACAACCTTTAAACCATTTTTAATTCTCATGAAAAATAACAAGAAGTTGAACATGAAATATATTTTAAGCATGTCCTATTAACTATTGATTAGAAATATAAACCATCAAATTTTGATTTAATTTCACTTTATTGCCATAATCATATGTAGATGAAGAGGCAATTTGTGATATGACTAAGCATAGCCTATTTGTTTTGAACAACATATGCTATAAAACTCAATACCAAATACAAAATTACATAAACATCAACTTTCCATGAAGCATAAAAAGAGAGAAAAGATTATTAAATTGTTGAAGCTACAAGATTAGAGGCTTCATTACCCTTAAATTGAAGGGATTAGCCTCTCATTCGTGTTATGTAATGACCTGATATTTTCAACCATTCGCATCTTCACATGCCGGACTTGAATTGCTCGAAATATTAGATTGTTAATTTAGATTTGGCAAAACTCAGCATAAAGATAAATAAATCAATCAAAGAATCACAGACAAAGAGTAACATAATGCAGCAGAATAGATAAATAGTAGTTCATGAAGCTACTATATAAACATCAGAGTTAAAAGTAAAAAACAACAGAATATCTCAACTACAGTGAAGTCTCCGGTACAAACCGATGACCTCGCTGAACAAATCAACTAGAAAGGCTGAAAGCTGAATCTATAGTTGGATCTCCAAGCGAAGCTCCAAACTCCAAAGGTGAGTCTCAAATGCTGAATTACTCAGGCTGACCCGAGCGTAAAGCGAAACACAAAACACTCGAGTTGGGATTAACATTCTTATGTCAATAAATCCAATTCAAGTGAAATATCAACTGAAATTAACTTAAAGGATGTTTGGGATAACCATCCTCTAAGGATGCATGGAACTATCTACAATATAGAAATATACATTATAACACCGTGGTCATTTCAAATTAATTTACACTTCAGAACCAAAGTATTATTGTCATTTCAAATATATCTATTTCCCAAAATAGTGTGTGTGTGGGTGTGTGTGTATAAAATAATTTATAAAGTATTGTAATTTGCTTAACTTCACAAATTGCTTCAAAATCAACTCGACTTTCCTATTCAAATTATATTCAATCTCAATTTATCACTTTCCATTCTATTCAGTTTCTGACTAAACAAATTCAAATTTTATCGATTTCAAATGCAGCTTTGAACCACAAATAAACCATTTAAATTTCAATGTAATTCAAAGTCAATGTATTTCGATGCCTTAAATATTCAACGTTTCAAAGACTAAACTCGATAATTGCATTTATCTCCTAATTTGACATCACTATTATTTAGTTTTGAAATATTCACTTAATAAATTCAATATTATTTATATGACCTTAAATTACATTTCTACATATTACCTTCGGTTTCTTTAGTCGTGAAATATCCATTACATTACTTAAATCAAAATCAAATTATTAGATCATATTTTAAAGTTTCAAATTCAATAGCTTCAAATCGATTTAATTAAGTAAATTTCTTACTTAAATGCAATTTCGATCAATTCAACTTTATCTTCCTTAATTTATACAAATCATTGAAAATCTATTTAAAAATATAATACTTAACATATTATATTAATTCAGTCGAACTTCATTAAATTTAAGTTCATTATTGAGTCTACTTTATATTTAATCATATTTATATAATATTTCAATATTAAATAGACCATATATATTCCCTTTCAAAACCATAGAAATCATTTTCAAAATAATTATATATAGACCAATGGTGCTTGTATAATTCTCTAACCTATGGTCAAGTAATACAGATATTTATAATTTCAATCCAAAATTTAATATATACAGATATATATCATTTCAACCCGCAATTCCAAATACAATGCAAATGAAAATCGCTTGGGTCTATCGTTTCAACCCATAACGATTTTCTCCTATTCTAAAGTCCATTCGGGTATGTATCATTTCAACCCATAGTGAATTCTATACTAATAGGGAACTTGCAGAGTGATGACAGATACGATGATAATAATAATAAGAGGCATATATCATAAATAACAATATAATATAAGGAACAAGATATGGTGTCATATCCCACATGTGAACGGTTACATAATAATATCATATATACCATAATTTAAAATAATTAACAGCAGTATATTTCAATTGTCGTTTCAATTGAAATCAAATTTAATAAATACAAGAACGTTAATCGTGACTGATTGCTCACCGTTCGAGGCTAAAGAGGATAGACAATGAAGTTGAAAAAAAATGCAAGCACGAATCCCAAAGCTAAACTAGATTGGCACGAATCGACGAACACAGCTGATAGTTCAGAATCGACGAAATCAAATCAAACTGGATCGATGAAGTTCAATGGTATAAATGAACATATATATGACTATATACATATATAAAATCATATTTTAAATTCAAATACAATTTTAAATTTAATTAAACATGTATTTCAAAATCAATGTTTTTAAAATAAACACAAAACTTCATATTGTATTACCTTGAACTCAATATTTATAAAATCCATAATTTACCAAATGTTTCAAACAATATTAAGCATATTATCTATATACATTTAAACAGTATTAAAAATATTAACCAAAACGTTTGTATTTATGTGTACCAATATATGACTAGTGTTTGCAAGATGCGAATAGCTCATATAATTATATACGGTATATATATAAATAACAATTTTTTTTATAAAAAAATGAAACACCTCACCAGTTATATGAAACCGGCTATATGTAATATCAACTAAACCTTTAAATACTTAACGCATATCACAATATATGTATACATACAGTGTATAAATACCTTACTGTATATAAAATCTATATACATAACTTATATAAACTACTGTATATATACACTGGAAAACCATGTACAAAGCCGATCCTTTTTTTAATGTAATATAAAACTTTCATACAAAGTTACTATATAAAGACTTATATATGATATACAACTAACCTATGTGTACAGGTTAGCCGCTATGCAAACAACCTATTCGGAAGAAAAAATATATAAATTGGTGTATAGTGTACATACCTTTAAACATATTAGTCATTGTAAGGACCCGATTCTTCGACTTTCGAAAATCGACATCAATACGTCCACTGTATCAACTGCCGAGCAATCGAATGCCGGAAAACCAAACACTTAGGGTTTAAGAAAAAGAAAGAGGTAGAAGAAGAAAGAAAAAGATAGAACAGAACAATATCAGAATCTCACAATTCGCAGTGGAACAACATATAATAGATAAATGAATAATCATTTAAAACAAAGAACTACATCACATTACATTACATCATCATAGTGTACAACAAACAAACAGCGGAAAAGAAATACTATACACTAATAATATGCTACGCCATCTAGCTTGCCTCCAGATTTCTGCAGCAACTCCTGAATCCAGAATATCCTGATAATCTAACTCTAGACTGCCTGTGTGGAAATTGGTGGGCACCCAGAGTTTAGGAAGGGAAACAATAAACTCTAGGTCAGTCATGTGAATGGTGTGAGAACTTAAAACAGTTATTTATCTTTGAAACAAAAAGAACAGGATAATTTTAAAGTCAATTCGCAATGCTTTTGGAAAATGAGACTACCATAAGGCCTCCCGCACACACACACAATGCAAACGCAGAATCGGAGGAGATTTCTCCTTATGATAGTCAAAGATGCTTGATACGCATTAAAAAGAACATTTGATATTATTACTAGTGCATAGTGTAGAAAAAATTCATTTTGAAAGTAAAGATATAAATCTTAGCCAGCATAGGCATTCCGCACTTATGCCTACTAGCTACCATCCAAACAGTGGGTAGCCACCATAAGTGAATGATAGGTTCTACAACTAAAACCGTACAAGATCGTATTGTTTCTTTGGATTTTCAACAAATGGTCAGGCCAAGGAACTTCCCATTGCCACATGGGTATGCCTCTGGAAAGACGACCCGAGAACCTAACGTTACAGTTAGATCTCTGCCAACACAAGGCCGGGTTACCCTTCAAACTGGGTAACTACTGACACGAATATGTCATTCCCCGATCGTAACCGATCTATACCCGAGGATCCTCGATTTCCAACAACCACAAAGTAATAAATTTGCAGCAACAACATAGGTTAAATATCTAGGCTCCATACCATGATACCACCTCTATACAGAAGGAATGACATACACTAAAGGGGCGCTACCCCCTAATAACCCTGCTGCATCCTTCCTATTTTGACCATTTCCGGGGAGTGAGGTCCGACGAAGTCTCGTCCACAAAGCTACGCTTTATACAAATTTGTGCTTTGATCATCAAATGCTCAACAGCACTTAGCATATCACACTACCAAATTGGGAGTATATAACTAATAACCTTCAACTACATAACCTCTGAGCTCGTACGTCTCAGAGAAGGGTGTTAAGCTAAGAGAATAAATTCTCCGCCACCAACAGAAATATATTTGAAAGAAATCAGTTTTATATCTCAATTTGTAATGTCAGACATACAATCCATACAAGTCTGTTCCGGGCTCGAATAGAACCGAAGGCACTTCCAAAGAAGTCCTTGCAATCCGGATATTCACTAATCACGTCTGGACTTCGCGTCACTAAGGGTGATAAAACCTCTATATCAGAGATCAGCCGATGCAGAGTCATTGACGGTAATCCTTCCGTTTTCAAAAATATCCGGTCTTCAACACCGGTCATCAAATGCAATCCATAACGACGTATCACATATTCGGAATGGGTTATACGACCCCAAGGTCCTTTCCCGGCTAACCCGAATAGTGAGCGCTTATTTTGAAAATAAATGTAGCATTCAAATTCAAGCAAATCACTACAAATACCTATTTAAAGGTAAATATTGATAGTCGGTTATTTAACTATCAATAGGCATGCACAACATCACCAGATTCCAAATAATTTTCCAAATTATTTATTTCCAAAATATCTTTACTAGATATATTTTTCCATACTTCAAAAATAAATCGATATTTATTTTTAAACAGATTCCCCTTTCCTTTATAAATTCCATAGTGAATTTATATTCCAAAATATCTACCGATATACGATTTTCAAATCGATTTCAAATATTCACTTTCAATTTATCTTTAAAAAGATAATTCTCAAAACGTTCATTTCATATTGGAAAAACATTTCCCTACTTATTTAATAATAAGTATTTCACAAATCTATTTATTTTCAACATTTGGAAAATATTCGATATACTTAAATTGATATTAAGTATATATTTCATTTCTTAAGGAAAACATTTTCTTAAACACTTTTATTTGAGTCCAAACAAATGTTGCATAAAACATTGTTACGACGACCCAAAATCTCCAGTATATGGATTCGAAATTTAGATAGATATAATTCCCAATACTGTATAAAACATTTCCTTTCGGAAATCATTTACTATAACCACAGTGTTATAGTCCACAATTTCCTTCTATTCCTTGAAAACGCCTATTTCAACAATGAATGTTGAAATCTATGTTTTCAATACTTAATACATTTAAAACATCTCTAATCGTTTTAATTCTATTTAAAATATCATTTTCCCAGAACATTTCTTTAATATATTATTCACTATCCAAAATCGTGAATATACTTCGTTAATCCAAATTCAACATTTTCTACACATTTTATTTAAAGGGTTATCCCCTGTCCAAAATCGTGGATACATCTCCTTTAATAAACTTCTATGTTTAATCTATCAAATTCAATTGATTTCAGATTTATAAAGTAACGTTTATAAATTCACATCTATATATTTTATAAAAACTTCAACTTATAAAATCCCTTAATTAACAAATTCTATTTATATCTTATCTAAATGCTAAAACCCAATTTATAAGTAAATTATTTATACTTCTCTTATTTTACAAAAATCATTTCCTTTTATAACTTCACAATTTTATAAATTTCATTCACTTATGAATTCATTTATAATTCATTTTAATGCTTATAAAAACTCGTTTTATAATTCCAGTATTTTTATTTATAAATATCCATTTTATAAATCTTTTTATATAAACCATTTATAATAATTCAAATATCCCAATTCAAACCATTTTACAAATTTATCTACTACTTATTTCAAAAATTAAATTTTATTTATTTTCGGTATCTAATGATACCAGAATTTTATTCGGCTAAATTTTAGCCTTCGACGATTCAATCATAAAGATAATCACACGGAGATTATAATAAAAAGAAATCAACACACAATATTGAAACCAATTCAATTATTTGAGGAATCCAGTTGGATCCCTCCAACCTGTTTCCCTGCATCCACAAATGTTAGCATAATACCAATCCCGTTTCAAGACGGGATACCGCCGTATATGCGATTTATAAATTATTATCCGCTATTATGCGGCGCAATAGGGTCTCATCCGCTATATAATGCGGGAAATCAACTCCAAGTACATATATAATACCAATTCCACTTCAAGGTGGAATATCGCGGTATATGTGTGTAATAAATAGCCTCCGCTTAATAGGCGGCGTATAGGGTCTATTTCAATACAATAGACAATAATTATCATCCAAGCAAAACAATCACACAATCAAGCAATTTTAAACCTAACTATTTAAAATTTAAACAAAACCCTTTGAGTGAGAAGTTCTCACCTTTGCCTTTTATTTTGCAATCCATTTCCATCTTGTCTCGATTTTCTTGATTTATACCTTGTATAAATATTATACAAATTAATTAATATTCGCACCAAACGAATGATTAATTTCCATTTGATAAATTTATCACCTAATTTCATTTTATTCATTTTGCTGTTTTTTTAATTTTGTGTTCACATACATTTAGTTCTGTAAACTTATATATTTATTAAATTCAAATGGAAAATAAATAAAAGAAAAATATTCTTTCTAGCATTTATATTAAACAGAAAATGGTTTATGCTTACTGTAATAAATTATATTTCTGCTTATCTATATATATACATTCATTGTAATATAATTTCACTTTAAGCTAATATTTTTAAATTTTAAACAAAATTCCTTTTTAGTAATTTGATTTAACAAAAAATTAAATTCAAAACAAATTTTCCTTTCTAACAAATTTATTTAATTAAAAGTTAAATTTAAAACTGAATTTCTCTTCTTCTTTTTTTCAATTAATTTTAACTTCAAACAAATCTTCTTTTAAATAAAGTACTTGAACAAATTTTTTTCTTTAACCACTTCCTGTTAATAAATTCATTTAACTAAAAATTTGATATTAAACAAATTTATTTTCATAATACATTATCATTCCAAATTAAAACTACATATTACTTTCTGCTTATAATTTGTTTCCTTTTACACTACTGCAACAAACATTATGTTTTTCTTACTGTAACCCTTTTTTTCAATTATGTTTAAACCGAGAAAGATAAAAATCAAATACTTACTGCCCAGACCTGACCACTGCCCCCACTTACTCATCGATGGCCAACTCACCGATCGTGCCTTCATCTGTCACCTCGCCTAAAGCTCCCAGCATCGCAACTCCTTGCTTTGCCCAGATTTGCTCGAACTCGAGCTCGACTTCACGATAGGGTCGCAACCCCCTATAGAACATGCCTCCCCATCAACTTCGCGTGCCCAAAATTCCCATCGCAACTCCCTCCTTACGCGAATCCAGCTGTCGCGACCACCTCGAATCGAGGATGCGACCTTCCCCTTCTTCTCCACCTTTGCTCGATTGAGCTTCTGTAACGACCCTGAATTTTAAATAATTTATTTTGAGAATATTTAATTAATTTTAAATATTTGAATGATGGTTTGGATTGAATTTTCAATATAACTTTGAATTTGGCGATTAAATTTTAGAATTTAATCTATTGAAAGTTGAATAAAAATTTGAATCTTCAATTTTAAGCCAATTAAAAATATTTCAAAGGCTTGTAAAATTCATATTGATAATATTGAAAATTATAGGAGCTTCAGAATTGAAATTGAAAGTGAATTGTTCAGTTTTGAAATTTAATCGTTTGAAATCGATATTTAAAACAGCCGTCCGAGGCACAGTCTCGGAATTCGACGAAACCAGTTCCATTGGATCCGTAATATTGAATTATTGCCGGATTTCAAATTTCGTATTTTTCTGAGTTAATATGTGAGCACACGACACATAAACGCGTCGAAATTTTCAACGGTTTAAATTTAAATTTAAAATTTAAATTTGGTCAACAGCAGCATCCTAAAATCACGCCTGAAATCGTGAAGGGATCGTGGAAAAAAATCGTGCAAACACGTTCTCTGTAAAATCACGTTCCTTTGTCTCCTCCCCTCTCCTTTAAAAATCACGCAACTTTAATTCATATCTTCTCAGTTCAAAATCAAGCAACGAAAAGCAACTAATGGCCGAAGCCTTTTTCACTCTCAAAATCGAAGCCTCTTCGTCAAAAAAAAAAATTAATTAATGTCGGCCTCTATGCATTCGTTCGAAACGAAAAGGGGATTTCGCGAGCAAAGGCGGCGGCGAGGGGGAGGAGCTCGTGTCGCTCGGTCGAGTGGGGCGACGCGAATGCGATTAGGGTTATCAGATGGGGTCACGATGCAGTTCGAGTGCGGCGGCACAAGGGCAGGCAGGTGGCTCGAGTTGATGATGGAAGGAGGCGCGCATGAGTGCGACTGGGAATCGCGTGTGCGCGCGCGATGAAGGCGAGGCCGCCGCCGATGGGTCGCGTGGGAGGGGGGGGGCATCGCGATGACAGGGCGCTCGCGAGTAGCAGTGGAGGCGATGGTTTCTAGTGGCAACGCGCGATGATGGGAGCTCGAGCCTGGGTTTTTTTTTTGTGATTTGCAGTGAGGTATTATTTTTTTATTTTATTTTATTTTATTCGATTTCTAAAAATAAATAAATAAATATATATATATATATATATATATATATTCCAGTGAGTATATACAGGAAATAATAATAATAATAATAATATGAATAGTTAGTTAATCAAATTTTAAAATAGTAAATCAAATAGTTCGATTTATATTGAATATTGATAAATTTCATAAAATTATTTAAAAGGAAATGTATTTTTAGAATTAATATTTTGTTAGGTAAATTTTTATAAAAGGAAATTTGTTAGAAATTTAAATTGCTAAGTGAAGTGATTTATTAAGGGAAAATTTGTTAAAATAAATTTTTGGTTAAATAAAAGTTTATTTGACTAAAAGAAATTAGCTTAAATAAAATTATTAGTATAAACCCAAAATGGTTAGCCAAATTAAATAAACCTATCAATGGAAATTAAATTTATTAAGGGAAAGATTTTTAAAGGAAATTTAGATTAAAAACTTAATTTTTATAATTTATTAAAAGAAATCGATTTAAAGATATAAATTTAAAGTAAAAGAATTAGTAGAAATAAATTTTAAAGGAAATTTAATTTTTAAAATTTTCAGTTAAATAAATTTGTTAAAGAAAATTAGTTTAAAATTAATTCTTTGATATCATTAATTAAAAGTGTATCGTTGGTTAAAATTGAATTGTTTAGTTAACTTAGGGAATTATTTTGATTGCTAAATATTTTTTTAGGAGAAAATTGGTTTAAAATTTAATCATTGGAAAATTTAAATTTATTAAAAGAAGAAAATTTGTTAAAAATAAAATCTTGGTTAAATAAACTTGTTAAAGGAATCTGTTCGAATTTTAATAAATGTATATGGATTAGAAATAAATAATAATAGGGATTTTAAAACTTGAAGAAAATTTAGTTTAAAACTAAATTATTAGTTGAATAGAAATTTTAGTTTCAAATGAAAATATTTTGTAAAAGGAAAATTAGTTAGAAATTTTACTTATTTTATAAAATGATTTATCAAAAGAAAATATTATTTATTTTTGGAAAAATGGGTAATTAAGTACTAAAGGATATTTTATGAAAGAAAATATTGTTTGAATTAAATAGTTAGTTAATAAAATTTATTTAAATAGAAATTAAATTTGTTCGACAAAAAATTAAATTTATAAAGGATAGTTTGAATTTAATTTTTGTTAAAACAAACTATTAAAAAGGAATCAACGATGAATCAAAATTATCAAATGAAAATTTATTATTCGATTATTTCGAATATTAATAAATTGTGTAAATATTTATACAAGGTATAAATCAAGAAAATCAAGTCAAGATGGAAATGGATTGCTAATAAAAGCAAAGGTGAGAACTTCTCACTCAAAAGGAATTTTATTGTTTATTTAAATTTTAAATAGTTAGATTTAAAATTTGCTTGACTGTGTTGATTGAATGATTGAATGATGACTGATATATATATTGGATGTGAATAGACCCTATACGCCGTTAGTAAGCGGAGATTATTTATTACACACATATACCGCGATATTCCACCTCGAAGTGGAATTGGTATTATATTATATATATAGCAATATATATATATTGGCATATGTATATATTGCAGTTGATTGATTTCCCGCATTTTTTTTAGCGGATGAGACCCTATTGCGCCGTTAGTAAGCGGATAATATTTATAAAATCCCATATACCGCGATATTCCACCTCGAAGTGGAATGGTATTGTGCTAATGTCTGTGGATGTAGGGAAACAGGTTGGAGGGATCCAACTGGATTCCTCACAAAATATTTATTTGATTTCATATATTGTGATATTTGATTGTTATCATGGATGATATATGATGTTTGAAAGTCGTGATTGACTATTGATGTGTTGCATCATCGAATCCAATTTTTGAAGTTTAAAAATAACGATTTTGATTTCTAAAGTGATTTTTGAAAATATACGTTTATAAAATATTTTTGGAATTGATTTATCTTAAATAAATAAACATTATAATTTTTAATGTTATAAAAATTATGATTTTTGAGAAATACAGTTAAAAGTTGATTTTTGAAAATATGGGATTAGTTATTTTACAAAATAGTTTAAACTGAAATTTCTGAATTTATTATAAGAAGTTTAAAAAAATAGGATTTATAAAATTTTTATTTTATAAATCAGAATGATGAAATTATAAAAGAGTTTAAAGATGTTTAAAGTAATAATATAAATTGATTTATATTAAAAGATTTCTAAATTGATATTTATAAATTTAGAATATTTGAATTATAAAACGAGCTTTTATAAGTGATAGAATGATTTGTAAATGGATTTCATAAAGGAATGAAATCTATAGAATTTATGAAATTTGATTATTTTATAAATCAAATGATGAAATTATAAAAGAGTTTAAAGGTGTTTAAAGTAATAATATAAATTGATTTATATTAAAAGATTTCTAAATTGATATTTATAAATTTAGAATATTTGAATTATAAAACGAGCTTTTATAAGTGATAGAATGATTTGTAAATGGATTTCATAAAGGAATGAAATCTATAGAATTTATGAAATTTGATTATTTTATAAATCAAATGATGAAATTATAAAGGAGTTGAAAGACGATTTAAAATAGTAATATAAATTGTTTTATATTAAAAAGATTTATAAATTGATATTTATAAATTAAAATATTGGAATTATAAAACGAGCTTTTATAAGTGTTAGAATGAATTGTGAATGAATTTCATTAATGAATGAAATTTATAGAATTATAACGGTGAATTTATAAATAGAATTTTATAAATAAAATTTATAAAGTTATTTAGGGAATAGATGTAGATAAATAAATGAATCTTATAAGTTATAAGATTTATAATTATGAAGTTTAAAGAAACAATTTTGTAAATAAATAAATTATAAGTGTTTGACTTATAATATGAATTTTTATTATGTCATTGTGATATGAATTGAGATGGGTTAATAAAGGAATTTATAAAAAGGAGTTGATATAAAATAAATAGAAATAGAATTTATAAACATTGTTTTATAAATTCGCAACGACTTATGTTGATAAGTGAATTGTTGTAATTTATTTATGGAGTTATATTCATGTTTTAGACAGTGAATAATTCTTTAAAATAAAATGAATAGAAGTGATGAAATTTATTAACAAGTATATTCACATTTTTGAATAGTGAATATTATGTAAAAAAAAATTATTTTAAATGTGATGTTTTAAATAGAATTAAAACGATCTAAAGATGTTTTAAAATGTATTGAGATTCGAAACCATAGATTTCAACATTCATTGTTGAAATAGACGTTTTCGAGAAATAAAAGGAAATGATAGACTATAACACTTTTGTTATAGTAAATGATTTCCGAAAGGAAATGTTTTGTATAGTATTGGGATTTACATATCTATTTTAATTTCGAATCCCTATACTAGTGATTTTGGGTTGTCGTAACGATGTTTTACGCAACATTCGTTTTGGCCCAAATAAATATGATGAAGTGAATGATTTCCTTAAAGAATGAAATATATACTTAATTTCGATTAGGGTATATTAAATATTTTCTAAGTATAGAAAATAAAAAGATCTGTGAATTACTTATTTTTAATAAGTATAGAAATGTTTTCCAATATTAGGTGAATATTTGGAATTTATCTTTTTGAAGATAAATTGAAAATGAATATTAGAAATTGAATGGAAATCTTATATTCATAAATATTTTGGAATGTAAATTCAATATGGAATTTATAAATGAAATTTGGAAAATGAGTTTAAAAATAAATATTGATTTATTTTTAAAGAATGGAGAATGTATATCTTATAAAGATATTTTTGGGAAATAAATAATTGGAAAATTATTTGGAATCTGGTGATGTTGGCATATCTATTGATAGTTCAATAACCGACTATCAATATTTACCTTTAAATAGGTATTTGTTGTGAATTGCTTGAATTTGAATGCCACACTTATTTTTTTAAAATAAGTGCTCACTATTCGGGTTAATCGGGAAAGGACCTTAGGGTCGTATAACCCATTCCGAATATGTGATACGTCGTTATGAATTGCATTTGAAGATCGGTGTTGAAGACCGGATATTTTCGAAAACGTAAGGGTTTCTTGTTGATTGTCTCTGCACTGGCTGATCCCCGGTATTGAGATC
The DNA here is from genome assembly GCA_030765085.1 of Allium cepa. Classification (NCBI taxonomy): domain Eukaryota; kingdom Viridiplantae; phylum Streptophyta; class Magnoliopsida; order Asparagales; family Amaryllidaceae; genus Allium; species Allium cepa. The sequence continues at coordinate 949,694,052 of CM060928.1, read as the reverse complement.
TCCATATGTGATGGGAAGTCCGAACGTGATTAGTGAATATCCGGATTGCAAGGACTTCTTTGTAAGTGCCTTCGGTTTTGTTCGAGCCCGGAACAGACTTGTATAGGATTGTATGTCTGACATTACAAGTTGAGATATAAAGCCGATTTCTTTCAAATATATTTCTGTTGGTGGCGGAGAATTTATTCTCTTAGCTTAACACCCTTCTCTGAGACGTACGAGCTCAGAGGTTATATAGTTGAAGGTTATCAGCGATATACTCCCAATCTTGGTAATGTGACATACTGAGTGTAGCTGTAAATGATCATTGTGTTGATTATTTGTGATAGGATCATTTATTTGATCGCCTATCTTGGTGATCATTTCTATGATCATTTGTTTGACCCAAAGCATGGCTTTTGTATAAAGTATGTTTTTGTGGACGTGACTTCGTCGAGCCTCACACCCCGGAATGGTCAAAACAGGAAAGATGCGGCAAGGTTATGAGGGGTAGCGCCCTTTAGGATATGTGCATTTCCTTCTGGAAAAGGGTGGTATCATGGTATGGAGCCGAGATACTTACTCATGTTGAAAACACTTTATGATTGTGTGAATTGATTGCGAGCGCTCGGTGAAAGGTCCCAAAGGACCGGGGGATGGCATATTCGGTCAGTTGTTACTCAGTTAGGGGTAACCCGGCCTTGTGTTGGTAGAGATCCGGTTTGGTTCTCGGGGATGTCCATCCAGAGGCATTCTCATGTGGCAATGGGAAGTTCCTTGGCCTGATCATTCGTTGGAAATCCAAAGAAACAATACGATCTTGTACGGTTTTAGTTGTATAACCTGCTATGGAATGTGGCGGTAACTTGCTATTGAACATAGTTAGCTATAGTAGGCATAGTTCGAAATGTCTATGCTGGCTAAGATTTATATTCTACATTCGAAATAAATTTTCTCTACACTATGCACTAGTAATAATATCAAATGTTCTTTTTAATGCGTATCAAGCATCTTTGACTATCATAAGGAGAAATCTCCTCCGATTCTGCGTTTGCATGTGTGTGTGTGCGGGAGGCCTTATGGTAGTCTCATTTTTAAAAGCATTGCGAATTGAATTTAAAAATATTCCTCTATTTTGATTTTAAAGAAAAATAAACTGTTTAAGTTCCCACACCAGTCACATGACTGACTCGGAGTTTATTGTTTTCCTTCCTAAACTATGGGTGCCCACCAATTTTCCACACGGGCAGTCAGGAGTTAGGTTTATCAGGATATTCTGGAATTCAGGAGTTGCAGGAGGCAAGATGGATGACATAGCGTATCACTAGTATCTAGTATTTCTTTTTCCGCTGCATTATTTGTTGTTGTACACTCTGATAATGAAATGAATGTAATGTAATGTAATAACTGATATAGTTCTTTGTTTAAAGATTATTCATTTATCTATTATATGTTGTTCCGCTGCGAATTGTGAGATTCTGATGTTGTTCTATTTTCTGTTTTCTGTTCCGTTCTATTTTCTTTTCTCTCCTTTGTACTATCTTCTTTCTTCTACTTCTTTTCTTTTTTTTTTCTTAAAACCTATAACATTTCGGTTTTTCGGCAACGAAAAATCGCAAACGTTACATTTGGTATCGGAGCTTATGGTTAAGCGACAACCATGGTTCTGTTGGGTATTACTCGTTAGAGATAGAGTCAGCAGTACTCTAGAATGAGTTTGAGTGTAATAATAGATATGAGCGCGTATTTGTTAGTGAATATAAAATTGATTTTGAATCGGGTAAATAAGATAATTTTGCCCAAAACTATTTTAGTATAGAAAAGAAATGATTTTGTATGAATTATTATAGTATATGGTTGCATGATTGGTAGGAAGTGATAATATTGAATTATTATCATTAGTATATGGAATTAAATAAAATGGATTGAATTCAAGTAAACTAACTTGATAAATTATTAATTCATGGAATTTGAATTAGTTAAATAAAAGTTTAGTCGTAAGCTAAATTTGAAGATAAATTTGAATTTGTATATAAATTCAAGTAAGAAAAAGAAATAAATTGAAATTTCCTTTGTTAGTAATTCAGTAAATTCGAGATGAATTGAATATGGAAATTGAAATTAAAATGAATTAGTGAATGTACTAATTGAAAGGAATTAGTAAATAAAAGTTAATCGATAGAATTCAATGTTTAGAATTGTGAATAGAATTCAATATTTAGAATTGAAACTGTGAATTGAATTGAAGTAAAATTGAATGAGAATGAATGTGTAACTTCAATAGTGAAGTAAAAATGTATAAGAAGCATATATTGGAAATTTTGTAATAGAATTGGCAAAATGGTTTGTATGTTGGAATTGGATATTATGGATAGCATGATATACAGGTATATAAAGGGATTGGATTTTGATTTTGAAGATAAAATTGAATTGCTCGACAAAAAGGTACGTATTTGAATTTCAGTATGAAATTTGATGATTTTCTTCTTCAGCCACTTGGCTTTCTCTTTTCTTTTTGATTCTGAGGAGCCGTGGTGCCATTTTGTAGTCGTACCGAGCTAACCGCGCAAAGGAGACGCTGGCGAAATTTTTCGAAAATTTAAGGTGTTAGAAAAATTTTGAGAAAATTTGAAAGTTTGAAATTTGAATTTGAATTTAAATTTGAATGGTTAGGAAAACAATGTTGGTTGAAACTTATAATTGAAGTTGGAAAGCTAGTTGAAATGATACTGAATCTCTAGTAAAAAGATTTAGGTTGGTAAGTTGATAAAACTATTTAGATTGTGAAAAATAGTAGACGGGATAAGGGCATTCTTCTTAACTTGTAATTTCGGGACGAAATTCTTTTAAGGGGGGAAGATTGTAACGACCCTGAATTTTAAATAATTTATTTTGAGAATATTTAATTAATTTTAAATATTTGAATGATGGTTTGGATTGAATTTTCAATATAACTTTGAATTTGGCGATTAAATTTTAGAATTTAATCTATTGAAAGTTGAATAAAAATTTGAATCTTCAATTTTAAGCCAATTAAAAATATTTCAAAGGCTTGTAAAATTCATATTGATAATATTGAAAATTATAGGAGCTTCAGAATTGAAATTGAAAGTGAATTGTTCAGTTTTGAAATTTAATCGTTTGAAATCGATATTTAAAACAGCCGTCCGAGGCACAGTCTCGGAATTCGACGAAACCAGTTCCATTGGATCCGTAATATTGAATTATTGCCGGATTTCAAATTTCGTATTTTTCTGAGTTAATATGTGAGCACACGACACATAAACGCGTCGAAATTTTCAACGGTTTAAATTTAAATTTAAAATTTAAATTTGGTCAACAGCAGCATCCTAAAATCACGCCTGAAATCGTGAAGGGATCGTGGAGAAAAATCGTGCAAACACGTTCTCTGTAAAATCACGTTCCTTTGTCTCCTCCCCTCTCCTTTTAAAAATCACGCAACTTTAATTCATATCTTCTCAGTTCAAAATCAAGCAACGAAAAGCAATTAATGGCCGAAGCCTTTTTCACTCTCAAAATCGAAGCCTCTTCGTCTAAAAAAAAATTAATTAATGCCGGCCTCTATGCATTCGTTCGAAACGAAAAGGGGATTTCGCGAGCAAAGGCGGCGGCGAGGGGGAGGAGCTCGTGTCGCTCGGTCGAGTGGGGCGACGCGAATGCGATTAGGGTTATCAGATGGGGTCACGATGCAGTTCGAGTGCGACGGCACAAGGGCAGGCAGGTGGCTCGAGTTGATGATGGAAGGAGGCGCGCGTGAGTGCGACTGGGAATCGCGTGTGCGCGCGCGATGAAGGCGAGGCCGCCGCCGATGGGTCGCGTGGGGGGGGGGGGGCATCGCGATGTCAGGGCGCTCGCGAGTAGCAGTGGAGGCGATGGTTTCTAGTGGCAGCGCGCGATGATGGGAGCTCGAGCCTGGGTTTTTTTTTTTGTGATTTGCAGTGAGGTATTATTTTTTTATTTTATTTTATTTTATTCGATTTCTAAAAATAAATATATATATATATATTCCAGTGAGTATATACAGGAAATAATAATAATATGAATATGAATAGTTAGTTAATCAAATTTTAGAATAGTAAATCAAATAGTTCGATTTATATTGAATATTGATAAATTTCATAAAATTATTTAAAAGGAAATGTATTTTTAGAATTAATATTTTGTTAGGTAAATTTTTATAAAAGGAAATTTGTTAGAAATTTAAATTGCTAAGTGAAGTGATTTATTAAGGGAAAATTTGTTAAAATAATTTTTTGGTTAAATAAAAGTTTATTTGACTAAAAGAAATTAGCTTAAATAAAATTATTAGTATAAACCCAAAATGGTTAGCCAAATTAAATAAACCTATCAATGGAAATTAAATTTATTGAGGGAAAGATTTTTAAAGGAAATTTAGATTAAAAACTTAATTTTTATAATTTATTAAAAGAAATCGATTTAAAGATATAAATTTAAAGTAAAAGAATTAGTAGAAATAAATTTTAAAGGAAATTTAATTTTTAAAATTTTTAGTTAAATAAATTTGTTAAAGAAAATTAGTTTAAAATTAATTCTTTGATATCATTAATTAAAAGTGTATCGTTGGTTAAAATTGAATTGTTTAGTTAACTTAGGGAATTATTTTGATTGCTAAATATTTTTTTAGGAGAAAATTGGTTTAAAATTTAATCATTGGAAAATTTAAATTTACTAAAAGAAGAAAATTTGTTAAAAATAAAATCTTGGTTAAATAAACTTGTTAAAGGAATCTGTTCGAATTTTAATAAATGTATATAGATTAGAAATAAATAATAATAGGGATTTTAAAACTTGAAGAAAATTTAGTTTAAAACTAAATTATTAGTTGAATAGAAATTTTAGTTTCAAATGAAAATATTTTGTAAAAGGAAAATTAGTTAGAAATTTTACTTATTTGATAAAATGATTTATCAAAAGAAAATATTATTTATTTTTGGAAAAATGGGTAATTAAGTACTAAAGGATATTTTATGAAAGAAAATGTTGTTTGAATTAAATAGTTAGTTAATAAAATTTATTTAAATAGAAATTAAATTTGTTCGACAAAAAATTGAATTTATAAAGGATAGTTTGAATTTAGTTTTTGTTAAAACAAACTATTAAAAAGGAATCAACGATGAATCAAAATTATCAAATGAAAATTTATTATTCGATTATTTCGAATATTAATAAATTGTGTAAATATTTATACAAGGTATAAATCAAGAAAATCAAGTCAAGATGGAAATGGATTGCTAATAAAAACAAAGGTGAGAACTTCTCACTCAAAAGGAATTTTATTGTTTATTTAAATTTTAAATAGTTAGATTTAAATTTTGCTTGACTGTGTTGATTGAATGATTGAATGATGATTGATATATATATATTGGATGTGAATAGACCCTATACGCCGTTAGTAAGCGGAGGTTATTTATTACACACATATACCGAGATATTCCACCTCGAAGTGGAATTGGTATTATATTATATATATAGCAATATATATATATATTGGCATATGTATATATTGCAGCTGATTGATTTCCCGCATTTTTTTTGGCGGATGAGACCCTATTGCGCCGTTAGTAAGCGGATAATATTTATAAAATCCCATATACCGCGATATTCCACCTCGAAGTGGAATGGTATTGTGCTAATGTCTGTGGATGCAGGGAAACAGGTTGGAGGGATCCAACTGGATTCCTCACAAAATATTTATTTGATTTCATATATTGTGATATTTGATTGTTATCATGGATGATATATGATGTTTGAAAGTCGTGATTGACTATTGATGTGTTGCATCATCGAATCCAATTTTTGAAGTTTAAAAATAACGATTTTGATTTCTAAAGTGATTTTTGAAAATATACGTTTATAAAATATTTTTGGAATTGATTCATCTTAAATAAATAAACGTTATAATTTTTAATGTTATAAAAATTATGATTTTTGAGAAATACAGTTAAAAGTTGAATTTTGAAAATATGGGATTAGTGATTTTACAAAATAGTTTAAACTGAAATTTCTGAATTTATTATAAGAAGTTTAAAAAAATAGGATTTATAAAATTTTTATTTTATAAATCAGAATGATGAAATTATAAAAGAGTTTAAAGATGTTTAAAGTAATAATATAAATTGATTTATATTAAAAGATTTCTAAATTGATATTTCTAAATTTAGAATATTTGAATTATAAAACGAGCTTTTATAAGTGATAGAATGATTTGTAAATGGATTTCATAAAGGAATGAAATCTATAGAATTTATGAAATTTGATTATTTTATAAATCAAATGATGAAATTATAAAAGAGTTTAAAGGTGTTTAAAGTAATAATATAAATTGATTTATATTAAAAGATTTCTAAATTGATATTTATAAATTTAGAATATTTGAATTATAAAACGAGCTTTTATAAGTGATACAATGATTTGTAAATGGATTTCATAAAGGAATGAAATCTATAGAATTTATGAAATTTGATTATTTTATAAATCAAATGATGAAATTATAAAGGAGTTGAAAGACGATTTAAAATAGTAATATAAATTGTTTTATATTAAAAAGATTTATAAATTGATATTTATAAATTAAAATATTGGAATTATAAAACGAGCTTTTATAAGTGTTAGAATGAATTGTGAATGAATTTCATTAATGAATGAAATTTATAGAATTATAACGGTGAATTTATAAATAGAATTTTATAAATAAAATTTATAAAGTTATTTAGGGAATAGATGTAGATAAATAAATGAATCTTATAAGTTATAAGATTTATAATTATGAAGTTTAAAGAAACAATTTTGTAAATAAATAAATTATAAGTGTTTGACTTATAATATGAATTTTTATTATGTCATTGTGATATGAATTGAGATGGGTTAATAAAGGAATTTATAAAAAGGAGTTGATATAAAATAAATAGAAATATAATTTATAAACATTGTTTTATAAATCCGCAACGACTTATTTTGATAAGTGAATTGTTGTAATTTATTTATGGAGTTATATTCATGTTTTAGACAGTGAATAATTCTTTAAAATAAAATGAATAGAAGTGATGAAATTTATTAACAAGTATATTCACGTTTTTGAATAGTGAATATTATGTAAAAAAAAATTATTTTAAATGTGATGTTTTAAATAGAATTAAAACAATCTAAATATGTTTTAAAATGTATTGAGATTCGAAACCATAGATTTCAACATTCATTGTTGAAATAGACGTTTTCGAGAAATAAAAGAAAATGATAGACTATAACACTGTTGTTATAGTAAATGATTTTCGAAAGGAAATGTTTTGTATAGTATTGGGATTTACATATCTATTTTAATTTTGAATCCCTATACTAGTGATTTTGGGTTGTCGTAACAATGTTTTACGCAACATTCGTTTTGGCCCAAATAAATATGATGAAGTGATTGATTTCCTTAAAGAATGAAATATATACTTAATTTCGATTAGGGTATATTAAATATTTTCTAAGTATAGAAAATAAAAAGATCTGTGAATTACTTATTTTTAATAAGTATAGAAATTGTTTTCCAATATTAGGTGAATATTTGGAATTTATCTTTTTGAAGATAAATTGAAAATGAATATTAGAAATTGAATGGAAATCTTATATTCATAAATATTTTGGAATGTAAATTCAATATGGAATTTATAAATGAAATTTGGAAAATGAGTTTAAAAATAAATATTGATTTATTTTTAAAGAATGGAGAATGTATATCTTATAAAGATATTTTTGGGAAATAAATAATTGGAAAATTATTTGGAATCTGGTGATGTTGGCATATCTATTGATAGTTCAATAACCGACTATCAATATTTACCTTTAAATAGGTATTTGTTGTGAATTGCTTGAATTTGAATGCCACACTTATTTTTTTAAAATAAGCGCTCACTATTCGGGTTAACCGGGAAAGGACCTTGGGGTCATATAACCCATTCCGAATATGTGATACGTCGTTATGAATTGCATTTGAAGATCGGTGTTGAAGACCGGATATTTTCGAAAACGTAAGGGTTTCTTGTTGATTGTCTCTGCACTGGCTGATCCCCGGTATTGAGATCTCCATATGTGATGGGAAGTCCGAACGTGATTAGTGAATATCCGGATTGCAAGGACTTCTTTGTAAGTGCCTTCGGTTTTGTTCGAGCCCGGAACAGACTTGTATGGATTGTATGTCTGACGTTACAAGTTGAGATATAAAGCCGATTTCTTTCAAATATATTTCTGTTGGTGGCGGAGAATTTATTCTCTTAGCTTAACACCCTTCTCTGAGACGTACGAGCTCAGAGGTTATATAGTTGAAGGTTATCAGCGATATACTCCCAATCTTGGTAATGTGACATACTGAGTGTAGTTGTAAATGATCATTGTGTTGATTATTTGTGATAGGATCATTTATTTGATCGTCTATCTTGGTGATCATTTCTATGATCATTTGTTTGATCCAAAGCATGGCTTTTGTATAAAGTATGTTTTTGTGGACGTGACTTCGTCGAGCCTCACACCCCGGATTGGTCAAAACAGGAAAGATGCGGCAAGGTTATGAGGGGTAGCGCCCTTTAGGATATGTGCATTTCCTTCTGGAAAAGGGTGGTATCATGGTATGGAGCCCAGATACTTACTCATGTTGAAAACACTTTATGATTGTGTGAATTGATTGCGAGCGCTCGGTGAAAGGTCCCAAAGGACCGGGGGATGGCATATTCGGTCAGTTGTTACTCAGTTAGGGGTAACCCGGCCTTGTGTTGGTAGAGATCCGGTTTGGTTCTCGGGGATGTCCATCCAGAGGCATTCTCATGTGGCAATGGGAAGTTCCTTGGCCTGATCATTCGTTGGAAATCCAAAGAAACAATACGATCTTGTACGGTTTTAGTTGTATAACCTGCTATAGAATGTGGCGGTAACCTGCTATTGAACATAGTTAGCTATAGTAGGCATAGTTCGAAATGTCTATGCTGGCTAAGATTTATATTCTACATTCGAAATAAATTTTCTCTACACTATGCACTAGTAATAATATCAAATGTTCTTTTTAATGCGTATCAAGCATCTTTGACTATCATAAGGAGAAATCTCCTCCGATTCTGCGTTTGCATGTGTGTGTGTGCGGGAGGCCTTATGATAGTCTCATTTTTAAAAGCATTGCGAATTGAATTTAAAAATATTCCTCTATTTTGATTTTAAAGAAAAATAAACTGTTTAAGTTCCCACACCAGTCACATGACTGACTCGGAGTTTATTGTTTTCCTTCCTAAACTCTGGGTGCCCACCAATTTTCCACACGGGCAGTCAGGAGTTAGGTTTATCAGGATATTCTGGAATTCAGGAGTTGCAGGAGGCAAGATGGATGACATAGCGTATCACTAGTATCTAGTATTTCTTTTTCCGCTGCATTATTTGTTGTTGTACACTCTGATAATGAAATGAATGTAATGTAATGTAATGTAATGTAATAACTGATATAGTTCTTTGTTTAAAGATTATTCATTTATCTATTATATGTTGTTCCGCTGCGAATTGTGAGATTCTGATGTTGTTCTATTTTCTGTTTTCTGTTCCGTTCTATTTTCTTTTCTCTCCTTTGTACTATCTTCTTTCTTCTACTTCTTTTTTTTTTTCTTAAAACCTATAACATTTCGGTTTTTCGGCAACGAAAAATCGCAAACGTTACATTTTCCAACAGCGGCGGCGACTCACGCGAGCCACCCCTCTTCATATCGCGACATCAACCCTACTGCCCTATCACGAAGTTGCTCGCGACTTGCCTACGCTTTTGGTCCCTGCCCTGACCAGCATCGTGCACTCGAGCTCCTCGATTTCGATAAATTGAATTTGAGGGAAGAGGAATTAAAAGTAGCGGCCATGGCTGTTGATTTTTGAACGATAAGATTTGTTTTCGTGAGTTTGTGAATTTTGAACGGGAAAAAGATCGGCCCTCCAACGATTTTGAACTCGAACAAGAATTTTATTAAACGAAGCTCAACCATTTTTATCTTTGGCAATTTGATTTCGATTTAAATTTTTGGTCTGTAGACAAGAGGGAAGGGAATATTTAAAATTAAAAGGGCATGGGCTGCACGATTTCGTATCATGATTTTAGGCATAATTCACGAAGGGAAGAAGCTGATGTTGACAAATTATAAATTTAAATTTAAATTGAATTTGATTTAAATTTCAACGCGTTTATCTATCGTACGATCACACAACAACTCGAAAAACTACGAAATTTGAAATCCGGTAATAATTCAATATTACGGACTTAATGGAACTGGTTTCGTCGAATTCGGAGACTGTGCCTCGGAAGGCTATTTTTAAATATCGATTCAAACGATATAATCTCAAAACTGAACAATTCACTTTCAAATTAAATTCTAAAGCTTCTATTATCTTTAGTATTATCAATATGGATTTTACAAGCCTTTGAAATATTTTTAATCGGCTTAAAATTGAAGATTCAAAATTTTTTTCAACATTCAATAGATTAAATTTTATAATTTAATCGCCAAATTCATTGTGGAATTGGGAATTCAAGCTAAACCATCATTCAAATATTTAAAATTAATTATATATTTTCAATTTAAATTGTTCGAAATTCTGGGTTGTTGCAGTCGTCATCTTATAACTAGACATATGCACTACTAACGTACTGTCCATAACACCCAATATATTATATATGAATCTATTCAAAGTGTACATATCAAACAACAATTTTTAAACTTCTAGTTTTAAGTAAGCTTATAATATAGATTATATGTATATTACTTAATGTATTATCAACATATTCTGTAAACCTTTGAATGCAGCCGCACATTGAACAATAGGAAGATACATTAACCATTCTCAAAAGAAGAAAAAACTTAAATGCAAAATATAAATATGCCGAAGAATTTTTTCCAACGTTTCATATATATATTTATATATATATATAACTATATAACTTTTTATAAAAATCATATATGCACTTACAGAATATATATATATATATATATATATATATATATATTGCGGCAGGTAATAAAAACTTGTATACCAACTTTTTTTATATATAAACAAAACTTATAAACATATATATAAATATTTCCAGAACAAGCAACAAGGAATAGAGGTCTCACGGCGAAAGAAGGAAGACGGTCGTCGACGAGATTTGAGGGTGGTTATGGCAAAAAGGAAGGGTGGCGCAGCATGGAAAAGAGGAAAAGAGGAAAATGGACTCGGCTTGGGCAAAGAAGGTGAGCTGCTGTCGCGGTGGTCGGGATGAAAGCAGGCCGGTCAGTCAGCTCAGCGCGCACGGGGTTGAGGCAAGGAAGGAGCGGCGGATAGAGTTGTGGGCGAAGGAAATGCTAGTGCTTGCGTGGGAAGCATGGAGGTGGAAAATTTTAAGAGGAGCAGGATAGAGTAAGAAAACACAACTTGAATACTAAAACATCATGGCCGAAAATAAAAAGAGGAGAGGTAGGTAAGGAGATGTGAACAGTTTATATAATATCCATATTTTGTAATGCATGCTATTGGTCCAATAGAAGCAAAAAAAAATGAAAATGAACGGTTACAATAAAAGAAAAGGAAAGGTCTGGAAATAGTGACTGTCACCTCGAATTCCGAAAAAATATAAAACCAACTGCTATACGATTGATTCAAAAAAAATAATCAAAGTAATTAATGGCTTGATTGGACAGTACATTTTAAATTTGAAAAGGCACGGGAAGTAACGGTTGAAATTTGTGGTAACGATATGACGTACCATTTTATCATTTCCGTCGCTTACCGAACCTAAAAATACAAAATTGAATATACCATGGTGATCAGCGTGATGAGATGGACAAGAGGAAACAGAAATATCTGTGCCTGGACAAAGTCCATAAGGACACCGATTGTGCGTTGCTATTCCATACAGAAAAATTCAAAAGGAGAGTGTTCTAAATAAATTTTCTCATGTTGACATAATTAGGTTTCGAAGTACTTTTAAATTCAACAGTTATTAACTGATCTAAACTGAATTTTTAGCAACGGATAGTACATCTATATTATACGACGAAAATTTGCCATTTGCTATGTCTAGATGGACGTATAGAAAATATTAGATTTTCGCCATAAAATTCTATTGTTTGATTAAATGGTAGAAAATGAAGGGAAGGGGAAATCAACGGTTCAAAACGGATACCGAAAATGCAACTAATTTGCCAGAATTAAGATAAACGAAGTAATGGCTGACCAAATTCGGAAAAATGAAAGATGACGTCTCACTCAAAAGATAGTTCAGAAATTTGTTGTATAAAAATATTCAGCTTTGGAAATTTTTTTATTATTATCAAATATTAACTGATTTAAATTGAAATATAATTTACACACGAAGATAAACATTCATATTATATGATGAAAATTTACCAGTTGTTATGTTTAATTAGATGCATTCCAAATATTAAATTTTTATTTCTAAATTCAAATATTTAAAATTTCACAAAATTTTAATTAAATATATTATTAAAACAAATAAATATTATTAAAATTTTACGGGTCAACTCTCCCCCACTTAAAACTTTTCGCCTCTAAAAAGGAAGGAGGTAGGAAAATAAAAACAACCAAAATGAAAAATAGATTGAAAGATAAGGATAAACAATTAATTTAAAACTATATAAATTTTACTTGAAATATTCATTTGAAAACTTCATTTGCAATTCAGTTATCTTTAATACTTTAAAACCTTTCAAAACCCATTTGTAAATTTCTCGCTTCCTTTATAAATACCATTTATACGTTTAAATAACACCTTTATAAATATATGAAAACTATTTGAAAACAATTATTTACAAAGAAGCTATTTGAAGACATTAAATCCATAATTCATAAATTTACTAATTTATCTCAAGGTACTTTTCAAATATTATTAATAAATCAATAATTATTTAGTTTAAATATGTTTTATTTAATTAATAACTTCTAATATTAATAACACTAATAATTTACTATTAAATCATGTAGTTTATAAATAAACAATATTTTAAAATGATATATTCAAAAGTAAAAGAAGGTTAGATTCGGGAGAACAGAATATAGGTGAATAAATAAAGTTGAGCAGATAAGGTAGATTCAAAAGAATAGTATCGGGCATGAATAGGTAATTCAAACCATAAGAATTTCAATTTCAAATATTAATACACAATCTCTTTGTTGGAAATACTTTTATAATAAAATAATTTTATATCGAAACAAATTATCCTTCCGTAAATACTTTTATAACTCGATGTTTCAACAAGTTTATCCTCGTTCTTGCAGACTCTAGCCATGCTTTGATCAGATGCAAAACTAGAATTCTTCAAGTACTTAGTAGACCTGTTTCAACACCCAGTGAAAATACTTGAAAAACATTCAAAATCGATATGGAAAATACAATCCAAACAAATCAACCGAATCACGGATCGCCGATACACAATTGTTACGTCTGGATCCCCTAGGAAACATTCGTACCTTTAAGAAATCATTGCCTTACGAATTTCGCCATGATAACCAAAAAACTATGGACCACGGATACACAATGGTTACACTTGGATCCCTCAGGAAACATCCGTTCTCTTTAAGAAATCTCTGCCTTGCGGATTACGCCACGACAACAAAACTGGTAGACCACGGATACATAACGGTTACGCCTGGATGCCCTAGGAAACATCCGTACCCTTTAAGCAATCTCTGCCTTACGGATTACACTACCACAACAAAATCGGTAGACCGTGGATACACAATGGTTACGCCTAGATTCCCCAGGAAACATCCGTACCCTTTAAGAAATCTCTACCTTGCGGATTACGCTACCAAAATGACCATGGGTAACTCCATGGAATTCAAAGGACACTCGAGTATCACATCTAGAAAACCAAATTAGAGAGATAATATCGATAGAATGAATCCACAATGTGGCCACAAAGCGCTATCAAGAAAAAGGCACTTTCCATATCTTTACTTCGAAAATATGTATAATATATTACCTTTTCAAATCACTTTCAAATATCATGCTTATATAATGTCCATTATATATAATATTCCATTTTCAAATCGAGTACTTTCCAAAATCAACAGTATATCAAATCACACTTATATAGACTTCGATTATATAAGGTTTCGCTTTTCAAATTGAGTACCTTTCCAATCGGTAGTTTTCAAATGAACTTCATACTTATACAAATCAATTTTACATAAGTTCGATAACTCCGAAATCAAGTATTTAGTAAAACAAGGTTCTCATTTTCAATTCCTTTCAATATCAGTTCTGTTTCAAAATCATATATGGTTTCACCAAATTATTTCTTCCAAAATTAATATCTTCGGTTCAAAGTTTCCAAAATAATAGGTTTAGAAAATAATCCTAGTTTCCAAATCAATATAATTTAGGTTAAACAAATTCATTTCCAGAATCATCAAATAAATACTGGGTTTTAGATTCCAATCTATTTTCGAAACCAAATATTTTTCTCAAAATCAATTATGCCCAAAAATGATTACCAAATTTATAAACATCCCTTTAAAACCTTTAAACTATTTATTTATATTTGAAAGATCCAATTTACCTTTTGAAAATTATATATATGTGTGTGTATATATATATATAGTTTTATAAAAGATGTTACTAAGTTAAAAACATTTAAAACTAAATTTTATTCAAAACATTTCAAAACTAAAACTCATATTAGTATGATTCAAAATAGACTTATCTATTTACTTAACAAAACAGTTTCAAACTTACTCAAATTATATTACTTTATACTTTATCAAATAATTTGTACTTTTCGAAATTACCTAGCTTTAAACATTAAACCTTGATTTGGAAGTGTTCGAACATTCAAAATAGTCGAAAAAATCAAATTTTAAATCCAAGAGTTGGAAATCATCAACCAATCAATCAATTTCAATATATAAGGTCAAATCAGAAACTCGAGGACTGAAGACCGACTCACTTCAAATCGTTTCAAATATATATACATATATCTTTCAAATTATACTTTAGAATTTGAAATCAAAATTGGTTTCGCAAAATCAATCGCATAACAAAGCTACTAAAGTGGCCTCTGCCCCATTCTGAAACTCGAAAATCAATATCAATAATGCGTGCATTCATCATCGAAATTATTTTCCTACGACATAAGCAAGTCCTGGACTTCTATTTTCTTGAAAACTTCTTTGAAATTTCTTTGAAATCATTATAACTCATTTGAAGTCATTTGAAATGTTTCTTATTCGAAAAACACTTTCAAATCGTATTATTATATTTTCAATCTAAAAACCAATTTCAAAACACCGGAATTCAACTCCTCGAATTTCCAATTTAAAATCCTTCAATTATAAATCATTTTTAGATAAATCAAATTTCTTATATAATTTTCAAATTTTCAAATCCCTTTGAAATCTCAAATTCTAGTTTTAAAAGGTATATAATCCTTATCGAAAACATTTTCTCTTTTATATATAGAATATAATCATACTTATCAAAATAAAAATTTCGATATATAAAACAATTTCTAAAATACAAACAAACCCAATTTTTCAAAGGGTGATTCGAGAATGGGTTCCAAAACAAAGATAGAGATTCAAATTAAAGGAACTCTAATCAAATAGAATTCTGATTCGATGATAGGCTCGAACGAAGATGAGATAATTAAATTTAAAAATAGAAGATGGATATACTTATATAAATCGTGGGCGGGTCAACCGTGACTTCAGGAATATGATCGATGCGGAATTCTAAGGTAAATCGATATTCGATCACCATAGATAGAATTCGGCATAGTAAGAGATAGCAGCATCTAAACCAAGGGACATATAAATCCCTGATGAATCAATGCCAATTGTAAAGGAGTTTCACCCCTTTACAAATCATTCAAAGATTGGCGGGATCACCTATTCTTATAGAGATCATTTGAAGTGAAGTTATGTGATGCTCCAGTATCAAAAGAATGCAAATAGGGAAGACAAGAATGGATTTCAGAACAAGTGAGAGCGTTCCAAAATTCAAAGGAAACTAAATCAAAGAGGGAGTGATTCAAGCACGAACGAAAGTAAATCTGTGATTAAATCTACTACATATGCTAGGTTTTGCCTAAAACCAGGGCTCTGATACCAACTGTAATGACTTGATAGTTTCATCCATTCGCTTCCGCACATGTCGGACTTGAATTGCTCAAAATATCAGATTTAGATTTGGAAAGATTCAGCATGCACAGTAAATAAATCAATAATCACAGAATCACAGACACAGAGTAATATAATGCAGTGGAATAGATAAATAGTAGTTCATGAAGCTACTATATAAACATCAGAGTTAGAAATAAAATATAACAGAATATCTCAACTACAGTGAAGTATCCAAGACAAATTAATGACCTCTCTGAACAAATCAACTGGAAAAGCTGAAAGCTGAATCGATAGTTGTATCTCCAAGCGAAGCTCCAAACTCCAAAGGTGGGTCTCAAATGCTGAATTGCTCAGTCTGACCCGAGCGTAAAGCAAAATACAAAACACTTGAGTCAGGATTAACATTCTTATATCAATAAATTCAACTCAAGTGAAATATTAACTGAAATACAAGTAACTTAAAGGATGTTTGGGATAAACATCCTTTAAGGATCCGTGGAACTATCTACATTGTAGAAATATACGCTATAATACCACGGTCATTTCAAATTAATTTGTACTTCAAAACCAAAGTATCATTTTCATTTCAAATATATCTATTTCCCAAAATAGTATGTGTATATATATTACATAATTTATAATGTAAAGTATTGTAATGTCCTCAACTTCACAAATTGCTTCAAAATCAACTCGACTTTCCCATTCAAATTATATTCAGTCTCAATTTATCAATTTCCAGTCTATTCAGTTTCTGACTAAACAAATTCAAATTTTATTGGTTTCAAATACAGCCTTGAACCAAATAAACCATTTAAATTTCAATGTAATTCAAAGTCAATATATTTCGAAGCTTTAAATATTCAACATTTCAAAGACTAAATTCGATAATTGCATTTATCTCCCAATTTGAACTATTATTTAGTTTTGAAATATTCACTTAATAAATTCAATATTATTTATATAACCTTAAATTACATTTCTACATATTACCTTTGGTTTCTTTAGTCATGAAATATCCATTAAATTACTTAAATCAAAATCAAGTTATAAGATCATATTTTAAAGTTTCAAATTCAATATCTTCAAATCAATTAATTTCTTAATTAAATGCAATTTCGATCAATTCAACTTTATTTTCCTTCATTTATACAAATCATTGAAAATCTATTTAAAAATATAATACTTAACGTATTATATTAATTAAGTCGAACTTTATTAAATTTAAGTTCATTATTGAGTCTACTTTATATTTAACCATATTTATATAAACTATTTCAGTATTAAATTAACCATATATATTCCCTTTCAAAACCATAGAAATCATTTTCAAAATATTTATATATATGCCAACGTTGCCTGTATAATTCTCTATCTTATGGTCAAGTTATACGGATATTTATCATTTTAAATCGTAATTTAAAATATACGGATATATATCATTTCAACCCGCAATCCCAAATTCAATGCAAATGAAAACCGCTTGGGTCTATCATTTCAACCCATAACGATTTTCTCCTATTCTAAAGTCTGTTCGGGTATGTATCATTTCAACCCATAGTGAATTCTATACTAATAAGGAACTTGTAGAGTGTTGACAGATATGATAATAATAATAACAGGAATATATCGTAAATAACAATATAATATAAACAACAAGATATGGTGTCATATCCCACAGGTGAACAGTTACATAATAATAGCATATATACCACAATTTAAAATAACTAACAGCAGCATATTTCAATTTTCCTTTCAATTGAAATCAAATTTAATAAATACAAGAACGTTAATCGTGAGTGATTGCTCATCTTTCAAGGCTAAAGAGGATAGACAATGAAGTTGAGAAAAAATGCAAGCACGAATCCCAAAGCAAAGCTAGATTGGCACGAATCGACGAACACAGCTGATAGTTCAGAATCGACGAAATCAAATCAAACTGGATTGATGAAGTTCAATGGTATAAATGAACATATATATGACTATATACATATATAAAATCATATTTTTAATTCAAACACACTTTCAAATTTAATTAACTATGTATTTCAAAGTCAATGTTTTTAAAATAAACACAAAATTTCATATTGTATTCTCTTGAACTCAATATCTATAAAAACCATAATTTACCAAATGTTTCAAACAATATTAAACATATTATCTATATACATTTAAACAATATTAAAAATATTAACCAAAACGTTTGTATTTATGTGTACCAACATATGACTAGTGTTTGCAAGATGCGAAGAGCTCATATAGTTATATATGGTATATATATAGATAACAATTTTTTTTATAAAAAAAATGAAACACCTCACCAGTTATATGAAATCGACATATATGTAATATCAACTAAACCTTTAAATACTTAACACATATCACAATATATGTATAAATACAGTACATAAATACCTTATTGTATATAAAATATATATATATATATATATAACTTATATAAACTACTGTATATATACAATGGAAAACCATGTACAAAGCCGATCCTTTTTTTAATGTAATATAAACTTTTCATACATGTACAGTTACTATATAAAGACTTATATATAATATACAACTAACATATGTGTACTGGTTAGCCGCTATGCAAACAACCTATTCAGGAAAAAATAAACAAACTAGTGTATAGTGTACATACCTTTAAAAATATTAGCGGTCATCTTATAACTAGACATATGCACTACTAACGTACTGTACATACCACCAAATATATTACATATGAATCTAATCGAAGTGTACATATCAAACAACAATTTTTAAACTTCCAGTTTTAGGTAAGCTTATAATATAGATTATATGTATATTACTTAATGTATTATCAACATATTATGTAAACCTTTGAATGTAGCCGGACATTGAACAATAGGAAGATACACTAACCATTCTCAGTAGAAAAAAACAGTTTAAACGCAAAATAGAATTTTTTTTTCAATGTTTCATATATATATATATATATATATATTTATATATATTTATAAAATCATATATGCACTTACAGAATATATATACGCGGCAGGTAATAAAATCTTGTGTACCAACTATTTATATATATAAACAAAACTTATATACTATATATAAATATGTCCAGAACAAGCAACAAGGAATAGAGGACTCACGGCGAAAGAAGGAAGACGGCTGTCGACCAGATTTGAGGGCGGTTATGGCAAAGAGGAAGGGTGGCGCAGCATGGAAAAGAGGAGAAGAGGAAAATGGTCTCAGCTTAGGGAAAGAAGATGAGCTGCTGTCGCGGTGGTCGGGATTAAGGGGGGCTGGTCGGTCGGCTCAGCGCGCACGGGGTCGGGGCAAGGAAGGAGTGGCGGACAGAGTTGTGGGTGGAGGAGACGCTAGTGATTGCGTGGGAAGCATGGAGGCAGAAAATATCAAGAGGAGCAGGCAAGAGAAAGAAAACACAACTTGAATATTAAAACATCATAGCCGAAAATAAAAAGAGGAGAGGTAGGTGAGGAGATGCGAACGGTTTATATAATTTATATATATTTTGTAACGCATGCTATTGGTCCGATAGAAGCAAAAAAAAATTGAACGGTTATAATAAAAGAAAAGGTCTTGAAATAGTGATTGTCGCCTCGAATTCCAAAAAAATATAAAAGCAACCGCTATACGATTGATTCTAAAGCAAATAATCAAAGCAATTAATGGCTTGATTGAACGGTATGTTTCAAATTTGAAAAGGCACGGAAAGTAACAGTTGAAATTTGTGGTACCGATACGATGCACCATGTAACAACCTGAAATTTTAGTCGCTAGATTTGAACATTTCATTCGTTTTAAATGTTGAATGTGAATTTTAATTCGATTTTGAAGTAAAAAGGTTTTGGTTAAATTAATAGAATTAGTTAAATTTCAAATATGGGAATTTAATTGAAATTTGAATAATAATAATTCAATATTGGAATTGGGATAATTGGTGGTTCTTGGTGTAAATAGGTATAAAAATATATTCTAAAATTTATTTTAAGTCTGCTTGGATTTGAATTATAATATTGGACTGTTGGATGAAATTAGAAGTCGATAGGTATAAAATTTGGAATTTTATATTAATTTAATAATGGAATTTAATAATATAATAACGCAAATAATCAGATTTTGATTTAAACTGTATCAGGATGATTTCTAATGTGAATATAAATTTTATACGAGTTATAATAGAGTTAATGAAACTTTAAAAGTGAAATTTTAAGTGATTTCGACGAATTTGAAAATCGCTTGATTTAATCGACGAGTGAAAATAGCCTTCCGGAGCACAGTTTTGAAATTCGATGAAACTAATTCCATTGGATCCGTAATAGTTAGTTATTATCGGGTTTCAATTTTCGTAGCAATCGGAGTTGTCGTTTGACCCCGGCAGCTTAAAACGCATAGAAAATACTTTAACCGATTTAATTTAAAATTGATCGTTTATTTCCGTAACTCATGCATACGACCAAATTAGCCTACGAAACATGTTCCATTGTGTTCAGAACGTAGGTAAAACCTTAGAAACGCCTGTCGGCACGCGTTGTTTGGAGATCGTTTGAAAAAGTTGCTTTAAAGTGAATTAAATAATTAAATAATTGGTTATACGTGTATGTATGTATGTATGTATGTATATATATATATATATATATATACACACACACACACACGTTTAGAGAGGAGGGCCGAAACCCTAATATCTTTCAGCGCCGACACTATCATATTCAATGGCCGATAATATGAGAGCTTCTTCTTCGTTTTTATTCAAAACTACCAAACTTTTGCAAAAATTTCCAACTAGAGAAATGAAGTAGACCTCGAGCTCTACACATCCGTATAGTAGGTCGACTCAAACCTCGATGGATTGGCGGTAGTTCGATGTTGAAGCTGGGCCGTTCGCGCGCGTTTTCTTGTGAGATGGGGATGCCGAGTTCCACCGGATCTGGGTCGAGCATGGCGGATGTGGTGGGCGACGTAGGGATGGTGCTTGATCGACCTCGAGTTGACCGTGGTGGTCGCGATTTTAAACCCTAAATTGTGATTTTTGGGTTCGGCCTTGAATTATATCGTGCGTGAGGAAGAAGATCTTCGTGCAGCCTTGATTTTTGTTTTTTGATCTAGCGGCCATGATTTTTGATGGTATTAAAATTTAAATACAAATAAGATTTGTTTTAAATTATGTATTCAAACTTTAAACTTGAATATCTTTCGCGTACATTATCAGATTTCGACGAAACTGGCGATGCCGGAATCGCAGAGACGTGTACTACCCAGTGGAGAAGTCCTGGGATCATTCTGAGCAAGTAAAAATTTAGGTTAAATCGAACTCCATTCGATTTAATTTAAATTTGAATGCTCGTCGAAAACCCAAGGTGAGTTATTCTCACTCAAATCTGGATACCAGTAATTTAAATAGCTAATATTTAAATGTTTGATTGGTTGTTTAGCTGAATATGATAATTATTATCAAATTAAATCGATATTCATTTGTTGTGCTAATATCTTTGGATGCAGGGAAACAGGTTGGAGGGATCCAACTAGATCCCTCATAAATAGAAATTAATTTATCTTCTGTGATATATATCATTAATATTCCGTGATAAATTGTTTTAGATCCTGTTATGCTATGCTCTATTTATATACCGTGTTAGATTAAATTGGAATTAAATTGTGTTGTGATATGATTGGGTGAATTCAACCTGGGAATTTAAATATAAATAAATAAATTGGGTTTAAGGGAAATAAAAGAAATTCTTAAGTAAAGGATTTAAAAGAAATTGGTTGGTAATTTGAAGTGTTTGAAAATTGTGATTCTAAAGGGAAATGTGAATTGTTTAAAATAATAGCGAGATTTATTTTTAAAGGATGGGAAGTGTGCTTTTTCCTGGAAACTCTAGTATGTTTTAAAGAAAAGATTTCAAAAATAAATGGGTAGTTTAAAATGTGTTTAGGATATTTGGACAGAAATCTCATTTTAGTCGTTAAAGCGTAAGTAAACCTTTATTTACGTAATTATGGTAATTAATTATCTTATAAAGTAAAGTAGTATTAAGTTTTCAAAAGGAAATTATAATATAAAAATTTGACTTAATAACTTTATTTTTAAAAGTTAAACTTGACTTAAAGTACTAGGAAACCTCCGTATATCTCCTTAAGTATTATTTTCAATCAAATAATTTCAAGAAGCTTTATTTTAAATATTTTAAACATATGTTTGAAAATGATTCCCAGGAAATAACAATGCATTTAAAAATAAAGGAGCTATTTTAAAAGCATGGAAAGGAAAGTTACGGGATGAATGTAAAATTGATTTGGGATAAAACGTGTAGGATTTATAAAAAGAATTCTTTGGGTTATCCTAGAATAGAAGTATATTCCCTGAAAAGCCAAGTATGCTTTTAAAGCCAGTTTTTGAAAGGTTAGAAGTTGTATTAAAGAATGTTTTCAAGAAATTATTTGAGTTATAAGAATTTTAAAAGTAAGCATTTATCAAACTAGATGTAGAAGTTATTATTTTAATGGTAAGTAGTATTATGTTTAAAAGGATATTATTAACATTTATACTTTATAAATGGTTCTATTTTAAAGATAATCAATTAAAGTTTTATTTGAAACTTGTATAAAATTTCATAGCTTTATTTCAAGATCTAGTATGACTTAACTTTATTTTAAAGATAATAGTTTATATTTGACTAAGCAGTTTTATTCAAGATATTTTTAAAGGTATATATACATATTAAATTAAGTATGTAAGAAGTTTTAAATATAAATGTTTTAGTGTATTTTCAAGAATAGAGTATTTAAATTATTTTAAACCTTAAATATGG
Source organism: Allium cepa (assembly GCA_030765085.1). Lineage (NCBI taxonomy): Eukaryota > Viridiplantae > Streptophyta > Magnoliopsida > Asparagales > Amaryllidaceae > Allium > Allium cepa. Next base: position 949,671,091 of record CM060928.1, on the reverse strand, counting down.
GTACTTAGATATTTCAGAGGAAGTAAAGATTTGGAAATCTATTCCATGAGAAGAATTGGATTTGAAAAGTGTTTCAAGAGATTTTGAAAATGGAATTATATCTCGTAAAGATATTTTTGAAGAAAATAAGTAATGTGGGAATTATTTATCGTGTGATGGATGTTTGTGAATATTAATTGATAGTTAAATCACCGACTATCAATATTGGACAAATGCGTTGATCGTTTCGAAGAGACCGGGATCGAGATTTATTTCTCGAAAACCACTTCGATCCGATTTGTATGTTTTCGTGGGAAAAACGAGCTCGGTGTCGAAGATGGGGCAGTGAAGTGCAAGGGCTAGTCGCTACTAATCCTGAAGATATTTCCAAAATGGATGTAGTAGGAGTAGTGCCTTCGGTTCCGTTCGAACCCGAGACGGACTTGTATGGATGAATGCTTTCAGAACATCGTCAGGTGGGCGATGGGCATTCTAAGTGAAACGTTCTAAAAGGTAACGCTAAGCCTCAAACCTCAACAACCGAGAATGACTGAAAATCAGGGGTTATGCAGCAAGGCTAGGTGGGTAGCACCCATTCAGGGTAAGGTCATCCCTGTTTAGATGTCCCTTTTTATTCGGCTTAGTGGTGCGGTTGCTGATCCCAACCGTGGGGTGATATTACTCGGGATTATCCAGTAAGGAGTAGTCCCGGACTTGTGTTGCAGGGGATCGGGCATGGTCCTCGGTACACTGATCTAGACCAGGTACTGTGACAGGTGGTACCCTTGTGCCTAGTCATTAGTTGGAAATCCATTCTCCCTACGCGCCTTTTACAAGTTTTGTTTGTATTACCCACTCTGTGGCTAGTAGCTGGAATTTAATCATGTAACAATTTCGGCTATTTTATAAGTATTTGTATATAGACCTTATTGTAATATCAGAGGATTTTTATAAAAAGTGTTTTAGCTATCGTAAGGTAAAAACCCGACATGTTTATTTGTGGCGTGGTCTTACGAGATGCTTTTGTTTTCAAAAGGATTTTTGAAACTTTAATAATCAATTTGGATGTATTATTATCATCTGGTATTCTAGATTTACTCGGGTGTTATTTCATTATAATGCTCAGGTCATACCGAGTATTATATGTTCGGGACAGGATGCTATGGAGCAGGAGAGGTGTTGGAGTCCGAGACGTATTATCCATACTTGAATTTATCCGCTGCTGTGATTGTATGAAATTGTCTGACTGGTAAATGTTGTTTGTTTGAGATACTCTGATGATACATTGTATAAACAGGTATAGTTTTCATTTTATGTAAAGATCTGATATTATATATTATATTTTATTCCGCTGGGACTGTGAGATTCTGATATTGTTTAGTTCCTTCTTTCTTCTATCTTCTTTCTTTTTGCTCAACAATCTGTCTTTTCTAGCATTTGATCGTCGGCATATCATACTGTGGGGTATTTTGTGTCGATTTTCGAGAGTCGAGAAGGGCGGGTCGTCACACTTGGTATCAAGTCTTAGGTTGGCGACAACCTAGGCTTTGGTGGGGAAATTATTCATTAGATACAGAGTCAATAGTACTCTATAATGAGTTGAGTGTATTAATAGACATGAGAGCGTACTTGTTAGTGAATATAAAAATTGTTTTTATACTGTGTTGACTTATCGGTTGAGTGTTTATGAATTCTGGTCCGTATGGGAAGTACAACCGTATCGATAGGGGTTTCTAAACTCTTAAACAAGATAAACCGACATGATATTGTTTTAGGGGGGGAAATGAAATAATTTTACCCAAAATTTTATTTTGATATAAAAGAAATAATTTTCTGAAATTATATATATACATATATGCATACATACATACATATATATGTATATGTATTTGATTGTTTGGATGTGGATATCTTAATCAACTAAGAATCTAAAATATGATCTAAAATTTGAAATGGTTATAATCAAATAAAATTCTATAAGTATAAATTATACATAAGAAGAATAACTAAATTTGAATTGAACCAGAATTTAAATCCTGGGAATTTTGAAAAGTGTTTTAAATGTATTGAAAATAAAAGTTTGGAAATTTTAAAACCTTGGGAATGTTTAGGAATCTTGTCCAAAGATTGAAAGCAATGATGGAGTATTATTTTGGGAAGTATTTTTGAATGAGAATTGTTTTGAAATGAATTTGGGAAAGTAAGGAAGCACTGAACTCACTTCAGTCGCTGGAAAATAATCCTGATGATGGTCACATCATTAGAATTCATTTTCGAGTTTCTTAAGTGATGGGTTGCTACCATGTTGAGTGATTATGATATTTGTTGGACTTGCTTGAGATACAAGTGATTTTAGAAATTTCAAAAGGGGGATATTGTTTTGGTACAACCAAGTTGTTTTGGAGATCTGGAGATTTGATTGGTATACTAAATGTGTATGTGTTGATTATTATTTCAAAATGATTTTGAAAAAAAACCGGGCATTGAATTCTAGAAAATTCTATTTAAATAATGTGGAGGTTAAAATGAATCAACCAATGAACTTATTAAGTGAAGTTGATATTAATAAGAAGGAAATGAAAATTTTAATCTTGGAATTAAAATTTAACTTGAGTAAATGGAAGTGAATAAAATATATTGAAGTGAATAGAAAATTTGAATTTAGCTTGGGATAAATTAAATAAATTGGACTTAGAATTAAATTGATTTGGGTTAAATTGAAATGTAAAATGACTTTGTAATTGTGGGTCATTGTGAAATAAATTGTACCCATAAGCTATTAAGTGTTATACTTATAATATGAGATTGTGGACTTAAAATTTGCAAAGAACTAAATTGAAAGAAAATTTATATCCTTAAGAATTCAGTGATACATAGATATATGTAGAATTTGGAATTGTGATTATAAGACGTAAATGGATTAAAATGAGCAATACGAGCTTTAAAATAAATAAGTTAGTGAATTTAAGAATAGAAAATCAGATTGTAAACCCAAGTAAAATGAAATTATAATCACAAATGGGAAATAGTTGAATGGTATGGTGAATTCAAACTTAATCTCAAATGAAATGTAAATTGAAATAAGATGTAGAAAATATAAAATATAAAAGATGTGAATAAACTTAAGTTAGTAAATAAATTTTGAACCTATATATGGAGAATTAAAATTGGATTTGAGTTGAATTTAGATTGAATTAAAATCAAAATTCAGTTGTGTTACAAATAATTTTGAGTAGAATTAAATTCTTATTTAAAATAGTAAAGGAAATAGTATGAATTCAAGTTGGCTAAATAAATTTAGTTGAACTTGAATTAGAATTGGAAAAGAATTGAATTGAAAGAAAATTTAATTAAGTTGAAAGGATATTGTATGAATAAAATTTTAACTCAACTAAAATCCAAAGAAATTTGTTTGAGAATGAATTTAGCGTAAGCTAAATTAAATAAAAAGAAGCTTGAAGATGAATTTAGTGTAAACTAAATTAAATGGAATTGGTATTGGCATGGATGAAATTTTGGTGGTTTGTTAAGAAAATTTTGAAAAGAAAATTAAAAACCCCGTTCTAGTATGGAATTTAGTTTTGGCAATAAAAAGCTGAGAGTGTGAATGAATAATGAAATTAGATTATAATAATGATGGTTTGAATTATAAATAAATTCAAATGAGTGAAATGATTTAAAGTGGTCTCATTGTAAACAAAAAAAAATTAAATGGATTGAGTAAGTAAACAAATTGAATTAAAATTTGTAAATAGATTGGAATTTGATTTAATGAGAATCAAATTAAAATGAAATAAAAATTAATTGGATGAAAGAAAATGGGATGTAATTGAGTGAGACAACTTAAGAAAATTTTGTAATAGTTGTTGTCGAGCTTATAAAATGGTTTTGAATGAATCTGTATGGATAACGAAATTGAATGTAAGATTAAAGATTTAATTCAATAATTGTGATAAAGCAAGAATGTTTGGGTTGTAAATAATTCAGAATGGAAAGAAATTAATACAGTTTGAGTTGGAATTAATTTAAAATGGTTATAAAATTCAGTAATTGTTGTTTGCTTGAATAACATTAAAACTTGCATAGAAATTAATCGTTTTGTCGTAAACAAAAGTGAGTGAATTAAGAGAAGTAAATAGAATTGGTTTTTTTAATCAATTGGAATGGATTGAAATTTTATTAAGTGGTTTTGTATATTAATACAAGTGAATCATAAAGGAAATGCAAGTATATCAAATTTAAAAATAAAAATTTGATTGTGAATCAATTTGGATTTGAATTGAAGTAAAGAGATGTAAACAAGGCATATGTTAATCATATTGAAGTTGAAATGAATTGGTTGTAATAAATATGACTTATATGTAGTGAATTTATACGTACATTATTAGTGTGAAACAAAGTGAAGTTTGGATTTGTAAAGAGGATTAAAATGGTGTTGAACTTATGAATTGTTTATAAAGGAAGTTAACATACATAATTATGAAGTTTGCTTGTTTAAACAATGAAATTGATGTGTTTGGCTAGTTTAATGAATAGAATGTTAATAAATTCTCATATTATTGAAAATTATGGGTTTGTTTAAGTAAGTATAGGTACGGGGGGCAGTAGATAAAGTTGGAGTGCGTATATGCAATATTATTAGCCGCTTGCTTTTAAAATGCTAATAAAAGGTACGCCTACGCAATAAAAATAGGAAATATGAACTGTTTTTGGTTTTTCAACCTTGTTGGTCAATGTATATATATTTATATCTATTGTGATATTGCAAAAGCTCCTCCGTACAAGGGAGACTCTGCCAAAATTTTCGGGAAATTTTGGGAGTTAGAATTTTTTTGAAAAAAACATTTGAAATGTTTCATTAACGACAAAATTGATTTCAAATAACAATTTAAAATAAAAAGAATTTTGGAATAGGAATTGGAACTAGCAGTTTGGATTTGAAACTAAAGAATTTAGGCAAAGTGAAATTGAGATTTTCATTAAGTAGGTTTTGCTATTGGGTTTGGAACATTCTTCTACCTTAGCAAATTTCGGGGATGAAATTTTTATAAGGTGGGAGGAATGTAACGACCCGAAATTTAGTCGCTAGATTTGAACATTTAATTCGTTTGAAATGTTGAATGTGAATTTTAATTCGATTTTGAAGTAAAAAAGGTTTTGGTTAAATTAATATAATTAGTTAAATTTCAAATATGGGAATTTAATTGAAATTTGAATAATAATAATTCAATATTGGAATTGGGATAATTGGTGGTTCTACGTGTAAATAGCTATAAAAATAGATTCTAAAATTTATTTTAAGTCTGCTTGGATTTGAATTATAATATTGGACCTATGGATGAAATTAGAAGTCGATAGGTATAAAATTTTGAATTTTATATTAATTTAATAGTGGAATTAATTATATAATAACGCAAATAATCAGATTTTGATTTAAACTGTATCGGGATGATTTCTAATGTGAATATAAATTTTATACGAGTTATAATAGACTTAATAAAATTTTAAAAGTGAAATTTTAAGTGATTTCGACGAATTTGAAAATCGCTCGATTTAATCGACCGGTGAAAATAGTCTTCCGAGGCACAGTCCCGGAATTCGACGAAACCAGTTCCATTGGATCCGTAATAGTTAGTTATTATCGAGTTTCAATTTTTGTAGCAATCGGAATTGTCGTTTAACCCTGATAGCTTAAAAAGCATAGAAAATACTTTAATCGATTTAATTTAAAATTGATCGTTTACTTCCGTAACTCGTGCATACGACCAAATTAGCCTACGAAACACATTCCATTGTATTCGAAACGTAGGTAAAACCTTGGAAACGTCTGTTGGCACGTGTTGTTTGGAGATCGTTTGAAAAAGTTGCTTTAAAGTGAATTAAATAATTAAATAATTGGTTATACGTTTATATACGTTTAGAGAGGAGGGCCGAAACACTAATATCTTTCAGCGCCGACACTATCATATTCAATGGCCGATAACGTGAGAGCTTCTTCTCTATTTTTCTTCAAATCTACCAAGCTTTTGCAAAAATTTCCAACTAGAGAAACGAAGTTGACCTCGAGCTCTACACATCCGTACGGTAGGTCGACTCAAACCTCGATGGATTGGCGGTAGTTCGATGTTGAAGCTGGGCCATTCGCGCGCGTTTTCTGGTGTGATGGGGATGCCGAGTTCCACCGGATCTAGGTCGAGCATGGAGGATGTGGTGGGCGACGTAGGGATGGTGCTCGATCGACCTCGAGTTGACCGTGTTGGTCGCGAATTTAAACCCTAAATCGCAATTTTTGGGTTCGGCCTTGAACTGTATCGTGTGTGAGGAAGAAGATCTTCGTGCGGCCTTGATTTTTGTTTCCAGATCTAGCGGCCACGATTTTTGTTGGTATTCAAACTTAAATAAAAATAAAATTTGTTTTAAATTACATATTCAAACTTTAAACTTGAATATCTTTCGTACATTATCAGATTTCGACGAAACTGGTGATGCCGGAATCGCAGAGACGTGTACTACGTAGTGGAGTAACATTCCTTGTAAGTAAAAATTTAGGTTAAATCGAACGCCGTTCAATTTAATTTAAATTTGAACGCTCGCCGAAAACCCAAGGTGAGTTATTCTCACTCAAATCTGGATACCAGCAATTTAAATCGCTAATATTTAAATGTTTGATTGGTTGTTTAGCTGAATATGATAATTATTATCAAATTAAATCGATATTCATTTGTTGTGCAAATATTTGTGGATGGAGGGAAACAGGTTGGAGGGATCCAACTGGATTCCTCACAAATAGAAATTAATTTATATTCTATGATATACATCATTAGTATTCTGTGATAAATTGTTTTAGATCATGTTATGCTATGCTCTATTTATATACTGTGTTAGATTAAATTGGAATTAAATTGTGTTGTGATATGGTAGGGTGAATTCAACCTGGGAATTTAAATATAAATAAATAAATTGGGTTTAAGGGAAATAAAAGAAATTCTTAAGTAAAGGATTTAAAAGAAATTGGTTGGTAATTTGAAGTGTTTGAAAATTGTGATTCTAAAGGGAAATGTGAATTGTTTAAAATAATAGCGAGATTTATTTTTAAAGGATGGGAAGTGTGCTTTTTCCTGGAAACTCTAGTATGTTTTAAAGAAAAGCTTTCAAAAAAAATGGGTAGTTTAAAATGTGTTTTGGATATTTGGAAAGAAATCTCATTTTAGTCGTTAAAGTGTAAGTAAACCTTTATTTACCTAATTATGGTAATTAATTATTTTATAAAGTAAAGTAGTATTAAGTTTTCAAAAGGAAATTATAATATAAATATTTGACTTAATAACTTTATTTTTAAAAGTTAAACTTGACTTAAAGTACTAGGAAACCTCCGTATATGTCCTTAAGTATTATTTTCAATCAAATAATTTCAAGAAGCTTTATTTTAAATATTTTAAACATATGCTTGAAAATGATTCCCAGGAAATAACAATGCATTTAAAAATAAAGGAGCTATTTTTAAAGCATGGAAAGGAAAGTTACGGGATGAACGTAAAATTGATTTGGGATAAAACGTGTAGGATTTATAAAAAGAATTCTTTGGGTTATCCTAGAATAGAAGTATATTCCCTGAAAAGCCAAGTATGCTTTTAAAGCCAGTTTTTGAAAGGTTAGAAGTTGTATTAAAGAATGTTTTCAAGAAATTATTTGAGTTATAAGAATTTTAAAAGTAAGAATTTATCAAACTAGATGTAGAAGTTATTATTTTAATGGTAAGTAGTATTATGTTTAAAAGAATATTATTAACATTTATACTTTATAAATGGTTCTATTTTAATGATAATCAATTAAAGTTTTATTTGAAACTTGTATAGAATTTCATAGCTTTATTTCAAGATCCAGTATGACTTAACTTTATTTTAAAGATAATAGTTTATATTTTATTAAGCGGTTTTATTCAAGATATTTTTAAAGGTATATATATATATATATATTAAACTAAGTATGTAAGAAATTTTAAATATAAATGTTTTAGTGTATTTTCAAGAATAAAGTATTTAAATTATTTTAAACCGTAAATATGGGTACTTGGATGTTTCAGAGGAAGTAATGATTTGGAAATCTATTCCATGAGAATAATTGGATTTGAAAAGTGTTTCAAGAGATTTTGAAAATGGAATTATATCTCGTAAAGATATTTTTGAGGAAAATAAATAATGTGGGAATTATTTATTGTGTGATGGATGTTTGTGAATATTAATTGATAGTTAAATCACCGACTATCAATATTGGACAAATGCGTTGATCGGTTCGAAGACACCGGGATCGAGATTTATTTCTCGAAAACCACTTCGATCCTGTTTGTACGTTTTCGTGGGAAAAACTAGTTCGGAGTCGAAGATGGAGCAGTGAAGTGCAAGGGCTAGTCACTACTAATCCTGAGGATATTTCCAAAATGGATGTAGTGGGAGTAGTGCCTTCGGTTCCGTTCCAACCCAGGACGGACTTGTATGGATGAATGCTTTCGGAACATCGTTGGGTGGACGATGGGCATTCTAAGTGAAACGTTCTAAAAGGTAACGCTAAGTCTCAAGCCTCACCAACCGGGAATGACTGAGAATCAGGAGTTATGCAGCAAGGCTAGTTGGGTAGCACCCATTCAGGGTAAGGTCATCCCTGTCTAGATGTCCCTTTTTATTCGGCTTAGTGGTGCGGTTGCTGATCCCAACCGTGGGGGTGATCTTACTCGGGATTATCCAGTAAGGGGTAGTCCCGACCTTATGTTGTAGGAGATCAGGCGTGGTCCTCGATACACTGATCTAGACCAGCTACTGTGACAGGTGGTACCCCAGTACCTAGTCATTATGTGATATCCCGGAATTTCAAGGAATTTAAAATGTGATAATCTCTTAATTAAATTGTATAAATTTAATAAAATTGTTATTTTCAAATATAAATAGCCAAACAATTAGTAATGTGATGTTTTAAATTATGATTATAAATTGGTTTTTAAATAAGAATAATTATTTAAGTTTGTGTTATTGTAAAAATTAATTCTAAATTGACTTATTGTTTTCAAATTTAATAAGTGTGTTTAAATATATATATATATATATCTCTGTGTGTGTGTATGTATTTAAATTGATTTTAAATAGAATAAGTTATCTATAAATAATAATAAGTTTGTTTAAAATTGATATCTGTATTTATTTGAATTGACTTTAAATTGGATTTTAAATTGACTTTGAATTTGAATATAAATTTGAATTTAAGGGAATATACATACACCTTAAAATAAAAATAAAAATATAGTTTGGATTTAAAATATATAGATAATGTTTTTATTTAAAAATAAGATTTGTTTTATATTATTCTCTTTAAAGAAATTTATCTATAGAAATTTGGATTTGTATTTATTTAATAGGAATAAATAAAAGGCTTTTGGAAATAGCATTTAAAAATGAGTTTAAAATATTTTATGTGGCTTTTATTTAAATTATAATTGGTTTATATTCTATTTTCTTTAAAGACTGTATTTATATAAATTTAGAAAACATTTATAAATTTATAAATGTATTTGTTTACTAGGAATTTAATTAGAAAAACATTTATAAATTAAGAAAACATATTAGTTAATTAGAAAATCATATTTAAAAAGCTTTTAAAATTCTTTTAGGATAAATATAAATAAATAATGACAAGTGTTAAAGTTATAATCTCTTAAGTACATGTGTTAGCATATTAATATAAGTTAAAGACAAGTGTCACATTATTTTATTTTTCTTTTAATTTTAATAAAAACTAAAATTAACCTATATAAACCCCTATCTCCTTTTCATTTCCTTTTTCTTTCAAAAATAAGTTCATTTCTAAAAGAAAACCAGAATTTTTTTTCCATGCAATCTTCACTTTCAAAACCTGAAATGCAAGAACCCTTCTCAGTTCAAAACTGAATTCATTCCTCAACATCAAATGCAAGCTAAACCAAAACTTGATATCATCTCCTCTGAAACAACTTTCAGATCTGTAATCTTCTCAAACGAAATTTGCTAACCTGAAATTCATCCCCTCAAAAAAAAATGCAATCTAGAAATGAATTAAGAGCCATGTAACTCATTTTCCAAACCAAAATACAAAAGCCTGAAACATTCTTTTCAGATCAAAGCTCAAACTAGTAAATTCTCATGATCAAATGCCTGGAACATTTTCAAAACAGTTTCCAGCAAGCAACCTAAAACAAGCCTTAACATTAAAGTGGTTTCAATGTTTAAATCAAAACTGTAGCTCAAACATTCCAGTTTAAAGCAAATCAAAGAAATGAAGCATTTCAGTTTCAAAAGCTTCAGTTTCAAGTTCAAAATGTTTTGCAAGCCTTCCAATTTTCGAAAGAATTCCAGTTCTTTCAAAAACCTCTACATTTCATTAAATAGGTGAGTAAACATTTATTATAAATCTTAAGTAATAACTGTTTGTTGCTTGTTAGATTTCTGAAACAATTAATGCTTGCATGTGTGTGTATAAATGTAAATCTGTGTGTATGAATCGTGAATGAACTGTGCATGAATGGTTCTTCTCTGTTTTTAAAACTACAGAAAATAAGTACAAAAGAAAATTCCAAATATTCTTATCAGTTCATTGTTAGGTGTTAACGCTAAAATGTGAACGCTAACACCCCGGTGTGTAAAGTGTAGTTGTGAAACCACCACCCGATAGATCGGGAAAGAATTACAAGCAAGTAATAGCAGAAAAGCAGTAAACAACAACGATTTTATAGTGGTTCGGCTTAAGGGTATAGCCTACGTCCACTCTAAGTACTTTTATTAATAATCCCGTTACAAACTGATACAATTCTTCTCAAGTACAATACACTTCAAGTTACAAGTGATTTGGAACAAGTCTTAGGCTTCAATGTCGATTAAAGTTCTTAGATTCATGTTGAAGATGTGTGGTTTCTTCGTGAATTTCTTTGATGTATTCCTCTAATCTTGGAAGCTCTAAGTGTTGATGAAGTTCCCAATGCAGCAAGGTAACGGTGTGTGAAGAGAATGTGCCAAAAGTCCCCCTGAAGTTGGAAGTGGTTGTCTATTTATAGGCGTGATTTTCTGGGCAGAATTCTCCAAGTGTTAGGTCGTCTTCGACCTAAAGTAGGTCGTAGGTCGGCAACGACCTAATAGTATGGGATCATTTTCTAAGCCTTGGGTCGTGGATGACCTATCATAGGTCGTAGGTCGTCTTCGAACTAAGGAGATCCGGCTTTCCTTTTTTATGAATGAGCGCATCCTTTTTTCTACAAGTTCTAGGTCGTACGCGACCTTACTAGCAGCGGCACAGAAAGGGCGGCCTTCCAATACAGTGTCCTTAGGTCGTGAGCGACCTACCTTAGGTCGTGTGAGCTCTATAGGTCGCGGCGTCTCCTTAAATCGTTAGGTTGCGAAGTCTTTAAACCGCTAGGTCGCGGCCTTCCTTAGGTCGCTGTGAACCGTTAGGTCGCGGCCTTCCTTAGGTCGCTGAGAACCGTTAGGTCGCGGCCTTCCTTAGGTCGCTGAGAACCGCTAGGTCGCGGCCTTCCGGCCTTCCTTAGGTCGCTGAGAACCGTTAGGTCGCGGCCTTCCTTAGGTCGCTGAGAACCGCTAGGTCGCGGCCTTCCTTAGGTCGCTGAGAACCGTTAGGTCGCTACTTTCCATAGATCATAGGTCGTGACGGTGCTTAAATCTTTAGGTCGCATAGTTGCTTTATGGAGTTAGGTCGTGCCCTTTCTTAAATTGCTAGGTCGCGTGTTAGGTCGCTGATGAAGAGTAGTTAACATTAGGTATTAAGATTTAAAGCATGATATGTTTGTTTAAACATTAGTTAATGTTTAAAAATCTTATTTAAGCAAAATAGTTGTGGAAGTTCTCTGGAATCAAATTTGGACAGTAGGAATTACTTTAACATGCTAATGTCTATGACTCAAATTTACCGATTCAAGATATTAACTTGAATCATCTTTAAAAATTAGGATTTTTAAAACAAAAATTAAAATTTTCAATGAGGTATTGAATGAGAATTTGGGGGTTGGCTGGAATCTTGTTTTTGGTTGAATTCTAATGATCTTTGTGTCTGGGGAGTTCGTGGTTCTTGCTGGAGCTGGGTTGACGATCAGGGTGCTTAGCAAAAATATAAGGGAAGGTTTCTAATGGTCGTGGCGATGGTGGTGTAGAGATTTAGGATTTTAAACCTAAGTTTGTTCGATCTAAGAAATTTGATCACTGCTACTTCACTAATGCATCGAGTTTGAGGAAACTTCAGAACTGGGTTCATAGATGAGTGGAGGAGGTGTGATCGTGATGGCGCGATTTCTGGTGATCGACGTTGTGAGTTCGAGGTGGATGTGGCTATGACTGTTGGTTCCAGTTTTTTTCAACTGGGTAGTTCGATCTTGATCAATGGCTCGTGCGAGAGTTCTAGTGTTTGGATTTGTGTTGCATCATGCTAAGTGACGTGCCGGTGAGTTCGTCGAAGGCCAGAGGTGATTCCGGCACTGGTGCATGTGCAAGAGAACGTTTTGGTGTCAGTAAGATTTAGAGGGTTGGGTTTGGTTGTGGCTCGAAGGGATGCTTGTGTGTTTGAGTGCATGGCTCGAGTTGAAACTCGAAGTAGCCTGCATTGTTTTTAAACTGTTAACAGTTTAATAGTTACAGGTTTTTAATTTAAATTTAAACTAAATTTTTGGAAATGCCAGGAAAGAAATGGAACTTTGAATGTTTCAAGTGATACTTGGAATTCAACTGAATCAGGTTTATTAAAGAAATTTTTAAAAGTTTTTCTAAAAAAAAGAATAGCTTATTAAAACAAGTTTTAAAATTTAAATAAAGGAAGTTTAAAAGTTTTGCAAAGAAACTTGTTTTGGATTCTATCCTATCTAAAATAAATGTTTCTGAAACATTTTGATTAAGGAATTGAAGTTTGTTAAATTTGAATCTTGATAAGTAAATTTAAAATGAGTTAAACTTAAGTTAAGAAATGGAATTTTTAATAGGTATTTGTAAAAGAAAGTTTTAAATTCAAATTTGAAATTAGTTTTAAAAACTATTACTTGATGATATTTTAAATATCTAAAGGAAGCTTTGTAAACCTTAATTTATCAAGTTAAATAATTGTTATTTTAAACTTAATTATGGATTTAATTAAGTAGAATTATTTACTAAGATAAAATGTTTTTAAATTTTAATTAAGTCATTAATTAAGACAATGTTTTATCCTAAGATAATTAAAGTTTTAAGGGTTGATGATAAGTTAATTAAGTTAATTAGATATGATTAATTAATTTAATTAACAATGGTTAAGGATTAATTAAGAAATAAATTAAGAATAATTAATTGATCTAATTAATTTATTTTTAATAATTAAGGGTTAAGTTAATTAATTGGAGGTTAATTAATTTATAATTAAGAATTATTAATTAGATAATTAGAGATAATTAAGTAACGATTATAAATTAATAAATTAAGGTTGATTAATTAGTAATTAAAGATTGATTAATTTGTATTTAAAAAGGAATTTAATTTGTAATTAGGTTTTATTAATTAATAATTAGGCTTTATTCATTAAGAAATTATTAATCTATAATAAAAGTTAATTAAGGAATAATTATCTATTATTAGGATTAATTAATTGTAATTAAGAATCGATTAACTGTTAATTAAGGATTAATTAATTTGTTATTAAGTTTTATTAATTGATAATTAAGGTTTATTAGTTAATAATTAAGGATTAATTAATATAAAATTAAAGATTAATTAATTTATTAAAAGGGGTAATTAAGGGATGAATAACCCAATTTAATTAATCAAATAAGTTTGATAAATTTGAGTTAATCAAATGGGTTGATTAATTAAGATAATCATTAAGTAATTGATTAATTATGCTTACTTAATGAGATTTGATAAGAGTAATTACTTAAGGTAAGTAATTGATGAATGAATTACTGGAGGTAATTGAGATAAGGGAAATTACTTAATGGGAAGTAATTTTAAATGGATAATTACTTGGCAAAGTAATTAACGATTTATTACTTGGTGTAATATATCAAAGGATTTATAAATGTAATTAAAAGTAATTAAGAAGTAATTTATTACTGTTTATAATTATTTAATGAAAGCATTTAATTTAAGCATGATTAATTAATGTAATTGTTGTTAATTAATTAATGGAAGTAATTAATTAAGGATCATTAATTAATGAGAATAATTAAGGATTGATTTATTATGATTAATTAATCAATAATAGGTGATTATAAGGTAATTAATTGAAATTAATTAAGGATTAATGTAATTAATTATAATTAATAGAGTAATTAAGGTTAATTACTTAATGGTTTGAAGATAATTAATTTGTGTAATTAATTAAGGGTAAATTACTTAATGTAATTAAAGATAATTAATCAAGATTGATTAATTAAGATGATGGTTAATTGATTAGTTAATTAATGTTTATGTAAGCAATATTTATTGTGATGAAGATAATTTATTTAATTTATTTTAAATTAATTAAAGATGAAGTAATTAATCTAATTCATTTTAAATTAATTATAAATGGTGTGATTTATAGATCCTTGCTTATGTATGGATAGATGATATTGAATGGCTTGGTTGTTTGATATCTCTGATGAGATATGTGTGATATATGATATGAGATGCTTTGGTTAAGTATGATGATAATATGAATTATCTGTTGTGATGATAATGTAGATTATCCATTGTGATATCATGAATTATCTATCTGTGTGTGTATAGATAGTAGAATTGAATTGTTTAACCTTAAACAACTTAGACCTAAAAGATGGCGTTTTGGATTTCAATGAGACCGGGATCGAGTTTCCAGATTTAGATATCAGAAAACCACATCGATTCAAAATTATGATAGGCCGTGAATCTTAAGAGAAGATGAAGATTTAGAGTGCAAGGGTTATTGTCGTTAACTCTGAGGGTGATTCCAAAATGAGTGTAATGAGATAATGCCTTCGTTTTCATTCGAACCCGGAACGAACTTGGGGATTGAATGCTTTTAGAACATTGTCAGGTGGACGATGAGCATTCTAAGGGATGTGTTCTATAAAGGTAATCGTAGCCTCAAGCCTCATCAACAGGGAATGACTAAAATAGGGGAGGTGCAGCAAGGCTAAGTGGGTCATGCCCAAGTAGGATGAGATGAATCCCTGTCTAGAGTCCCTTTTTATTCGACTGTGTGGGCGGTTGCTAGCTACAACCGCGGGGTTGTCTTATTCGGGACTGTCCGGTAAGGGATGGTTTCGGCTTTGTGTTACCGGGGATTGGGAGTGATCCTTGGTACCATGATCTAGGCCGCGTACGGTGATGGGCGGTACCCCGGTAGCCCTGCCATTGTATGGAATCCAAACTCCAATAAGTGTCGTACGTTTTAGATGTGCCCAACTATGTTGGAACGTGAGATGTAAGCATTCCAGCTATTTCTGTATTTTATTTGAAAACCCTAGACCCTATTATAATATCATTGGATTTCCTATCAAATGTTTTGGTTAACGTAAGGTAAAAACTTACCAATGTTTATGTGTGGGGAGTCTTACGTGATACCTTTGTTTTAAAAAGGTTTTCAAAGTTAAGCAACTTTAACCCGTTTACTCACACCAAACCCATGTCTGATCCGGAGTTTATTTCTGTTTTTCATAAACTCTTGGGTACTCAAATTTTTACGAGTAGCCAAGGGATTCAGGTTTGGTTTGACAAATTCTAGAGGAGCATTGGAGCAGGAGGCTTCAGCGAATAGATATATATAGTATTCCGCTGTGTGTTCTCTGAGTCGTTTGTCTATGTTGTATATGGAGTTGTATAACTAGACAGGTGTTTGTAACTGTCTAGTATGTGTTGTTTATGCTATGTAACTCGGATGTATATGATACTATGTGTTATATTATGTGATTAACATAACTAATTCGTTCCGCTGTTTAGATTTTGATGTTATTCTTTCTTTCTTCTGTGTCTTTTCTCTTTTCTATCCCTTTCTTTCTTAAAAATGATGCGTCTTATTGTGGAGAATAAGGCGGGTCGTTTCACTTGGTGTCAGAGCATAGGTTGAGCGAATACCTAGGCTCTGTAGTGGTGTCTTTCCTGAGAGAGCATACTTGTAATTTATATATATATATATATATATATATATATATATATACATATATATTTCTACCTATACGTTGGGTTACCTGTTCGAATTTTCCAACATAAGTTATAAAGGCAGATAGGGTAGTAGTGTGTAGCATGACTACCAATGGTTGGAGTTTGAATGTTTGAGGTTGGAAGTGTATCTGTCGAGTTCGTAGACCTAATACCGTCTCGAGTAAGCTTTGCAGTTTGGTGTAAGGATTTCATTAATCTCTGAAAGAAACTTGTTAAGGTTCGGAGTCTATCACTGAAGTGCAAGTTTGATCGCGCTCGTGTGAGCGGATTTTTGAGAGTTTGGATCTGTCGGTTAGGCAGAAGCAAGTGATGGTATCTTGGCAACCTTAGGAAGTAGTAGCTGCATGTGAGATGCAGTGACTATGGATGTCTCCAAAGATGTTTTCTTTTGGCGCAAGTTAAGGAAGTGTGTCTGCTTCAGTGCTGAGGCTGGGTTCTGCAGGATGTATGTGTTTGATTTGAGGTCCGAGTTTCTTAAGGAGCTTTGGATTAAGAAGTCCTTAGCATCTATGTCGAAGGTACAACTTGGGAGTGTTCTGTGTTCCAGCAAGAAGATCTTTTGGCACAGCGGTTTCCTAGAGGTGGAAATCAGAAGCAGTGAAGTGGACCCGTTTCTTCGATGGACTAGTTGGTCAAGAATAAGCTGTTCTGATTTGTGAAGAGAGGACAATATCTTTGAGAATTTAGGTTGGGTTGATCGCAAAAGTGACTTGCGATAGTTGGGTGATTATCTTAGAAAATCCTTTGCTTGGGTTTGAGGCATCTCTAAGGGATGTTGGAGTTATGGTGTTGTCAAAGATTTTCTGGATATATCTTCAGGGAAGTTTCTGCCCGCATTGAGGATAGAGTTCCGTATTGCCTTGGTTCATGAAGCTACCGGTAATTCAGCTGGGTAGAAAGATGTCTCCTAGGTTGATTGTTTGGTGAAGCGGCTCTGTATTTCTTGTAACTTCTGTTGAACTTTATTTCCGGGATGTGCTGTCTAGTCTGTGCCTGTGTTCGCCGATGACATTTTTCATCTGCTCCAGATCAGAGTTGTGTAGTAGAAGCAATGTGGCAGCTGTTCTAGAGTGGAAGCATCCGGAAGTTGCAGTGTTTTGGATTAGAGAGTTTCTATTGGAATTTTCAGAATCTGAGGAAAGTTGGTGAGTGATCCTGTTCTGTCTTTTCCGGATAGAAGAAGTAGGTTGTAATCTTCTGATGATTGTGGAGTAGGCTTTGTGTTCTTGATTTGGGTAGATCTTGTGAGGATCAGTTTGTTGAGTTGTTTTTGGTCCAGTTTGTTTCTAGAAGCATCAGCGAAGGTTGAGCTGATCAGGAAGGATCTGTAAACAGCCTAGGATCGTAAGTAGAGTTTTGAGGTTAAGAGATGGAGGAGTTTGGAATCCGAAGTTGGAGACTTTGTTTCTGTTGAGATTTTCTCCGATGGAAGGGAGCAATAAGATTTGGTAAGATTATGAGGTTAGCTCCAAGGTATATTGGATTCTTTTGAATTTTTGTAAGGATCGGTGTTTTGGTCTGAAGAGTTGAATTTTCAGTTTGGAAGAATGGGATTCAAGGTATTTCACGTGTCTATGAGGGAGTACGTGTCTGGTCCATCAATGGTTTTGGAACCAGTAGTCTTGAAGGATTTAATATTGATCAGACTTATCTTTGGTCTGATATCTTGTGCAGGTTATGGATTTAGATGAGTAGGAGCTCAGTAACTTATCAGTATAACTAGTTTGGATTTAGTAGAGTGAGTATCCCTGTGTCTGTACTTGGGAAACTCGAGATAATTTTTGGAAGCTTATCCGGATCTGTGTCCGGATAGCTAGTTTATTTGATTAAATTGGTTGTTTGGACGAAATTTTTGTTTGATTGATAATGTATGGCTGTTATTGGTTAAAATAATAAAACTTTGGATTATCTTTGTTATAAATTTCGAGGATGAAATTCTTTTAAGGGGGGAGGAATGTGATATCCCGAAATTTCAAGGAATTTAAAATGTGATAATCTCTTAGTTAAATTGTTTAAATTTGATAAAATTGTTATTTTCGAATATAAATAGCCAAACAATTAGTAATGTGATGTTTTAAATTATGATTATAAATTGGTTTTTAAATAAGAATAATTATTTAAGTTTGTGTTATTATATAAATTAATTCTAAATTGACTTATTATTTACAAATTTAATAAGTGTGTTTAAATATATATATGTGTGTGTGTGTGTGTGTGTGTGTTTAGATTGATTTTAAATAGAATAAGTTATTTATAAATAATAATGAGTTTGTTTAAAATTGATATCTGTATTTATTTGAATTGACTTTAAATTGGATTTTAAATTGACTTTGAATTTGAATATAAAATTTGAATTTAAGGGAATATACATACACCTTAAAATAAAAATAATAATATAGTTTGGATTTAAAATATATAGACAATGTTTTTGTTTAAAAATAAGATTTGTTTTATATTAGTCTCTTTAAAGAAATTTATCTATAGAAATTCGGATTTGTATTTATTTAATAGGAATAAGTACAAAGGCTTTTTGAAATAGCATTTAAAAATGAGTTTAAAATATTTTATGTGACTTTTATTTAAATTATAATTGGTTTATATTCTATTTTCTTTAAAGACTGTATTTATATAAATTTAGAAAACATTTATGAATTTATAAATGTATTTGTTTATTAGGAATTTAATTAGAAAAGCATTTATAAATTAAGAACACATATTAGTTAATTAGAAAATCATATTTAAAAAGCTTTTAAAATTCTTTTAGGATAAATATAAATAAATAATGACAAGTGTTAAAGTTATAATCTCTTAAGTACATGTGTTAGCACATTAATATAAGTTAAAGACAAGTGTCACATTATTTTAATTTTCTTTTAATTTTAATAAAAACTGAAATTAACCTATATAAACCCCTATCTCCTATTCATTTCCTTTTTCTTTCAAAATCTAAGTTCATTTCTAAAAGAAAACTAGAATTCTTTTTCCATGCAATCTTCACTTTCAAAACCTGAAATGCAAGAACCCTTCTCAGTTCAAACCTGAATTCATTCCTCAACAACAAATGCAAACTAAACTAAAACTTGATATCATCTCTTCTGAAACAACTTTCAGATCTGTAATCTTCTCAAACCAAATTTGCTAACCTGAAATTCATCCCCTTAAAAAAAACAAATGCAATCCAAAAATGAATTAAGAGCCCTGTAACTCATTTTCCAAACCAAAATACAAAAGCCTGAAACATTCTTTTCAGATCAAAGCTCAAACCAGTAAATTCTTATGATCAAATGCCTGGAACATTTTCAAAATAGTTTCCAGCAAGCAACATGAAACAAGCCTTAACATCAAAGTGGTTTCAATGTTTAAATCAAAACTGTAGCTCAAACATTCCAGTTTAAAGCAAATCAAAGAAATGAAGCATTTCTGTTTCAAAAGCTTCAGTTTCAAGTTCAAAATGTTTTGCAAGCCTTCCAGTTTTCAAAAGAATTCCAGTTCTTTCAAAAACCTCCGCACTTCATCAAAGAGGTGAATAAACATTTATTATAAATCTTAAGTAATAACTGTTTGTTGCTCGTTAGATTTCTGAAACAATCAATGCTTGCATGTGTGTGTATAAATGTAAATCTGTGTGTATGAATTGTGCATGAATGGTTCTTCTCTATTTTTAAAACTACAGAAAATAAGAACAAAAGAAATTCCAAATCTTCTTATCAGTTCATTGTTAGGTATTAAGATTTAAAGCATGATATGTTTGTTTAAACATTAGTTAAAGTTTAAAAATCTTATTTGAGCAAAATAGTTGTGGAAGTTCTCTGGAATCAACAGTAGGAATTACTTTAACATGCTAATATCTATGACTCAAATTTACTGATTCAAGATATTAACTTGAACCATCTTTAAAAATTAGGATTTTAAAAAAAAAAATTAAAATTTTCAATGAGGTATTGAATGAGAATTTGGGGGTTGACTGGAATCTTTTTTTTGGTCGAATTCTGATAATCTTTGTGTCTAGGGAGTTCGTGGTTCTTGCTGGAGCTGGGTTGACGATCAAGGTGCTTAGCAATAATGTAAGGGACGGTTTCTGAAGGTCGTGGAAATGGCGGCGTAGAGAATTAGGATTTTAAACCTAAGTTTGTTCGAACTAAGAAATTTGATCGCTACTACTTCACTGATGCATCGAGTTTGAGGAAACTTCGGAATTGGGTTCGTGGAAGACTGGAGGAGGTTTGACCGTGATGACGCGATTTTCGGTGATCGACGTTGTGAGTTCGAGGTGGATGTGGCTATGACTGTTAGTTCCAATTTTTTTCAACTAGGTAGTTCGATCTTGATCAATGGCTCGTGCGAGAGTTCTAGTGTTTGGATTCGTGTTGCATCGTGCTAAGTGACGTGCTGGTGAGTTCGTCGAACGCCGAAGGTGATTCCGGCACTGGTGCATGTGCACGAGAACATTTTGGTGTCAGTAAGATTTAGAGGGTTGGGTTTGGTTGTGGCTCGAAGGGATGCTTGTGTGTTTGAGTGCATGGCTCGAGTTGAAACTCGAAGTAGCCTACATTGTTTTTAAACTGTTAACAGTTCAATAGTTACAGGTTTTTAATTTAAATTTAAGCTAAAATTTTGAAAATGGCAGGAAATAAATGAAACTTTGAATGTTTCAAGTGATACTTGGAATTCAACTGAATCAGGTTTATTAAATTTTTTAAAGTTTTTCTATAAAAAAAAAGCTTATTAAAACAAGTTTTAAAATTTAAATAAAGGAAGTTTAAAAGTTTTGCAATGAAACTTGTTTTGGATTCTATCCTATCTAAAATAAATGTTTCCTTAAACATTTTGATTAAGGAATTGAAGTTTATTAAATTTGAATCTTGATAAGTAAATTTAAAATGATTTAAATTTAAGTTAAGAAATGGAATTTTTAATAGGTATTTGTAAAAGCAAGTTTTAAATTCAAATTTGAAATTAGTTTTAAAAACTATTACTTGATGATATTTTAAATATCTAAAGGAAGCTTTATTAACCTTAATTTATCAAGTTAAATAATTGTTATTTTAAACTTAATTATGGATTTAATTAAGTAAAATTATTTATTAAGATAAAATGTTTTTAAATGTTAATTAAGTCATTAATTAAGACAATGTTTTGTCTTAAGATAATTAAAGTTTAAAGGGTTGATGATAAGTTAATTAAGGAATCTTAGATATGATCAATTAATTTAATTAACAATAATTAAGGATTAATTAAAAAATAAATTAAAAAAATTAATTAATATAATTAATTTATTTTTAATAACTAAGGGTTAAGTTAATTAATTGGAGGTTAATTAATTTATAATTAAGAATTATTAATTAGATAATTAAGTAATGATTATAAATTAATTAATTAAGGTTAATTAATTAGTAATTAAAGATTGATTAATTTGTATTAAAAAAGGAATTTAATTTGTAATTAGGTTTTATTAATTAATAATTAGGCTTTATTAATTAAGAAATTATTAATCTATAATAAAAGTTAATTAAGGAATGATTAACTATTATTAGGATTAATTAGTTATAATTAAGAATCGATTAACTATTAATTAAGGATTAATTAATTTGTTATTAAGTTTTATTAATTGATAATTAAGGTTTATTAATTAATAATTAAGGATTAATTAATCTAAAATTAAAGATTAATTAATTTATTAAAAAGGGTAATTAAGGGATGAATTACCCAATTTTAATTAATCAAATAAGTTTGATTAATTTGAGTTAATCAAATGGGTTGATTAATTAAGATAATCATTAAGTAATTGATTAAGTATGCTTACTTAATGAGATTTGATAAGATAATTACTTAAGGTAAGTAATTGATGAATAAATTACTGGAGGTAATTGAGATAAGAGAAATTACTTAATGGGAAGTAATTTTAAATGGATAATTACTTGGAAAAGTAATTAAGGATTTATTACTTGGTGTAATATATCAAAGGATTTATAAATGTAACTAAAAGTAATTAATAAGTAATTTATTAATGTTTATAATTATTTAATGAAAGCATTTAATTTAACCATGATTAATTAATTTAATTATAGTTAATCAATTAATGGAAGTAATTAATTAAGGATCATTAATTAATGAGAATAATTAAGGATTGATTTATTAAGATTAATTAATCAATAATAGGTGATTATAAGGTAATTAATTGAAATTAATTAAGGATTAATGTAATTAATTATAATTAATAGAGTAATTAAGGTTAATTACTTAATGGTTTGAAGATAATTAATTTGTGTAATTAATTAAGGGTAAATTACTTAATGTAATTAAAGATAATTAATCAAGATTGATTAATTAAGATGATGATTAATTGATTAGTTATTAATGTTTATGTAAGCAAGATTTATTATGATGAAGATAATTTATTTAATTTATTTTAAATTAATTAAAGATGAAGTAATTAATTTAATTCATTTTAAATTAATTATAAATGGTGTGATTTATGGATCATTGCTTATGTATGGGTGGATGATATTGAATGGCTTGGTTGTTTGATATCTCTGATGAGATATGTGTGATATATGATATGAGATGCTTTGGTTAAGTATGATGATAATATGAATTATCTTTTGTGATGATAATGTAGATTATCTATTGTGATATGGTGAATTATCTATCTGTGTGTGTATAGATAGTAGAATTGAATTGTTTAACCTTAAACAACTTGGACCTAAAAGATGGCGTTTTGGATTTCGATGAGACCGGGATCGGGTTTCCAGATTTGGATATTCGAAAACGACATCGATCCAAAATTACGATAGGCCGTGAATCTCAAGAGAAGATGAAGATTCAGAGTGCAAGGGTTATTGTCGTTAACTCTGAGGGTGATTCCAAAATGAGTGTAACAAGATAATGCCTTCGTTTTCGTTCGAACCCGGAACGAACTTGTATGGATTGAATTCTTTCAGAACATCGTCAGGTGGACGATGAGCATTCTAAGGGATGTGTGCTATAAAGGTAATCGTAGCCTCAAGCCTCATCAACAGGGAATGACTAAAATAGGGGAGGTGCAGCAAGGCTAAGTGGGTCATGCCCAAGTAGGATGAGATGAATCCCTATCTAGATTCCCTTTTTATTCGACTGTGTGGGCGGTTGCTAGCCACAACCGCGGGGTTGTCTTATTCAGGACTGTTCGGTAAGGGATGGTTCCGGCTTTGTGTTGCAGGGGATTGGAAGTGATCCTTGGTACGGTGATCTAGGCCCCGTACGGTGATGGGCGGTACCCCGGTAGCCCTGACATTGTATGGAATCCAAACTCCAATAAGTGTCGTACGTTTTAGATGTGCCCAACTATGTTGGAACGTGAGATGTAAGCATTCCAGCTATTTCTGTATTTTATTTGAAAACCCTAGACCCTATTATAATATCACTGGATTTCCTATCAAATGTTTTGGTTAACGTAAGGTAAAAACTTACCCATGTTTATGTGTGGGGAGTCTTACGTAATACCTTTGTTTTCAAAAGGTTTTCAAAGTTAAGCAAGTTTAACCCGTTTACTCACACTAGACCCATGTCTGAGCCGGAGTTTATTTCTGTTTTTCATAAACTCTTGGGTACTCAAATTTTTACGAGTAGCCAAGGGATTCAGGTTAGGTTTGACGAATTCTGGAGGAGCATTGGAGCAGGAGGCTTCAGCGTATAGATATATATAGTATTCCGCTGTGTGTTCTCTGAGTCGTTTGTCTATGTTGTATATGGAGTTGTATAACTAGACAGGTGTTTGTAACTGTCTAGTATGTGTTGTTTATGCTATGTAACTCGGATGTATATGATACTATGTGTTATATTATGTGATTAACATAACTAATTCGTTCCGCTGTTTAGATTCTGATGTTGTTCTTTCTTTCTTCTCTGTCTTTTCTCTTTTCTATCCCTTTCTTTCTTAAAAATGATGCGTCTTATTGTGGAGAATAAGGCGGGTCGTTTCACATTAGTTGGAAATCCAATCTCCCTATGCGCTTTTTACGAGTTTTGTTTGTATTACCCACTCTGTGGCTAGTAGATGGAATTTAATCATGTAACAATTTCGGCTATTTTATAAGTATTTGTATATAGACCCTATTATAATATCAGAGGATTTGTATAAAAAGTGTTTTAGCTATCGTAAGGTAAAAACTCGTCATGTTTATTTGTGGCGTGGTCATACGAGATGCTTTTGTTTTCAAAAGGATTTTTGAAACTTTAATAATCAATTTGGATGCATTATTATCAGCTGGTATTCCAGACTGACTCGGGTGTTATTTCATTATAATGCTCGGGTCAGATCGAGTATTATTTGTTCAGGGCAGGATGTTATGGAGCAGGAGAGGAGCTGGAGTCCGAGACGTATTATCCGTACTTGTATTTATCCACTGCTGTGATTGTATGGAATTGTCTGACTGGTAAATGTTGTTTGTTTGAGATACTCTAATGATACATTGTATAAAACAGATATATTTTTCATTTTGTGTAAAGATCTGATATTATATATTATATTTTATTCCGCTGCGACTATGAGATTCTGATATTGTTTAGTTCCTTCTTTCTTCTATCTTCTTTCTTTTTCCTCAACAATCCATCTTTTTCGGCACTTGATCGTCGGCATATCATACTGTGGGGTATTTTGTGTCGATTTTCGAGGGTCGAGAAGGGCGGGTCGTTACACACCGTTTTATCGTTTCCGTCATGTACCGAACCTCAAAATACAAAATTGAATATCTCATGGTGATCCGCGCGATGAGACGGACAAGAGAAAACAGAAATATCTATGTCAGGACCCTCCTATCAAAAGTCCATACGGATACCAATTATACGTTTCTATTCCGTACGGAAAAAATCCAAATGGAGCTAGAAACGTTCGAATTTCGCGAAATGAATTCCGCAGTTAGATTTAGAGTGTTCTAAATAAATTTTCTCATTTTGACATATTTAGGTTTCGAAATACTTTTAAATTCAACAGTTATTAACTAATTTAAACTGAATTTTTAGCGATAGATAGAACATCTATATTATTTGACGAAAATTTGTCATTTGCTATGTCTAGATGAACGCATAGCGAATATCAGATTTCCATCAAAAATTCTATTGTTTGATTAAAAGGTAGAAAATGAAGGGAAGAGGAAATCAACGGTTCAAAACGGATACCGAAAATGCAGCTAATTTGCCAGAATTAAGATAAACAAGCAATAGCAGACCAAATTTGAAAAAACGAAAGATGACGTCTCACTCAAAAGATGGTTTAGAAATTTATTGTGCAAAATATTCAGCTTTGGAAAACATTTTATTATTATCAAATATTAACTGATTTGAATTGCAATAGAATTTACACACGAAAACAAACATCCATATTATATGATGAAAATTTACAAGTTGCTACATTTAATTAGGTGTATTCCAAATATTAAAATTTTATTTTCAAATTCAAATATTTAAAATTTCATAAAATTTCCGTTAAATATATTATTAAAATAAAAAAAATTATTAAAAATTTATGGGTCGTTACATGTTATCACATCAACACCTGTAGCTTGCAACATGAAATAAAACAAGAGGAAAAAGAGAGCAAGATAAAAAGCAAAATTAATCTACTTGCATAACATAAAATAAATCTACACTACAACATAAGAAGAAAAGCATGGAAGAGAAAAGAGCATGTATTAAATTTCATAAGAAAGAAAAGAAAATTTATTTGAAATAAAAAAAATGGCTAAGTAGCCATGAAAAGAGAAAGTGTGCTTGTTTTTTTATTTTGAGCCTAAACTAAACTAAGAGAGACTAAGGAAGAGAGTTACCCATGAAACATAAGGGTATTTATACAAGTTAGAAACCTTAATGCATATTTTTTGGAGAATGCCCAAAATACCCATGTAGTAAGTGCGGTGGCCAAGTTATCATTAATTTCAATAATCTTCCACTTAAATGTACATGAAACTTTAATGGCTTTTTAACATGTGCATTAGCTCCTAATTGAAAATCAAGGTAAGTGGGTGGGGTACTCCATGTTCATCATTTTGAATTATTTCCATCTAATTCTTTTGTATCTTCTTTGTGCATGCATATTCCTTCATGAAACCACTTGTAATCGAGTTGAAATTCCTATAAAATAATATAGAAATTTTCAATTAAATTTTCTCAATTTGAAATATGCACAAAATTACCATTTTGCCCCTATATGAAGATGAATATGTGACAATTTAAAAATAATTTAGATTTTGTTTAAACGAGTTAAAACATCCAATATGATCATTTATTTAATTTAAATAGATTAAATATGGTGGCAAAAATATGCACATTTACGTGCACATCAAATACCCCCACACTTATCTTTTTATTCGTCCTTGAATAAAGAAAACTAAGATAAATCCATTTTCGTAGGGTGCACGATTGCATTGAGCGTATGCAACAAGCCATTAAACCTCTGGGTGTCCCTAGTAGGACGAGTGTTGTCTCGTGAGGGTTTTCAACGGATACAACCCCAAATTCCTAATGCAAAGTGAAAAATAATTACGAAATGCAAGATTATTGACAAAGAGATGAATGCGAGTTTTTGAAAGTATTTACAAACGAAGGGTTTACTTTCAAATTAACATGAATAAATTAAATAAAGGTTTCGATCATTATCTTGAAAATTTAAGTCATTTACTCATCAATGTTTCCAATAAAAACAAAGTTATCATAACAAATAGACTATAGTTTAACTCATTGTTTTGGTTGATGATAAAATGTAACTATGAAATGGATCCTTAGTTGATTATCAAAGTTTATCAAGGTGGTATATTCATTTCAATTAATGACAAGTCAAATAAAATAAGTTAAAATAGTGCTTGGATTTCATTTGCTTACTCTCTCTCATTTTTAAATTTTTTTTATTGGTATTTACAATATTTACATAGCCTAACTCAGATAAACTGAGGCCAGATATATTATACATGAACTGCCTTGTGGACTTATGTGAGGGGAATATAGAGCGTGACGAGTGAACACACGAGTGTGAACACCTATTGACTGTAGGCGTTATTTAAAGGAATTTTTGTATATACACCTAGCTCAGATAAACTAAGGCCAGATATACCGATCGTGCACTGCCTTTCGGGCTTACGTGAGAAAGGTACAAAGCATGGAGAGTGTACATACAAGTGTGTACATCTGTCGACCGTGGGTGTTAATAGAAAATATTTACATATATATCAATGTTTTGTTTTTTTATATGTTTTTTTTTCAATTTTTTTTTGAAATTGAGAGTTTTGCAAAATAATCTTAGCAGCACTTAACTTAGAAAACAAAAAATGTTATACCCTTAACTTTAAATCAACCACTTTTTAAAACAAAGATTTTTAGTTAGGAAGTATTTCATAACTATCACGTATGAACCTTCCTATATATTAGTTAAACTATCGTTATTTGTAATCAAACTTCATTTTTATTTTTGTTAAGACAAATAAATTTTCAATAATTTCAATTTAATAAACCAAAACCTTATATTTATCCTATAGTGTTTTTTTAAAAATAAATCAAAATGCTTTAAAAAAATTGCACTTTAAAATTTTGATTTTTTTTAGTTTTGGAGAAAAAAATGAAAAATTAATCATAAAAAATCATAAAGAAGATGAGTCTCCACCCACACTTGATTTTGACTATGTCACCACAGTCAACCAATTGGATGGAGAAAAATAAAAACATAACCTTTATTTAAATGAAAATGAAAAGATGATTATTTACATGACATCAGAAAGTATGTCGTTAAAGAGTAAATGAAATGGTCTTCCAGACACCGATTCATTTGTCTCGTCAAGTATGTGAGACACAGCTCAAACGTAGAAAACCAACCGTAAATGATTTTGAAGTTAAACGTTGATTTGGAAAAACGAATGTCGTTTATTAAAAACGAGTTGTTTCCTTTTCGATAATTTTCGGGTCGAAAAACAATTGGTTGAATTTCAAGTTTATTTTCACCAAATTGAAATTCAAGCTCTTTATTGAAAAATTCTTCAGAATTATTGATTTCAAAATCAGAATGGTGATTTAAATCTTCCCATTTAGAATTCGACAACTCGTTTTCAAAAGTTCAAAGAAATCGTGTTCGTTAAATTCGACTTCCTTTATTGGATTATCAACAACTTCATTGTGTATATCATTTTCAAAGTCCGAAGTTGCTGTTTTCAAATTTTTGAAATCGGAAAAAGGAAGATCGAAATCGTATTTCTTACCCTCAAAAAAATTGAAATCCAAGTCAATTTCCAAATTTTCAACAACTTTGTTAATTTTCGTTTCCAATTTCAAAATTTGTTATTTGAAAATCATCGATTTGGGTAAATGGTGGATTATCACTTGACTCGTTACACATTGGGATTTGATTTTGTTTTTCAAGTTGTTTCATATAAGTTTCAAACAACAAATCCGTGTGATCATCGTAAATTTGTTCATTTGCTCAACAAAATTGAATTTATATTTATTAAATTGAGGATTTTCGCTTTGAAATTGTCGAGAACAAAGATTTTCAACCGTAACGTGGTTAAGCTTATTCTTATTGCCAAATTTGTTTGAAAACTTGTTTCCATTTTCGTTTTGAGTTTGAAATTCATTTTGGAGTTCGAAATTGAATTGGCGTGGGTTATAATCAAAATCGTTTGAATTTTGAAGTGAATTCGAATCTTGATTACTTTGAAAACTTTGTCTTGAATCATTGCCCAAATATGAATTACTCAAATCATTTATCATTTGATTTTGTTGTGTAGAGATTTCAAGTAAAAGCGAAATGCTAATTTGAGGGTTGTTCCTTATTTTGAAAACTTTATGGTGCAAAATCCGAATTGTTTGAAAAATAGTTGTTGTTAAATTATCCATATGGATTTGGTGTGAAATTATATAGATTATATTGATTTTCACAACTATCGTAGAATTCTTGTATGCAGGGAAACTTAGACATTTTCAAGAATGTTCTTGGATTTTTTTATAAATGAAAAATATTTACAGATAGAATTTATTTTTCAAAAAGGAAAATTGATTTTTGTTTTGTTTTTTATTTTTCAAAAAATATTGTTTTTTTGAAAAGATTTTAGATTTTCTAAAAAAACTAAGTATTTTTTTTTTTGAAATTTTGATTTGAAAATTTTCAAAGGAAAAGGAAAAACACTAAGTTAAGAAATATTCGCAATTTTTTTAGTTTTGGATTTTGAATTTTTTTTGTTTTTGTTTTTTGTTTTTTTAAATATACATGAACTAATGCAACTAAATGAATGCAGTAGTTAATTACAAATGACTTATCCTAAGTTAATCCAAAATTGTATAATCACACTTTGTCTTAAATCAACAAGATAGTTTTCAGCCAGGTAACGTGCAGGGATTATCGGTGCACCACGAACCACCCTAGCAATGCAGCCGAAGGTTTAAGTATCTTAAGAGGAACAACCATTATAATATTTATGAATCACCGTAATATTTATAAATGGTTATTACTCTACCGTAGCCTAGACATCAAGAAATTAAATTGTTCAAAAAAGTCAACTTGTCAATATACAATTAAGTGTTATCGATGTCTAACCGTTATTAATAATCACAATTCTAAGATGAAATGCAAAGCAAAAACTAAACGTATGTTAACAATGCAACTACAAATGGATTTTTTGGTTTTTGTTGTTGTTTTCAATTTTTTTTTTAAAATGCAAGCAAAAAACAATGCAAATCAAATGAAACTAGAGATGAAAACAGCAATTTTTTTAAGCAAGCAAGCAGAGCAGTTTTATAGCAGCAACTCCGTATTTATTTGCTTTCACAACTTGAAAAGAAAAACAATATATATATATATATATATATATATATATATATATATATATACACAGGGTTTTTTTTTTATTTTTAGTATGTTTTTTAAATATACGTCAAAGGAGAAACTAAACAAAGAAAACAAAACAAGTGAAAACAAAACGAATAAGTTAAAAACAAAACAAATTGAAACTATGTTTTCTTCTTCTTCTTTTTTTGCAAAGAAAGACCTAAAGCACAAACAAATTAAATAAAAATAGAAAAATAGAAAAAATAGAAAGAAATAATTCTAAGACACGGCCCAGCCCACAAGTCAAAACAAACAAAAGGAAACACAACTCTTTTCTTCTCATCTCTGTAAAAAGTATGTTCAAAATTACAATCCACTTCCACTTATCTCTGAAAAAAAAACTTCAAAATTAAAATCACAATCACAAAAAACAGCAAGAGGCGACTAAAAAGAATACGAGGTTGCAAAATAAAAATCGAGTGTTTCTTCCTTCCTCTGATGTCGTTTGATCGATGGGTTGCTGAAGGTAAGGTGTTCGAGGTGAAGGAGTTCGATTGCAGTTTGGTGTCGCGTGCGTATGCATTGGTTGACTTCGATTGCAAAGTAGTTTTGCTGAGGCAATTTCGCGATAGAGATAGGGATGATGAAGTTGTCGATTGGGTCGACAAAGGAGGGTTTGGTTTGTGATGAGTTGGAAGTCGCGAGCGTGGGGTGATGCAGAGGTGATGGTGGAGTTGTCGACGGTTCGCGAATTGATTTGGGAAGTTTGGTGCTGTGAATTTGAGTACGACTTTGAGACGACTTTGGAATATGAGTTGGTTTGGTTTGTGTGGATTCGGTGATCAATATGAGTAGTGGATGTTGCTACTTGTTTTTTATGGCTGCAGTGGTAGGGAATGGAGTGATTGAAGTCGACTGATTTTTCAACTGGGCGAGTTGAGGTTGGATTTGGATGGAGGAGAACGGAAGGTTATTTTGGAAAAAGGAGTTGCTGTGATTGATTGGTTCTCAGTAGTGATAGGAGAAGAGATAGCAGGTTGAGTTAGGATTGCTTGTGGTCACCCGATGCTTTTTGGTAGTGGGGTTCGTGGTACAGCAGTATGCCGTAGAGGCTGTTGTGGCTTTTGGCAGTGGACTGGTATTCGGATGTGTAGTGGATTGAAGGTTTATGGTGGATTAATGGTTTGTGTCGATGTCAGAGGAGTTGGTAATGAAGTGAGGCAGTGCACATGACAGGGTAGCAGTTGGTACTTGGAAGGATTGGTGGTGACTGCCGTTTGTAGGTGATTGTTGTTACTGGAGGAAGTGGAGTGTGGTCTGTATGTTGGTGGTGGATTGTGTTTGTGGGGTGAAGTGATGAATGTGTGGAAGTGATGAACGAGTGGTTTGAGATGGTTTTGTGGGATTGATTACTGTTCGGTTGTATTGGGAGTTCGATTGCAGTTAGTTGTGCAGTAGGCGATGTCGCGATGGATTGACGGTGATGGTGATGTTGTTATGACAGATGGTGATAGATGGTCACTGAAATGTTTGGAGAAGTCAGTGAGTTTGTATTGGTGGATAGGGATGTAAAAGAGGGGATTGCAGGCCGGAGTATGCAAGCAAGATGAAGATGGCACAGTGAAATGGACTGTGATGCACAGTCGATATTGTGTGTGCATGCACAGCGGTTCAGAAGCAGGGAAAGTTGATGGTTTGAAGTCAGTGGAGTGTTAACAAGTGGTGATTGAATTGGCAAGGGGAAGAAGTGTTGGAAGATTTGATTGCAGTGGAATGATCAGTGATGGCAAGAAATGTTGTGGTTTAGTATGCAGTGGATATATGCAATTGTGACATGCACAGAGCCAAGGAAGATGTCGTAAGAGAATGTTTAGGCAGTGTGGTGTTGTAGTTTGATGGGGGCTGGTTCACTGCTGTAACAATTCAGAATTTTGAAATTCGTATATTTAATTTGATTTTTAAATATTAACAAGTAAAATTTGTAAGTCGAATAAATTATATTTCGAATATCTGGATTTAACTGGATAATTAAATGGATAATTTAATATTTGAAATTACAGAAATAATTGAAAATTGGGTTTAGTGTGATTAAGATTGATTTGTAAAGTTGTATTTAATCATATTGGAGTTAGAATGATGTTATCGAACTTTTAAAATTTAATTCAAAGTTAATTTGCAGAAATTGAATATTTTAATATCTAATTGACGAGCAAAAGTAGTCATTTTTCAAACAGTCTCGGATTTTGACGAAACTAGTTTCATCGGATCCGTAATGTTGTATTATAGTAAGATTTCAAATTTCGTGTCAATCGGATTTACGGTTTGTCCAGAGCAAGCTAAAACACACAGAAATCGGTTTAAGTGAATTTTTAAATTTAAATAGTCGATTTGAAAACTTATCTTTCAAATATGATCGAATTGGCTCCTGATATATATTCTGTTGCGTTCGGAATAGGGGTATAACATTATAAACGTCAGACGACACGCTTCATTTGGAGTTCGAAAAAATTTCGATTGAAGAGTGCGCGAATATTTTCTATAAAAGGCCCTCTATTTTTCACTTTTGCAACAAACCCTAGTTCTAAGTTTCAGACCGCCACCTCCAATTCTTTAATGGCCGAAATTTTCCAGATTTCTTCTATTAATTTCTTTCAATCCATAAACAATTACGTAAAACTCTCAACTACAATATTGTAGACAACAACGAGAACCACATATCCAACGGTTGTGATCGGAAACGGAGCTACGGATTGGCGGCAATCAACGTTTGAACGGCCGATGGTTGCGCATTAAATACGAGAAGCAGGGACGACCGAGCTTCACCATACTCAGGCCGAAGGTGGAGTTTGCTTCGAGCTTCGAGGCGCTAGCATCTGATCGTCTTCAAAGTCGACGTGGTGGTCGCGAGTATTAGGGTTTCGAACGGCCAAAATGGGTTCGGTCGCGTATAGAAGTGCCTGGGAGAAGAACACAACGTGCGGTCGAGATCTCGTTCAAGAAAGTCAACGGCCCTGATGAATGTAGGGTTAGAAAATAAAAAAGGAAATTTAAATTGATTATATATGTTAAATTGTACGATCTTAAAATAGCATAACTCTTTCATACGAGGTCGGAATTTGACGAAACAAATTGCGTCGGGTTCGCATTAACGAGCACTACGAGAAGGAGCTGGATTGGAGTTGTTTGGAGATAGTTTGAATTTTGGGTAAAATTAAACGCACATTTAATTTTATTCGAAATTAAACACTGCAACTGTTATTGGAAATAAGGTGAGAATTTCTCATTCGATCGAAATTGTTTCGATTTAAATTTTAAATATTTAGATTTAAAATTGCTTGATTGTGTGATTGAATGATAAATTATTATCTATTGTATTGAAATAGACCCTATACGTCGTATATTAGGCGGATGTTATTTATTAAACACATATACCGCGATATTTCACCTTGAAGTGGAATTGGTATTATATATGTATTTGGAGTTGATTTTCCACATTATATAGTGGATGAGACCCTATTGCGCCGCATAATAGCGGACGATATTTTATATAAACCCATGTACCGCGATATTCCGTATTGAAACGGGATTGGTATTGTGCTAACATATGTGAATGCAGGAAAACAGGTTGGAGGGATCCAACTGGATTCCTCAACAGTATTGATTTATTTACAGATATTTGCAATATTCTGTTATCATATTAATATATGATGTTTGGATGTCGTGGTTGTTATATTTAGTGCTGTTGCAGCATTGGGCTTATTTTTGAAGTTTTAAAAATGTTAAAGCAACGATTTCGAATTTAAAAGGATTTTTAAAGTGATTTTTGAAAGTATACATTTTATTGAATTTTGGAATCGATTAATTTTAAATAAATAAACTTATAATTTTTATTTTATAAAAATTATGATTTTTGTGAAATATAACCAAAATGTAATTTTTGAAATAAATAGTTGATTAATTTGTAAAATGGGTTGAAATGGGATTTTTGAATTATTATAAACGACTTATATAACAAATTTATAAAATTGATATTTATAAATTAAAATATTGGAATTATAAAACGAGTTTTTATAAGTGTTAAAATGAAGTATAAATGGATTTCATAAGTGAATGAAATTTATGAATTTATAAATTGTGCAGTTATAAAATGAATAGATTTCGTAAAATAAAAGAATTATAAGTAATTTACTTATAAATTGGATTTTGGCAATTAAATGAGATATAAATATAATTTGTTAATCAAGGGATTTTATAAGTTGAAGTTTTTAGAAAATATATATAAATGTGAATTTATAAACGTTGTTTTATAAATCCAAAACCAATTGAATTTGATAAGTAAATATGAAAGCTTATTAAAGGAGATATATCCACGATTTTGGACAGTGGAAAATCCTTTAAATAAAATATGTAGAAGTGTTGAATTTGGTAAACGATTTATATTCACGATTTTGGATAGTGAATAATATATTAAAGAAATGTTTTAAGAAGTGATCTTTTAAATAGAATTAAAAAAGATTTGAAGTTGTTTTAAAATGTATGAAGTATCGTAACCATAGATTTCAACATTCTTCGTTGAAATAGACGTTTTCGAGAAATAAGAAAAAGATGGACTATAACATTGTTGTTATAGTAATTGATTTTCGAAAGGAAATGTTTTATATAGTATTGTGATTTATACATCTATCTTAATTTCGAATCCATATACTAGTGACGCAGCGGATTAATCAAAAAAAACTTCAATCGGTGAAAGTAGCGATCGATGGAATGAAGATACCGAAATGCCCAATTTCGTTGATCCGAAGATACCGAATTCTAGCTATCTCAAACACGTTGATAGCGCACTATACCGTGTTCAAAGATCTACGATTCTTCGTACGTTGATCTAGCGCACTAGATTCCGTGAATCGGCTTCAACAAACGTGGATTCGAGCGCACTCGAATGACGTAAGTGGAGATAGGAGATCATACTTAACTACCAATTAAAAGAAAGCACAAAGCAATCAAAGAGAATTTTATTCAAAAGTCAACAACCTTAAAAATGTACAACACACGCGTATTTATAGAAGTTTACAACCCTGGTCCTTGAGTCGTTTGCGACTTACGACTCATTCTGGGTCGGCAACGACCTATGACTCACGACTCAAAAACACACAGCTTAAAACCCAGCAACTTAACAAACTTCACGACTCATCAGCTACCTTGACTCACGACTTATCATAACAAATGACTCAATCATGTACAGACTCAATTATAGTACACGACTCAAGACAACAAACAGTTTACAACACCCTGTCACAACTTACGACTCATCACACAACGACTCATCACTTAGGTCGTATCCCGTCCCCGACTTATGACCTTCAATTACTGGAATTCCCTTTTTCTTCTTGATGAGTCGTGGATGACTCATAGCCATGTAGTTAGGTCGTGTACGACTCATCAATCCAGAACTATTGAAACTCCCATTGAGTCGTAACTCGTGCCCTTCCTCTGACTCAAGATCTTTACTTGTTGAAACTTTATCCTCCTTCATGTTAAGTCGTAAACGACTTATGGATGAACCGTTGAGTCGTGTGCGACTCATCAAGCACGAACGACTTAAGCTGTTAAGAGTCGCCATTTTCCCATATGACTCCTTCACCTGAGTCGTGCGCGCCTTACGGGTTAAACCCGAAACTCCTTTAGATCGTGCTACATCATCCTCCCCTGGTTGAGAAAAATTCGACCTCGAATTTGTAAATTCTTTCTCAACAATCTCGCCTCCATGATATGGAATTAAATGTTTGACGTTAAAAACATCAGAAGTATAAACATCATCTGGTAGCTTTAATCGATAAGCATTCTCATTGATTTTCTTCAAAACTTCAACTGGGCCAATTTTTCTGGCTTTCAGCTTATTTTAAGCGCCCACTGGAAAACGATCCTTCGTCAACACAGCATACACCAAATCGCCTTTGTTAAATTCAACATTTCGTCGATTCAAATCTGCAAATTTCTTATATTTCTCATTTGACTTTTCCAATCGTTCCTGAACGATCTTATGACATTCAGTTAATTCATCAACAAAATCAACAGCTCGTTTAACTGTTCCCTTCGGTTGTGGTACCACTGCTAAATCCAACGGCCCCCTTGGTAAATTTGAATATACAATCTGAAATGGACTGAATCCCGTACTGCGATTCATGGCATGATTATGAGCAAATTCTGCTTGGCATAATTTCATGTCCCAACTTCTCAAATTATCCTGTACAAGACATCGCAACAAATTTCCCAATGACCTGTTTACAGCTTCTGTATGTCCATCAGTTTGCGGATGATAAACACTACTAAATTTCAGCTTCGTTCCCACCATCTTCCACAAACTTAACCAAAAGTGACTCAGAAAACGAGTATCCCGATCAGAAACAATAGATTCTGGTAAACCATGCAATCGATACACCTCCTTAAAGAATAATTGTGCCACTCGAACTGCATCCGCTGTCTTCTTGCTGGCAATAAAATGTGCCATCTTCGAAAATCTGTCCACTACAACAAATATCGAATCATTTCCCCGTTGAGTTCTAGGCAAACCCAAAACGAAATCCATGCTGATATCAACCCATGGCTTAGACGGTACAGGTAATGGCATATACAACCCTGCATTCGTCGCTGTTCCCTTTGAAACCTGGCAAATATGGCATCTCTCCACAAATCTTTCAACTTCTTTTCTCATCGACGGCCAAAAATAAGATTGTGAAATCAATTGCAAAGTACGATCACGGCGCACATGCCCTTCCTCGTGTAACTCCTTGATAATTTTCAATCTCAAGCTACAATCCGGTATGCATAAACGATTCCCTTTAAACAGAAAACCATCCACCAATATAAACTCGTCAGTACTCCCATCCTTCACTTTTTCAACATATTCCACAAAGTAAGGATCTTCTTCAATCATCTCTGGCAGTAATTCAAACCCCGTCACTTCAACTTTCAATGTTGTCAGCAAATGACTCCGCCTACTCAAAGCATCAGCCACACGGTTCGTCACCCCCGATTTGTGCTAAACAACAAAGGTAAACTGCTGTAAATATGCAATCCACGATGCATGTCTTGCTGAAATCTTATCCTACCCCTGTAAATGCTTCAAAGCTTCATGATCAGTATAAAGAACAAATTCCTTCTGAAACAGGTAGTGCCTCCAATGCTTAACAGTTTGCACAACAGTGTAAAATTCAACGTCATATGTATTGTATCTCATCTTTGCCCCTGATAACTTTTCACTGAAATATGCAATAGGTCTCCCCTGCTGACTCAACACTCCTCCAATCCCAACCTTTGATGCATCAGTGTGTAGCTCAAACAACAACTGAAAATTAGGTAAAACAAGAATTGGCGCTGTCGTCAACAGTTCTTTGATTCGTTCAAAAGCAACTCCCGCTTCCTCTGACCATACAAACTGCTTTCCCTTCATGCAATCAGTTACTGGAGCCATCACGCTACTGAAGTGTGGAATGAATCTCCGGTAGAATGACGCTAGCCCATGAAAACTTCTCACTTCCGTAATTGTCTTTGGCTGTGGCCAATTCCTGACTGCTTCAACTTTATTCTGATCAACTTGAATACCTTCTCCTGAAACAACATAACCCAGAAATAAAACACTTCTTGTCATAAACACACATTTCTTCGTAGCAGCATAAAATTGTTCTTCACGAAGAATAATCAACACTTCCCTCAAATGTAGAACATGCTCCTCTATACTCCTGCTATATATCAGAATATCATCAAAATAAACCACCACGAACTTCCCAATGAATGGTCTAAAGATTTGATTCATCACCCGCATGAATGTACTAGGTGCATTTGATAAACCAAATGGCATAACCAACCATTCGTATAACCCCTCTCTCGTCTTGAAAGCTGTCTTCCATTCGTCTCCCGGTCTAATTCGAATCTGGTGATAACCACTCTTCAAATCAATCTTCGAAAATATAGTTGCCCCACTCAACTGGTCTAACAAATCATCCAACCTCGGCATAGGAAATCTATAGCGGACAGTAATCTTGTTCAAAGCTCTACTATCTATACACATTCTCCATGTTCCATCCTTCTTCGGTACCAACAAAGCTGGCACAGCACAAGGACTCAAGCTTTCCTGAACACGTCCCTGCTCAAGTAACTCTTCCACCTGCCTTCGTAATTCTTCATATTCCTTCGGACTCATTCGGTAATGTGGTCGATGTGGTAAAACTGCTCCCGGAACAAGATCAATTTGATGTTGAATGTCTCTCAATGGTGGTAACTCCTTAGGCAACTCCTCTGGAAATACATCTTCAAACTCTTTCAAAACTGGCTTTGCTTCTTCAGGAATTTCAACCTCTTCACTGCTCTCTCGCCCAATCAACAAATAGACTTCAGGCTCCTCTTCAACTTTTTTAACAAACTCCTTCAAAGTCAACAGAGTTTTCAATTCCTCAATCTCCTCTAGCTTGCTCTCCTTCTGTTGTTGCTTCTTGGGAACCAAAGTGATTCTAGTACCCTCGAACATGAAACTGTAACTATTGGCACGACCATCATGTTGAACTGATCTATCAAACTGCCACGGTCTGCCCAACAACAGATGACATACGTCCATGTCTACAACGTCACACCAAATTTCATCTTTGTACTTCTTCCCAATAGAAAAATTAACGCAAGCCCTTCGACACACCTGCACTTCACCACCCTTCCTTAACCATGCTAGCTTGTACGGTTTAGGATGTTTCTCAGTTTTCAAGTTCAACTTCTTCACAGCCTCGGTAGAAATAATATTATCGCAACTTCCAGCATCAATAACGAACTTGCAAACTTTTCCCAGAATAGTGCATGTCGACTGAAAAATATTGCTTCTTAACCAACTACAATCCTCTTCTTGCTTTGGTGTAAGACATGACCTCCTCATCATAAGATTGCAACCTTCATCTCCAGTCAATTCTTCTTCCTCCTCAACATAAGGTGCATTTGAACATTCTGCCTCCTCACCATCATCCCCAATCTCAGCAACCATTGCTCTCTTCTTCGGCTTCGGACATTCATTTCTTTTGTGACCCAACTCCTGACAATTATAACATTTGATACCACTGTTAACCTTCGCCTTCTCAGCCTCCTTCACCACTGGCTTATTGACAGGTTTAGGAACATTAGAACTTCCACTAACACCCCTCGCTTGATTATTGGAATTAGTAAACACACCACCTCCACGCCTTCCCTGCTTCTCCCAAGCTAACGCTTTCTGATGTGCCTCTGCTACAGATCTTGGATCAAACATATTAACCATATCCTGGATCTGCATTCTCAATCCCCCAATGAATCTAGCAGTTAATTGTTCTTCAGTCTCCATAATATCGTTCCTGGCAATGAGTTGGTAAAATTCATCAGCATAATCACTAACAGACTTTGTCCCTTGCCTCAGATTCTGCAACCTCTCGTACATAAGTGATTGATAGTTGTAAGGTAAGAAAGTAGATCTCATCAACTTCTTCATCTTATCCCACTCAACAACCTTCGACTTCCCCATCCGTTCTCGTGTAAGTTTAGTTTGCTGCCACCATGCCAATGCTCTTCCCCTCAATCTAGTAGCAACCAACTTCACT
Source organism: Allium cepa (assembly GCA_030765085.1). NCBI lineage: Eukaryota > Viridiplantae > Streptophyta > Magnoliopsida > Asparagales > Amaryllidaceae > Allium > Allium cepa. The sequence goes on along the minus strand of CM060928.1, from coordinate 949,631,552 downwards.
CGACGATTCTCCGGCACTTCCTTGAAATCAAAGATTTCTTCAACATTAGATAACCAGTCTAAGAACTCCTCAGCAACCATTCCACCTTTAAACTCCGGAATCTCCATCTTCATTCCCGATTCCCAACGTCGATCATCATCAATAACCCGATACTGACGTTGTCCCTGATCTCGGTCTCTGAAATGAATACTTCCCCTCTCACCATCAAACTCCTCATCAAAGTCTGATGCATATCGTTGTCTTTCACGTCCTCCAGCATCTCTACCACCACTCCTACTTCCAACATCCCGTCTTTCATGATCATCAACATTCCTCCTACTTCGATTATCAACACTCCTAGGCTCTTGACTTCCTCTCCTTTCCCGTTCTGAATGTGATGACACTCTACTTACCCCATGGATGGATTCAGGTGAATTTCTTCTTCTACTTTGATTCATATCAATCATAAGCTTCTCCAACCTACCAATGCCTTCATCAATCTTCTCATGCATACGTTGCTCCATTTGATCGGCTTCTTCTCTTCGATACAAAGCTTCAACATTTTGATGGCGGTTAGCTCTCCTTGGTGGCATGATTGAATCAACACAACACTTCAACAAAACAACAATAAGTCACGGCTCAACCTTCAAAACAACTTCACAAGGCTCGGCCTAACTCCTTAGCTCGAAACAAGCTTCCAATGATCCTTCCTAGGCTCGGCTACTTCACTAGTATACACGGCCTACTTCAAATTCAAACACTTTCAACACTTTGATCCAAAATGGAATGGATCGAAAGTTCTCCCTCTTGTTGCAACTTCAATATAAACATGATGAACAACTTCAAACTTCAACACTTGGCTCCAATACCCGATTTAGCTATGATTGGCTAAAACAAGCTCTGATACCAAAAAACTGAAGCAGCGGATTAATAAAAAAAAAACTTCAATCGGTGAAAGTAGCGATTGATGGAATGAAGATACCGAAATGCCCAAATTCGTTGATCCGAAGATACCAAATTCTAGCTATCTCAAACACGTTGATAGCGCACTATACCGTGTTCAAAGATCTACGATTCTTCATACGTTGATCTAGCGCACTAGATTCCGTGAATCGGCTTCAACAAACGTGGATTCGAGCGCGCTCGAATGACGTAAGTGGAGATAGGAGATCACACTCAACTACCAATTAAAAGAAAGCACAAAGCAATCAAAGAGAATTTTATTCAAAAGTCAACAACCTTAAAAATGTACAACACACGCGTATTTATAGAAGTTTACAACCCTGGTCCTTGAGTCGTTTGCGACTTACGACTCATTCTGGGTCGGCAACGACCTATGACTCACGACTCAAAAACACACAGCTTAAAACCCAGCAACTTAACAAACTTCACGACTCATCAGCTACCTTGACTCACGACTTATCATAACAAATGACTCAATCATGTACAGACTCAATTATAGTACACGACTCAAGACAACAAACAGTTTACAACACCCTGTCACAACTTACGACTCATCACACAACGACTCATCACTTAGGTCGTATCCCGTCCCCAACTTATGACCTTCAATTACTGGAATTCCCTTTTGCTTCTTGATGAGTCGTGGACGACTCATAGCCATGTAGTTAGGTCGTGTACGACTCATCAATCCAGAACTATTGAAACTCCCATTGAGTCATAACTCGTGCCCTTCCTCTGACTCAAGATCTTTACTTGCTGAAACTTTATCCTCCTTCATGTTAAGTCGTAAACGACTTATGGATGAACCGTTGAGTCGTGTGCGACTCATCAAGCACGAACGACTTAAGCTGTTAAGAGTCACCATTTTCCCATATGACTCCTTTACCTGAGTCGTGCGCGCCTTACGGGTTAAACCCGAAACTCCTTTAGATCGTGCTACATCAACTAGTGATGTTGATTTGTTGTAACGATGTTTTACGCAACATTCGTTTTGACTTAAGTAAATGTGTTTAAGAGAATGTTTTCCTTAAAGAATAAATTATATACTTAATTGAAATTTAAGTATATTGAATATTTTTCAAATGTTGAAAATAAATATATTTTTGAATTACTTATTATTAAATAAGTATGGAAATGTTTTCCAATATGAAGTGAAATGTTTTGAGATTTTATCTTTTAAAGATAAATTGAAAGTGAATATTTGAAATCGATTTGAGAATCGTATATTAATAGATATTTTGGAAATGTGAATTCACCATGGAATTTATAAAGGAAAGGGAAAATTGTTTCAAAAATAAACATTGATTTATTTTTAAAGTGTGGAAATAAATTTACGGATTTGGAACGTAAATTTGAAGTAAATCAATAAGGATTTATTTAATTGGTTTAAACGAACCATTTTGAAATGAAAATGAATAAATATTTGGAAGTGTTACTGCGTAAGGAAAATGATTTGAATTTTTTTTTTCAAAAGTTGGAAAGGTGAAAAGTGATTTGAAATTTGTTTTCAAATGGTTGAAGTGTGGAAAATTATATATCTCGTAAAGATATTTTTGGAAAGCAAATAATTTGGGAAATTATTTGGAATGGTGATGTTATGCATATCTATTGATAGTTAAATAACCGATTATCAATATTTACCTTTAAATGGGTATTTGTTGTGATTTGCTTGAATTTGAATGCTACACTTATTTTAAAATAAGCGCTCGTTATTCGGTTTAGCCGGAAGAGGACCTTTGGGGTCATAAATCCTATTCCGAATAGTGATATGTCATAATGGATAGCATTTGAAGACCGGTGTTGAAGACCGGATATATTCGAAAACGGAAGGATTACCGTCGAATGACTTTGCATCGGCTGATCTCCGATATAGAGAATTTATCACCCTTTGTGATGGGAATTCCGGACGTGATTAGTGAATATCCAGATTTGCAAGGGCTTCTTTGGAAGTGCCTTCGGTTCTGTTTGAACCCAGAACGGACTTGTATGGATGTGTGTCTGACGTTACAATTTGAGATGTAAAGCTGGTTTCTATCAAATATATTTCTGTTGGTGGCAGAGAATTTATTCTTTTAGCTTAACACCCTTCTCTGAGACGTACGAGCTCAGAGGTTATGTAGTTGATGGTTACTGGTGATATATTCCCAATTTGGTAACGTGGCATGCTGAGTGCTGCTGATTATTTGTTGATCAAAGCGTGGCTTTTATGAAAAGCATAGCTTTGTGGACGAGACTTCGTCGAACCTCACACCCCGAAAATGGTCAAAACATGAAGAATGCAGCAAGGTTATTTGGGGATGGCGCCCCCATAGGGTATGTACATTTCCTTCTGGATAGAGGTGGTATTATGGTATGGAGCCTTTATACTTAACCTGTGTGGTTGCAGCAAATTTATTTCTTTGTGGTTGTTGGTGAATCTCAGGATTTAGTCGGTTACGACCGGGGGATGGCATACTCGTGTCAGTTGTTACCTAGCTAGAGGTAACCCAGCCTTATGTTGGCAGAGATCCGGTTAGGTTCTTGGGGCGTCTTTCCAGAGGCATACCCATGTGGCAATGGGAAGTTTCTTGGCCTGACCATTTGTTGGAAATCCAAAGAAACAATACGAGCCCTGTACGGTTTTAGTTGTAAAACCTGCCATTTAAAATGGTAGATATAGTAGGCATACTATAATGGTACCTATGCTGGCTAAGATTAATATTGTACTTTCGAAATGGTTTTCCACACTTTGCACTTATAGTAATAATATCAAAGAAATTTGCGTATCAAGCATGTTTGACTATCATAAGGAGAATTCTCCTCTAATTCTACGTTTGCATTGTGTGTGTGGCAGGAGGCCTTATGGTAGTTGCATTTTCTAAAAGCATTGCGGATCTATTTTAAAAATATTTGTTTGTTTGTTTTTAAAGATATAACTGTTTTAAATTCTCACACCAATCCCATGACTGACCTGGAGTTTATTTTTTCCTTCCTAAACTCTGGGTGCCCACCAATTTCCACACGGGCAGTCTAGAGTTAGGTTATCAGGTCATTTTGGAATTCAGGAGATGCTATGGAGCTCAAGAGGCGAGTTGAATGGCGTGGCATATTAACTAGTACATAGTATTTATTTTCCGCTGTTGGTTGTTGTAAACTTTGATAATGTAATGTAATGTGATGTAATGTAATAACTGATATAGTTCTTTGTTTTAAAGATATTCATTTATCTATTATATGTTGTTCCGCTGCGATTGTGAGATTCTGATATTGTTTCTGTTTTCTTCTTTCTTTCTTCTTCTATCTTCTACCTCTTCTTTAACCCTAATGATTCGGTTTTTCGGCATTCGATTGTTCGGCAGTTGATACAGTGGACGTATTAATGTCGACTTTTGGGAGTCGAAGAATCGGTTCCTTACAAAGTGGTATCAGAGCATTTGGTTAAGCGACAACCTTGGCTCTGTTAGGAATTACTCATTAGAGGTAGATTCAGTAGTACTCTAGAATGAGTGTGAGTGTAACAATAGATATGGGCGTGTATTTATTAGTGAATATAAATTTTTTTATATTGTGTTTGCTTATCCGTTGAGCTGTTTATGAATTCTGGTCGGTGCGGAAGTACAACTGTATAGATAGGGGTTTCTAAACTATTAAACGAGATAAACTGACATAGTATCATTTTAAATTGGGTACATGAAATAATTTTTCCTCGATTATATTTTATATATGAAGGAAATATTTTTTCAGAATTATTAAAGTGTATATAAATTGATTGTTTGGTTGTTGAAAATGTAAGAACATTATAAGTTAATTAAAAGATGTTTGAATAATCTAATTAAAAGAATAATTGTGTAAGCAAATGAATTATTAAGATGGAATTATAATTAATGTGATTTACAATTGTGAAATAATATATATAAGAAGTGAAACCATATGAATATATTTATAAATACGAATTGTAAATAAATATGAATTTGGACTATGAATTTGAAAGTTTTAAATCCCGTCTATTTTGAAAGTTGTTTTTCAAAGTTAAAGATGTTATATTATTAAGTAAGATAAATCAATTTGGAATAATCTTATGAAAGTGAAGTGGAATAGTGAAATTCTATAAGAAAAAGACTTATAAATGTGATTTATGAACAAAAGGAATTTTTTTGAAAGAATATTAAGCATTGAATTCACTACTGTTGCTGGGAAATAATAAGCGTGATGGCTGCAACATCATCAGCATCATTTTCGAGTTTCTGTGTGATGGATTTGCTACCATAGTAAATTGAAAATTGAAGTCTTGTTGTGATAAACAAATTTGAAATTATAAATTCAAGTTGAAATTGATGAATATAAGCAAAGCGAGTTTTGAATTTACGATATAAGATAATAAATTTGGCTTTGGTAAAGAATAATGAATTTGGTTTAGCATAATGAATATATGATTTGAAATTTAACTAAAGGAAAGTTAAATAGAATTTACTTTAGAATTGGAATCTGAATTGGATTTATAAGTGGAAATTTAAGTTAAGTTAAACAAATGATGTTTAAATGGAATATAACTTAAGTGATGTTAAATGAAGTTGATTTTGATATCGAAGTAAAATAATAAAGTGAATTAAATGGATGAGGACTTGAGTTATATAAATGAAATTCAACCTTATTTGTTAAATGAATTAGCGATTGAATTAATAAATGGATTGAATATTAATCAATCAATGTAAATGAATTGATATAGAATAATGACTGTAAGTGTTAATTCATTAGAAGCTAATGAAGTTGAAAAAAATTTCAATAATTGAAAGAAAAGTCAATTAGATATGAAACCAATTCGAAATTAAAAGTGTTAAACCAATTTGAAGTTAGACAAAATGAATATGAATTATTGAATGTAAATTTAATAAATTTGGTTATGTTGGTTATAATTTGGTTGTTATATGATTGTTAGTTGATTGTATATAATTCATTAAGTGTTAATGAAATTGAATTGATAAAATTGAAAGCTATGAAATTTGATTTGAATATGGAAGTGAACTAACTTGAATGTGAATTAGTGAATATAAACTAATTGAAAATGGATGTTAGTAAAGTCCAATGTTAATGAATCAAATGTGAATAAATAAAAAACCAATTCATTGAATATTAATAAGAAGTGAATGTATATTGTTTCGATATGAATTTGTTGCATTTATTGTTTTTTGTTGCATTTGCTTTATTGGCACATATTGTTGTTGCTTCTGGTATATGATGTATATCGATATTATTTTCTATATACATGTTTCTCATTGTTGTTGAGTGTTTAGTAGGTGTCGATTGCGCTTGCTTCTCTTTTGGAGCTCGCTTTCACGCTATATTAGCCGAATATGCTCGCTAATAATATATAAGGTACATATCTCGGATTACATATCACACTTTTACACTTTTTCCCTGCGGGATGCCTCATTACTTTGATGAGATGTATATTTGTGATATATATATATTGCCATTTTTCGGATCGAGCCGCGCAAAGGAGGCGCTGGCGAAATTTTTCGAAATTTAAGGCGTTAGAATATTTTTGAGAAAATTGAAATTTTTTGAAAACTATAACTTTGATTTTGGAGTGAAAAGTTAAACGATATAGTTGGTTTTGAAAAGATAACTAAGTATGATTTGAAAACTTAGTAAAGTTTTTATAAGAAGTTTAACTATTGGATTTTGGGAAAGTTAAACACTTAAGTGAATTTGAATAAATGGTTTTGAAAAGTTAATGGATTCTATAACTTTTTCTTACTTGGTAATTTCGAGGACGAAATTCTTTTAAGGAGGGAAGTTTGTACCGACCCAGAATTTCTGTCATTTGAAATTCGTATATTTAATTCGATTTTTAAATATTAACAAGAAAATTTGTAAGTCGAATAAATTATATTTCGAATATCTGGATTTAATTGGATAATTAAATCGATAATTTAATATTTGAAATTGCAGAAATAATTGAAAATTGGGTTTAGTGTATTTAAGATTGATTTGTAAAGTTGTATTTAATCATATTGTAGTTAGAATGATGTTATCATATTTTTAAAATTTAATTAAAAGTTAATTTGCAGAAATTGAATATTTTAATATTTAATTGACGAGCAAAAATAGTCATTTTTCAAACAATCTTGGATTTTGACGAAACCAGTTTCATCGGATCCATAATGTTGTATTATCGTAAGATTTTAAATTTTGTGTCAATCAGATTTACGGTTTGTCCGGGGCAAGCTAAAACACACAGAAATCGGTTTAAGTGAATTTTTAAATTTCAATAGTCGATTTGAAAACTTATCTTTCAAATATGATCGAATTGGCTCCTGATATATATTCCATTGCGTTCGGGATAGGGGTAAAACATTATAAATGCTAGGCGGCACGCTTCGTTTGGAGTTCGGAAAAATTTCGGGTGAATAGTGCGAGAATATTTTCTATAAAAGGCCCTCTATTTTTCACTTTTGCAACAAACCCTAGTTCTAAGTTTCAAGCCGCCACCTCCAATTCTTTAATGGCCGAAATTTTCCAGATTTCTTCTATTAATTTCTTTTAATCCGTAAGCAATTACGTAAAACTCTCAACTACAATATTGTAGACAACAACGAGAACCACATATCCAACGGTTGTGATCGGAAACGGAGCTACGGATTGGCGGCAATCAACGTTTTAACGGCCGATGATTGCGTACGAAATACGAGAGGCAGGGACGACCGAGCTTCACTATGCTCAGGCCGAAGGTGGAGTTTTCTTCGAGCTTCGAGGCGCTAGCATCTGATCGTCTTCAAAGTCGACGTGGTGGTCGCGAGTATTGGGGTTTCAAACGGCCAAAATGGGTTCGTTCGCGTATAGAAGTGCCTGGGAGAAGAGCACAACGTGCGACCGAGATCTCGTTCAAGAAAGTCAACGGCCCTGATGAATGTAGGGTTAGAAAATAAAAAAGGAAATTTAAATTGATTATATATGTTAAATTGTACGATCTTTAAAATAGCATAACTCTTTCATACGAGGTCGGAATTTGACGAAACAAATTGCGTCGGGTTCGCATTAACGAGCACTACGAGAAGGAGCTGGATTGGAGTTGTTTGGAGATAGTTTGAATTTTGGGTAAAATTAAATGCACATTTAATTTTATTCGAAATAAAACACTGCAACTGTTATTGGAAATAAGGTGAGAACTTCTCATTCGATCGAAATTGTTTCGATTTAAATTTTAAATATTTAGATTTAAAATTGCTTGATTGTATGATTGAATGATAAATTATTATCTATTGTATTGAAATAGACCCTATACGCCGTATATTAAGCGGATGTTATTTATTAAACACATATACCGCGATATTTCACCTTGAGGTGGAATTGGTATTATATATGTACTTGGAGTTGATTTCCCGCATTATATAGCGGATGAGACGCTATTGCACCGCATAATAGCGGATGATATTTTATATAAACCCATGCACCGCGATATTCCGTATTGAAACGGGTTGGTATTTTGCTAACATCTGTGGATGCAGGGAAACAGGTTGGAGGGATCCAACTGGATTCCTCAACAGTATTGATTTATTTATAGATATTTGCGATATATTCTGTTATCACATTGATATATGATGTTTGGATGCCGTGCTTGTTATATTTAGTGCTGTTGCAGCATTGGGCCTATTTTTGAAGTTTTAAAAATGTTAAAGCAATGATTTCGAATTTAAAAGGATTTTTAAAGTGATTTTTAAAAGCATACATTTTATTGAATTTTGGAATTGATTCATTTTAAATAAATAAACGTTATAATTTTTATGTTATAAAAATTATGATTTTTGTGAAATATAACCAAAATGTGATTTTGAAATATTTAGTTGATTGATTTGTAAAATGGGTTCAATTGGGATTTTTGAATTATTATAAACGATTTATTGACGCAGCGGATTAACAGAAAATTAATATCACGATGAAAGTAGCAATCGGTGGATTGAGAAATACTGAAATGCCCAAATTCGTTGATCCGAAGATACCGAATTCTAGCTATCTCTGACTCGTTGATCCGAAGATACCGGGAAAGAGATCTACGATTCTTCAACGTTGATCTTGCGCACAAGATTCCGTGAATCGGCTTCAGCAAACGAAGGTTCGAGCGCACTCGAATGACGTAAGTGGAGATAGGAGATTTCACTCGACTACCAATTAGAAGAAAGCACAAAGCAATCAAATGGAATTTTATTCAAAAATCAACAACCTTTTACAATGACTATATGTCCCTATTTATAGAGATTTACAACTCACACACAAACGACTTACATCACCAACACAACACAAACAATACACGAGTTACAACATAGGCTTCAACACAGGTGAATGACTTAAGGATGGAGCAGCTTAAGTACTGGAACGACATAAAATCACGCATCTCCCATCAGTACACGACTTAATAAATAACTCGACAACGAATTAAGCTCTGTCTCGGCAACGACTTATGAAGATTCAGTAAATAAAAATGGTCGCGACTTATGGATAACTCGATACGACTCAATGAAATTCATTCCTCTGCGACTCAAAGAAATAGTTCGCGACTTATAGAATTTGAGGGAAAAGGTCATATCTCGTGTCTCGGTGACGACTTATGGTAGAGGAATTGGAATAGGTCGCGATCTGGGGAGTGGAAATAGGTCGCGCGCGACATATGGAGTAGGTGGGAGGGTAAGTCGTTCGCGACTCATGGCTGTGTCGCGACTTAGGGCTTTGGGAAGGAGGCGATTTTAGGGTGGAGGGGATGAGTCGGCCGCGACTCAAGGAGGAACGACTCAAAGCTGCGTGGCTTAGTAATGAGCGACTCAGGGCAACAGAGCGATCCAAGGCAGGACGACTCAAAAATGAGGATCGACGATCTCGAATTGAGGTATGCTCTTCATCATCCTCCCCTTGTTGGAAGGAATTCGTCCTCGAATTCACATTCTCGTCATCTTGGATAAGTTCTTCCTCATAATACGGAATCAAATGTTTAACGTTGAAAACGTCTGCCGTGTGAATATGATCCGGTAATTTTAATCGATATGCATTATCATTGATTTTTTTCAAAACTTCTACTGGACCAAATTTTCGAGCTTTCAACTTGTTGTAAGTTCCAACTGGAAAACGATCTTTTGTCAAAACTGTGTACACAAAATCACCCTCCTTGAAGACAACACTTCTTCGTTTCTTATACGCCATTTGTTTATACCTCACATTTGTTTTCTCCAATCATTCCTGAACAATTCTATGGCATTCTGTCAACCTATCAACAAAATCAGCACCTCGCTTAACTGTCCCCTTCAGTTGTGGTACTATTGTTAAATCCAACGGCCCCTTTGGTAAGCTTGAATATACAATCTGAAATGGACTGAAACCTGTACTTCGGTTATTTGCATGATTGTGAGCAAATTCAGCTTGACACAACTTCACATCCCAACTCTTCAAATTGTCTTTCACAAGACATCGTAACAAGTTTCCCAACGATCTATTCACCGCCTCTGTTTGTCCATCTGTTTGTGGATGATAAGCACTACTAAATTTCAGCTTCGTTCCCACCATCTTCCACAAACTCAACCAAAAATGACTCAGAAAATGAGTATCTCTATCTGACACAATAGACTCTGGCAATCCATGAAGTTGATAGATCTCCTTGAAAAATAACTGAGCCACATGAACAGCATCCACCGTCTTCTTACAAGCAATAAAATGTGCCATTTTTGAAAACCGGTCAACCACCACAAAAATGGAATCGTTTCCCCTTTGAGTCCTAGGCAACCCCAAAACAAAATCCATACTCAAATCAACCCAAGGCTTAGTCGGTACAGGTAACGGCATACACAATCCCGCATTGGTCACTGTTCCCGTAGAAACCTGGCAAATATGACATCTCTCCACAAACCGTTCAACCTCTTTCCTCATTGACGGCCAAAAGTAAGATTGATCAATCAAATGCAAAGTACGATCACGGCCCACATATCCTTCCTCGTGTAACTCCTTGATAATCTTCAATCTCAAACTGCTCTCTGGAATACATAACTGATTTCCTTTAAACAGAAAACCATCAACCAACACAAATTCATCAGTACTTTCTTCCTTGACTTTCTCAACAAATTTCACAAAGTAAGGATCTTCTTCAATCTGCTCTGGCAATAATTCAAACCCTGTCACTTCAACTTTCATTGTCGTTAATAAATGACTCCTCCTACTCAAAGCATCAGCTACCCGATTCGTCACCCCAGACTTGTGTTTGACAACAAAAGTAAATTGCTGTAAATAGGCAATCCACGATGCATGCCTTGCTGAAATCTTGTCCTGCCCTTGCATATGCTTCAACGCCTCATGATCAGTGTATAGAACAAATTCTTTCTGAAACAGATAGTGTCTCCAATGCTTAACAGCCTGAACAATTGCATAAAACTCCACATCGTAAGTGCTATACCTCATCTTTTCTCCTGATAACTTCTCACTGAAATAAGCAACGGGTTTCCCATTCTGACTCAAGACTCCACCAATTCCCACCTTCGACGCATCAGTATGCAATTCAAACAACAACTGAAAATCTGGTAAAACAAGAATCGGTGCTGTCGTCAATAGTTCCTTGATCTTCTCAAAAGCAAACCCCGCTTCCTCTGACCATACAAACTGTTTCCCTTTCATACAATCAGTAACTGGAGCCATCATGCTACTGAAGTGTGGAATGAGTCTTCGGTAGAATGACGCTAGCCCATGAAAACTTCTCACTTCCGTAATTGTCTTTGGCTGTGGCCAATTCCTGACTGCTTCAACTTTATTCTGGTCCACCTATATACCTTCTCCTGACACAACATATCCCAGAAATAAAACACTATGCGTCATGAACACGCATTTCTTCGTAGCAGCATAAAATTGTTCCTCACGAAGAATAATCAGCACTTCCCTCAAATGTTGAACATGCTCCTCCATACTCCTGCTATATATCAGAATATCATCGAAATAAACCACCACGAACTTCCCAATGAATGGTCTAAAGATTTGATTCATCATCCGCATGAATGTACTAGGTGCATTTGATAAACCAAATGGCATAACCAACCATTCGTATAACCCCTCTCACATCTTGAAGGCTGTCTTCCATTCGTCTCCAGGTCTAATCCGAATTTGATGATATCCGCTTTTCAAATCAATCTTTGAAAAGATAGTTACCCCACTCAACTGATCTAGCAAGTCATCCAACCTCGGCATTGGAAATCTATATCTCACGGTAATCTTATTCAATGCTCGACCGTCAGTGCACATCCTCCACGTCCCGTCCTTCTTCGGTACCAACAAAGCTGGCACAACACATGGACTCAAACTTTCCTGCACACGTCCCTACTCAAGTAACTCTTCCACCTGCCTCCTCAACTCTTCATGTTCCTTCGGACTCATTCGATAATGTGGTCTATGTGGTAATACTGCTCCTGAAACAAGATCGATTTGATGTTGAATGTCTCACAGTGGCGGTAACTCCTTGGGCAACTCTTCTGGAAATACATCCTCAAATTCTTTCAAAACTGGCTTCGCTTCTTCTGGGATTTCAACCTCTTCACTACAATCTCGTCCAATTAACAGGAATACTTCAGGCTCCACTTCAACTTTCTTAACAAACTCTTTCAATGATAGCAAAGTTTTTAGCTCTTCAATCTCCTCAGATTTACTCTCTCCCTGCTGTCTCTTCTTTGGAACTAAAATAATCTTAACGCCTTCAAACATAAAACTATAACTATTGGTTCGACCGTCATGCTGCACTGCTCGATCATACTGCCACGGTCTTCCCAAAAGCAAATGACAAACATCCATCTCAACTACATCACACCAAATCTCGTCTTTATATTTCTTTCCAATAGAAAATGGAACTTGAACTCGCCTATCCACCTTCACCTCTCCTCCTTTTCTTAACCACGCTAACTTGTAAGGATTAGGATGTTTCTCCGTTTTCAACTTCAACTTTCTCACAGCTTGAGTAGAGATAATATTGTCACAACTTCCTGCATTAATCACAAACTTACAAACTTTTCCCAGAATAGTGCATGTAGATTGGAAAATGTTGCTCCTCAACCAACTAGCCTCATCCTCTTGTTTCGGTGTTAAACAAGACCTTCTCATCATTAGATTACACCCTTCATCTCCCGAAGCGATATCCTGTTCATTCTCCTCAATTGGAATTTCTTCACCTTCAACAGCATCCTCCAATTCAGCCTCAGCTATCATAGTTTGTTTCTTTGGTTTTGGACACTCATTGATTATATGACCCATCTCCTGGAAATTGTAGCATTTGAAACCATTGTTAACCTTCGCCTTCTCACCCTCCTTTACTACAGGTTTACTGACAGGTTTAGAAACATTAGAACTTCCACTAATACCCTTCACTTGATTGTTGGAATTAGTAAACACACCACCTCCACGCCTTCCCTGCTTCTCCCAAGCCAACGCCTTTTGGTGTGCTTCCGCCATAGATCTTGGATCAAACATATTAACCATATCCTCGATCTGCATCCTTAGCCCTCCAACAAACCTAGCGGTCAGCTGCTCTTCCGTCTCCATTATATCGTTCCTGGCAATGAGTTGGTAAAATTCATCGGCGTAATCGTTGACTGATTTCGTCCCCTGCCTTAGATTCTGCAATCTCTGGTACATAAGTGATTGATAGTTGTATGGTAGAAATGTAGCTCTCATCAATTTCTTCATCTTATCCCAAGACTCAATCTTAAACTTCCCTATTCTCTCTCTCGTATGTTTAGTTTGCTGCCACCATGCCAAAGCTTTCCCCCTCAACCTAGTAGCAACCAACTTCACTCGACGATTCTCCGGAACCTCCTTGAAATCAAAGATCTCCTCCACATTTGACAACCATTCTAAGAATTCTTCAGCAACCATCCCACCTTTAAATTCAGGAATTTCCATCTTCATACCCGATTCCCATCGACGATCATCCACTACATCTCGATACTGACGTCGTGTTGGATCTCTATCTCGGTAATGAACACTTCCCCTGTCACCATCAAACTCCTCATCAAAATATGAAGTATATCCATGTCGATCACGACCTCCAACATCTCTACTACCACTCCTTCGATCAACATTCCTATCACGATTATCAACACTTCTATGATCTTGATCTTCTCTTCTCTCTCGATCTGATTGTATCGAAGCTCTACCCCCCCATGGTTCGATTCAGGTGAAACTCTTCTTCTACTTTGATTCATTCCAAGCATCATTCTCACTAATCGACAAATTCCTTCGTTCAACTTTTCAGTAAAACTCTCGTGGATTCGTTGCTCCATTTCATCGGCTTCTTCTCTTCCATACAAGGCATTAATATTGCGATGACGTTGAGCTCGTCTCGGTGGCATGATTGAACTTCAAACACTTCAACAAATCAAAACTTCAAAAAAAAATCTTTAGACAACAAACTTCAACTTCAAAAGTTTGCACGCTCAAACTCCACTTTAACTCGGCTCGGCTCCCACTAGCTAGCACAAGCTTGCTTCGACTTAAGGCTTAGGTCCCTCGACTTCTTAACAAAGCACAACTCCAACACTTCAACACAAGAACAAGGCACGGCCTAAGCTTGACTCGGCTCGGCCTCAAAACCCACTTCAATACTTTGGCGCGCAAAAATCTCCCCCACAAATTCAAACACTTTTGCACACTTTGATCCAAAAGGATATGGATCAAATACTTCAATCTTGTTGCAACTTTAATATGAACACAGTGAACACAAACTTCAAACTTCGGCTCAAGATCGACTTAGCTATGATTGGCTAAGAGTCGCTCTGATACCAAACTGACGCAGCGGATTAACAGAAAATTAATATCACGATGAAAGTAGCAATCGGTGGATTGAGAAATACTGAAATGCCCAAATTCGTTGATCCGAAGATACCGAATTCTAGCTATCTCTAACTCGTTGATCCGAAGATACCGGGAAAGAGATCTACGATTCTTCAACGTTGATCTTGCGCACAAAATTCTGTGAATCGGCTTCAGCAAACGAAGGTTCGAGCGCACTCGAATGACGTAAGTGGAGATAGGAGATTTCACTCGACTACCAATTAGAAGAAAGCACAAAGCAATCAAATGGAATTTTATTCAAAAATCAACAACCTTTTACAATGACTATATGTCCCTATTTATAGAGATTTACAACTCACACTCAAACGACTTACATCACAAACACAACACAAACAATACACGAGTTACAACATAGGCTTCAACACAGGTGAATGACTTAAGGATGGAGCAGCTTAAGTACTGGAACGACATAAAATCACGCATCTCCCATCAGTAAACGACTTAATCAATAACTCGGCAACGACTTAAGCTCTGTCTCGGCAACGACTTATGGAGATTCAGTAAATAAAAATGGTCGCGACTTATGGATAACTCGATACGACTCAATGAAATTCATTCCTCTACGACTCAAAGCAATAGTTCGCGACTTATAGAATTTGAGGGAAAAGGTCATATCTCGTGTCTCGGTGATGACTTATGGTAGAGGAATTGGAATAGGTCGCGATCTGGGGAGTGAAAATAGGTCGCGCGCGACATATGGAGTAGGTGGGAGGGTAAGTCGTTCGCGACTCATGGCTGTGTCGCGACTTAGGGCTTTGGGAAGGAGGCGATTTTAGGGTGGAGGGGATGAGTCGGCCGCGACTCAAGGAGGAACGAGTCAAAGCTGCGCGGCTTAGTAATGAGCGACTCAGGGCAACAGAGCGATCCAAGGAAGGACGACTCAAAAATGAGGATCGACGATCTCAAATTGAGGTATGCTCTTCATCATTTATATAAAAGATTTATAAAATTGATATTCATAAATTAAAATATTGGAATTATAAAACGAGTTTTTATAAGTATTAAAATGAAGTGTAAATGGATTTCATAAGTGAATGAAATTTAAGAATTTATAAATTGTGCAGTTATAAAATGAATAGATTTTGTAAAATAAAAGAATTATAAGTAATTTACTTATAAATTGGATTTTGGCAATAAATGATATATAAATAGAATTTGTTAGTTAAGGGATTTTATAAGATGAAGTTTTTAGAAAATATATATAAAGTTGAATTTATAAACATTGTTTTATAAATCCAAAACCAATTGAATTTGATAAGTAAACATGAAAGCTTATTAAAGGAGATATATCCGTGATTTTGGACAGTGGATAATCCTTTAAATAAAATGTGTAGAAGTGTTGAATTTGGTAAACAATTTATATTCACGATTTTGGACAGTGAATAATATATTAAAGAAATGTTTTAGGAAGTGATCTTTTAAATAGAATTAAAAACGATTTGAAGTTGTTTTAAAATGTGTTAAGTATCGGAACCATAGATTTCAACATTCATTGTTGAAAAAGTCGTTTTCGAGAAATAGGAAAAGATGGACTATAACACTGTTGTTATAGTAATTGATTTTCGAAAGGAAATGTTCTATATAGTATTGGGATTTATATATCTATCTTAATTTCGAATCCCTATACTAGTGATTTTGAGTTGTCGTAACGATGTTTTACGCAACATTGGTTTTGACTCAAATAAATGTGTTTAAGAGAATGTTTTCCTCAAAGAATAAATTATATACTTAATTGAAATTTAAGTATATGAATATTTTGCAAATGTTGAAAATAAATAGATTTTTGAATTACTTATTATTAAATAAGTATGGAAATGTTTTCCAATATGAAGTGAAATGTTTTTAGACTTTATCTTTTAAAGATAAATTGAAAGTGAATATTTGAAATCGATTTGAGAATCATATATTAATAGATATTTTGGAAATGTGAATTCACCATGGAATTTATAAAGGAAAGGTAAAATATTTTTAAAAATAATCATTAATTTATTTTTAAGTGTGGAAATAAATTTACGGATTTGGAACTTAAATTTGAAGTAAATCGATAAGGATTTATTTAATTGGTTTAAATGAACCATATTGAAATGAAAATGAATAAATATTTGGAAGTGTTTTCGCATAAGGAAAATGATTTGAAATTTTGTTTTTCTTAACGCTAAAATTTGAATGCTAACACCCCGGTGTATGAAGTGTAGTTGTGAAAGCACCACCCGATGATTCGGGAGCAGAGTATAAGCAGAAAATCACAGAAAAAGCAGTGAATAACAACGATTTTATAGTGGTTCGGCTCAAGACAAGCCTACGTCTACTTTAATTCTCTTTATTGCTAAACCGATTACAACTTTACAACAATCCTTAATTACAATTATGACGAGACAAACAACTAGAACTTTGGTAGAGAAGAATTCTTCGAATCCATGTAGATGGCGTTAGATTTTCCCTTGAAGTTAGTTGAAATGTCTTTCGAACTTGAAGTGTCGGGTGAGTTGAGAATTCAGCAGAATATTGGCGCTTGAAATGATTGGCCCAAAAGGTCCCCTGAATGTTGGAGGTGGCCATGTATTTATAGGAGTTTTCAGCCCTGAGTCGTGAGTCGTGTTCGACCCATGCTTGGCTCGTGGCCGCGTCAAATTAGGTCGTGGCCGACTCATCGAACCAACCCTTGATTTCTCCATGGCTTATTCCTCTGCTGGATTTTATGCTAAGTCCTGAGTCGCTTACGAGTCAATCTTCCTTGGCATAGGCACTGTGGCAATGGATTACGACCCAATGGCTTTAAGTCGTGGACGAGTCATTCTAAGTTGTGAGTCGTTAAGCCATTAACGACTTATCAGGTAGCGGTATATAAATGAAGCGGCACAAGGATCCACCTTCTTATGTCGTTACTTCCCCTGAGTCGTCTCATATGATAAGTCGCGAACTTGTTGAGTCGTTGATCCACTGAGTCGTTGTAAGCTCTGAGTCGCTGCTTACCATGAGTCGTTGAGACGATAGTCTTGATGAGTCGGTAACTCACTGAGCCGTCCTGCCTTGTGAACTGTTAACCCCTTGAGTCGTCCTATCCCTCTAAGTAGATGAGTCGGTCCATCCCTTGAGTAGATGAGTCGGTCCTGTCTTTGGTTGGATGAGTCGGTCCAGTCCTTGAATCGTTGGCAAAACGAGGTTAACACTTGCCCCTCGAAGTACACGCCTAAGTCGTAGGTCGTGTGCTTCGAATCATCCTGTCTCGTGTGCCGATTCAACTTTCACTGCTCAAAGCTATAAAAGACTTGAGTCGTTACTCTTACCATACTTTTACTGTTTATCTGTTTCAGTTGATCCTGCCATTTGCGATCCCTCAAGCTTCCAGAGACGAATCCAAGCTAATCAATTGCCAATCCATCTTTACTCTCATATTGCGTAAGTGAATTCGCCTTTTGTTTAATCTACGATCACCACTGATTCACGAATCCGGACTCCCCATTTCCCTTTTTTACTTCGATACATTTCGGTGCCGTGTTCCATCGCGACCCATGTTTTTGATCGATTTACAACTGCCATCGATCATGCTGTCGTTATTGTCCACGATGACACAGCAACGCTTGAAGCGATTCGAGTTGGTCTTATGAGTGATTTTCTGATGGTGTGAGGAGAGGGCAATGGATTATAGCGCCTCGAATCATCTGGTCTGTGGATTTGGAAGAGATGAAATGACCCTTAACGGGTTAATGGGTTGGAGAGTGGACGACCGGTTGAGGAAACGACTTAGGATTCATATGGCCTAATTGGTTTTCTGATGACTTAGGTTTTTGGTCGTACAAGCGACTCAGCCCTTTAGATCCTCACCGCGACTCATCCTTTGAACCGTGAACGACTCAAACCATCTGCCGCGAACGACTTAAGCCATAGGCCATGAACGACTCAAGTCATAGGTCGTGAACGACTCAGCACTTGGACTATTTTTCATACCGAGTTGCTCCTTGTGGTTTGAACCTATGACCGGCTCAATTAGATGCAACCTAGGATTTGAGTCGCGGCCGAGACAGGACTTGGAGAATTTCACACTGCTTTGAACTAAAAAATTTCTCCTTTTACCATGCCTTACGACTTAGAGAACTAGTGACTCGATGCATTAATGACTTGGAGCATAAACGACCTAGCTTAACTTGCCTCATAACCTTTAAAACATGAATGAGTTATCACATTGTACTGCTTTGAAGCATAATTCTGACTCGATCTTTGACTTGAATTGCTGAAATAAACTGCCTGAATATTGAATTGTCTGGACTTTAACCTGTTAAACTTTATTGCATACTTTAGTTTTACAGATTGCTTCAATTTGCAAGTATACAACCTGTTTAATACAACAATCACAGAAGATTGGGACGAATATACTGCCATTGATTGCCCACATCTAATGACAGATTAGTCAATAGAAGATAATTAATTTAAATAGATTGCGTGAATGAAGTACTTTAAACCAACGAATCCAAGTAGAGTGCTAAAGCAATGTTGAAATAGTCAACTGAAATTGACCGGTTTGCACTAACACTATACCTGAAATTTTAAATTAACATGTCCTGAAATTTAGTAATTGATCAATTGCCAACTAGCTTAACTTCAGTTATATTTACTTGTTTATCTTCATTAGTTCTGCACAACACTTCACACTTTTAGGAAACGTGCACCTTCGCATTTGAACATCCAGTTGCTTGTGTAGAATGACTTCTCAACAAGAAGAACCGATGGGCCAGGCTGAAGATATCTTCCCAATAGCTAACCCATTGGATAACCCTCCGGAGAGAACTTCCACAACTCTGAATCAGCGGGTGTTTAACCAATTGCGCATCCAGTTTGGCATTGCCGAAGCTGATGCCTTACTGCCGGGGCCAAATGATACTGCAGATAGGCCCCCTCTTGACTTTATTGCTGTCAATCGCCAAATGTGCTTGAGCGGTGCCATCCCACCTTTTGAGGACTTCCTTCAGCAGTTCCTGCTTCGGTTATCTATCTCTCCATTCCAATTGCACCCCAACGGCCATGCCATTCTGATGGGGTTATGTGTGTTATTTAGGAGAGTTTTGGACCGATTACCGAGCTTTGGGGAAATCTGCTACTTCTGCTCATTCACAAAAATTAAAGATCATCCCTCTATCGTAGTTATAAGGAGTGCTCGAAACCGCAAACTCATCACTGATCTTTCTGAAAGCGTTCATGGATTTCTAAATCAGTTTTTCTTTGTTCGCTGTCCTCCAGGGTTTTATGCCATCTGGAGAGTAGGAAGTAAGATTTCCTGTTTTTATTTCTCCATTCTTGAGCTTTTCGAAATCTGAGTTGCTAAATGCTAACTTCGCTTCTTTTTTTTCTCTGTTTTAGCACTTCCTCCTCCCTCTAGAGATCCATGCTATAAGCAAATTTTTGAAAGACTGAATGCCGTGGTGGCAGAAGAGAGGAGTATAAAGTTTTTGTTAAATGATGAATTTTTACATCAATTTGGACTCCTTCACCCTTCTCGTTCCACTCAGCTTTGTGAAGTTCCCGATTCTTCAGCGGAGGCTGAAAAGCTTATGCCAAAAGATCCCTCCACTGAAACTTTACTGGTGAAGTGCCCCACTCTCACTGATGTTGCGGGGCCGTCTAGCAATTTGACACTTGCCCCAGTTATCGAAGAGGAAGAACCTCCACGATCTTCCGGGAGATCTGCTGACGAAGGAGTTGAGAAAGCAAGTCCCAAAAACATGATGGTGATGATGTTTTTGAGGGGTTGAGCGACCTAATTGTGACTTCACAAGAACTTTTTAAAGATGATGTTTCCAAAACTATCTCTTCTGTAATCGAGGCGACTTCTTCTCTACAACAAATGTCAACTCCTCCTACTCAAGTTATCACTACCTCTACTTCACAGAGTGGTCTGTAGCTTGATGCGTGTAGTTTACACATTACACAACACTTAGGATTTTTCAGCACTTGTTTGTGTTTGACTTCTTTTCTCTAAAGGCTTTTAAGACTTGTCTTTTTGCCTTTCAGATCCTTCAATGGGGCGTAGCGGCCGCGGCTCTTACTATAAAGACTTTCAGCGCTATGGAGGGCGTGGCAACTATGATTATAGACGCTACCTTACTGGTCCCAAAGAAACCGATGAGCAGAGAGCTACTCGAAAAGCTAGAGAGAGGAGAGAATATGAAGAGCGTCATGAGAGGATAGATGTGAGACATGAGTCTTCTTCAAGAGGCGATGACTCTCACAAATGTAAAACACATGATGGTCGGGGGAAGAGCCACATTGTTGAGGACCCGAGCAAGCGGGCCAAACCTAGTGAGAAGCACGCATCTGCAATATCTGAAAAGTTTGACGCTCCCATCTCTATCGACATTCCTTCCAAATCCCCTGCTCTTGAAGGAAGCGCTATTCAAACACTTCTTAATAGGCCTTCATATCGTGTTGAAAGGGGCCCACCGACCCTACAGAGCCGATTCCCGAATTGGTGCTTAAAGGGGGTTCGCTTCGATCTTGATTTAGTTCCCATTGATAAAGAAGCCATGTACCAAAATCTTGATGCCGTCAGACTTGATATTGAAAGAATGTCTGGATGGCAAAAGCTTGTTGATTAACTCCAAAGGGTCAATCGGGCCAATATCGAGGCGATGCTAACTATGGAGAACGATAAGTCGGAATGGCAGAAGATTCTTGACCAGCACAGCATCGAGATGAAAAACATAACCGAGTATAACGAGAAACTTGAAGCTGAAGTCAAGCAGCTTAAAGACGATCTTACCACCTCTTCTAACACTTACACTCAAAGAGAAGAAGTGCTACAAAAACAAGTGCGGGATGCACATGCTGGCCAAAGAGATGCCAAAGTTAAAGTTGAGAGGCTAGAAGAGGTCGTAGAGAATTACCGCACTGATGCCGCTCAGTTGCGGAGTAAAATGAGCGCTCAAGACATGGAGATTGAAGCGTTAAAAGCTCAACTTGCTAAAACCGAAAAAGAACGAGATGAGGCCATGGTTGGTAAAATCGCAGCTGAAGAATCTATTCAAGTCATGGAAGCCAACGTCAGTTCAAATCTATTCGACTTTTACTTGCACAGCGTCTTGGGGCATGGCAGTCTCTCTTTTCTCGGTCCTAAATACGAAATCACCTTGGCTGAAGTGTGGGAAGCTGCTCTCGACATGTTCAGAGGCGCCGGGTATACCGAGGAAGAGCTTGAGGTGCGCTATCTAGATGAGGAAACTCGCGCTGCTCTTGCGAAGGGAAAAGAACAACTTGCCAGAGTGCGAACTGGGACGGCGGAAGAGGAACGTTCTGGAAAAGAATTACCACCTACTACCTCTGTTCGTCCTTTAGTTTCTCCTGGGGTTGACATCACAGGTTCCAGTGCTCATTCCCCACCTCCTACAAGAACCGGGGTAATTACCCCTATTGATGATGAGGCTTTGGAGGATATTGGAGCTCAAAATTATGAGATTGAAATGATAAAGACAACCGCCGCAGGTAACTTTATTGCTGGACCAGTTCAAACTGATTGCTTGTTCACTTCCCACGACTTTGATGAATTTTTTGACTATCTCCTGAATCTTAATGAGCCTTTATCTCCTCTTTTTACTGACTTTAACCTCTTTTCTCCTGTAGAGAAAGCATCGAGCATCGTTCAGACTTCGCCTTCTCCGGTTACCCCTCCTCCATCTCTTCAGGTGACTCCTCCTTCTGCTTCACAGCCTGGGTCACAAGAGGAGCAAATAGAGGCTCTTCATGGCTTAGATGATCCTATCGCTTCTCAAGAACACGGGGAAGAAGCGCCTGGAGAAGGAGATGGATCTCCGGAGCGAACTGCTTCCGATGACATAAAATTATCTGCTCTTGTCACTCCAGGGAGTGAGTCTTCTTCAAAGAGGAGAAAGAAGCACGGAACATCGAAGAGGAGGGGGAAGAAAATCATAGCTACTGAAGAGGAATCGAAAGTCGGACCAGTTGCACCTCCCTCTCCTTCTTCCCTTATGCCTATAGATCGACCTGAAAAGCTAACCATTCGGCCGGGCAAAGGGTCCAAAGGTGGTAAGAAGAAGTGAAGAGTCGGGCTTCGGGCTTTTTGATTTCTTGCATGTACTGGTCGAGGATTGTGCGGGTACCGGCCCCTGCTTTTTTATTTTGAAACCTGTATCTGCAATACAATTGAATAAAATGATCCTTTATTTGTACAGACTCCTGTTTGAATTTGAGAATGCATTTATTATTCATTTTTGCACAAGTTTATTTATATGATATTGCAGCGGGCTTATGGCATGTTGTTTGAGCATTACTTTTGCTAATGTGGCTATACCATATTGTATGTAACTATACCATGTTGCCCCCATACTATATGCTTGCTGCAATATTTTATACTTCGAGGGGACTTGCACTCTTATTCGCTGAAGAATAATTATTTCATTCTTGAAGAAATTTTTTGTAGAGTACAACTCCCTTCATATAAGTTTTTACGCTTTGTCCTTCGAAGAAATCACTTTTGCTTATGTACACATTTTACCAAGTGAATTCTTCTATGTGGTAAAGCGGGCCTCTGAAGGGTACTTTAACCCCTTTTTTTTTTGAGGAAGATTATTTCCCAGAATAGGTAAATTACTCTTCCTTTGAAAGTTAAAGTGTGCTCTTGATGAGGATTTTTTTAACATAGAAAGTTGTACCTCTGAGGAGGGATTTTTTCACGTTTCAACACTTGGAAGTTTTATTTCAATCTTGGTGAAACGTGTACCTCCAAAGAGTTGTGCCTTTGAAGAAAGCCATTTCACGTTTCAACACTTGGAAGTTTTATTTCAATCTCGGTGAAACGTGGGCTTCCGAAGAGGTCTTTCTTCTTGATTGTGTCTCCGGGAGGAGGTCTTTATTTTGTTTTGCATTTCAACTCTGGTGAAGTGAAACTCCGAAGAGCGGCTGTTACACTTCAACTCCTGGTAAAATGTGCCTCCGAAGAGGTCTTTATTTTGTTTGCATTTCAACTCTGGTGAAGTGAAACTCCGAAGAGCGGCTGTTACACTTCAGCTCCTGGTGAAATGTGCCTCCGAAGAGGTCTTTATTTTGTTTGCATTTCAACTCTGGTGAAGTGAAACTCCGAAGAGCGGCTGTTACACTTCAACTCCTGGTGAAATGTGCCTCAGAGAGGGTTTTCATTGCCTGGAAGTTACTCTCTCATGGTTGGAGGGTCATGACTCCTCCAATCTTTTTTGGTTGAGTAGAGAACTTTCTTTTTTGCAGCATATGCCTCATTAGAGGTCTTTATTCTCCTAAGAGTTGTGCCTCCGAAGAGGAGCATTTTGCCTCCGAAGAGGGCTTCGGTCTCTGAGGAGAAGCATTCGGTCCCTGTAGAGAAGCATTTTGCCTCCGAAGAGGGCTTCGGTCTCTGAGGAGAAGCATTTGGTCCCCGTAGAGAAGCATTTTGCCTCCGAAGAGGGCTTCGGTCTCTGAGGAGAAGCATTCGATCTCCGTAGAGAAGCATTTTGCCTCCGAAGAGGGCTTCGGTCTCTGAGGAGAAGAATTCGGTCTCCGTAGAGAAGCATTTTGCCTCCGAAGAGGGCTTCGGCCTCTGAGGAGAAGCATTCGATCTCCGTAGAGAAGCATTTTGCCTCCGAAGAGGGCTTCGATCTCTGAGGAGAAGAATTCGGTCTCCGTAGAGAAGCAATTTGCCTCCAAAGAGGGCTTCGGTCTCTGAGGAGAAGCATTCGGTCTCCGTAGAGGAGCATTTTGCCTCCAAAGAGGGCTTCGGTCTCTGAGGAGAAGCATTCGGTCTCCGTAGAGGAGCATTTTGCCTCCGAAGTGGGCTTCGGTCTCTGAGGAGAAACATTCGATCTCCGTAGAGAAGCATTTTGCCTCCGAAGAGGGCTTCTCACATTTTATCTCACGGGAGTATATCGACCGATTATTGTGAAATGTGTGCCCCTGAATAGGGTTATTGCCAGGAAGTTTGGAGTTTCCCTCTCTCGGTTGGACGGATTCTCGGGAGTGTGTCGACCGATAATTCCGCAACTTTGTAACGAGAAAGACCCCCATTTTTATGGTGAAGCCCGCTTGAGGTCTTTATCCTCTGAAGAGTTATGCCTCCGAAGAGGGCTTGTGCCTCTGAAATAGTCTTTTGCTGACTGACGCTTGCTCGCCCATATCTCTTTGCCGTTGATTCCTGTTGACGATTCCCGCTGTCTTTTGCAAGTGTCATCACTTTTAGCTGCCAATGATTTCCCTTATCCAAAAGAGTATATTTTATAGTTAAGCAAATTGGTGGTGGAAAACACAGGTTATTAAACTCGCTGTTTGTTTGTTCAAACATTTGCAGTTAGTTAGATATGATCTGCTTCTATCCACATTGCTCACTTTCGTTTGAAGCACTTCTTTTGTAGGATTTGAATATGGGAATTTTGAATGGCTCAGTGTTTGACTGTTGGATGATGTTGCGGATCGCTCGGTCTCGTGACGGGTAAGCTTTGTTTTTATGGCCTGCATTATTAAATCGACATTTTAGTAACACAATTAACGTATTTTATATGTCGAAATAAAACAAAGCAGTTTATAATAGTAGGGAACACAAGAATTATAGTGCTTTAGCCAAAACTGGGCCTATATCCACTTTATAGCTTTTTGTTATTCGCCCGCCTTGCAATTGCTTTTAATAGAAGAATCATATATTCGTAATTCCTTTACAATATTTCAGCAAAGTTTTCAAGTAAAATATGGATGCAAATGGTTGCTGTTCCAAGTTCTTGGAATTGGCTCTCCTTCGGTTCTTCTTTGACAGCTGTGAGTTTGATTGACTAATTTAGCAACTCCTTGGTGTCATCTTTAAGCATGCATCATCTTCTTTTGTTAGTGGGTTGTTTTATCCAAAGAAATATACTCCAACCAAACCATTAATTGTTTGCTTAGAATACTTCTTATTTAAGATTCGACCTTGGAATTTTGTTGTTTAAAACTTGCTTTCGAGTGCTACCAAGGGTTGTTTGGTATTGCCTGCAAATTTAGATCAATCTTTTTAGTCATACTTTCAGAGTACTTTAAATATAGATATAAAATAAGCGACTTGTAATAATAGAGAAAACAAGACTTATAGTTTCTATTATTTATTTTCCCTGTTTTTTATAATAGCTTTTGATACAGGAATGATACATTCGGCATTCTTTTACAAATTTGTAACAAGGCGTTTAAGTAAAGTATGCAAGCCATTGCTGCCCCAGGCTTCTAGGAATTGAATCTTTGGCATGAGGTGATTAGATGGCAGCTTCTTTCAGAATCGAAACTTCCTTTCACTTTGAGGACTTCCTTGAGGCGTGAGCATGTCTTCGCGCCTCATCCAATTTTTTCCCGCCGGATGAGGGCTTGCCGTGATGACACTGATAATAGGCCCTTCATCTCCCTGCGCTACGGTTCTTCTATTTGAGCTGCCTTGTTGAACGGGAACTAGCTGCATTTTAGAGGATGAGGGGAGGTCATTTCTATCTTTCTTCACATATTGCTGCAGTTCATTCTGCTTAAGCAATTCTTCAATCTCTTTCCTTAACTGGCGACATTGGTTAGTGTCATGGCCAAGCTGATTGTGAAACTGACAGAATTTTCCATTGCCTGGAGCACTTCTCCTTATCAGAGATGGTTTGGGGTACACAACAACATCTTTTGTTGCCAAGAAGATATTCTTCGGAGTGTCGGTCAAAGGGGTGAAGTCGGAGGATCTAAAGCGCCGAGCTTTTTTCAAAACTTTCTGCTTTCTCCTACCTTCATTCTCCTTTCTCTGTTCGATCATCTCCGGTATGTATTCCTCATCATTGTTAGGACTCAAGGAGTAGCCGTCGACTATTCTTTCAAAAGTTCGCCTCGACAAACGTTCATGGATAGTTGGTCGTGACCATGAACTTTCCATTTGGGGGATTGTTCCAATAGAAATGCCAGTTGCCTGTTGAGGAGTATTCCATCCTTCCAAAACATGAGCCTCTTTGGCAATGGTTTTTATATCACTTTCTAGTCGTTGAACCTCCTCTTGCAATGCATTCATCTTCTCGAGAATCCTATTGTTCTGAACTTCCATGTGTTGATATAATCCATACACTACGACGTCTAATTCATCCCTTGTGACTCCAATACTAGAAGCTGTTTCACTTAGCGTAGGAAAAGCAATAGCGTTGCTGCAAGTACCTTCAATCCTCAAAAATTTACGCTTCCTTTCGAAAGTCATGATTTCCGTTAGACTTTTGGTTCGGAGAGAAATCTTTTCCACAAGCCTTTGTCGAGCGATGGTGGAAGTTGCCTTGAGTTCAATTCTCAGTGAAAGCACCAAAAATGTTAACGCTAAAATTTGAACGCTAACACCCCGGTGTATGAAGTGTAGTTGTGAAAGCACCACCCGATGATTCGGGAGCAGAGTATAAGCAGAAAATCACAGAAAAAGCAGTGAATAACAACGATTTTATAGTGGTTCGGCTCAAGACAAGCCTACGTCCACTTTAATTCTCTTTATTGCTAAACCGATTACAACTTTACAACAATCCTCAATTACAATTATGACGAGACAAACAACTAGAACTTTGGTAGAGACGAATTCTTCGAATCCATGTAGATGGCGTTAGATTTTCCCTTGAAGTTAGTTGAAATGTCTTTCGAACTTGAAGTGTCGGGTGAGTTGAGAATTCAGCAGAGTATTGGCGCTTGAAATGATTGGCCCAAAAGGTCCCCTGAATGTTGGAGGTGGCCATGTATTTATAGGAGTTTTCAGCCCTGAGTCGTGAGTCGTGTTCGACCCATGCTTGGCTCGTGGCCGAGTCAAATTAGTTCGTGGCCGACTCATCGAACCAACCCTTGATTTCTCCATGGCTTATTCCTCTGCTGGATTTTATGCTAAGTCCTGAGTCGCTTACGAGTCAATCTTCCTTGGCATAGGCACTGTGGCAATGGATTACGACCCAATGGCTTTAAGTCGTGGACGAGTCATTCTAAGTTGTGAGTCGTTAAGCCGTTAACGACTTATCAGGTAGCGGTATATAAATGAAGCGGCACAAGGATCCACCTTCTTATGTCGTTACTTCCCCTGAGTCGTCTCATATGATAAGTCGCGAACTTGTTGAGTCGTTGATCCACTGAGTCGTTGTAAGCTCTGAGTCGCTGCTTACCATGAGTCGTTGAGACGATAGTCTTGATGAGTCGGTAACTCACTGAGCCGTCCTGCCTTGTGAATAGTTAACCCCTTGAGTCGTCCTATCCCTCTAAGTAGATGAGTCGGTCCATCCCTTGAGTAGATGAGTCGGTCCTGTCTTTGGTTGGATGAGTCGGTCCAGTCCTTGAATCGTTGGCAAAACGAGGTTAACAGTTTTCAAAAGTTGAAAAGGTGAAAAGTGATTTGAAATTTGTTTTCAAATGGTTGAAGTGTGGAAAATTATATATCTCGTAAAGATATTTTTGGAAAATAAATAATTTGGAAAATTATTTGGAATGGTGATGTTATGCATATCTACTGATAGTTAAATAATCGACTATCAATATTTACCTTTAAGTGGGTATGTGTTGTGATTTGCTTGAATTTGAATGCTACAGTTATTTTAAAATAAGCGCTCCGTATTCGGTTTAGCCGGGAGAGGACCTTTGGGTCATAAATCCCATACCGAATATTGATATGTCGTAATGGATAGCAATTGAAGACCAGTGTTGAAGATCGGATATTTTTGAAAACGGAAGGATTACCGTCGAATGACTCTGCATCGGCTGATCTCCGATATAAATATTTTATCACCCTTTGCGATGGGAAGTCCGGACGTGATTAGTGAATATTCGGATTTGCAAGGGCTTCTTTAGAAGTGCCTTTGGTTCTGTTCGAACCCAGAACGGACTTGTATGGATGTGTGTCTGACGTTACAATTTGAGATGTAAAACTGGTTTCTATCAAATATATTTCTGTTGGTGGCGGAGAATTTATTCTTTTAGCTTAACACCCTTCTCTGAGATGTACGAGCTCAGAGGTTATGTAGTTGATGGTTACTAGGGATATATTCCCAATTTGGTAACGTGGCATGCTGAGTGTTGCTGATCATTTGTTGATCAAAGCGTGGCTTTTATGAAAAGCGTAGCTTTGTGGACGAGACTTCGTCGAACCTCACACCCCGAAAATGGTCAAAACAGGAAGAATGCAGCAAGGTTATTTGGGGATCACGCCCCCATAGGGTATGTTCATTTCCTTCTGGATAGAGGTGTTATTATGGTATGGAGCCCTGATACTTAACCTATGTGGTTGCTGCAAATTTATTTCTTTGTGGTTGTTGGTGAATCCCGGGATATAGGTCGGTTACGACTGGGGTATGGCATACTCATGTCAGTTGTTACCTAGCTAGAGGTAACCCGGCCTTGTGCTGGCAGAGATCCGGTTAGGTTCTCGGGGCGTCATTCCAAAGGCATGCCCATGTGGCAATGGGAAGTTCCTTGGCCTGACCATTTGTTGGAAATCCAAAAAAAAATACGAGCCCCGTATGATTTTAGTTGTAGAACCTGCCATTTAAAATGATAGCTATAGTAGGCATACTATAATGGTACCTGTGCTGGCTAAGATTAATATTGTACTTTCGAAATGGTTTTCCACACTTTGCACTTACAGTAATAATATCAAAGAAATTTGTGTATCAAGCATGTTTGACTATCATAAGGAGAAATCTCCTCCAATTCTGCGTTTGCATTGTGTGTGTGGCAGGAGGCCTTATGGTAGTTACATTTTCTAAAAGCATGCGGATCTATTTTAAAAATATTTATTTGTTTGTTTTTAAAGATATAACTATTTTAAATTCTCACACCAGTCCCATGGCTGAACTGGAGTTTATTGTTTCCTTCCTAAACTCTGGGTGCCCACCAATTTCCACACGGGCAGTCTAGAGTTAGGTTATCAGGTCCTTCTGGAATTCAGGAGATGCTGTGGAGCTTAAGAGGCGAGCTGGATGGCGTGGCATATTAACTAGTATATAGTATTTCTTTTCCGTTGTTTTTTGTTGTAAACTCTGATAATGTAATGTGATGTAATGTAATAACTGATATAGTTCTTTGTTTTAAAGATATTCATTTATCTATTATATGTTGTTCCGCTGCGACTGTGAGATTCTGATATTGTTTATGTTTTCTTCTTTCTTTCTTTCTTTCTTCTTCTATCTTCTACATCTGCTTTAACCCCAATGATTCGGTTTTTCGGCATTCGATTGTTTGGCAGTTGATACAGTGGACGTATTGATGTCAACTTTCGGAAGTCGAAGAATCGGTTCCTTACAACTGCAGTGTGGATGGTTTTGAACTGGGCTGTTGATGGAAGATTGTGAAGAGGTTTATTTGGGGATGGTGGTCATGGAGATCAATGCAGAGGTTATGCAGAGGCAAGAATTGTAGAGGGGAGAGGCTGGTGTTTAAAAAAATAGAAAATGTTTGTTGTAGGCAGAAATTGATCAGTTTTGTAAAAACTTGTAAAAGCAAAGCAGAAAATGAAAAATGAAATAAATATATGTTTTTTCCAAATTTTATGTATCCTTTTTTATAATAGCAATGTAAATGCAAAACAAATAGAAAACAACAATCGCACAAACAAAAATGAAAAAAAATCACAAACAAACACAATATTTCTTCCTTTTTTTATACGAACACACAAAAATTAAAACACACAAAAATCAAATGAAAATAATTCGAAGAATATAAAATTAAAATCAAAACAAATTCTCCAACAACGGCACCAAAAATTTGTTTAATTGGCTAGTTTTCAATCGATTTAGAAAATGGTCGAAAAAATTCGAATTACAATTACCGCAAGCGCATAGCGCACTATCGAAGCACGTGGCAAGTACAGATCGTTCTGCAGAGAATTGTTTAGATTTTGAAAATCCATTCAATCAAATTAACCAAGATTTGAGATGTTTAAGCTAACTATTAAAAAGTACAAAAGTTAACAATTACAAAAGTGAATGGAAACTATGAAAAATGTCAATATAGAGATAATTCCACTCTTTAGATCATATTGTTCAACAATTTATGAAATTATGATCTCTCTTTTTTGGTCGTAAGTGAGTTTGAATGATGTGTTTATCATAAGTATGGCTCATTTTTGCCATTAATTAGCTCACATAAGCCATCAAACTATAACACGACCTTTAAACCACTTTTAATTCTCATGAAAAATAACAAGAAGTTGAAGATGAAATCTATTTTAAGCATGCCCTATTAACTATTGATTAGAAATATAGACCATCAAATTTTGATTTAATTTCACTTCATTGCCATAATCATATGTAGATGAAGAGGAAGATTATGATTCATATGACTAAGCATAGCCTATTTATTTTGAACAACATAGGCTATCAAACTCGATACCAAACACAAAATTACATAAACATCAACTTTTTATGAAGCACAAAAGAGAGAAAAGATTATCAAATTGTTGAAGCTACGTGATTAGGGGCTTCATTACCCCTAAATTGAAGGGATTGGCCTCTTATTTGTGTTATCATATCAATACTTATAGCTTGTGACATGAAATAAAACAAGAGGGAAAAGAGAGCAAGATGAAAAGCAAAACTAATCTACTTGCATAAAACAAAAGAAGTCTTCACTACAACATAAGAAAAGAAGCATGAAAAAGAAAAGAGCATGTATTACATTGCACAAGAAAGAAAAGAAAATTTACATGAAATAAAAAAAATCAATAAGTAGCCATGAAAAGAGAAAGAGAGCTTGTCTTCTTATTTTGAGCTTGAAACAAACTAAGAAAGACTAAGGAAGAGGGTTACATGAAACATAAGTGGTATTTACACAAGTTAGAAACCCTAATGCATATTTTTGGGGAATGCCCAAATGCCCTTCTAGGAAGTATGGTGGCCAAGTTATCATTAACTTCAATAATCCTCCACTTAGATGTACATGAAGCTTTAATGGCCTTTTAGCATGTGCATTAGCTCCTAATTGAAAATCAAGGTCAGTGGGTCGGGTCTCCATGTTATTCACTTTGAATTATTTTCATCTTCATTCTTTTGTATCTTCTTTGTGCATGCATATTTCTTCATAAAACCATCTGTAACTGAGTTTAAATTCCTACAAAATAATATAGAAATTTCCAATTAAATTTTCTCAATTTAATATATGCACAAAAATGATCATTTTGCCCCTATATGAAGATGAATATGTGACAATTCGAAAGTAATTTGAATTTGGTTTAAATAAGTTAAAATACCCTATATGATCATTTATTTAATTTAAATAGATTAAATATGGTGGTAAAAATACGCACATTTACATGCACATCATTATGTCATTACATCCATTATTTATCTTGCTTAACCCATTCATTATATTCTAGGCTGACCGGTTTATCTATACTATAATATTATTATTGAGTTAGATTTCAAGAGCACACAGACCTCCTTCATATTTTGGAAAATGAACAGTCACGTTTTTAATTTCTTTCTATTCCAAACTTTGAAATGTGATAATTTTTCTACGTTAATTGGATTTAAGTATTGATTTCACTATTAAATCTTAAATTTAATATGATTTCCAATGATATCCATTGTTGATAGCTAAAAATAAATTTTTTAAAATCATAGTTTTTCGGATTATTCATATTATTAAAGTTATTAAATCTGTTTGACTTTATTTCTTTAATAATCTATGTCATTGATTGTTTTGAAAATTTCCAGCCTCTGATTCTACTTTCACAAATTGCAGTCAAGTCAGGTGAAAACCAACATTACCAAAATACAACAACAATGTTACATGGAATTAGAAATGGAATCAGAAAGCTCAAAAGCATTAAATACAATTATATGCTTCTTATTATATTGAATTTGTTTTGACTGTAAAAATAATACAATGATATTCTTAACATTAAAATAAATATTGTTGAATAATGGTTGTTTGTTCCAACACTTCAGACATGAAATACGTATACTTTAGATTTAGCATATTTTTCACGAGAATCGTTCAAAACAGAAATAAATCTCTTTATCCTCTAATCTTATCATTCTACAATAACATGATGCTGCATAATGTGTTTCTAGACATAGTCAGTTATGGGATCATCATCAACACTTTTGTTCTCATGAATCATGCCAACGTTGCTTTCGCAAACTTATTATTTTAAACATGTTATGATGGTAAGAGGTTGAGTGCGGTCCGTATGCGAAGCATGGGTTCGCACTAATTATTTTATAATAATCGGGTCAGATCGAGATATTTCAAGTACTCTAGTTTGATAGCTCTAGAGATGATTCACTCCAGTTGTCTAGTTATCATTCATTCTACCTTCATCTTGTATATGTGTACATATTCGAATAGTGTTGTATCTTATATCGAGTTTAGACTTATTTATTGTACACATTTGTACCTATGGGATATTGTACTTGTATATTCTATGGTTCGTGATGACCACAGTTTTGTAGTTGACTTATGTACCTATTCGTTATGATCAACTTGTATCTATTTTTATTCTGCTGTGTATATTCAATGATTCTGTGATTTGTTTTTATTATATATTGTTATGGATTATTATTTTAGCCATTGTGGTTTTGTTTTAAGCCTAGATTGCATATGTCGATTCCGCTTGTGAGAAAAAATGTATATCATATTAATCGACGTATCGATGCTCGCTTAAAGTCAAATTCACTTATGGTCACTCTTAACCAAGCCCACACTTTGCACTAGCAGACGATATTACTCTGTAATATCCTTTGTTAGTGTGATTCTAGGGGTGGTAGGTTACAATGCATCAAATATTGATTGTACTTAAGGTGCAAATGTACTATAGGATTAGGTGCAACAAGTTCTGCATGACGATCTCATATAAAATATTCCGACACAAAACCATTTTGACACAAATGGAATCTAACCATATCTGGTTTCAAATGTTTGTAGTTCCTACACAAGCTACGAATTTCTTCGTCGTTTCCATTGTTACTTAAAGCGAATTCAATGAGTATGTATACATCGTTATAAAAATGTTCCTTTATCGAGCCTCTCATTCCCTTTTGTTGATACGTCCAGCTCGTTCGATCAACAAAATAATTGACCATTTTTCCTATGTCAAAAAATATGCTAGAAATTCAAAAATTATCGATCATTTTATGAATTGACATCTAATATTTCAATTCTTTTATATATTATAATGTTTTATTAATTATATAATATGTTATCGTTATACTCTAATTTGTTTATATTTTAATGTTTTAATAAATATAGGATATTTGATTGTCTTAACTATTTTTATAAAATCTTGTATATTTTCAATTTTAACGAATTATGAATATAATATTATATTTTCACTTAATATTTTCTACTTTGATGGTCTGCCATCCTACTTTCCATTACAAACACAATAATAATTATACTCTATAAATAATTTCATTTTAAGGGATTCAACAAAATTTCGGCAGTATTTACCATTTGTTCTCCGTATCTTACACAAATGCTTGATTAAGACGGAATTGCTATCGAAATTTTATGAACTGTCTAAAATGAAATGATTTACAAAATATAATTACTTTATCGTGTTTGTAACTTGTCCTATACATGGATAAATCCGACAAATGTTGTATCCATGAATATTGATGTTTGTTTTGTAATAAAAATGAATATCTATATAACGATCATATACAATACATCTCAGACGAGGCCAAAATCTCTCTAGAGATTTGAAAAATAAAGTTTACACTAATTTTTTATATTAGCATTTAAATTTCTTAATGATTTAAAACTTATTGAAACTTGTTTTTTTGTCATATTTTAGCTAACACTAATTTCAATTTATTACACAGTAATAAAAAAATAAATTTATACACTAATTTGTTTATATATATTACCACATACACGTAAACTACATTTATATATAATTAAGGGTATATAAACTAATAAATGGATTATGTAAATTAATTGTTTTTGTCGACATTTTAGATAAGACATACACTAATTAACACTAAATTATGTTACGTTAATACATAAATACACTAATCAACCGAAATAACCACTAATTATACATCAATTATCGGATTTAAACACTAATAATCACAATTAACATTTCCTAATCAACCAATATACACAATTATAACTAATCAATGGGCCATTATCAGCAAATATATGCACAAATTAATTTTATCACAATTCAGATCAATTAGTTTAAGGGAATAATATACCTAATTTTTGGTGAATTAAAGGCATAGACAATCGAAGATTTTAAATCGACGAAGAATTTAACGAATTGTGGCGGCTCTCGATGGCTGAGGATGGATCTGTGTGGATTTGGGGATTTAAGTTTTTTGATTTTTCATTTTAGAATGGGAAATAAGGAAGAAAACGGGTTCGACTTCTGCTGTATACGCAATTTTCCGGCGGCTGTCGATGGCTATTTTTTCAACGGTTTACGCCGGTTGTTGAATAAAATAATTTTTCTTTTCTCCTTATTTAAAATAAATTTCGAGTCTAATTTTTCTCCTTCTGTTTATTTTCAAATCTAGCCTTACAGATTGGATAAGTACATTATAAAGTATATGTGATCCAAATTTTGTTTCGTTTGAAGATCGTTTGGCCTTCAAACAAAAGGTTATTAGTCTGAACGCAGACGAGTGGCTATAAATTTAAGAATCAAGATCGACATCCTAAATTTATTTGCCTTTTTATCATATTTTGGAAGAAGGTCCAAAATACTTTGGATCGATGTAAGATTCAAAAAGAAAATTTCGCGCTGAATATTTTCTTTTATGCGAATTTATAATGTTAAATACATTTAAAAATTCATAATTACATATACAATGGTTAAAAAATATATTTAAATTCCTAAAAAAATTGCGCATTATAAATTGCACCAAAGTTGTATAATGGACAAACTGAAAGTTGCATAGATTGATCATATGAGTATTCTTTTCAATAAAGTTAAATATCGAATTATACAACAAAACATTATCGAAAATACTAATTTAATTAATCAATACTATCACAAAATTGCAGAATTGAATAAATATATCTTCTTTAATTTTTAGGAAATAAATTAGTATTTTTAAATAAATATCAAACTTCTATAATAATAAGTTAAAATAATATGATAAATTAAATCAATTAAAATATGTGGTTGTCGATAGTCGTTGAAAACTATACAACGGGGTCATCGGTGGCCGTCAGAAGGTGCCGTCGAAATTCTTACTGTTCCTTGTAGTGACGGTGTACCAGTGGACTGTATTTCGTAGTCGTCGTCTATATTTTTTTACATGTATTTGAACTTAAAATTTATTTGTTTGTTTTAATGAAAAATCAAGTAATTTAATTTTTATTATTTGCAATTATTAAACTCAAATTACACAATAAAAATTATAAATCAATTAAATTAAAAATCATAACTTAAATATCCTGCTCAAATACCTCGTCCGTAGCCCTAAACGCATTCCCCAACCACTCAACTTCCTCGCTCAAATGACATGTTCAAATGCCCCGTTCAAATACCCCATGTCCATTCGTTACAAATGCACCCTAAATCGATGTTTCTCTTTGTTTAGTAAAATATACCAAACATAGGGAATAAATCACAACAGTGCCCTTATGTTTGGCAAAAATGCTCAACCAATCTAACCCTTCCTTTTCTATTTCTTAAAAGAACTTAACAAATGATGCAGCGAATTGTAACGATGACACGAAATGAGGATTTCGTGTCAAACTAATCGAAGAACGTTTAGATGAAGCAATATAAATCGATGGATTGAAAAATACCGAATTCCCAAATTCGTTGATCTCGAAAGATACCGAATTCTAGCCATCTCCAACACATTGATCGCGCACGATATCGTGTTAAAAGATCTACGATTCTTTTACGTTGATCTCGCGCTTGAGATTCCGTGAATCGGCTTCATATCCGTTGATTCGAGCGCACTTGAATACCGCAAATGGAGAAAGGAGCTCACACTCAACTTCCAATTTCAAGAGGCACAAAGCACTCAAACAAAGTTTATTTCAAAACCAACCTCCTACAAATGACCATCACCCCTCTATTTATAGATTTTTACAACTCACACAACACAGTTTTCACCGACCTACCATAGGTCGCTAACGACCTAGCAGTACGCGACTCAACACATAACGACCTAAGCTCATACAGCTTATTACAATACACGACTTAACAATTACAAACACAACACACAACTCAACCGACCTAACAGGTGGTCGACCTAGGTCGACCTACGACTTAGCAACATTCACGACCTAGTACATACAACACATAAAAATATAAACACGTTACAACACATACAACATACACGCGACCTTACACAATGCGGCATCCTGGAGCGACCTTTCCCCTTCTCACGACCTAAGATGAGCGACATAAGTCCTGAGCGAGCTAAAACTGAGCGACCTAGCACACTGGATCGTAGGTCGTTGTCATTTCCTGTATCCCCGTATCCTTCTCCCTCCGTTTCTCCTTAGGTCGTAGGTCGCTAGGTCGTTCGTGACCTAAGATACACAACTCCGCACTAGGTCGTTCGCGACCTAAGATATGCGGCTTGCCTTCCTGGGTCACTACCTTGCTGGACTTCTTGATTCCTTGAACCGTTATCTTGCTTGAGTTACGTCATAGCTCGCAAACAGAGTTAGGTTGAAACTTGCAGATATGTTGCGCTGCATCATCCTCCCCCGGTTGACAAGAATTCGACCTCGAATTTGCACATTCTTCTTCCTCCATAAGCTTATCCCCCTGATGTGGAATCAAATGTTTAACATTGAAAACATCAGAAGTATGGACATGATCCGACATTCTTAACTGATAAGCATTATCGTTGATCTTCTTCAAGATTTCCACTGGACCAATTTTTCGAGCTTTCAACTTGTTATAAGTTCCCACCGGAAAACGATCTTCCGTCAAAACGGCGTAAACCAAATCATCTTCTTTGAAATTCACACTCCTTCGATTCTTATCCGCCAATTGTTTATACTTCTCATTTGATGAAAGCAATCATTCATGAACCGTTCTGTGACACTCCTGCAGCTCATTCACGAAATCACAAACTCGTTTAACAATTCCCTTCTGACATGGCACTGTCGTCAAATCCAATGGTCCCTTCGCAATTGCTGAATATACAACTTGAAATGGACTGAATCTAGTACT
This sequence comes from Allium cepa, assembly GCA_030765085.1. Taxonomy (NCBI): domain Eukaryota; kingdom Viridiplantae; phylum Streptophyta; class Magnoliopsida; order Asparagales; family Amaryllidaceae; genus Allium; species Allium cepa. The sequence goes on along the minus strand of CM060928.1, from coordinate 949,593,667 downwards.
TCGATTAACAACATGGTTATGTGTAAATTCTGCTTGATATTTCAAATCCCAGCTCTTCAAATTATCTTTCACAAGACATCTCAACAAGCTTCCCAATGATCTATTCACCACTTCCGTTTGCCCATCTGTTTGTGGATGATAAGCGCTACTAAAATTTAGTTTCGTTCCAACCATCTTCCACAAACTCAACCAGAAATGACTTAGAAATCGCGTATCCCGGTCAGAAACAATGGATTCAGGTAGTCCATGTAGTCGATAAACTTCTTTAAAGAAACAATTGAGCAACACGAACTGCATCAGCTGTCTTCTTACAAGCTATGAAATGTGCCGTTTTCGAAAATCTGTCCACCTATATAGAATCATTCCCTCGCTGAGTTCTTGGCAAATCCAAAACGAAATCAATGCTGATATCAACCCATGGTCTAGTAGGCACAGATAATGGCATATATAATCCCACATTCGTAGCTGTTCCCTTGGAAACTTGACATATGTGACATCTCTCCATAAATCTTTCAACTTCTTTTCTCATGGAAGGCCAAAAATAAGATTGGAAAATCAACTGCAATGTACGATCTCTACCTACATGGCCTTCTTCATGTAACTCCATTACAATCTTCATTCGCAAACTTCCCTCGAGTATACATAATTGATTTCCCTTGAACAGAAAACCATCCACCAAAATATGCTCATCCATCTTCCCCTTTGTGACTTCATCCATAACCTTAGCAAAGTAAGGATCATCCACAAGCAATTTTGGCAACACATCAAACCCGGTCACTTCAACTTTCATTGTAGTCAATAAATGATTCCTCCTGCTCAATGCATCTGCCACGCGATTCGTAATTCCCGACTTATGTTTCACAACAAATGTAAATTGCTGCAAGTATGCAATCCACGATGCATGCCTAGCTGCTATCTTGTCCTGCCCTTGCAAGTGCTTTAACGCCTCATGATCAGTATAAAGAACAAACTCCTTCTGAAACAGATAATGCCTCCAGTGCTTCACAGCTTGAATAATCGCGTAAAACTCCACGTCATAAGTGCTATATCTCAACTTGGCTCCAGACAATTTCTCACTGAATAAGCAACTGGTCTTCTATTCTGACTCAATGCTCCACCAATTCCAACCTTCGAAGCGTTAGTGTGTAACTCGAACAATATCTGAAAATCCGGCAGTACCAGAATGGGTGCTATCGTCAAAAGTGTCTTGATCTTCTCAAAAGCTAACTCTGATTTCTCTGTCCACACGAACTTCTTTCCTTTCATGCAATCGGTTACAGGTGCCATCACACTGCTAAAATATGGAATGAATCTTCGATAAAAAGATACCAACCCATGAAAGCTCCTCACTTCAGTAATTGTCTTGGGTTGTGGCCAACTCCTGACAGCTTCCACTTTGCTTTCATCCACTTGAATACCCTCCTTTGACAGAACATATCCTAGAAACAAAACACTGTGCGTCATGAACACGCACTTCTTCGCTGTTGCATAGAATTGCTCATGTCGTAGAATAAACAACACTTCTCGCAAATGCTAGATATGCTCTTCCATACTCCCACTATAGATCAAAATATCGTCAAAGTAAACTACTACGAACTTCCCAATAAATGGTCTGAAAATCTGGTTCATCACTCTCATAAATGTACTAGGAGCATTTGACAAGCCAAACGGCATAACCAGCCATTCGTATAGACCTTTCCTAGTTTTAAAAGCAGCCTTCCACTCATCACCCGGTCTAATACGAATCTGATGGTATCCACTCTTCAAGTCAATCTTTGAGAACACAACGGCCCCACTCAACTGTCGAACCTTGGCATAGGAAACCTGTACCTCACAGTGATCTTGTTCTTCGGCACTAACAATGCTGGTACAGCACAAGGACTTAAGCTCTCTTGTATGTGCCGTTGTTCAAGCAATTCTTCCACCTGACTTCTCAATTCCTCATGCTCCTTAGGACTCATCCTGTAATGTGGCCTGTGTGGTAATACCGCCCCTGGCACAAGATCAATATGATGCTGAATATCTCTCAACGGTGGTAACTCCTTTGCCAACTCTTCAGGAAACACATCTCTGAATTCTTCCGATACTGGCTTTACTCCCTTTGGAACTTCAACAGATTCAGTAGTTTCATGTCCAATCAACAAGAACACCTCTGGACTCTCCTCTACTTCTCCAACAAAATCCTTCAAAGTCAACAAAGTCTTTAGTTCCCCAATCTCTTCTGACTTGCTCTCTTCTTGCTGTCTCTTCTTTGGAACTAAAATGATCTTAGTACCCTCAAACATAAAGCTGTAGCTATTGGTTCATCCATCATGCTGCACTGCTCGGTCATACTGCCATGGTCTTCCCAAAAGCAAGTGACAAACATCCATCTCCACCACATCAATCCAGATCTCGTCTTTATACTTCTTCCCAATAGAAAATGGAACATGAACTCGCCTATCCACCTTCACCTCTCAACTTGTAAGGATTTGGATGCTTCTCCGTCTTCAACTTCAACTTTCTCACAACTTCGGTAGAAATGATATTGTCACAACTTCCCGCGTCAATCACAAATTTACAAACCTTCCCCAGTATAGTGCATGTCGACTGAAAGATATTACTCCTCAACCAACTAGCCTCCTCTTCCTGCTTCGGTGTCAAACATGATATCCTCAACATTAGATTACATCCTTCATCTCCTGACGCGATATCCTGTTCATTCCCCTCAACTGGACTACAATAACCTTCAGCAACATCCTCATCCTCAGCCTCAGCAACCATCACTCGCTTCTTAGGCTTTGGACATTCATTGCTTTTGTGACCAAACTCTTGACAGTTATAACACTTGAAATTATTGTTAGCCTTAGCTTTAGCGACTTCACTGACAACTGGTTTATTGACTGTCTTGGAAACATTAGCACTGCTACTAGCACCCTTACTCTGGTTGTTGGAATTCGTAAACACACCTCCTCCTCGTCTCCCTTGTTTCTCCGAAGCAAGTTCTTTCTGATGTGCTTCTGCAACAGATCTTGGATCAAACATATTCACCATATCCTAAATCTGCATTCTCAACACTCCAACAAACCTAGCAGTCGATTTTTCCTCTGTCTCCATGATATCATTCCGGCAATCAGTTGATAAAATTCATCTGCATAATCATTCACAGACTTGGTTCCCTGTCTCAAGTTCTGCAATTGCTGATACATAAGAGACTGATAATTATACGGCAAGAAAGTAGCTTTCATTAACTTCTTCATCTTCTCCCATGAAGTAATCTTCGACTTTCCCATCCTTTCCCGTGTAAGTTTAGTTTGTTGCCACCATGCCATAGCTCTCCCTCTCAAACGTGTAGCAACCAACTTAACTCTACGATGCTCGGGAACTTCCTTAAAATCAAAAATCTCTTCAACATTAGATAACCAATCCAAAAAATCTTCAGCTACCATTCCACCTTTGAATTCTGGAATTTCTGTCTTCATCACTGACTCCCATTTACGATCATCTTCTACCTCACGATAGTGATTTCATACTTGGTCTCGATCTCGATAATGAACACTAGATCTATCACCATCTTCATCATAGTCAAATGTACTTCGATATCGATCTCGACCATCAACATCTATATGATCACGCATATCTCTTCTACTATGTCTTTCAGCATCACGATATGGCTCATCTCCAAATTCACGTGGAGTTCTTCTCTCTTCGTTTCTATATTCATGGTGATCTCTTCTTGTTGAAACTGATGATTCTCTTCTATCTCGGTATGATTGTGGCGGCACCCTCCTCGCTTCCGTAACCGATGGCGAAACTATGTTTCCTTCATGGTTCAAGACTAGCGACCTTCTCCTTTGACATTGATTCATATCAATCATCAACTTCTCTAACTTTTCAATACCTTCATCAAATTTTTCATTGATACGTTGTTCCATTTGCTTAGCTTCTTCTCTTCTATACAACACTTCAACATTTTGATGACGATTATCTCTTCTTGGCGGCATGATCTCTAACAACAATCTTCAACAAACTCGGCTTTAATTTCTTCAACTGAACTGATACCAACTGACTTTTGGCCTTGATCTACACAAGTGGCACACGCCTCCACTTATAGCTCGGATCTATCTTCTCTACTTGCTCTCGGCTTGAACAAATCTCCCACAACTTGAACAAGCTCGGCTCTACTCTTCAAACTTTTCTCTTTGGCTCCAAGGACTCGGCTTAGCTATGATTGGCTAAGTCAAGCTCTGATACCAAAACTGACGTAGCGAATTATAACGATGACAACGAAATGAGGATTTCATGTTAAACTAATCGAAGAACGATTAGATCAAGCAATATAAATCGATGGATTGAAAAATACCGAATGCCCAAATTCGTTGATCTCGAAAGATACCGAATTCTAGCTATCTCCAACATGTTGATCGCGCACGATACCGTGTTAAAAGATCTACGATTCTTCTACGTTGATCTCGCGCACGAGATTCCGTGAATCAGCTTCAAATCCGTTGATTCGAGCGCACTCGAATACCGCAAATGGAGAAAGGAGCTCACACTCAACTTCCAATTTCAAGAGGCACAAAGCACTCAAAAAAAGTTTATTTCAAAATCAACCTCCTACAAATGACCATCACCCCTCTATTTATAGAGATTTACAACTCATACAACACAGTTTTCACCGACCTACCATAGGTCGCTAACGACCTAGCAGTACGCGACTCAACACATAACGACCTAAGCTCATACAACTTATTACAATACACGACTTAACAATTACAAACACAACACACAGCTCAACCGACCTAACAGGTGGTCGACCTACGACTTAGCAACATTCACGACCTAGTACATACAACACAGAAAAATACAAACACGTTACAACACATACAACATACATGCGACCTTACACAATGCGGCATCCTGGAGCGACCTATCCCCTTCTCGCAACCTAAGATGAGCGACGTAAGGCCTGAGCAACGTAAAACTGAGCGACCTAACACACTGGGTTGTAGGTCGTTGTCATTTCCTATATCCCCATATCCTTCTCCCTCTGTTTCTCCTTAGGTCGTAGGTCGCTAGGTCGTTCGTGACCTAAGATACACAACTCCGCACTAGGTCGTTCGCGACCTAAGATATGTGGCTTGCCTTCCTGGGTCGCTACCTCGCTGGACTTCTTGATTCCTTGAACCATTATCTTGCTCGAGTTAGGTCGTAACTCGCAAATAGAGTTAGGTCGAAACTTGCAGATATGTTGCGCTGCATCAACAAATCTACTCCAAAATCAATCACTTCCAATCCAAATTTACTCAAATCCATTGAATCCACTCGAATCCACGAAGAGCGTTAATTGTTTTTTATTCATCATAATCTCTTCTAAAACTTGCGATGGTGCTAGTCCCGATGCTTGAATAATTGTCAAAGCCTGTTGCTGCAATGTGGAGCATAATACAAAGCTGGATTCGCTCAGGAATGGAAGTTTGCATTAAATGAAGTAGGCTGGGTCATGGTTGTTGATGGATGAAAAAATCAGGCTTTGATCTCCTTGTTGATAAGCTCTAGAATTGAAGAAAATACAAATTTGGGCAAAGTTCACTGAAGGACCGTGGTCAGTCTATTTGAGGTGGAAGTTGAAGATGATAGAATCAATACAATAGCCTGACATGAAGCTGATATGGTCAGGACTGGATGGAAAAAGCATGTATCAGTGTGCATGTGAGGGCATGTTACGTGTGTGCACATCGATACACGATATTTCAGCAATGTTTTCTCTATTTTCTTTGTGTGGGTCGTAATTGTTGTGACCAATGATAAAGTAGACCATGTTTGAATTAGGTTGTGGTTCGAACAAGGCTAGGGTAATTGATGTGTAAGTGCATGGGTGTATATATAAACCAGGCACATGAAATAATGTATGATATGAAATAACGTAAGGCTTAGATGCGAGCCAACTCAGATGCAAGGTGGACTGGATGGGTCGGATGTTGGCTAGCTGGAAAGTTATACCAATGTGTTCATATTTAAGACAAGTTGTTCATATTTAAGACAAGTTGTGGTTCTATCTTCTTGGTACGTACTTGTTTTCTCTCTTAAGTACTTTTGATTAAGACGTTAATGGATTTGGAGACTTTCAACACTTCATTAGTGGGCAGTGGCTTTGCCGAAGCTCATTGAGAAAGTATTCAAGTGTTATGGTAAATGGTAGAGATGGTGATGGTTTGGTAGCATTTGTTCTTAGTGTATGAAATGGATATAGTGCCGAGGTTGAGTGTTAAATTTTAGTGGCACTTTATGTGGAGTTGAAGAGGATGGAAATAGCTTGATATCGGTAAAGACATTTTGCAAAACAGAGTTCAAAAGCTAAGGATTTCGAAGTTTGAAGAAGTCAGGAATTGGCTATAGAAAATCAGACATCTAAATAGGGAATTCAGTCATCCGATACAAATTAGACATCTGGATACCCTATTCAAATGTCTGAGTTGTTGGGGAATTATCCCAAAATATTCACACCTTAATTTGGCATTTTCAGCCATCTGAAAATGCATTTCAGTCGGCTGGTTTTTAAGTTCAACCATCTAAATTTGGCATTTCAGTTGGCAGATTGCCTGGAGTGTGGTCGTTTTAAGCCCGACTTGTTGTTTGTTGATCGTGAAGGCTTCGGGGGCAATTTTGGAAATTGCAAAATGGGAGTTCTTCATATATAAGCTATTTTTCAGATCTTAGATAGGTGAGGTTAAAAGAGGTTCTTTCAAATTAGAAGAAAAGATTCCTCTAATTAATTTCTTCAATTCTTCATCTCCACAAAATAAAATGCTCGATAATTTTTAGTGATCATTGTAATCAATCTCTTGTATTCTTTCATTATGGAAATAAAAAGAATCTTTCCTAAGTGGATGTACACTAACAGAACGTTAGTGCAACCACTACAAATCTCGTGTGTGATTTACTTTTATTATTACTTATTTTGATTGCTTGTGATTGAGACTAGTTTATTTTGATTTAATATTGAGTTTTGGTATTGAGATATTGATTGGTTTTTCTGCGCATCTTGCAACGATCTCATTTCCCTAACGTTTTGGGATTTATATAAAGTGATTCAAGTTCAAATTTCTTAATAGTTGGTATCAGAGCCGATGGTTTGAGGGACCATTAGATGATGCAAGAGTGATTGAAGCATGACCCCTTGACGCTTGAGCAAAGAAGAATGACTAGTAAAATGGAGACATGGTTAAGTAGCCTGACCCACTGCTGGAAGAGGACTCATGGATACGTAGCCTAACTCCACTACATTGAGGACTCAGGATCTCTTAGATAACTTGAGTGGAAGTACACGCTTTAAGGTGGAGATTCGATAACGCAGATAACTACATAAAGAAGTGGAAGCAGCCTGGCCCAATTGCAAGAGCTTCTTCAGTATATTCCAAATGAAAGTTAGAGTGCTCATTAAGGTGGAGATTTGTTAGATGTAGCTTGCATTGTGAGTGCCTTGGTTGACCAAATAAGTTCCACATTGCAAGAAATATGGAGAAAAACGTTGTATACGTATGGGATTAGTGGACATAACATTGAGGTTTCCTTTTGTTACAAGTCAGTGTTACCAAGACCATGTATGTGCTCATTGGGAGGTGATGAAGGGATGTTTAATCAGGAAGGTGACACATTGGAAGCTTTATTAGATGGCTACATCACGCATAATGAAGTGCGTATATGAGAATGCATTGCAGTGTCGAAACTTAACACGGTAAAAAAGCTACATCGTTGAAGGGACCAATATGATGCAACATGACCAAAGCATGGCTCCAATCAATGGCTTGAGCATGGGATGGTCGCAAAGGTAGAGATATAGTAGTAAGCAGCCTGACACCACTTCTTAAGAGAACTCGGTGCAGTAGCATGACCCTTCTGCGAAGAGGACTCGGTATAACTCAAAGGTGATTTGAGCAATGTTTACCAAGGTGGAGATTGTTAGGTGTGGCTCGCATTAGAAATGGAGTGGATGCGTTATTTGAAAGGAATAAAAATCCTACATCGCTAGACATTTGAAGTAAATGTGGTATATATATGGAATTGGTAGCAAATAACAATGAAGATTCTTTTTGTTACAAGAAGTGTTGCCAAGACCAAATTATATTCCCAATATGAGGCGATGTTAGGATGTTCAATCGGGATGCCAACATCGGAGGCTTCAACCGTTGGCGCCATCTAGACATGGTGAAGTGTACGTGTACAGACGCGGTTACATAGGGATGCCAAAATATGACAGCAAAGATAAAGAAACTATGCAACATATTAGACAAATGTTTATTGTTTGTAATGAATAACGTTCATGTTGTTGATGAGTGCTTTTGATTGAAATAGTTGAATGGGAAACTGCTCTGCAAATTTACATTGTTGTGACATTTTTATTCGACACGGAGTACATAATAATTATATAAATAAACTATGAAACCCAAAGAGAAAAGAAGAAAATATTTATTATCACTACTGTACAAAAAATGGCAATATTTCTACCTGTTCGATTTCCATTTATTAGATGATCGTGACAGTCACTAGTCACTTATCAAGATTTTGATATGTGAGATAATGAAGATCGAAAAAAATATGAATATAAATAATAGACCATTGAAAGTATTGTTAGTATATCCATCCTACATGCACATCTAGGTTCTTCAAGGTCAGCACACTGAAATGTGATGAAGAATCTTATGACTGCGAATTGCTAGAGAATGGATTGTACGTATAGTCACTATCTTTATTGAATGAAGATACATCAAAGAATAGTAAATGATGTTGCGTCAAGTATCAACTGCCATAAACAAGGTGCAAGTGGATTTTACTTCTTATATAAGGTAGAAGTGGCATGGTTAAAATATCTTTGAAGACAATCTTGATAAACATACTACAATTCAATGTAAGGTTAGTGTTGGCCGTATCGTCATTGGGGATTGCATCTATGCTATTATCTAAAGGAATGAGGGCTCATCCAAATTTTAAAATAGCCACAAATCAAGATGAAAGTTCAACTTGTAATTGTGACGACATGACTTTTTCTCTACAAAAAGTCGTATCATCTTTAAGAAAGAAAGGGATAGAAAGAGAAAAGAAAGAAGAGAAAGAAGAGAAAGAAGAAACCACATCAGAATCTCAACAGCGGAACGAATAAATTATATTAATAACATGTATTTACATAATATACAACATTAATCAGAGTTACACAACATACACAACATATACTAGACAGTTATAAACACTTGTCTTGTATTTACAACTTAATACAAACACAACACAGAGAACACACAGTGGGAAACTATATATCTATAACGCAGAAGCCTTCTGCTCCATTGCTCCTCCAATATTCGTCAAGGCCAACCTGAATCCCTTGGCAACTCGTAAAAATTTGAGTACCCAAGAGTTTAAAAAAAAAGAGAAATAAGCTCCGGGTCAGACATGGGTCTGGTGTGAGTAACAGGTTAATTTTGCTTAATTTTAAAAACCTTTTAGAAAGAAAGGTATCACGTAAGACTTCCCACACATAAACATGGAAAAGTTTTTACCTTACGTTAACCAAAACATTTGATAGGAAATCCGGTGATATTATAATAGTGTCTAGGGTTTTCAAGTAAAATACAGAAATAGCTGGAATGCTTACATCTCACGTTCCAACATAGTTGGGCACAACTAATACGTACAACACTTATTGGATTTTGGATTCCATCAATGACAGGGCTACTGGGGTACCGCCCGTCATAGTACGTGGCCTAGATCACCGTACTGAGGATCACTCCCAATCCCCTGCAACACAAGGCCGGAACCATTCCTTACTGAACAGTCCCGAACAAGACAACCCCGGCAGTTGTTGCAATCAGCCGGTCACCCAGCCGAATATAAAGAGACCTCTAGACAGGGGAAAATCTCGTCCTACTTGGGTATGACCCACTTAACCTTGCCGCACCTTCCCTGTTTTAGCCATTCCCGATTGATGAGGCTTGAGGCTACGATTACCTTTAGAGAACACATCTCTTAGAATTATCATCGTCCACCTGACGACGTTTTGAAAGCATTCAATCCATACAAGTTCGTTCCGGGTTCGAACGAAACCGACGGTTATCTCGTTACACTCATTTTGGAATCACCCTCAGAGTTAACGACGATAACCCCTGCACTCTTAATCTTCATCTTCACTTGAGATTCACGACCTATCATTAATTTGGATCGATGTGGTTTTCGGATATCCAAATATGGAAAACCGATCCCAGTCTCATCGAAATCCAAAGCGCCATCATTTAGGTCCAAGTTGTTTTAAAGTTTAAAATAATTCAATTCAATATTATCTATATACGCACAGATAATTCACAATATCACAATAGATAATCAACATTATCATCATAACAGATAATTCATAATATCATCTCAATGCAACCAAAGCATCTATATCACACAACCTCACTTATCTCATATCTACGATCTCAACTATTCAGGGCATCAATATCAATCAGCATTCATAAGCAAAGACTTATTAATCACCATTCTATAATTAACTTAAAATGAATTAAATTAATTAATTCTTCCCTAATTAATTTAAAGTAAATTAAATTAATTACTTCATCATTATAAATCTTGCTTACATATCCATTAATTAATTACAAATCAATTAATTAATCACCCTTAAATAAATCATCTTAATTAATCACCCTAAATTAATTATCCTTTAACTACATTCAAGTAATTAGCCTTTAATTAATTTCACAAATTAATTATTCTAAACCAAATTCAGTACTTAACCTGTAATTACTTTGTTAATTAATTAATTATAGTTAATTACATCAATCCTTAATTAATTACATTAATTAATTCCTTCACTGATTAATTGTTCTTAATTAATCAATCCTTAATTACATCATTAACCATATAAATTAATGATCCCTAATTATTTTATTTACAATTACCCTATTTAAATTAAACCATTATGTAATTAATCATCAAATAAACCATATTGATTAATCACTCTTAATTAAACACATTCAGTAATTAACTACCTCTAATTACATCATTAGATAAATTAATTACTCCTTAGTTAATTATCTTTAATAATTAATCCTTAATTAACTACATTTATTAATCATCCTAGATTAATCTCACAAAGTAATTTATTTCACTTAATTTGTTACATCTCTAGATTATCTTCAAATAACTTAATTAACCAATTCTTAATTAATTACACTAAGTAATTAATTATTAATTACTTCCTCTAAGTAATTATTCTGCACACTAATTACACATTAATTACACAAAGTAATTAATTTCCAAAACTCTTTCATTACCCAATTATCCTTCAATTTAATTAAATCAAGTAATTTATCTTCTTAATTACTTCACTAAGTAATTATTCTTGAGTAATTACTTCTTAAATTATCCAGTGATTATCTTAAATTAATTAAACTTAATTAATCAAGTTAAACTAATCAAAAAAACTTAATTAATTACAATTAGTAATTAATTTCTTAATTACTTCCAACTAAGTAATTACTTAAACAATTCACTAATGATTATCTTTAAATTAATTAATCCAATTAATCATTAAAAATTAATCACATTAATTAAGTATTAAATAATCCTAAGTTAATGACCTTCATTAACCATTAACAAATCTTTAATTACTTCTCTAAAGTAATTAACTGAGATTAATCATTATTAAGTACAAATTAAATTATCTATAAAACCCATTTATTAATCTTTAATTATTTAATTAATCAAGTGTTAATCTACAATTTAATTAATTGTTAATTACTTGATTAATAATTTCAAATCATTACTTTAAAATCAAATCTTATCAAATTAATGATTTCTCAATTACAAATCAATTAATCCTTAATTAACTCACTTAATTCTTCAATTAATTAAATAAAACCTTAATTACTTAATTAATTACACAAATCATTAATTAATTAAATTAATTAATTATCCATTTTAATTAACTTAAAAATTTAATGAATTATAAATCATTAAGTCCTAATTAACCTTAAGATAAACCTAAATCTTATTAATGATTCAATTATCATTAACAAAGTAATTTAAAAACAATTTGCTTTTAAATTTTCCTTTAAATTCCATTTTAAATTTAAGATTTAAAATGAAAACAATTTTAACTTTAACAAAGCTTTTTAAAACAATTCAAAACCCTTTGTATTACATGTTAAAGAATCTATTTGTCTTATAAAAGAAATTTAAAAGAATTTTATAACCAAATTCATTTTAAACTTAAACCATATTTTAAAACATTCAAAGTCGTCTTAAATAATTTAAATTCAAAACTTTATTTATTTCATACTAGAATTCAAATAAAGCTTTGAATTCAGATTCAAACTTAAATTTAAAATCCTGTTTAAATCTTATTTTCAGATTTTAAAAACCACATTATAAAATACTTTAACAAATTAAAGTTGTTAAAACATTCCATTTTATAAACCTTATTTATTTAAAAAAAAACTTGAATTTGAATTCATTTTGAATCCACACTTTAACACTTGCTTCAAACCTTTGATTTTAAACCTGCCTTCCATTTTTAAATTTAATTTAAATATTTTCAAAAACTGAACACAGACAGGTTCCTGAAACCTGTATCAAAATACTTTGACCCGGACCTATACCTTTTTACTTCGAGTCATACCTCACCTTACTTCGGGAAAAACACTTAAATGACTCAAGTATTTACTCGAGGACAATACCCTCACCAATTATTCCCAGATCATCAGAAAACTAAGAGCACCGTGCACGTGCACGGTGGCTCTGACCATCACCGGTCAACTTCTACAGCATCATCACATCAGATAACAACCTCGTGCATCATTACGAACATCAGAACATGATATCAAACTCGAAATTGAATTCGAGTGTTTAACCCAAAAACTGAGCATGAACCAAAACCTGGAACACCAAAACTCCCCTCAAACCCAAACCTGTCAACGCCACAACCTCTGTCTTCTTCGACCACCGTAAACGCTGCAGCTTCGACCATGCCCTCGTCATCGACCCAGCTACCATCGCTCAAATCCCCATCGCACTCGATCAAGCATAGAGACTGAGATGATCAAATTCCTAACTTGATCAGAAAGTAGGGTTACAGAACTAAATCCCTTACCGCTGCTAACCCATTGATTTATCCACCAATTTGATAATTTTTCTGAAGTGCCTGATAACTCTACTACATCCAGAAGATACTTCAAACCTCCAGAACTTCAAGATCAACAAAATTTCCCAAATCCCAAACTAAATATTGTGTTTTCTAATTTAAAAATCATGTTTCCATAAATGGTTTCAAATCACAATCTTAATTTAGTGAATTAAAGAATTTAAGTTTTAACAAAACTCATGTTTCCAGACCATTTTGGTTTCCAGAGAAGTTTGAACTTATTTTAACTTATTTAAATTTTAAAATTTAGATTTATGTTCAACAGATAATTTTTTTTTTGTTTGTAACTCAATTCACAATAATGATTAGATCAAGAGACTACAAAAATTTGAGTTTAAAAACTTAAGTCAGGAACATACAACAACAATGATACTTGACAGTATAAACATACTTATAAAAATTCATAGAAATTGCCAGAAAGTTCATATACACACAAACAATTTGTCACAGTAATACCATGCATCCAGATTTGTTTTAAGATTTAGAAAGAGGATGATATTCACAAACAATCTTTTTCCAGAGACAAATCAGGCAACCAATATTTACTTAATTCATTTAAAAAAAATGTTACTCACTTGTTTTCTTCAGAAAAATAGAGCCTCCATTGGAAATGAAAGAGCTTTTGAATCCTGTCTAAAAATCATATGCATGTAGGCTTGAAAAATGCTTTAATTTTTGAACAAAATGCAAACTTGAGATTGCTTCAATTCTAGGTTGCTTGCTGACAATTTCCAAAGGAAATACAGTTGCATGCAGGCCTGATTTTCCAGAGATGAAATATAGGTTGATTTTTTTTTGAGTTTTGAAAATGCAATCATTTGATTTTTTTTTCTTTTGCAGGAATTTGAATTGCATGTTTGAGGAGATGATTTTCAGTTTTTGAAGAACGATGTTTTTCTTTGATTCATTTTAGCTTTTGGTAAAAGGTAGGAAATGAGTGAAGGAAAAATTATGGTTTATAAGAGCTGAAATTTATTTAACTAAAATAAAAGAAAAATATAAAATATAATGACACTTGTCATGTTATTAAATTTATTAGCTAACACATGTTGATTTAGATTACTTAATTGTTAACACTTGTAATTTGATTATTTCATAAGTTAACACATGTCTCTAAATTTAATTAGTTATATTTTAAATGTTAATGAAGAATTTTACTTAATTTATTTTATACTTATGTGAATTTCTTATTTAAAGAAAATATAAATAAAACAAATTATAAATTAAAACTTATTCAAATATTTTAAAGAATCTATATTTTTTTAATTTCAAAATCAATTCCAATTCAAATTAAACTTTTGAAATCCAAATTAAAATCAATTTATTCAATTTAAAAAGAAAATTCTATTTTCTTATTTTAATTCTTTTTATATTTATGGAAAAATAATACATTTTAAATATGGTTTGAAAATAACCAATTTAACAAATTTTAAATGATTTATAAAGAGATTATAAATCACTTTTATTATTATAAAATAAATTAAAACCATAATTTGTTTTGTATTTTAAACTTATATATAAAATTTCCAAATCACATTTATATCAAGTAATATTTAAAAAGAAATAAAACAAACTTTTATTTAAATTTAAAAATTAAGCTAAGATAAATTTTAAACAATTTAACATTTATTTTAAGTATTTACAAACCATATAGTTATTAATTTAAATAACTTTGAGAAACTTAAATTAATTTGAAACATAATTTCCTAATTTCTCAATATATTATTAGAATTTAAAAACAAAATTTTATTTATTTATTAAATTCCAAAACAAATATTATCTATAATATATATATATAAATATATATATATATATATATATAAATTATAAATAGAAACATTTATTTAGCTTTTTAAAGATAAAATCACTAATTAAATATTTATTTAGTTAGATTATTAAACCAATTCATATTTTATTAATCAATATTATCAAATCAATTTAATTTTAAATAAAGATTATTAAATTGATATTGCCAAAAAATCCGGGATATCACATTCCTTCCCCCTTAAAAGAATTTCATCCCCGAAATTTAAAACAAAGGTAATTTAATAATCTATTTAAAAATTTAATTTTAAAACACAAGCATATATTATCAACCATATGCAACCATAGCAACTAATTTACTCAACCAAACAAAATTAACTGTCAAGACAAAATTCCGGATAGAGTTTCCTCCAGTTTCCCAAGTAAACACCGGGATACTCGCTCTATAGAACCCAAACAATCAACACTACTAAGCTACAGAACTCCTACTCATCTAAATCTACAACTGAACAAGATATCAGACTACAAACAAGTCTGACTCAATAATCAAATCTCCCAGAACAGCTGATTTCAAAACTGGAAATAGATTATACATGTACTCCCTTAGAGATACGTTAAACATATCGAATTTCAGTTGTCCAAACTGGCAATTCAATCCAGAAGACCAAACACTTATCTTACCCGAACACAGAAAGACCCAAAACTCCTCGGAGCTAGCTTCCCAACCTTACCAAAATTTATAGCTCCTAAATCCGGAGAAAACTTATCCAAAATCAGATCTCCGATTCTAATCCACAAAACTCTTCAGATGATCCTGGGCTGCCTTCATCCTACCTGATCAGCTTAACCCTTGCTGATGTCTCAAGAAACAAACTGGACCAAATCCAATCCACCAGAAGATCTTCCAAGATCAACCAAGATCAAGAACAAACTCCACTCACAAACATCAGAAGAAAACAAACTTTTCCTATCCGGAAAAGAAAAGAAGATGCACTCCCAAACTACTTCCGCTGCACAACTCTGATTTGGAGTAGAAAAGAATGCTGATAAAGAACACACGCACAACTGGACAACATAACTAAGAAGATTTCTGATAACCAAGAGAAAACTCAGAAGTTCCTCAAATCCTGAGCCGCTTCAACAAACTCCATTTTAAGGAACCAACCTTCACTGGTTGAACCATCGGTACCACACTTGGAATCCTGGTCGATAGGAAAACTAAATCTCTAGTTGCGGACAACCTTCGACTTCCCTGAAATCATCCAGAAAGTCTCCAACAATCCAAGAGAATTCTCAATTATCGCAAGTTACTTTTGCGATCAATCCAAACTAAAATCCAAAGAAAATTGTTCTCTCTTTACCAATCAGAACAGCTTACGCTGGTCTTGCCAATCCATCGAAGGAATGGATCCACTCTATTGCTTCTGAACTCCATCTCTAGAAAACTGCTAAGCCAGAAAACTCTACCGACACACAGAACACTCCGAGGTGCACTGCTGACACTAATGCCAAAGAATTCCTAATCCAAAATTCTTCGAGAAACTCAGATTTCAAACCAAACCGAAATACCCTACTGAACTCAGCCACAACATCGAAGCAGACCTACTTCCTTAACTCGTTCCAAAGAAATCATCTTCGGAAATATCCATAGTCACTGCGTCTCATCACGCAGCTACTATTTCCTAAGGTAGCCAAGATACCATCACTCGCTTCTGCCCGACCAACAGATCCAAACTGTACTCAAAGATAGACTCCGAATCTTTACAAGCTACCTTCAGAGATCGATGAAATCCTTACACCAAGCTACAAAGCTTACTCGAGATGGTATTAGCTCTACAGTCTTGACAGATACACTTCCAACCTCAAACATTCAAACTCCAACCAATGGTAGTCGCGTTATACACATCACTACCCCACCTACCTTATAACTTATATTGGAAAACCCGAACAGGTAACCCAACAAAGAGGTAGAGATAAATAAATAAATAAATAAATAAATAAATAAATATATGTATATATATCAAAATTACAAATACGCTCTCTCAACAAGGAAAACACTCCAAAGCGTAGGTATTCACTCAACCTAGCGCTCTGATACCAATTGTGATGACCCGACTTTTTCTCTACAAAAAGTTGGATCATCTTTAAGAAAGAAAGGGATAGAAAGAGAAAAGAAAGAAGAGAAATAAGAAACCACATCAGAAACTCAACAGCGGAACGGATAAATTATATTAATAACATAATTATTTACATAATATACAACATCAATCAGAGTTACACAACATACACAACATATACTAGACAGTTATAAACACCGGTCTAGTATTTACAACTTAATACAAACACAACACAGAGAACACATAGCGGAAAACTATTTATCTATAACGCAGAAGCCTCCTGCTCCATTGCTCCTCCAATATTCGTCAAACCCAACCTGAATCCCTTGGCAACTCGTAAAAATTTGAGTACCCAAGAATTTAAGAAAAAAACAGAAATAAACTCCGGGTCAGACATGGAACTGGTGTGAGTAACAGGTTAAGGTTGCTTAATTTTAAAAACCTTTTGCAAAGAAAGGTATCACATAAGACTTACCACACATAAACATGGAAAAGTTTTTACCTTACGTTAAACCAAAACATTTGATAGGAAATCCGGCGATATTATAATAGTGTCTAGGGTTTTCAATTAAAATACAGAAATAACTGGAATGCTTACATCTCACATTCCAACATAGTTGGGCACAACTAATACGTACGGCACTTATTGGCTTTTG
The DNA here is from genome assembly GCA_030765085.1 of Allium cepa. NCBI lineage: Eukaryota > Viridiplantae > Streptophyta > Magnoliopsida > Asparagales > Amaryllidaceae > Allium > Allium cepa. The sequence continues at coordinate 949,575,965 of CM060928.1, read as the reverse complement.
GATTCCATCAATGGCAGGGCTACTGGGGTACCGCCCGTCACAGAATGTGGCCTAGATCACCGTACCGAGGATCACTCCCAATCCCCTGCAACACAAGGCCGGAACCATTCCTTATGGAACAGTCCCGAACAAGACAACCCCAGCAGTTGTTGCAATCAACCGCCCCCACAGCCGAATATAAAGGGACCTCTAGACAGGAGAAAATCACATCCTACTTGGGCATGACCCACTTAACCTTGCTTCACCTCCCCTGTTTTAGCCATTCCTGGTTGATGAGGCTTGAGGCTACAATTACCTTTAGAAAACACATCTCTTAGAATGCTCGTCGTCCACTTGACGATGTTTTGAAAGCATTCAATCCATACAAGTTCGTTCCGGGTTCGAACGAAACCGAAGGCATTACCTTGTTACACTCATTTTGGAATCACCCTCAGAGTTAACGACGATAACCCTTGCACTCTGAATCTTCATCTTCACTTGAGATTCACGACCTATCGTTAATTTGGATCGATGTGGTTTTCAGATATCCAAATATGGAAACCCAATCCCGGTCTCATCGAAATCCGAAACGCCATCTTTTAGGTCCAAGTTGTTTTGAAGTTTAAAACAATTCAATTTAATATTATCTATATACGCACAGATAGATAATTCACAGTATCACAATAGATAATCAACATTATCATCATAACAGATAATCCATATTATCATCTCAATGCGACCAAAGCATCTATATCACATAACCTCACTTATCTCATATCTGAGATCTCAACTATTCAGGGCAATCAATATCAATCAGCATTCATAAGCAAAGACTTATTAATCACCACTCTATAATTAACTTAAAATGAATAAAATTAATTACTTCTTCCCTAATTAATTTAAAGTAAATTAAATTAATTACTTCATCATTATAAATCTTGCTTACATATCCATTAATTAATTACAAATAAATTAATTAATTACCCTTAAATAAATCACCTTAATTAATCACCCTTGATTAATTATACTTTAATTACATTCAAGTAATTAGCCTTTAATTAATTTCACAAATTAATTATTCTAAACCAAATTCAGTAATTAACCTGTAATAACTTCATTAATTAGTTAATTATAATTAATTACATTAATCCTTAATTAATTACATTAATTAATTCCTTCACTAATTAATTGTTCTTAATTAATCAATCCTTAATTACATCATTAATCATATAAATTAATGATCCCTAATAATTTTATTTATAATTACCCTATTTAAATTAAACCATTAAGTAATTAATCATCAAATAAACCATATTGATTAATCACTCTTAATTAAACACATTCAGTAATTAACTACCTCTAATTACATCATTAGATAAATTAATTACCCCTTAGTTAATTGTCTTTAATAATCAATCTTTAATTAACTACATTTATTAATCATCCTAGATTAATCTCACAAAGTAATTTATTTCACTTAATTTATTACATCTCTAGATTATCTTCAAATAACTTAATTAACCAATTCTTAATTAATTACACTAAGTAATTAATTATTAATTACTTCCCCTAAGTAATTATTCTGCATACTAATTACATATTAATTACACAAAGTAATTAATTTCCAAAACTCTTTCATTACCCAATTATCCTTCAATTTAATTAAATCAAGTAATTTATCTTCTCAATTACTTCACTAAGAAATTATTCTTGAGTAATTACTTCTTAAATAATCCAGTGATTATCTTAAATTAATTAAACTTAATTAATTAACTTAAACTAATCAAAATAAACTTAATTAATTAACTTAAACTAATCAAAATAAACTTAATTAATCACAATTAGTAATTAATTTCTTAATTACTTCCAACTAAGTAATTATTTAAATAATTCGCAAATGATTATCTTCAAATTAATTAATCCAATTAATCATTAAAAATTAATCAAATTAATTAATTATTAAATAATCCTAAGTTAATGACCTTTATTAACCATTAACAAATCTTTAATTACTTCTCTAAAGTAATTAACTGAGATTAATCATTATTAAGTACAAATTAAATTATCGATAAAACCCATTTATTAATCTCTAATTATTTAATTAATCAAGTGTTAATCTATAATTTAATAATTTTTTAATTACTTGATTAATAAATTTCAAATTATTACTTTAAAATCAAATCTTATCTAATTAATGATTTCTTAATTACAAATCAGTTAATCCTTAATTAACTCATTTAATTCTTCAATTAATTAAATACAACCTTAATTACTTAATTAATTACCCAAATCATTAATTAATTAAATAAATTAATTATCCATCTTAATTAACTTAAAAATTTAATGAATTATAAATCATTAAGTCCTAATTAACCTTAAGATAAACCTAAATCTTATTAATGATTTAATTATCATTAACAACGTAATTTAAAAACAATTTGCTTTTAAATTTTCCTTTAAATTCCATTTTAAATTTAATATTTAAAATGAAAACAATTTAAACTTTAACAAAGCTTTTTAAAACAATTCAAAACCCTCTGTGTTACATGTTAAAGAATCTATTTGTCTTATAAAAGAAATTTAAAAGAATTTTATAACCAAATTCATTTTTAAACTTAAATCATATTTTAAAACATTCAAAGTCGTCTTAAACAATTTAAATTCGGAAACTTTATTTATTTCATACTAGAATTCAAATCAAGCTTTGAATTCAGATTCAAACTTAAATTTAAAATCCTGTTTAAATCTTATTTTCAGATTTTAAAAACGACATTATAAAATACTTTAACAAATTAAAGTTGTTAAAACATTCCATTTTATAAATCTTATTCATTTTAAAAAAAAGACTAGAATTCGAATTCATTTTGAATCCGCACTTTAACACTTGCTTCAAAACTTTGATTTTAAACCTGCCTTCCATTTTTAAATTTAATTTAAATATTTTTAAAAACTGAACACAGACAGGTTCCTGAAACCTGTATCAAAATCCTTTGACACGAGCCTATACCATTTTACTTCAAGTCATACCTCACCTTACTTCGGGCAAAACACTCAAATGACTCGAGTATTTACTCGAGTACAATACCCTCACCAATTATTCCCAGATCATCAAAAAACTAAGAGCATCATGCACATGCACGGTGGCTCTGACCATCACCGGTCAACTTCTACAGCGTCATCACATCAGATAACAACCTCGTGCATCATTACGAACATCAAAACATCGATATCAAACTCGAAATTGAATTCGAGTGTTTAACCTAAAAACTGAACATGAACCAAAACCAGGAACACCAAAACTCCCCTCAAATCCAAACCTGTCAACGCCACAACCTCTGTCTCCGACCACCGTAAACGCTGCACCTCCGACCATGCCCTCGTCATTGACCCAGCTACCATCCCTCAAATCCCCATCGCACTCGATCAAACATAGAGACTGAGATGATCAAATTCCTAACTTGATCAGAAACTAGGGTTACAAAACTAAATCCCTCACCGCTGCTAACCCAATGATTTATCCACCAATTTGATAATTTTTCTGAAGTGCCTGATAGCTCTACTACATCCAGAAGAAACTGCAAACCTCCAGAATTTCAAGATCAACAAAATTTCCCAAATCCCAAACTAAAAATTGTGTTTTCTGATTTAAAAATCATTTTTCCATAAATGGTTTCAGATCACAATCTTAATTTAATGAATTAAAGAACTTAAGTTTGAAACAAAACACATGTTTCCAGACCATTTTGGTTTCCAGAGAAGTTTGAACTTATTTTAACTTATTTAAATTTTAAATTTTAGATTTATGTTGAACAGACAATTTTTTTTGTTTGTAACTCAATTCACAATAATGATTAGATCAAGAGACTACAAAAATTTGATTTTAAAAACTTAAGTCAGGAACAGACATCAACAATGATACTTGACAGTATAAGCATACTTAAAAAAATTCATAGAAATTGCCAAAAAGTTCATATACACACAAACAATTTGTCATAGTAATACCATGCATCAAGATTTGTTTTAAGATTTAGAAAGAGGATGATATTCACAAACAATCTTTTTTCCAGAGACAAATCAAGCAACCAATATTTACTTAATTCATTTTAAAACAAAATGTTACTCACTTGTTTTCTTCAGAAAAACAGAGCCTCGATTAGAAATGAAGGAGCTTTTGAATCCTGTCTAAAAATCATATGCATGCAGGCTTGAAAAATGCTTTATTTTTTGAAAAAAATGTAGACTTGAGATTGCTTCAATTCCAGATTTCTTGCTGACAATTTCCAGAGGAAATATAGTTGCATGCAGGCCTGATTTTCCAGAGATGAAATGCAGGTTGATTTTGTTTATTTTTTGAGTTTTGAAAATGCAATCATTTGATTTTTTTTTCTTTTGCAGGAATTTGAATTGCATGTTTGAGGAGATGATTTTTGAAGAATGATGTTTTTCTTTGATTCATTTCAGCTTTTGGTAAAAAGGTAGGAAAAGAGTGAAGGAAAAATTATGGTTTATAAGAGCTGAAATTTATTTAATTAAAATAAAAGAAAAATATAAAATATAATGACACTCGTCATGTTATTAAATTTATTAGCTAACACATGTTGATTTAGATTACTTAATTGTTAACACTTGTAATTTGATTATTTCATAAGTTAACACATGTCTCTAAATTTAATTAGTTATATTTAAATGTTAATGAAGAATTTTACTTAATTTATTTTATATATGTGAATTTCTTATTTAAAGAAAATATAAATAAAACAAATTATAAATTAAAACTTATTCAAATATTTTAAAGAATCTATTTTTTTAATTTCAAAATCAATTCCAATTCAAATTAAACTTTTGAAATCCAAATTAAAATCAATTTATTCAATTTAAAAAGAAAATTCTATTTTCTTATTTTAATTCTTTTTATATTTATGGAAAAATAATACATTATAAATATGGCTTGAAAAGAACCAATTTAACAAATTTTAAATGATTTATAAAGAGATTATAATCACTTTTATTATTATTAAATAAATTAAAACCATAATTTATTTTGTATTTTAAACTTATATATAAAATTTCTAAATCACATTTATATCAAGTAATATTTAAAAAGAAATAAAACGAATTTTAGTTTAAATTTAAAAATTAAGCTAAGGTAAATTTTAAACAATTTAACATTTATTTTAAGTATTTACAAACCATATAGTTATTAATTTAAATAACTTTGAGAAACTTAAAATTAATTTAAAACATAATTTCCTAATTACTTAATATATTATTAGAATTTAATAACAAAATTTTATTTATTTATTAAATTCCAAAACAAAGACTATCTATAATATATATAAAAATATATATACACATTATAAATAGAAGCATTTATTTAGCTTTTTAAAGATAAAATCACTAATTAAATATTTATTTAGTTAGATTTTTAAACCAATTCATATTTTATTAATCAATATTATCAAATCAATTTAATTTTAAATAAAGATTATTAAATTGATATTGCCAAAAGTTCTGGAATATCACAGTAATAGTTTAAACGAGTCCCATCTGGCTGAGCTTTTGAAAAAAACTGAGTTGATGGTATAGTATGAGGCACATATTGTCCATTGTAATGTGTTGAAAGCATTCGAGGAAATGTTGACTGATATAAAAAAAGTTAAAATTCTCTGCTATTAATAATAAAATTCAATACATTACATTCAACTGTGTCTTTTGGGATTTCTCAAAATAACCTTTCATCCGCTCTCATATTCTTTCACACTTTATTTCATCTCGCTATTCACATTTGACAGCAGCTTAAAAAACCCTAACCACCCAAATTAAATATTACATTCATCATCATCGATAATCCATTATTGATGTCTCATCCACATCCATAACCAATCACCGATGCTATCCTTTACAGATCATTACACCTACTCCATCTGTTCATACTTTGCAATCGAACGATTTCATAGACTAAGGATAATTACAATTTCTCAACTTTGCTAACTAATATTCCAAAATAGGCCTTTAATAGGTTGCTTCGACATTCAAGTCCAAGTTCATGGATACATTCACTAAAACATTTGATTTTTGTTGTTCCTTTTCCCCACATTTAGTCTATTTTCCAAGTTGCATAAAAATAGAAAATTGAGAAAGCAAAGTTAACATTAAAGTGGCAATTGCAACAAATGCTAGTGTCTGTTAGTCCACTGAACCATCCTGCTTTGATCAGTTCAAAATTCTTCACTGAGCCAGAGTTGATGGGTTTGTGGTTTGAAGAAGTAAAAGTAACTTTAATATTTATACCGACTCGCTAAAATGGAGGTTTTTTGTTCTTCCAATTTTGGTTCCAATGAAGGATTACTTCCAGTAAACATTATCCATGAGGTCTTAGAAACTGGGCATATGCAGAACCTAGCTGTTAATAATATCCAACATTTTATTTAGATGTTTTTCCACTCAGTGTCATCGTTATTATTTCAAAATATAAGTTGATTTTATGGATTAGTTTGCATTTCATAGGAACTTTATATCATGCATATTGACATGCCGGGGATTTCTTATATATTATATGTCTAGATTCTAATGAACGTAACGTTATTGTTGCCTTAAAAGGAATGTAAGTGGAAGATATTATGAATATTATGCGATTTTACTTTCTAGCATATTACTATCTTACCTATTAATCTGGTTGTTGAATCATTATGTAAAGCATATGCTGTTGTTTCAGATCCAAAGATGTTCTATTGTGACTCTAAGCATGACGTACATGGTCATAAGTTACTATTTGTTAATTAAACATTTTTCTATTGTACAAATATACAATAATGCTTATATTTTTGTTGCATTTACTTATGCAATAATATGATTAAGCATGATCTCTGTAGTCAGTTTCAGTTAGCGATTCACACCATTGGAATACATATTATTTTCCACTATTATTCATATGCTTAATTCATCATACCTGCGTGCACACAACTAAATATGCAAAAGAGACAGGAAGCTAAAGCTGCTGCCTTTGAATTGGGACCGGGAAACGGAAATTCAAGCAGAGGTAAAGCATGCAATTTGCAATAAACAAGAGCCCAAGGAGGGTAAGCTATAAATACCTATCTGACTCTAAATGATGTTTTGAACAGATAGGCATGTCAAAGGCCTTACTACATTTGAAGGACTACATTATGCAAACATCGATGTCCGTATTATAACAACAAACTTATTGTGTTTGGTATACTAACCCATATTGGATGTGGACATGGAAGTTTCCCCAATGATAAAGCATTCGCTGTTTGTTTGTATTATCCATAGGAATAAAAAAACAAGGGTTATAAAATGTATAAGAATCATAAATATAAACTAGAGAAAATATGAAGTTTTGTTGTTGTTCAATATGGATTAGATTTAATAAGACTGCTATGAAATTTAATTTCGTAGTGATTTTGTCCTTTTAAGTTCAGTATTTTTATTTTAGCTATGCATTAATGCATGGGATACGCTTGCTTTAAAAATAATAAGAAGAGACGTGTGAGTTGTTACATATCCAGTCATATAATGCTTAATTCAAATGACTCAAAATTCAAAATAATACATATCTAAACAAATGACGCAACAAAATAATACAAAGTTGTTGAATATGTTATTATTACCGACAAAGCAAGTGCATTACTTCAAATTTTGCTTGGTCAATTATCCTTGCTTAAAGAAACTCAATATAGAAATAAATTGTCAAGACCATGATTCTAAGTAGAGGTGATGGGCTACTCATAGTACTCCATTGTTTTAAAGACTTCTGGATCAAATTTGTAAGTAATTATATTACGTGTTTACTTTGATCTTGGCTTTATTTTGTATATATGTTGTGCATTTGGCAGTGTTGAAGCATATGTAGTCAAGCTCAATTGTTGTGCATTTGCCTGGGTTGAAGCATATGTAGTCACATGAATATGTTTATGTAACGATCCGAAATTTCCGAAAGAAATAGAAACACCAAAACACAGATTCTTACATTCGTATGGATCAAAATATAATATCAAATAAAATAGTAGTTATATAAAAAGAACTGTATCTGTTAATTTACATCAATACATTAGAGTTACATTCAATCTCATAAAAACTGGATAGTATAATAACTTGTCCCAAATAAACAACAACAATAAACTCAGTGGAAAACACTCCATACGTTCCTGTCATCCAGCTCGTCTCCTGAGCTCCAGAACGTCCTTACCTGAAAATCTGCAATACTCGGTCTGACCCGAACATTACATCAAAGTAACGCCCGGGTCAGGCTGGAAACCAGCGTGAGTAAATCCATATAATTTGAAATACTAGGTTATAACATATGTGAATACCAGGGTAACTCGTACCTTTAATGAATTCTTAATCTTATTTAAGTCAAACACTTAATTCAATCAATATCTAAGAATCGTTGCTCAGATAAAATGTCCATGATACTTATCTCATTCCATTCTAGCCTGTTTGATTCCATACACCAAATTTATAAAGGATTTAGATTTCTAATCGAAGTGGTTTTGGGTATTGCTGATACCCGACCCCGGTCTCTTCGAATTCAATGTCATCTTAATCCTAGTTGTTTAAGTGGATACAAATCAATTTTTAATACATGATATCATATTCTCACTGCAAACTAATAATTGATAGATAACTCACAATATCACAGTTCAACCCAAACATATCGTATCACAAAACATTTTATAGCAGAGATATCAACCAACTGAAGACATTTCTATAATCCAATCATCCATAAGCAAGATTAATTAGTCACACCCTTCCAATTAATTTAAATAAATTAAATCAATTTCTTTAATCCCTTTTAATCCTGCCTACTTAACATTAATTAATTACTAACCATTATTTAATCATTCCAGAATTATCCTCTCTAATTACATTAAGTAATTAGCCTTTAATAATAACACAAACTAATTAACTTTCACCCATTCACATTAATTACATTTATCCTCAATTTATTACTAAAATCAATTATTTTATGATCACTTCGTTGATTAATCATCCTTTATTTAATCACACTCATAACTAGTTTCCTTAATTAATCAATTCATTAATTAATTACACTAAGTAATTAATCCTTATTTACTTCCCTTAAGTAATTTCCCTTTAATTACTTTCATAAAGTTATTATACCATTGGTTAATTATCCTTAATTAATTAACCTTGATTATTAATTAATTTAACCTTTAATTGCTAACTAAATTAATTAACCCTCAATAGATAAACCTTTAATTACTTACACTAAGTAATTTTCATTTAGGTATTGGTCTCTTATTACTTACATTAATTAATCCCTAATTATAAATTAATTAATCTTAATTAATTAATTATTCCTAAATTACAACTTAATTACTTAATTATTTAATCCTTAATCATCTAATTTATAATCCTTAATTACCAAATTAACCTCTAATTAATTAACTTATAAACTTCAATTATAAATTAATTAAAATTAATTAATTACACTTAATTATCTTATTAATTAAATAAATCTTAAATCATTAAACTTAATTAACTTTAACATAAATCATTTATCTCATTAATTCCTTAATTTATCATTATCATATAGATTTAAAAACATCTTATCTTAACTAACACTTAATTATATTACTAAATTAAGTTTTAAAATAAAATAATTTTAACTTAACAAATTTAAGTTAAAATTTGTTATAACTTCTTAAATCAAATGTTAAAGAAAGCATTTGCAAAGAAATTTATAATAGAAAAGTTTAAAACTAAATTTATTTAAATTTTCAAAACTTTTTTTAAAAACCTCTTCTTTTTTAAATTGTTTAAACACCCACTTCGGGTTAAACCGATGACTCACCGAGTCCTACACGAGTATTTCCCCTTGTCTTTATTTTTTTTTGAACTTTTTTTAAATTTAAACTGTTATAATTTAAACCTTTCGTGCGAACCCCGAAGACAAGCTTGAGCAAAATCTTCCTATCCCCGAGTTCCCACTCGAGCCCTACCCTCCCCTTCTCGATTACTAAATACTGACACACCTTACTCCACGTGCACGTGCACCAATCCACAACGACCTTCTGGCCTACACGACTACCGTCGACAAGATGACTTCGACTTCCCCCAGCCATTCGACCACCCAGACTTCATCACGAACCCCTTAATCAAAAACGAGCACACTCACAGCCATTAAACTTCAACTGGAACCCACCCACCATTTGACAATCACCACGCGCTGCTGAAATAAGCCACCAGTGACCACGAACCTCCGACCAGAGAAACACTAATGACCTACGCTTCTTTCCCTCTCAGACTGGTGCAACTCGAAGCAACGTCGACGATGATATAGTCCTGAAAATCCAGCCATCCCAAACATGACCTTAAAACCTAAGTGGCTCTGTCGTGCCCATCACGACATCTTAAAAAATCATTCACCATTTTTCCTGGGTTCCGATACCACCACCTTCCTTCTGCAACAACCATGACCACCCCTTTTTTGTTGATCACCGGAATTTGGTCGAAACGTGTTTTACGTTCAGCACAAAAATTCTCAAAATCCAACAACTTAAAAATTCCCATATTATTATCAAAATTCATCAATTTTGTGAATGAATATGATTATATAATTAAAGCATGGAAATTTGATAGTCAATATTTTAACATTTGTTGGTTCATTACCGGAATATTTCGTTTTTGTGACATTCGCTAAACATTTTCACCTAAATCAAATTTCAAAAATGATGTTGTACACACACAAACACTTTCCTTTTAGAGATCAAAGTCTAAAAATCATTTAATTGGATGATGTAAATTTTTGGATCAGGTTTGGAACCTGAAATGTTGAACAGAGGCCTGGTATGCCTATTCCAGGTATGTATACAAATACCAACACACATGCATATACATAAAATCATTTTTAAATCAACATCCACAGCATAATTCACATCATATTTCAAAGATCGTCACATGAAAGTTCAAGATGTACCAGATTTTTACGAATTTACTCACCTTTTAAAAAAGTTTGAACAGAGAGCCTGTGCATTGCTTTTGAACAGAAAAATTGAATTTGATCTGCCTTATTGAGTTGAATTCTAGCTTGAACTAGATTTGAATGATCTTGAAATTGATTAGTTACTTGTTTTCTTTGCTTTTAAATTCTCTGATTTTGGGTTACTTCAATCTTTGATACATGCTTAAGATTTCTTTCTCTGGTTTTAGTGTGTTTACAGGTTACATACTTGTTCTTTTAGTTTTGAAGTGAAGATAGGGAAAAAGAATGAGATAGAGAGTAGAGGGGTTTATATATTTAGTTTTATCTTTTATGAATCATTTTTAAAAAAATAAAAAGAAGATAAGGACACTTGGTAAATAGGCTTACAAATGTCATATGCATGTTAAAATTTATTTACACTTGTAATTAGATTTTATAATTTGTTTACATTTGTTATTAAGAATGAAGAAATAGCTTACATGTGTGTTAATATGTTTTCATATATATATATATATATATATATAATATTTTAAATTTTACTTTTATATTAATAGTGTCTTATGTGTGTTTAATAATCAAAATTCCCTTGTTCAATTGCATGTAACTTTTAAAAGGAAAATGATATAAAACAAATCATATATATTAATAAATTTTTTTTACATATATTTTTAAATCCAAAATAATTTAATATATTTATCTTTTAAATTTCAAATTTAAATCCAAATTCAAATTCTAATTCAATTAAAAATCAACTCAAATATATATATACATTTAAACGCAAATTCAATTTGAAAATAATCATTCTATTAAAATCTATTTATATCTATATATACAAACAATCATTATTATTTGTTTTGAAAGAATAATTTGTCAAATTTTAAGTAATTATATTAGGAGATTATCAAATATGTAACCAGATATTTATAATCCAATTTTTATTATATTTTCAAACTCATTTATATATCCAGATAACTCTTCTTTTTATCAGAATTTTATTTGTTTAATTGAATAAACTAGTTAATTATCAAATTGTCAGATGTCCCAAAATTCGGTTTATCACATTTTATTTCTAAATTGTAAAAGAATTCTTTTTTATTACTTGAATCGTCTTTTTACTTTCATACTCGATTCATATTTGACCATAGTTGGGCAATACTTAAACCATTTGTTGGCACTGGCTATGGAGGTGAATAACAATTCACTTCACTTTTTTTCTACTGATAGCCCAATTTTATATTGTAATTATGTAGGGAATAACAGTATTATTGTTAAGAGTTTCACTATTGATATGTCAATATTACTCTTTTACAAACAAGCTTTTAATATATTATTTATTACTGTGTTGTGGGTAGGTCTGAAGATTTCATTATTTGAAGTTTGGATATCCTACTAACAATCTGGTTTCTATTGTATTGTTCAATTTATTTCCAATTGTTAGTTTACGATTTATTAGAGTAGTGGTGAAGCTAAAAACAATAATATGCAATGTTTTACTTCTTTAATAAACTCATTACCAAAGTCAATGCTTCGCAGAACAAGGGACGATGATATTTCATGGGATAGGCAATTTAGTTTTGTTTACTTCATATTTGCTATTAGTAAAATCAGCAGACCACTTCTCTTTGATATTCTCTTTTTGTCTATTTAAAGATTTTAGTTTGTTTATGCTAATTGTTTTGTTATTAATTGATGTTCTATTGTGTCTACTATATAGTATGTGGTAATGCTACATAAATGTATTATTGAATTAATCTAGTTTGTAATTAGATGCATGCCCACTTGGGCATGCATATATGCTTGTAACAATAGTATGAATGGAGTTTTTGGTGGCAAAAGTGATTTTTTGGGTTGTGACTTGCATACATTTCCCATGATACCTAAAGGTACATGAAGTATGGTAGTCAATGTCGCAATTAATCAATATAAGCTACGTAATGCTTGCATTGCTTTCCTATTAGTGACCAACATGCATCTAACATGTCATACTGGGGGTGAATCTTATTTTTATAAGTTGGATGAATCTGCAGTTTAGGTTTTGTGTAGTAGGAGAAGACAATGTCACATCAGGATTGATGGAACAAAATCCAAATCAACATGGACACAAATTCCACACTCAACCATCCCAAATGATAGATTATCAATGGGTTTGGTCTAAAAATTAAAGAAGAGAGGAGAACAACACATATAATCTCACAGCAGAATGAAAACATATAACAATAACATAAAATAGTTCATGAAGATGTTTAATTACAATGTAAGCAGAGTTATAACTTTAAACGGTTTAAATAATAATGCAATGGAATATTACTAGAACATACGGTAGTCTTCAAGACACCATCTTCATCTTCAAAAATAACTGTCTTCGAAGCACTAGAACAAACTCAATCTGACCCGAGCATAATGAAAAACACATACTCAAGTCAGAACTAAAAATTCCCATGTCAGTTAACTCAAAATCTTGTGTATAATGGGCATAATACCTTAAGAGATATTACGAGATCTTCCATCTCCTAAGGATCTGTTAAAGTATTTATAAAAAGTAAGGTACGATACATATATAATGTCCAACAATGAAGTAAATATTAAAATAGTGTTAAGCTAACACATTTTTAAGCATGTAGTCTATGCAGGTCCTGTAACACAACCAGTAACGTCGGTAGCCAGTGAATCCCCTATAGCTACAGTACTAAAAAAGTGGTAGTGGTCTCACATAAGGAATAATCATATGAAAAGGTATGTGAGGCAATGCACTAGGTAGGATTTTACCAATTTACCATTTCTTCCCGGTCGTAACCTCTATTAGCCAACCACGTCCATCAATCTAAGATCAAGGTGCACCAATCAATCTAAGATCAAGGTGCACCAATTAACTTCAGAATCAAGATAGTAATACAAGGGAAAGAGTTCGGCCAAAGGTAGCTAAACTATTGGCTAGACATAGGCTTTTGTATTAGTCATTTCAACTTGGTGCAAGTGTCGGGGTCATCCATCATTGTTCTCTTATGTCATTCCAACAAACATTCGCCAATTCAACCTCTACACTCTTGAAACATCCTCCACATACACAGTTATAAAAGTGGCTCCAGTAAATGACAGAGATTATGTTATTATTCGGCAATGCCCATTGTAATATGGGTTTTGCAATGGGCAAGCGCTCGTCTTATTAGGCGATGTTGTAACAGATCCAGTTTGACAACAATTTATAACCGTTGTAAAAGGCCATTGTAATAAAAAATTACAACGGTTGAGATGACCCGACTTTCTCACCATAGAAAATCGCATCATCTTGAAGAAAGAAAGGGATAGAAAAGAGAAAAGAAAGAAGAGAAAGAAGAAACAACATCAGAATCTCAACAACGGAACGAATAAATTATATTAATAACATAAATATTACATAGTTTATAACCATTATCAGAGTTACACAGATTCCACATCACATACTAGATAGTTATAAACACATGTCTAGTTATACAACTCAATACAATACAAGGAAACTACTCAGAGAAACCAACACAGTGGAAAACTATATATCTACACGCAGAAGCCTCCTGTTCCATTGCTCCTCCATAATTCGTCAAAGCTAACCTGAATCCCTTGGCTACTCGTAAAAATTTGAGTACCCAAGAGTTTAAGAAAACAGAAAATAAACTCCAGGTCAGACATGGGTCTGGTGTGAGTAACAGGTTAAGGTTGCTTAACTTTCAAAAACCTTTTGAAAAGAAAAGTATCACGTAAGACTTCCTACACATAAACATTGAATAGTTTTTACCTTACACTAACCAAAACATTTGATAGGAAATCCAGTGATATTATTATAGGTCTAGGGTTTTCAAATAAATATGAAATAGCTGAAATTGTTACATTTATTAAATTCCAGCTACTAGCCACAAAAGTGGGTAATACAATCAAAACCGTTGGGACTTATTGGATTTTGGATTCCATACAATGGCAAGGCTACGGGGTACCGCCCGTCACTGTACGTGGCCTAGATCAGCATACCGAGGATCACTCCCAATCCCCTGCAACACAAGGCCAGAACCATTCCTTACTGAACAGTTCCGAACAAGACAACCCCGACAGTTGGAGCTCACAACATTCCACACAGCCGGAATAAAAGGGACCTCTAGACAGGGGAAAATCTCGTCCTACTTGGGCATGACCCACTTAGCCTTGCTACACCTCCCATGTTTTAGCCATTCCCGGTTGATGAGGCTTGAGGCTACGATTACCTTTATAGGACACATCACTTAGAATGCTCATCGTCCATCTGATGATGTTCTAAAAGCATTCAATCCATACAAATTCGTTCCGGGTTCGAACAAAACCGAAGGCATTATCTCGTTACACCCATTTTGGAATCACCCTCAGAGTTAACGACGATAACCCGTGCACTCTGAATCTTCATCTTCAATTGAGATTCACGACCTGCCGTTAATTTGGATCGATGTGGTTTTTGAATATCCAAATATGGAAACCCGATCCCGGTCTCATCGAAGTCCAAAAACGTGTCTTTTAGGTCCAAGTTGTTTTAAAGTTTCAAACTATTCAATTATCTATATACACACAGATAGATAACTCACAAATCACAATTGATAATCAACATTATCATAATAAACAGGTAATCCACATTATCATCAAAATAGATAATCCATATCATCATCACAATAGATAATCTATATCATCATCACAATGCAACCAAAGCATTCATACCACACAGCATTACTTATCTCATTTCTGAGGTCACATCCATTCAAGGCAATCAATACCATACATTCATATATAAGCAATTATTTACTTCATCATACTATAAATTAATTTAAAATGAATTAAATTAATTACCTCCATCTCTAATTAATTTAAAGTGAATTAAATTAATTACTTCATCTTTAATTAACTTAAAATAAAATAAATTAATTACTTCATCAATATAAATCTTGCTTACTTAACCATTTAATTGATCACAAATCAATTAATTAATCATTCTAATTAATCCCCTTAATTAATCACCCTTGATTAATTACCCTTTAATTACATTCATGTAATTATCCTTAATTAATTTCACAAATTAATTATTCTTAACCAAAACAGTAATCAACCTTTAATTACTTCAATTAATTAATTAACTATAATTAATAACATTAATCCTTAATTAATTAAATTAATTAATTACCTTTAGTCACTTGTCATTGATTAATTAATCATAACTAATCAACTTTAATTACATCATTAATTGTATTAATTAATGATTCTTAATTATATTTAATTAATTATCCTCTTAAATTAATTACCTTAAGTAATTAGCCCATAATTATCAATCCCCTCTGATTAACCATATTCAGTAATTAACTAACTTAATTACGTTATTAAAACAAATCAATTATTCCTTGATTAATTTCTTAATTAATCCCTTGATTAGTTACTAAGTAATTTAATCCAAATTACTTACATTACCAAAACGTCTTCCATTAATTACATCCTGTAATTACCAATCAATTACTTCACTAATAATTTCCAATCCATTAATTACATTAAGTAATTATCATTAAATCATCATGTGTTTAAATTTTATTAAACTTAATTGATCAATTTAAACAATCACATTTAACTCAATTAATTACCTTAAGTAATTAATTTCTTAAGTACTTCATTAAGTAATTACACTTAAACAATTCACAAATGATTATCATTAAATTAGTTAATCTAATTAATTATTAAAATTAAACACATTAATTAATTATTAAATAATCTTGGTTAATGACCTTCATTAACCATTCTCTAATTACTTCATTAAGTAATTAACTTAGACTAACCATTGTTAATCACAAATTTAAATTATCTTTAATTATTCATTAATTAATCTTAAATTATTTAAATAAATTAAGTGTTAACTGTAACTTAATTAATCCTTAATTATTTAATTACTTAACTATGATTCTTCAATTATTAATTTAATAGTCTAATTAATGATCTTTAATTACAAATTGATTAGCCTTAATCAAATATTTATTAATCCCTAATCAATCAATTAATCAAATTAACCAATTACTTCTTAATTACCTTATTAATTCTATTAATTTCCAATCATTAAATCTCAATTAAATGTTAAGATAAAAACATTTCTTAAATATGATTAATTTGTCATTAACAAATACATTTGAAATCAATCAACTTTAAACTTTTCTTCTAATTTCATTTAAATTTAAGATTTAAAAATGAATGCAAATTGACTTTAAACAAAGCTTAAAGACAATTCAAAACCCTTAATTCACATGTTAAAGTAATATTCATTTCATAAAGAAGATCAAAAGAAATTTAAAACCAAGTTTATGTTTTAAATTCAAATCATAGTTAAAAATTCACTTTAATATTTAAATTTGAAAACTTCCTTTTATTTGAAAATAGAAATGCATATTAAATTTCGATTCCAGATAAATTTTTAGATTTAAAAACCTATTTACAATTTAAAACTTCATTTTTAAAATACAAACTACTTATCCCTTTTTAAAGTAGTTAATTCAATTCAAATTTAAAACTTGACATTATTTAAAAACTGAGATTTAAATTTTAACTTGGATTCTAGATTTCAAACTGGAATTTAAAACTTAGTTCAAATTCCATCTTTACACAAAAAAACTTCTGTTTTAAAAATTTTAAAAATGATATTACAGGTTTTCTGTAAAACCTGAAATCAAGAAATCAACCCGAGGCAATTCTTGTTTGCTTCGAGTCAAATCCCTCTATACTTCGGGCAAACCATCAAAGCTCTTTGAGTCAAACCCATAAATTACTCGAACACCCCAACACCAAAGCGACTTCATCAATTAACTGTGCACCGTGAATGTGCACTGTGCCGATGATCATCTTCGATCATCAACGATGATCTTCCCCCATCCCAAACATCATCCAAACCCCTAACCTGGTCACCAGATTATCTTAGCTCAACCTGAATTTGAATTCGAGTTCAAAATAAACCTGGAACCCATCAACATGAACTCATTTAAAACCTGTCAACGCACTGCTTATAATATTCCTACCACTTGACATTCTGCAACTCCGACATCGTCTTCGACTACAGCCCAGCTACCCTCCCCCACAAACTTGCTGCACTCGATCAACTTCACACGCAGTAGTGATCGGTTCTTAAATCACTGTAAAGACTAGGGTTAAGAATAGAAATCGTTCACCATCAACATCACAGTTGTCTGAACACCAAACTAAAAATTTTCCTCCACTCACCTATCATTCATCTACCTCCAGAATGATTCACGACTTCCCAAAACAATTAGATCGCCACGAAATCCCAATATACCATTTTCAGTTCAAACCCAAACTGCTCCTTTGATCCCAATCTAAAAATCTTAATTCTTGCATTAAAAATCATATTTTGGTTGAAGAATTCGATTTGTAATACTGAATTTATAAATGAAAAAGTTTGAGTTTTGATTTAACTTAATATGCTCAGTTAATTTAGTACTTCCAGAGTCAAACAAAATTATTTAAACTATCTTTGATTTTTTTAAACATTAATTTGGGTTAAATCAAACAATATTAGTTTGACAAGCAGGTCCTAACAAGAACTGGATCACGTGGAAGAATTTTTTTAATAAAAACATGAACCTGGAAATCAAGGCAGAGCAGAAAACATAAACACAACATGCACACACAAATATGCACAGAGACATACTTATACATATACATCACAAACATATTATTTTCAGAGATGAGTGTGCAAAAGAATTTATAATTTAAATTATTTAAATTTGTGATGTTACTCACCTATTTGAAAATGACAAATCTTCCCAGATTTTGAAGAAGCTTTTGAAATTTAGTTGCTGAAAACAAAATGTTCCTGCCTCTTTGATTTTAAAAAACTGCTTGCATGCCTCCATATAAAAATGCTTTTGAAACTTTGCTTTTGAACAGGCCTCTGTTGAAATGCTTTTGAACTTGCTTGATTGTAAAACTGTTTACAGGCTAGAAAAGAATTGGTGCAGAACAGAATTTAAATTGTGGTGTTTTGATTTTGCATTGAACATGATTTCTTGGATTTGGTTTTGTTTTGAAGAGTGTTTCACAGGATTCATTGACATGAGGAGTTTTGATTTTCTTGAGAACAGGATTTTGGAAAAGGGAAGTGATTTTTGTTTTTGAAGATGCACACTATAGATTTGTAATTGCAGATTTGTTTGCAGATCTGCATTGATCATGAACTACAGGTTTTTTATTTTAGAGAAAGTGATTTTTCATGGATTTTGAGAAGTGAACAAGTTGAAATTTCTTTGATTAGGAAATAAGAAAAGGATAGGAATGGAAGATGATTACTTATATAGGTTTATTTTCAGATTTTTTTAAACAAAAGAAAACTGATTTTAAAAGAGGCCACTTGTACAAACTTTTAACATTTCTCACATTTGAAAGTTTATCTCCTAACATTTGTTATAAGAAGCTTTAAGAAATCAACACATGTCCTAAGTAAAGTAATTAGTATTTGATTTACATGTTAATATAACAGTTATGCCTAATTAATTTGTTAATTAGGATTTAATATGTATAGAAATTTTTAAAAGAAATAAAAACAAATTATGCTTATAAATAAAGCTTATGTATATAAAAATTAAAACAATTAAAAATCTATAATTTGGATTTTAAATTCAAACCAAATTCAAAATCTAATATTTAAAAATCAAGTTATGAATACAAATTAAATTTGAAATAAAAAGTTTAATTTTTATTAAGAATCTAATTGTAAAACAATACACTATTAATATTATTTTTAGAAAGGACTCATTATTAAATTAAAATAATTATAAAAGAAATTATTTCTTTATAAATAAATTACTTATCTTATTAAGCTACAAAACTTTTTGTTAATTCATTTTAAATTTAAAACTCAACCCTAAATTATTTTAAACATTTAAACATTTTTTTTCTTACCAATTTAAAATCATATATTTATTTATTAAATAGCTTTGAAAATTTAA
Organism: Allium cepa; assembly: GCA_030765085.1. Taxonomy (NCBI): domain Eukaryota; kingdom Viridiplantae; phylum Streptophyta; class Magnoliopsida; order Asparagales; family Amaryllidaceae; genus Allium; species Allium cepa. The sequence continues at coordinate 949,556,036 of CM060928.1, read as the reverse complement.
TATTAAATTAAATCAAAATTTCCAAATTATTAATATATACATTAGAACAAGATTCATTTATTAAATTTAAACTAAGATTATTTATTTAATAACTTTGAAAAGCTTATATATTAAATAAAAACTAATTTTCCAAATTACTAAAATATTAGAATTAAAAAATATGCTTTATTTATTAAATTTAAAACAAAGCTAATCTATTTACAATATAAACTATATATTTATATTATAAATAGAAAAAAATTTATTATTTTTAAAAGATAAAATAACCAATTAAATCTATTTGAATTATTATTAACAAAATTATCAATATCAATTTAATTTTTAATACAGATTATTAAATTGATATTGTCAAAAATTCTGGAATGTTACAATCTTTCGCCCTTAAAAGAATTTCATCCTCGGAATTTAAAACAAAGGTAATTTAATAATCTCATTAAAGATTTTAATTTTAAAACACAAGCAAATATCAAACATAAGCTAACAACCATAGCAACCAATTCATCCAATCAAACAAATCTAATTATCCAGGCAAAATTCTGGATAAAATTTCCTCGAGTTTCCCAAAGTATAAATACTGGAATACTCGCCCTACAGAATCCAAACAATCAATATTACTAAGCTACAGAGCTCCTATTCATCTATATCTACAACACCAGATAGGATATCAGACTACAGACGAGTCTGACTCAACAACCAAAACTCCCAAACTGCTGGTTCCACAACCAGAGATAGATCATACACGTACTCCCTCAGAGATACGTGAAACTCATCGAATCCCAGTTATCCAAACCAGGAATTCAATCCTGTAGACTAAACACTTATACACAGAAAAGATCCAAAACACTTCAGAGCCAACTTCCCAGATTTACCCAATCTTATAACTCACTTTTTGATCGGAGAAAACTTATCCAAGATCAAATCTCCGTCTCCGGAATCCAAATTCCTTCGTCTCTTATCCACATTAGTTTCCAAACGATCCTGGGCTGCCTACATCATTCCTGATCAGCTCAACCTTCGCTGATGTCTCTAGAAACAAACTAGACCAATCAATTCAATAAAATGGCCTCCTCAAGTTCAACCCAGATCCAGGAACACAAACTCTACTCCTCAAACATCAGAAGACTAAATTCACTTCTCCTGTCTAGAAAAGAAAAGTAGATGCACTTCCAAACTGCTTCCGCTGCACAACTCTGATCCGAAGTAGTGGAAATGCTGAAGAAGAACATGAGCACAACTAGACAACATATCCTAGAAATATGGCTCAACAGATCCATAAGAAAAAATCAAAAACTCCATCGAATCCTGAGTTGTTATAACAACTCAATCTCTAGGAACCATCCTTCTACTAAGCTGAACCATTGGTAGTACTCCTGGAATCCCAGATGATAAGAAAACTCAATCTCCAGATGCGGACAAACCTCTAACTTCCTTGAAGACATCTAGAAAAACTCTGATAACTCAAGAGAACACTCAACTATCGCAGTCACTTTTGCGATCAATCCAGACCAAATCCAAGGAAAATTGTTCTCCCTTTACCAATCAGAACAGCTTATAATTAACTAGCCAATCCACCTAAAAACGGGTCCCCTCTGCTGCTTCTGAACTCCACTTCAGAAAAACTGCTAAGCCAATAGACTTCCTGCCGACACATAACACTCCGAGCTGCACTGCTGTCACAGATGCCAAAGATCTCCTAATCCAAAGCTCTTCGAGAAACTCGGACTTCAAGTCAAACAGAAACACCAGCTGAACAAAGCCACAACACCGAAGCAGACTCACTTCCTTAAACTTGTTCCAAAGGAAACTTCTTGGAAACATCCATTGTTACTGCATCACATTACGCAGCTACTACTTCCCGAGGTATCAAGATATCATCACTCGCTTCTGCTCATTCGACAGATCCAAACTCTACTCATCCAACTTCAAAAATAGAATTCGAACCTTAACAGGTTTCCTTCAGAGATCGATGAAATCCTTCGTCACAACAAAATTCACTCGAGATGGTATTAGGTCTAGAGTCTCGACAAATGCACTTCCAACCTCAAACATTCAAACTCCAACCAATGGTAGTCGTGTTACACACACCGCTACCCCATCTACCTTTATAACTTACATTGGAAAATATGAACAGGTAACCCAACGGATAGGTAGAAATATATATATATATATATATATATATATATATATATATATATATATTACAAATACGCCCTCTCCATATAGACACCATTCCATAGCCTAGGTATTCACTCAACCTAACGCTCTGATACCAAATAAGACGACCCGACTTTCTCACCACAGAAAATCGCATCATCTTGAAGAAAGAAAGGGATAGAAAAGAGAAAAGAAAGAAGAGAAAGAAGAAACAACATCAGAATCTCAACAGCGGAACGAATAAATTATATTAATAACATAAATATTACATAGTTTATAACCATTATCAGAGTTACACAGATTACACATCACATACTAGACAGTTATAAACACCTGTCTAGTTATACAACTCAATACAATACAAGGAAACTACTCAGAGAAACCAACAAAGCGGAAAACTATATATCTACATGCAGAAGCCTCCTGTTCCATTGCTCCTCCATAATTCGTCAAAGCTAACCTGAATCCCTTGGCTACTCGTAAAAATTTGAGTACCCAAGAGTTTAAGAAAACAAAAGATAAACTCCGGGACAGACATGGGTCTGGTGTGAGTAACAGGTTAAGGTTGCTTAACTTTCAAAAAACTTTTGAGAAGAAAAGTATCACGTAAGACTTCCTACACATAAACATTGAATAGTTTTTACCTTACGCTAACCAAAACATTTGATAGGAAATCCAGTGATATTATAATAGGTCTAGGGTTTTCAAATAAATATGAAATAGCTGAAATTGTTACATTTATTAAATTTCAACTACTAGCCACAAAAGTGGGTAATACAATCAAAACCGCTGTCACTTATTGGATTTTGGATTCCATATAATGGCAAGGCTACCGGGGTACCGCCCGTCACAGTACGTGGCCTAGATCAGCGTACCGAGGATAACTCCAAATCCCCTGCTACACAAGGCCAGAACCATTCCTTACTGAACAGTTCCGAACAAGACAACCCCGACAGTTGGAGCTCACAACATTCCACATAGCCGGAATAAAAGGGACCTCTAGACAGGGGAAAATCTCGTCTTACTTGGGCATGACCCACTTAGCCTTACTACACCTCCCCTGTTTAGCCATTCCCGGTTGATGAGGCTTGAGGCTACGATTACCTTTATAGGACACATCACTTAGAATGCTCATCGTCCACCTGACGATGTTCTGAAAGCATTCGATCCATACAAATTCGTTCCGGGTTCGAACGAAACCGAAGGCATTATCTCGTTACACTCATTTTGGAATCACCCTCAGAGTTAACGACGATATCCCTTGCACTCTGAATCTTCATCTTCACTTGAGATTCATGACCTACCGTTAATTTGGATCGATGTGGTTTTCGGATATCAAAATATGGAAACCCGGTCCCGGTCTCCTCGAAATCCAAAAACGTGTCTTTTAGGTCCAAGCTGTTTTAAAGTTTAAAACAATTCAATTATCTATATACACACAGATAGATAACTCACAAATCACAATTTATAATCAAAATTATCATAATAAACAAGTAATCCACATTATCATCAAAATAGGTAATCCATATCATCATCACAATAGATAATCTATATTATCATCACAATGCAACCAAAGCATTCATACCACACAACACTACTTATCTCATTTCTGAGATCACATCCATTCAAGGCAATCAAAACCATCCATTCATATATAAGCAATGATTTACTTCATCATACTATAAATTAATTTAAAATGAATTAATTTAATTACCTCCATCTCTAATTAATTTAAATTGAATTAAATTATTTACTTCATTTTTAATTAATTTAATTAATTAATTTAAAATAAATTAAATTAATTACTTCATTAATATAAATCTTGCTTACTTAACCATTTAATTGATCACAAATCAATTAATTAATCATTCTAATTAATCCCCTTAATTAAACACCCTTGATTAATTACTCTTTAATTACATTCATTTAATTATCCTTAATTAATTTCACAAATTAATTATTCTTAACCAAAAACAGTAATCAACCTTTAATTACTTCAATTAATTAATTAACTATAATTAATAACATTAATCCTTAATTAATTACATTAATTAATTACATTTAATCACTTGTCATTGATTAATTAATCATAATTAATCAACTTTAATTACATCATTAATTGTATTAATTAATGATTCTTAATTATATTTAATTAATTATCCTCTTAAATTAATTACCTTAAGTAATTAACCCATAATTATCAATCCCCTCTAATTAACCATATTCAGTAATTAACTTACTTAATTACTTTATTAAAACAAATTAATTATTCCTTGATTAATTTCTTAATTAATCCCTTGATTAGTTACTAAGTAATTTAATCCAAATTACTTACATTATCAAAACATCTTCCATTAATTACATCCTGTAATTACCAATCAATTACTTCACTAAGTAATTTCCAATCCATTAATTACATTAAGTAATTATCATTAAATCATCAGGTGTTTAAATTTAATTAAACTTAATTGATCAATTTAAACAATCACATTTAACTCAATTAATTACCTTAAGTAATTAATTTCTTAATTACTTCATTAAGTAATTACACTTAAACAATTCACAAATGATTATCATTAAATTAATTATTAAAATTAAACACACTAATTAATTATTAAATAATCCTGGTTAATGACCTTCATTAACCATTCTCTAATTACTTCATTAAGTAATTAACTTAGATTAACCATTGTTAATCACAAACTTAAATTATCTTTAATTATTCATTAATTAATCTCAAACTATTTAAATAAATTAAGTGTTAACTGTAACTTAATTAATCCCTAATTATTTAATTACTTAACTATGATTATAACTTAATTACTTAATTAATAATTCTTTAATTATTAATTTAATAATCTAATTAATGATCTTTAATTACAAATTGATTAGCCTTAATCAAATATTTATTAATCCTTAATCAATTAATTAATTAAATTAACTAATTACTTCTTAATTACCTTATTAATTCTATCAATTTCCAATCACTAAATCTTAATTAAATGTTAAGATAAAAACATTTCTTAAATACGATTAATTTGTCATTAATAAATACATTTGAAATCAATCTACTTTAAACTTTTCTTCTAATTTCATTTAAATTTAAGATTTAAAAATGAATGCAAATGGACTTTAAACAAAGCTTAAAGACAATTCAAAACCCTTAATTCACATGTTAAAGTAATATTCATTTCATAAAGAAGATCAAAAGAAATTTAAAACCAAGTTTATGTTTTAAATTCAAATCATAGTTAAAAATTCACTTTAATATTTAAATTTGAAAACTTCCTTTTATTTTAAAATAGAAATGCATATTAAATTTCGATTCCAGATAAATTTTTAGATTTAAAAACCTATTTACAATTTAAAACTTCATTTTTAAAATACAAACTACTTATCCCTTTTTAAAGTAGTTAATTCAATTCAAATTTAAAACTTGACATTATTTAAAAACTGAGATTTAAATTTTAACTTGGATTCTAGATTTCAAACTGGAATTTAAAACTTAGTTCAAATTCCATCTTTACACAAAAAAACTTCTGTTTTAAAAATTTTAAAAATGATATTACAGGTTTTCTGTAAAACCTGAAATCAAGAAATCAACCCGAGGCAATTCTTGTTTGCTTCGAGTCAAATCCCTCTATACTTCGGGCAAACCATCAAAGCTCTTCGAGTCAAACCCATAAATTACTCGAACACCCCAACACCAAAGCGACTTCATCAATTAACTGTGCACCGTGAATGTGCACTGTGCCGATGATCATCTTCGATCATCAACGATGATCTTCCCCCATCCCAAACATCATCCAAACCCCTAACCTGATCACCAGATTATCTTAGCTCAACCTGAATTTGAATTCGAGTTCAAAATAAACCTGGAACCCATCAACATAACTCACCTAAAACCTGTCAACGCGCGCTTACAATATTCTGACCACTTGACGTTCTGCAACTCCGACATCGTCTTGGACTACGGCCCAGCTACCCTCCTCCACAAACTTGCTGCAATCGATCAACTTCACACGCCGTAGTGATCGGTTCTTAAATCACTGTAAAGACTAGGGTGAAGAATAAAAATCGTTCACCATCAACATCACAGTTATCTGAACACCAAAATAAAGTTTTTCCTCCACTCACCGATCATTCATCTACCTCCAGAATGATTCACGACTTCCCATAACAATTAGGTCGTCAGGAAATCCCAATATACCATTTTAAGTTCAAACCCAAACTACTCCTTTAATCCCAAACTAAAAATCTTAATTCTTGTATTAAAAATCATATTTTGGTTGAAGTGTTCGATTTGTAATACTGAATTTATAAATTAAAAAGTTTGAGTTTTGATTTAACTTAATATGCTCAGTTAATTTAGTACTTCCAGAGTCAAATAAACATTTTAATCATCTTAGATTTTTTTTTAAACATTAATTTGGGTTAAATCAAACAATATTAGTTTGACAAGCAGGTCGTAACAACAACTGGATCATGTGGAATAATTTTTTTAATAAAAACATGAACTTGGAAATCAAGGCAGAGCACAAAACATAAACACAACATGCACACACAAATATGCACAAAGACATACTTATACATATACATCACAAACATATTATTTTCAGAGATGAGTGTGCAACAGAATTTATAATTTAAATTATTTAAATTTGTGATGTTACTCACCTATTTGAAATGGCAAACCTTCCAAGATTTATGAAGACGCTTTTGAAATTTAGTTGCTGAAAACAAAATGTTCCCGCCTCTTTGATTTTAAAAAACTGCTTGCATGCCTCCATATAAAAATGCTGTTGAAACTTTGCTTTTGAACAGTCCTATGTTGAAATGCTTTTGAACTTGCTTGATTGTAAAACTGTTTGCAGGCTAGAAAAAAATGGTGCAGAACAGAATTTAAATTAAGGAGTTTTGATTTTGTATTGAACATGATTTCCTAGATTTGGTTTTGTTTTGAAGAGTGTTTTACAGGATTCATTGACATGAGGAGTTTTGGTTTTCTTGAGAATAGGATTTTGGAATAGGGAAGTGATTTTGGTTTTTGAAGATGCACACTATAGATTTGTAATTGCAGATTTGTTTGCAGATTTGTTTGCAGATCTGCATCTAATCATGAACTACAGGTTTTTTTTTATAGAAAGTGATTTTTCAGGGATTTTGAGAAGTGAACAAGTTGAAATTTCTTTGATTAGGAAATAAGAAAAAGGATAGGAATGGAAGATGATTACTTATATAGGTTTATTTTCAGATTTTCTTAAATAAAAGAAAATCGATTTTAAAAGAGGCCACTTGTACAAACTTTTAACATTTGTCACACTTGAAAGTTTATCTCTTAACATTTGTTATAAGAGGCTTTAAGAAATCAACACATGTCCTAAGTAAAGTGATTAGTGTTTGATTTACATGTTAATATAATAGTTATGCCTAATTAATTTGTTAATTAGGATTTAATATGTATAGAAATTTTCAAAAGAAATAAAAACAAATTATGCTTATAAATAAAGCTTATGTATATAAAAATTAAAACAATTAAAAATCTATGCTTTGGATTTTAAATTCAAATCAAATTCAAAATCTAATAATTAAAAATCAAGTTATGAATACAAATTAAATTTGAAATAATAATTTCAATTTTTATTAAGAATCTAATTGTAAAACAATACACTATTAATATTATTTTTAGAAATGACTCATTATTAAATTAAAATAATTATAAAAGAAATTATTTCTTTATAAATAAATTACTTATCTTATTAAGCTATAAAACTTTTTGTTAATTCATTTTAAATTTAAAACTCAAGCCAAAATTATTTTAAACATTTAAATTTTTTTTGCTTAACAATTTAAAATCATATATTTATTTACTACATAGCCTTGAAAACTTAATATTAAATTAAATCAAAATTTCCAAATTGTTAATATATACATTAGAATTTGAAAACCAGATTCATTTATTAAATTTAAACCAAGATTATTTATTTAATTACTTTGAAAAGCTTATATATAAATAAAAACTAATTTTCCAAATTACTAAAATATTAGAATTAGAAAATATGCTTTATTTATTAAATTTAAAACAATGCTAATCTATTTACAATATAAACTATATATTTATATTATAAATAGAAACCAATTTATTATTTTTAAAAGATAAAATAACCAATTAAATATTTATTGAAGAAGATTATTAAATCAATTTGAATTATTATTAACAAAATTATCAATATCAATTTGATTTTTAATACAGATTATTAAATTGATATTGTCAAAAATTCCGATATGTTACAACGGTCTAGGGCCGTTGCAATAGACTCTTTGACAACAGGCATTGACCATTGCAAAATAAATGCAAAATTTAAAAAATAACAGCAACATCCAAGCAGTTCATCAATAACTAATTATTTAACGACTTATAAGTATTATCAAAATACAACCAAAACCACATACAAAAAGACTAAATAAAGCTATGTTCACAAAATTCCCACGCATTCCAGAAGGTTAGATAAGTTTACATTGACATAGTTCTAACGTACACATAAAGGCAACGTACACATAACCGCAATGTACACATAACAACCAGTTACAAATATCAAGTTCCAAGTACTATCATCTAACCCATAAACCTTGCACGTACATACTAGGCCAAGAAGATGAATTCTTTGTGCCATGCGACGGTTGATCAAACGGCCTCTTTAATAATGAACATCTCTGAATTTGGCCTAAATAAAAAGCTTTCGGCTCCACCGCGACATTCACCCATACTTTCCAAGTATATAGTCCGCTTTACGATAAGAAGTCAAAACATAAGAAGTCAAAAGGATTTGCTGATGAAATTAATGGATCATTTTCATACCAAAAATTTGTAATAATATGAATTAGTAAAGTTGGTTACGTCTAATCCAATATATATGTGTAAATTAGATTGAATGATATACGTGCAAATCCACTGGATAGAATAACATATGTGTAAATCCACTGGATCTGATCCGTTGTGCAGTACGTTTAGTGATAAGTAATCAATAGTGGAAATAAGAAGTCCATAGTTAAAAGCACATCAAAAGAATAATGAGATGAGTGCAATATTAAAATAGTGAAGTCTTTCTACTCTTGTAGTTTTCCATAATATGAAGTAAATTTTGTATATTAGTTTTGTTATGTTTCAGTTGACAAGAAGGATAAACCATAGTTACCAATTTAATAAGTTAAAGAACCAAGTAAACTCAAAACATAAAAACATAACTACAAGAGTGTAGAATTGGACTGCACCTTAACCTTTCTCAAATGCCCATCCAAAATTCTCTACATGGTAGTCTAAGAAATTATCCAGGCCTAGTCCTTCTATATTAACTACCTGTTTGATGAAGAAACAAGTATTCATAAACAATAAACTATTTGTACAATAAATATAATAAAAAAACAAGCCCAACAATTTCAATATGTCAATGATCTCATCTCAGCAAGCATTGATCTGGGCACTTTCTAACATGTCAACGAAAGTAAACGACTGTACAACGCTGGATTGCTTGGTTGAAACCTACAAAATATGGAATCATATTAGAATAAGTTAGTGTAATGGGAAAATAAAATGAGCATGTTAGCAAGAAAAAATGAAGAAAAAACACTTCTATTGCTTTGCAACTTAAGTCATATTTTGAGTTATATCTACTATATCATTGGAAGATAAAACTCCTAGTCATCACCATGACACTCCACTCGAGATCCTCACCTATTGATACTATGTCAACCACATATTGTCATTGCCAACCAAATCCTCATTTTGACTTTGACCAACACCTTGGCAAGCTTTGACCACCATCATCTCTATTGACAAATAAGTGTTATTCATAACAGTTGCTATACAACCCCCAACCTTCAACTACAGCCCAAATCCTTAGCAAACACCAGCAAACTTCTGCAACCATCCTCGGCAACTTCAAAGCTACATCGCCTCAAACCCATGACTTTAAACAAGATCACTCGAACAATCAAATACAACTCTAGAGGTTTCTATCAATCTACCCCTGTGTGATTCCTGTTGAATCATATACTCGAGGGGTGGCGCGGGGCAGACGATTTCTAAACGGATTCCTCATATGTTCATCTCCTATACACCAACACAACCTCGCATGCTTACTTCACTTACCTCCTCTGCCAAATCATACCACTACAATAATGCCTTTACCATTTAATCTCTGCTGCTACCCTTCCTCTACCACCATTTCCCTGCAAGTTCAAAACTGCCACCCTACCTGCAAACCTCCTCCAAAACAAAAACTCCAGAATAAAGATATACACTTCCTCACTTCACTACCTGCATGCAATCACTTCACTACACCAACCATCACCGACCTTATGAGGACCCATCCTTTCGATCCTCAAAAATCAACATAAATACACCATTGTATAACATGCCAAACGATCGAGTGTCGGAATGACAGATTGTTGACGGAAAAGAAAAAGGTAGAAGAAGAAGAAAACTAAACAAAATAGAATCTCACAGCGGACAGAACAATATATAATATCAATAGCTCTTTACACAAATCAACTGTAATATACATATCTCACATCAGAGTACATAAATCAATAATTACCAACTTAGACAGTTATTACAACCTTCCCTCACAATTGCTAGTAATTTCAAAACAAAACACTGCAACAGAATAAAAACAAGTACGAGAATACGTTTCGGTCTCTAGCTCCTCTCCTGAGCTCCATAGTATCCTAACCTGAACCTGAAGTACTCGGTCTGACCCAAGAATTGTAATAAAATAACACCTGAGCCAGTCTGAAAAACCAACGTGAGAAAACACACTCAATTTGAATTATTAAATTTCAAAAATCCTTTGAAAATCAAAGGTATCTCGTAAGACCACACCATAAATAAACACGACGGTACGGTACCAAAAAGTTTCATATCAAAATCATCTGATATGATAATAGTGTCTAAGTACGAATACTTATTCAAATAGCTCAAATGCTTGCATCTCACGTTCCTGCATAGTTGGGCACAATCAAAACCGTACGACGCTTATTGGAGAATGGATTCCAACTGAATGACTAGGCACTGGGGTATCACCTATCATGGTACACGTCTGGAATAGCGTACCAAGTACCACTCCGGGATCCCTTGCAACACAAGGCTGGACTATCCCTGACCTAGATAGACCGAATATGCTATCACCCCAGGTGTTTCCACCTTTTTCGAGCTCCTTCCACACGTAGTTATAATATCCGAGGTTAACTAGAATGATGATAAACATACCCTACTTGGGTGCTACCTACTTAGCTTTGCTGCATCTCCGCTGCTTTTCAGTCATTCCTGGTTGATGAGGCTAGAGGATATGATTAGCTTTTTCTAGAAATATTCACTTAGAATTCTCATTGTCCTCCAATGATAATGTACTGATAGCATTCATCCATACAAGTCCGTTTCCTGTCCGAACGGAACCGAAGTCATTATTCCTACTACATCCATTTTGGAATCACCCTCAGGATTGGTAGCGATTAGCCCTTGCACTTCACTGCTCCATCTTTGACTCCAAGCTCTTGTCTTCATTTTGAAAACGTACACATTGGATCGAAGTGGTTTTTGGATAGAAAATCCGATCCTGGTCTCTTCGAAACAAAGTTCACTATTTTTGGTAAACTCAACTCCGATTCTCTTGGAAATAAATAGACAAAGATAAGATCAGAGATCACCTCCTAACCATTAGTGGACGGATTTCCTTAAAATATAGCAGTGCTTTCGAGGCTGTTCGAATCACCAAAATGGTTATTCCTTCAAATGAACCAAATCCATCTAATATGTACACATGGCAATATAATAGATAGTGGCTACAGTGTAGAATATAAATAAAAAAATAGTTTTGCTGCTTACATCTAACAACACAACAATTTTAAAAGTACCACTTAAACCACTAAAGTACATTCGCACATGGATTTTTATGGAGGTATCCTTAGTAAAATAAAGTCGGCCTCCTTTAAACAGTCATAAACTTCCTTCCTAGGGTCGTATATGTTTAGATAAAATAAACTAATAAGGAGAAACATAACCGGTCCATGTCTGAACCCGTGTTACTGAATATCATTAACTCCCATAAGCAACATCGATAATCATCTCTAGATATAGAGTTGATATACCTTTTCGAGTTTGCTAAACCCACTAGCTATAAGGCATACTCTATTTTCTATCCCAATGGTGAAGTCACGTTTAGCTTTTCAACACATGAGTTTTCATCACTCGAGCACATCATGAATCTTTTCCTGGATTCCAGCATAAGTCATCCAAAGAATGTTAACTCTATCCTCTCTCTCAAAATTAACTTCAAGATGGACAATACCTTTGCTAGCATCATTTAAAATGTTAACACTAACCTTATCTATGTACTTAACCTTAGGATAGACAGTTCGACTCTATAACATTTTACTTCACAACCGCTTCTCAGAACATCAAAATCGTACACCAGTTTTGAAGTGCTTTTCGGTAAGTAATGCACTTATCTGATCCCATACTCTTCAAAACTAAATTGGTAAATTCACGATTAACTCAATTCTGCTTCTTTAAGAGGTAGGCAAAGGATATAAAGGAGTCCTCCTCGGGGGATCTTTTATATATTCGTTTTTAAAGCAAGAGATGATTCATATGAACGAGTCCTCTCCGATGGATCTCAAATCGTACCTATATGTGATGCTTATATATATTTCCAAAGTTAATTTATTCACACTCAATAGTAGACTAATTAACTACCTAGTACAAAAGTAAAACGATCACATATGAAAACTAAGTCTTGTATACTTATCACTTTTCCGACCTTGTCAACTTATACTATCCCTTAGTCAAGAGTGAAACCTATAGGTTAGAGCACTGTTTGCTTCTAAATTCTACTTGAACATCATTTTTAACTCTCATAGGCATAATAAATCTATTTTTTCAGCTTTTAGTGATATGTACACGACTAAACACATTTCATGGATAAGTAAAAACATATAGCATGACTAAGTCACATAAAGCATGATTATGTCACGTAAGTCCTACTAAATACTTTATCGGCAATTTCTAAGTGCTTTTGTAGCGACTATTTCGCTTAAATTTTCAAATTTTGTTCCATAAATTCTAAAATATTCCAAACCAATTCTTTGTCATTATAAACACACATTGTTTCACCCCGTAAAACGAACCCTAAATAAATGAGCAAATTGAATTAAATATGATATGGGGTACATATGGAAATTTTATAATAGTTAGAATTTAATTATGAAAGTTATTCTATTATGTTTATGGCGAAATTCTTATATGTTCCATGTATAATATGTTGATAACAAAGCTCAAGCAAATAAGTTATGAGCATTTGATGTTTTCGGATTTAAATTAATTTGGTTTGAATTCAAATTCAAATGAGAAATCAAATTTAGGGTTTAAAATTCAAAAATTAGCTTGAAGGCTAAGTAAATGTGACGCCCCACCTCTATACCCACGCTAGCCAAGAACACTACGGTGTAGTGCTGTCAACTAGCGCGGAGAATAAGGCTGTTGAGGAGCGACCATCCATGTAATTTCTTATCACACGGTGGCTATAAAATGATCTTCGGAAACAAATATAGAAGTAAGCATAACATGCGAATCAATCACAGATATCCATATCACAAAGGCGGAAAGAGATATGAATATATATCACATAAAAGTGTACATCAGAGTAGTGGTCTAAAAAGATCCACGATAATACAAAAGAATAGCAACGCGTGCTATACAAAAGAATACAACTATGAGTCTATATCTCTAGTGTAAACAACAAAAGCTGCTAATCTAAACAAGTAGCCAAAAGTCTGAGTAGTGAATCACTGGGGGAGGAGTCAAGCAGTAGCACCTGTAACATCTCGGTCTGACCCGAGTATTATTTATAAGAAAATAATAAACGGATCAGTCTAGCTATAAATATCAGATGACATGATATAAAATAAAAGATATGGCATAAACATAAAATATCCATACTGACATACTACTATAAGTATGCAAATAATGATCAACAGGAGATCAACCGATAAGAGATAAATCAATATCACAAGAATCTTCTCAAAGATCCAAAGAGGGCATCATACCCTAAACTTGTACTCATGACAAGTCAAAGAGATAAATTCCAGAAATCAACACAAGAAATCCAGAAATCATAAAAAGGGAAAGAGGCCTATCACATGACGGTCCGAAGACCATGGGGAGCTACCCCACATGTGTGAGTCGAAATCACACAGATGAGGTCTAGACTAACCAAAAATCAAAAAGGTATGTGTGAGTGAAATCACACAAGTGGTGTCTAGTCTAACCTCGCAAACAAGAGACATCGCACAGTTGCTAGTCTAAATCATCAAAATGATTGTCATGATCAACGAGAAGTGTCAATTACACTAAGCTAGTAAATATAGAAGTTTAGTGTCATGTCCCATAACCACTTGCTTAACTTAAATATTTACGAACAAACTGTAAATCTTCACTAATAAAATTGTCACAAGAGGTTCAATCGAACAAGTCCAAGAATTAACCGACGAAGTGAACGCAAGCGTTTCATACCACTTGTTTTACTAAGTCGTTTAATTAGATTTCTCATCCGAGTGAGGTAAAGGTTTGTATATACTAATAGATTGGGAAACGGTTTAAGAAAAGAGCTTTGTTATTAAAAATAGAGCTGAAATTGTTTGTTAAAAGAGTTTTGATATTTACTACTAGTATTGAAACCTTTATATTATAAAGTGACAAAACACAGAAGCAATTGTAGAAACAATCAGTCACAAAGATCGCATACGGAGATGTGAATAAAATCCAAGGAAATCAGCTCAACGTTTTTCAGATAAGATCCCCTACGGAGGGGGCGTCCAGGGGGGGTGGCAACCCCCCAAGGTGGGGGTGCGGGGGCAACGCCACCGCTTACGGGGTTCGACCTGCCTGGTCAGGTCGCGGGGGTCCAGGGGGCAGCGCCCCGTCCAAAACGGTACGACTTAGTGAAGACAAAATGAGGTCTAACGACCTAAGAGGGATAGAGTCGGGCGACCTAATGGTTGCGACCTAGGGGTATAAGGGGCACGACCTAGTGGTCCAGCGACCTAAAGGGTAAAGGTCATGCGACCTAAAATGGGTTCGCGACCTAACGGAGACGAGGTCATGCGACCTAAAGTGGTTCGCGACCTAAAGGTGTTCGCGACCTAACAAGGTTCACGACCTAACGGAGACGAGGTCATGCGAACTAAAGTGGTTCGCGACCTAAAGGTGTTCGCGACCTAATAGGGTTCGCGACCTAAAGGTGCACGACCTAAGGTCTTTCGACCTAGGGGTATATAGGTAACACGACCTAAAGATGTCGCGACCTAAGGGGCCAAGCGACCTAGTGGGTCATACGACCTAAAGGAAATAGGGTCCAACGACCTAAGGAAAACAAGGTCCAACGACCTAAAGGGATGGGAGTCATGCGACTTAAAGGAGTATGCGACCTAAAGAAGTGCGCGAGCTAAATGAAGGCGGAACAACTCAGGGTCTAACGACCTGGGGGGGGGGCGACCTAAGGTCTAACGACCTAAGGCCGAGGAGACGTTTCCAACAGAGGGAACGACTTAACGACCTAAGCCTAACGACCTACGACCTAAGGTCCCACGACCTAATGAGGCAGGCAAGGCCGAACGACCTATACGCGAACGACCTAAAGTCCAACGACCTACGACCTAAATCCGAGGCGACCTAAATCCGAGGCGAACGAAATATGCAGGCCTTGACTTTTCCACACGCGCGAGCTAATGATTCCGAGCGACCTATACCTGGGCAGAGCGACCTAAGCTCAGGAAGTTCACCAAACAACTAAAAATTGGAGTTTTTTGCCAATCCAATCCAAACCAAATGCAAATATACATGCTAAAGTGATGGGGAATCATTCCCAACAGTCCAATATAGTTATAGACTAGAATTGTGAGATAAAAATCTCACCTTTGCTCCAAAACCCAATGAAAATGAAGAACAAAGCTTGAAGGCAAATGGAGAAGCAACCACAAGCTTGAATCCGATGTCTTCTTCTTGAATTTGGAGTTGAATGTTGGAGTTGCAATAAAACAAAGACTTTGGAGTTTTAATTTCTCATTCCATTCACCATTTTTGTTGAAGCTTTAGTGTTAGGAAATGAAATGAAGCAATGAAGAAGAAAGGGGGTGGAACTTGGGCCTAATGGGCTAAAAGTCCAAACCAAAGGCTCGAGTGAAAAAGTGGTGAAATTCCACTGACCCCAAACATATCAATGTTTATACTTAGAAGATTGCAAACGACGTTTCGAACTCAATGGAAGTGGTCTTGAGTCCTAATTTGACCGTTTGCAAAAAGTAGCTTCGGAACCAAATCCGATTAACGATAAAATATTTAAATAAAATATTTAAATATAAAAATCGATAAATATGCGGGTTGTTACAGTAAACGTTTAATTAACGTTTAATGTTAAAAATTAATCAAGGAATAAAATAATTGTGTAACAGAATAAACTAAACGTTCCCCAAATATAGCAGCAGTCGACCTGTATAAGCCAACTGTAGCGATCTACCGATCGCACGTAGGCGGTCGACCAGTTGGCAACAAAAGTGCCAATGGCGGCTATGGTTTGAAGCTATATTATATCGAGTTGTACGCTCCATATTTATCTGTTTCTTACCTACTTCCATCATGCGGTTCTGGTGATATCAACCTCTTTAAATAGAACCATATCCTCTTCACTTTTTATTCATATTATTTTAGGGAATACGAAAAAATTCTGCCATTGTTATCTCTATCTAATAAGATTCATAAACTCATAGAGAATTCGGGTAAGAATTCAACATATTTCTTATTTTTTTTCTTCATCCAATTTATTCTTGTTTTATTCTTCTTTAATTATTCTGAATCCAATGAATATATATACTCTTCCATACTGTGTGAGTGTATCAAAATGGAGAGAATGTGGAAGAGATCGAATGGCTACAATTCCATTTACGTGAGGCTAAGGCTAATCTGTGAGTGGAAACCTAAGTATTTCTTTTTAGCAATTTTTTGGTGTATTCCTTTTTGGATTCGAATATGCTTCAATATTTTAGGATTTCGAAAATATGATAGATAAAATCCCCAAAATTTATTTTTATTTCGGAATGCCAATTCTATGTTGAGATTCTCAATTATTTACATTAATTTAATGGAATTTTTTTCGTTTATGCAATTTTTGATAATTTCATAATTTATGCCACTTCTCCTTCTTCTTTGGGTCAAATTGTGATTCTTTAATAAAATAAGGGGTTTAGATTATGAATTATATCCGTAGTTTATATAACTTATTCTTATACATTTTTTTGTAAAAAAGGAGTTGAATAGAATATGAGGTTTAGATTGCAATTTTTATTGTTAGGATATTCCACTAAATGGGTGTAATAAATTGAGTTTCTATTATATTTACAATTTTGTTATTGCAGTTTTGGTTATGAATATTCATTCCCTTTTTTGGATATTAGAATTCCATGAAATCTTGGGAATTTGAAGAAAAATGACTTGTAGTAATTTTTGGTTAGGGGATTGACATTTAATTCTCATTTAGATAGTAAAATCCATGCATTTATAACTTATTAGGCGTGGATCTTTATATCTATTTATGCAATTAACGTAATTATTGCATATATGGCGTAGTTAATTAGACATTTATTTACATTTATTTCCCCCATTAGAAAGGTAATTGATTGTAAGGCGAAAATAAGAGGAAACTCTTATATAGCCTAATTATTATTTTAAGGCATAATAAGGAAGTTCCTTATAAGGCCTTATTTATGAAACGGTGATATGTGGGTGTATGGGTATGTGTATTGGTGTGCGTATGGAGTGTAATTGATGTATGGTTAAGTTATAGGGATGCAAGGTCAATAGAGTTACATGGCGGAAGCCTGCCCTTCACTTTAAGGTAACCAACAGTTGTATACACTTTAATTGATGTGAGATATCCTTATAATAAATATTTGTAATGACGCAAGGTTGGTCCCAAATTCTGTAGGGGAAATCTGCCCAGCTAATCTGGCTACCAGTTCTTACGAATAGTGGACTAATGTGAGATGTCATTATGAGTATGAGCCAAAAGACGAAGGACCTACTTCAGGGTCTTGAGGTATTAAGTGGTTGGACCTCCTCTTTTCCCTAGACGAAGTATTAAATGGCCAAGATGACATGTTAGGTAGTATCTCTACATGGGTTTGCTTTTTGAAATAGGTATTAAATGATAGGGTCTGTGCATTTCCAAATGGAATTATTAAGTGGCATAAAAGATTACATACATTGTCAGTTAGATAGTACCATTAAGGAGCACACCTTGAAAATATGTACTTAATGATGGGGTTTACCTAAATTAAGGTAGTAAATGACTAGAGCCTTTCCAATAAAAGGTATTAAGTGGCTTGTGTACCATCTCTCACATTATTAGCTGTTTGTGTCGTATGATTGAGACATGGGATTTTAGAAACCTGCTTCTAGAATGGAAGGTACTAAGTGGTTGGACCCTCCTCCTTTCCTTATAAAGAAGTATTAAATAGTTTTGATGGTTTTATGTTCATATACATATTCGTACTTTGAAATATACTGCCCAAGTACTAAAAAGGCAAGACTCGAGATTTTAATTCACCAAACACTTATAGTTTTGACTCCCTCCTTATTTCAACACTGGTTAAGGACAGAGTGATGGCAGTGACAATGCTTAGAGATGGAGAAGCTTGGCTTGTGGCAGTATTTGTTATTATTACTTGCTTTTATGTGTACCCATGTATATGACAATTATTGTAACGTATATTATGTTACGATTTTTATGGAATTTTGTATTGTGATATTTTTATTGGTTTGAAATAAAAGTGTTCACTTTGCTATTATATTTTGTTCCGTCCGCTATGAGTTCTGAAAGTTTAGTTATGGCTCTATAATGTTATTTCTTTTTACTACCAACAGCTTACCATAGAATGGGTCTAAGTTTAGATGGGCCTTTTTTGAGTCGAAATTCATGCCTGTTCCAGGGTAGGTTGTTACATTTGTTATTAAAGCCTAGGTTACCCGATCAACGGGGAAAAACTATATGTACGAGAAGCATATTTGTTAGTTTGAAAAGGTTTTCCAAAAACAATCGAAGAATTCTTACTACATACACATGCACCCTTTCTTCATTAACATATGCAAATACACCAGGCAACCTTTTTCTTTCAGAATGTAAGTACTATCTTAGAAAATCGTCACTTAAGGTTTAACATGCAGATAGTTAACATGGTTGATAGTTAATCTTCATTCGAACAAGAGTATCCTACCCATGGAAGACCACCCATTTGTGGAATGCTCGAATGGTTTAAACAGTATCCTACGACTATCGAGTAGATTCTTATTCCTCCAGCCGCATTAGCAGCACTCACTACTCCGTCCGTCGATGTAGCACCTCGTCCTCTGGACTTCCCTATGTTATGTAAAGACTTTCTCAATATGAGAGGGAAATATACTCTGGAACTAAAGGGTATTTAGAAGATAAAGCTTGGATTAGTAAGTGCGAGAAGATATTTAGGGAGTTTGGATGGGATGATCAGCTAAGAAGAAGGATAGTAGCTTGGTACTTCAGTGATGAAGCCTTGAATTGGTAGAGCTTTGTGATTGATGAGCGGCCGGGAAGGGTATTCTCTTGGGATGAATTGAAGGACCGATTTGAGATGAGATTCATGTCTAGAGCAGAGGTTAGCTTGCAAATGGAAAAATTCATTTAGCTGAGACAAGGAGATTCTACCCTTAAGAAGTACATAGCTAAATTTATTGAATTGGCTAAATTCAGGATGAGCCTAATGGACGCACCAATGAAAAAGGCCATGAATTTCGTGTGGGGCTTAAATTCCTCGCTAAGAGAAATGTTGTCGATCTAAGTACCTATTGAGGCCACGCATGAGATGTTGGTAAAAATGGCATTGCTGCACGTGGCCAATAAGGAGGGTAAGGGAATAGAGAAGGAGAAGTCTGCACTGACCCAAAAGCAAGGAGAGTCCAAGAAGGGGAGATTTTAGGCCAATAAGAAGTCAAAGGGAAAGTTTAAAAGGGATGAGAAAGTGTGTAAGAAATGCCAAAGGAAGGCGCATGAAGCTAAAAATTATAGGATGAATTTGATAAAGGAAGCCATTAAAGGTAGGTGCTTTAACCACCACGAGGAAGGGCATCACAAGAATCAATGTCTCAGGATGGCTAAGAAAGGATCAAGCGGATGTGCCTATGTTATTGAAGCCATCCCTACTACTAGTAAGCCGCCAAGAGACTAAGGAAAAACAGCTTTAGAAGGTATAACTCTTATATTTGGGGTTACTGGCCTACGTTATTGATGTCGACCCTATCAATTTAATAAAACAATATATACATATCATTCATTATACTGAAATATGAAAAATATAAACTATAATCTTGTGAAAACTGGAAGGATAAATTTGAATAATGTCTTTATATCCACATCCATATTTGTTTTTCAAACATAAAATATTTATCCAACTTTTAGATGCGGATGAAGATTGATTTCAATTTTTTCGAGAATCCATTAATAGGGATTACCTTTATACCAACTTAGTTGCTTAGTTCAACAATAGAATGGTATGTATAATACCATCATATAAAAATAATAATTTTATTTAGGCATCTTCAACTGTGGTCAATTACGACCGTCAAATGAAGATCGTGGAAAAAATATGTAACCAGCAGTTGAATAAAGACACATAAAATGCCTTAAGGTTACATTTCCAAATCCAAAAAATCAATTGATATTAACGCATATAATACACATAACGATCCAAATGTGTGTCAATTGCATGTCTAGCTACCAGGCTTACATTCAATATACGACTAGCTTTGAGCATGATTTTATTTTTCAGTCAACCATTGAAAAACATGCCCAGTTACTGGGAATTAACTATATGTTCCTCCACTTATTGAATATGTATATAAGATACGTCTAATTCTAGACGTTTATTTATTTTACATTCCGTTGCTGGCTGAGCATGTATTGAATACATGCCTAACTATTTGACACTTTTGCTTATTAAGCGTGTAAGATTGTATGCTTTAATATTAAGATACGTAATTTAATCCACTAAAGATGCTCTTATGGTTCCACAATAGCAAACAATTCATGCATGTGCAACTGAATAATGAATAAGCATAAAGCTAAGCACAATTTTTGTCCTGTTGTGTGCAATCTAACAAAACAATGCATAGTTTTGCATATTTATAAAATGAATGAATACAAATACTATTTTGCATATATTTACAAAATGACTACATGTTTTTACAAATATTTAGAAAAGGAATGAATGTAACATTATTTTATGAAATAATAAAGATTGTTTTGCAATTTTTAAAAAATGAACGCATAATTCAACAAGTGAAAATTAGGTTGGAGGGCTTCTCAGTCGAGAGTAATAAGTTTTAAGGACAACACTTCTAAATAATTAGTTTCAAGGAAAATTTATAGGAAAGTGGTAAATTCGTTTTCCTTTCTAAATTATACAAAGAAATTACAAATTCATAAGTCATTTTTCCTGTATAATTGAAAATGGTAACTTTGTTTATATTTTTTCTGTAAATTGTGCTTAAATCTAATTTTTCAAAAGTATCTTAAAACTTATTACCCTGAACTAAAAAGTCATTTGATTGAAAATCCCCATTCAACAATTAGATAATTACAAGATGAATTAATATAAAGACATATATAAATATATGCTGAATATAATATATATATATATATATATATATATATATATATATTCTAAGCGCCTACTATATCATTGAATTTTTTTCCTATAGAAAATGTATAGTGCCGAGAAAAGCTACAACCATAGGAAAAAGGAAATCGCTTGAAAAACTAAAAAAACCAAAAAAAAAAAAATAGAATTCAAAATAAACCAAGAATCAAGCAATTTGGTAATTCAAATATGTTAGGACGTGCATATATGAGAGGAAACGCATGTCAATCTTTGTATGAAGGGAAAAATTGATAAAGGGCTATAAGTGTTGATTAAGATTTCTTTACTTGTAAATTTTAAATATTGGGCCATAAAATATTGGGTCGTAATCCAGCCAACGCACTTGATCAGTGCCGACTTCCAAATTCTCACCATTTTCGGCCCTTTATTTCTAAATCCCTAACATAGCAAATTCACTTCCACGCATTTCAAAGCATTCCCGCTATTGCTATCCCCATTTTCTAAATCCCCAACCCTAGCAAATTCTCTTCCATAAACTTCAAAGCCGAATCTCCAATCTGATGCTACAAATTAAATGGAAGATGCCAATACACATTAGAGAAGAAGCTTCCAGCAACCTTAATTCAAACCGAGGTATCAAATGGAGAAATAAGAGTTCACAAACTATATGGGCTTACTTTTACTTTCGGGGAAGATCATGGCAAAGTTACTTTTGTTGATTCGATTCGGTTTCTTGGGGCCATCTCTAGTTTTCTATGATATTTCGATTTGATGACATGTTGTTTCCGTATTTTATATTTTGGGTGATGTATCTTGTGGAAGCATTTAAATATTGTGAGGAAATCATTTGATGCTAGAAAGCTTAGTTTTTTTAACTTGCAAGCTCAAAGCTTTAGGTAGAAGTAAATTATGGGAATTGAAATATGATTATATAAAAGCCTTACGTGTGGAATTTTGGTGTTACCTTTGATTACAAGATCCACCCCTTATATATTTTTCTCATAGCAGCTTCAATATAGCATGTTTAGAAAACAAGAAGGATGATTGGTTGCTTTGAAGCAGAATGTTTGCTGCATAATTACATGGGATACAGAAACTGAACTGGTTTGATTAAAATTTTCATGGTTGTAAATCATAATTTTGTTTTCATTAAATATATATATATATATATATATATATATAGGCAAATAGATAATATGTCCTTAGCTGTATTGTTGAATTTTACCATGGTATGAAAACAAGTTTTATGCTGTTTAATATAGAGACTATTGTAGAATACAACCGACTTATATTGTACCAGAATACTAGGATGCTTCTATAACTTGACAGCATAATAATGGAAGGAGGAAAATTCATTCAAACATGACTGAGTGTAGATAAGAGAACAATATTAGCAAAATAATTTGGTTGTAGATGCTAAAAACGTTTCATTCCTTCGCATAAAGGAATGGCATCGCCGTTGCCAGGGATCGAACCTGGGTCATCCGCGTGACATGCGGGAATACTTACCACTATACTACAACGTCTTTGATGTCACTTCAATTAAAACGCATAGAGCCTTTATTAGATGACAGTTCGAAGCAAATTTTTAGTCCTTGAGATGATGGTTTTGATGACAACAACCTTATGACTTGTTATAAAATATAAATACTAACATTATAGTTTAGATATATATGTATATGCAGGATTTAACCATGCAGGTACCGAGAATGAAGACTGTACAGTATAAGATTCAAGACTGGAGTTATCATGATTGAAGACTCATGAGTATCAAGATATCAAGAGTTCAAGATTTCAAGATTACAAGATAAGTATTGAGTCCAGAATTATGTGAAAACTTCTTGAAAGCACTTACATCTTTATTCAAAATTTATTCGTGGAATGGAATCCACTTTAAGCCTGTTAAAGGGATGGAACTCTAGTGGGATGGAACCCAAGACAATATCTAGTGGAACATATAGTGGTCCGATTTTGATATCCACTAATTTTATAAAAATGTTTTTCAAAAATATATGTCTTTGTTTAAAAAAACTTTTCAAAAGTTTCATTCCAAGAAGACATCCTCTTCATTTTAAATTTTTAGCCTCAAAACTATTTTTATCATTTTTGATATTACTATTTCAAAATTGTCCTTATTTTTAAATCATCTCTTGTTTTAAATATTTATATACTTATATTCTAAATCACTTTATAGATTAAGATTATATATATTATTAAAAAATACCTTTTAAACTCTTTTATATGTTTAAACTATATTCAAATATATTTAGAAAGTTTAGAAATATTTTGACAAAGTATAGAAACCAATTTTAATAAGAAAATAAAAACCACCAATTTCTCCTAGAGCACGTCGACATCCTTCAACCCCCCATGTCGAAATGATGCCCATTAAATTCAAATTTCTAATTTTCAAAACAAGTGTTTATTCGTCGTATCCTTTATCTAGATTTCACTTGTTTTCTCTCCTCCTCATCTTCCATTTTTATTCTAAAGAATCCCCAACTCTATTTTGCTGAAATACCAAGTGAATCAAACTTGATTATCTCTTGTTTGATTCTCTGCCACTCTCTCCATAAGATCTCAAGTGCTATTCAGAGTTATAAGATTATTTGTAAATCAAACTTTTGAGTATAATGTGCGGTTGAGGCTTGAAATCAATTGTGTGTGATTGTTGCCTCGGAAATCGATTAGGTGGTCTTGTGGCCTGGTAAATCAAGAGAGTTTGCCCTTTACTCAAATACAATAGGGTGTACCTCGTGGCCTCAAAATCTAGGTGTAATTTGGGAGATTATTTTGAAAAGAAATCCGTACAATTGTGTGGGACTAGATGTAGGGTAACTCTGAACCAGTATAAAATCCTGGTGTGTTCTTTCCTTTACTGCTTTTGTTTAGTATTTGCATCTGTTTCTGATTCTATGACTATATCTGTGTCTGTGAATTGCATTTGTTGGCGATTAAATTACATAAGTTTCAAAAAGATTTAAAAAATCCACAGAACACTATTCAACCCCCATCCATAATCCGCATTTCTCACATTTAGTATCAGAGCAATGGTTTTCAAAGTTTCATAATCTAAATTTTGAATTTTTTTTCTAAAATAGGCTATTTTTAGGGATTTTGTTAACACTAGTTTAAACCTGTTCAAATCATCATTGTCTCATAAGTCTACATATAGTTATTATAGAAAATCAAGTTATCTACCAAGTTTGTATTCTGTGCAGTAAGAAAATCGTTATATGGCCTTTGACAAACAAATCTCAATGGAAAAATTGTGCAAATCAGGAAGAATAAGTCGATACTTGATAGTGGATGTTCAAGACACATGACTGGTAATCCAGATATGCTAAATGATATTATCTACAAAGATGGAGGATTGATTAAGTTTGGAGACAATTCAAAAGGATATGTGATTGGCATCGGCAATGTCGGTAACTCTAAAACTCCTACTATTTCTAATGTTTTATTAGTTAAGAATCTGAAACACAATCTACTTAGCATTAGTCAACTTTGCTATAAATGATACAAAATTAAATAAGAAAATGATAAGTTTCACATCGAAGATAATAATTCAAATATTATATTTGAAGGAATTAGGAAGAAAAATATTTATATTCTTCGTATGAAAATCTCAAATGATAATCTATCTTTTCGCTAATACAAGCGACCCTTCGATTTGGCATAAAAGATTTAGGCATTTGAATTTTAAATTCTTATCTAGACTTTCTAAACTTGATCTAGAAAGAGGTCTCCCTAGAATGAATTTTAAAATAGATAGTATATGTGATGTTTGTCAATTAGGAAAACTTAGGAAGAATTCTTTCAAATTATAAGATATAATTTCAACTTCAAAACCTCTTGAGTTACTTCATCTAGATTTATTTGGTTCATCTCAAATTCAATCAAAAAATTGCAATAAATATGTTTTTGTAATTGTAGATGATTATTCTTGGTTTACATGGACAATTTTTATGAAACGTAAAAGTGATACTTTTGATTCATTTAATTTTTTCAAAAAGACTTTAAAACCAACTTTCTTTAAAAATTATAACCATTCGTAGTGATCACGATGGAGAATTTGAAAATGAAATTTTTGAGAGATTCTGCACTAAAAGAAGAATAACTCATAATTTCTCTTTTCCAAGAACTCCACAACAAAACGGAGTGGTAGAACGAAAAAAATAGGACGATTCAAGAGTATGCTAGAACAATGCTTTCAAATAGTAATTTACCAAAACATTTTTGGGCTGAAGCAGTCGCTACAACTTGCTACATTTTGAATAGAATATTATTTGGACAGTTAACTGATAAAACACCCTATGAACTTCTTTACAAGAAGAAACCAAAGGTATCTTATTTTAGAATCTTTGGAAGTAAATGTTTTGTTTTAAATACAAAAGACAATTTGGATAAATTTGATCCTAAATCCGACAAAGGAATCTTTATCGGATATTCTAATAGAAGTTAAGCATACAAAGTTTTCAATTTAAGAACTAATACCATTGAAGAAACAATGCATTTTTCGTTTGATGAAAATCTCAAAGATGTTGAACAAATTAATGAAGAAGAAGATTTTGCTACCCTAAATAATGAATCAATTGAAACAAATAATGAACTTATTCATCCAAATAAAAAGGTTGATCTTTTAAAAGATCATCCTATAGAAAGTATACTAGAAGACATTGAATCTGTTGTTAGAACTAGAAATCAACTAAATAGCATGAGTAATGTAGCCTTTTTATATCACCGATTAAACCTAAAAATCCAAAGGAAGCAATGATTCATGGATTCTGGCTATGGAAGAAGAATTGAATCAATTCTTCAGAAATGATGTTTGGCAACTTGTTCCTAGACCTGAGGATCAAACTATAATAGGAACTAAATGGGTTTATAAAAATAAATTGAATGAACTAGGTGAGGTCGTTAGAAATGAACCTTGATTAGTCGCACAAGGTTATTGTTAAGAAGAAGGAATAGATTTTGATGAAACCTTTGCACCCGTAGGAAGATTAGAAGAAATTAAAATTCTACTTGCTTTCGCAAACTATAATAACTTCAAATTATTTCAAATGGATGTTAAAATTGCTTTTCTAAATGGAATTGTTAAAGAGGAAGTTTATGTTAAACAACCTCCACTCTTTGAAGATGAAAAATTTCCAAACCATGTTTTCAAACTTAAGAAAGCTCTATATGGTCTGAAACAAGCTTCTAGTGCATGATATAACAGACTAAGATCTTTTTGTTACAATCAAAATTTGAAATTGGTAAAGTAGATAATACTCTCTTTATTAAAAGAAATAAAAATTATATCCAACTAGTATAAATTTATGTATATGATATTACTTTTAGATCAACTAATCATGAAATGAATAAAGAATTTTTTGAAATAATGACAAAAGAGTTTGAGATGAGTCATATGGGTGAACTTGCTTTCTTCTTAGGTTTACAAATAAAACAATTAGATAATGGTATTTTTATAGTCAAGAAAAATATGCTAGGGATCTAGTTAGTAAATTTAGTATGACTACTGTAAATGGAAAACCCACTCCCATGGTAACCCATGAAGCTTTAAATAAAGAAGATCTTTCAAAAGATGTAAATCAAAAACTATATAGGGGAATGATTGGATCACTACTCTATATCACTGCGAGTAGACGTGATATCATGCATAGTGTTTGTCTCTGTGCAAGGTATCAATCTCAACCTAAAGAGACTCACTTAAAAGCTATGAAACGTATCATAAGATATGTTAAACATACTTTTGACTATGGTTTATTTTACTCTAAAAATGATTCATTTGATTTAATCTCTTATTGTGATGCTAACTCTGCTGGTTGCAAATCTGACCGAAAAAGTACAAGTTGAACTTGTCAATTTTTGGGGCATTCTCTGGTTTCATGGTTTAGTAAAAAGCAAAATACTGTTTCTTTATCAACTATTGAAGCAGAATATATTTTTACCGCTTTGGCTTGCTCTCAAGTCATTTATATGCAACAAATCTTAAAAGATTTTGGATTAACAGTTTCAAAATCACCAATTTATTGTGACAATACTGGTGTAATAAATTTATCTAAAAATCCTAGTCATCATGCCATGACTAAACATATTGATATCAGACATCATTTTCTCAGAGATAATATAAGTAAAGAGATTATTTCTTTTGAATTTATTAACTTAGAGAATCAAGTTGCTGATATTTTAACCAAACCCTTAAATCAACCTATGTTTACTAAATTAAGAAAAGAACTAGGCATTTTTTCAATAACTGAGATATAGAATATAGATATACTAACATTCAAACAAAGATGTAAAAGAAAACCAAATTTTTCGTAGGGATGTCAACATACCCCTACCATCCATGTCGACATAAAATGGCAAAATTTGAAAATTTGATTTTTCCTCTAAAATCAGTTTGGTAATCATATAAATCTATATATTTCGTATTTTTTTGCCTTCTCATTTCTCTTTCTCTGTAATAAACTTCTGAAAATTAAAATTAATGGCCTCATCCACTAAATCAAATCAAAATGACACCATTTCTTTCCCTTCTCCTCATTCTGGTCCATTCCGACGAACTACACTGGCATGTGTGATAAAGATTGAAGAGTCTATGAAGGATTCCATGCAAATGTTGACTAAACTTCAAGTTGTGCAAATAAGGATGGCAAAAGAACAAGATAATCAAGTCAAAATTCTTTGGAATTTCCAAAATTCCTAATGGATAATCATGCAAATCCTATTGTAGTTGAAGAAGATTCTCCCAACATTCAAGTGTGTAACCCTTTAGAGCACAGCGAAGAGGAAGAAGAGGAAGAAGAGGAGGAAGCACCTATGGAAGAACACGACAAGGTGGTTTGCATATGCAAAGTATGTAATGACAAAGATGGGAATTTGGTTGAACAACGTGGAAACTTTTGTTTTCATTATCCAAGTTGTTCAATTCACAAATCTCTAATTGTCAAAAACTCTCGTTAGTAGTGTTATTCTATAATTTATGTACTTAAATATATTTTTGCGTTTATAATCCATATATATATATATATGTAAATATAATATCGTATATAATAAATTTTTGTTTCGTTTATTACACTTCCTTATTAGTATTTAGTTCAGATAGTATTAGATTAAGGGGGAGTTATATATAAGTTTAGGATTAGTTTTTGTTAAAGAAAAAGTGGGAGAAATATAAAATAGAGTAGTTAGTGTAGTTAGGCTTAGATTAAAGGGGAGTTATTAGTTTTAGGGGGAGTTATTTTGAAGGAGTAGCATGTATTATAAACAAATGTAGTCATCATCAAAAAGGGAGAGATTGTTGGTCCTTGAGATGATGGTTTTGATGAGAACAACCTTAGGACTTGTTATAAAATATAAGTACTAACATTATAATTTAGATATATGTATGTGAAAGATTTAACCATGCAGGTACCAAGAATGAAGACTGTACAGTATAGAGATTTAAGACTGAAGATATCAAGATTGAAGACTCATGAGTATCAAGATATCAATAATTCAAGATTTCAAAAGTACAAGATAAGTTTTGAGTCTAAAATTATGTTAAAACTTCTTGAACGCACTTACATCTTTATTCGAAATCTGTTCGTTTAATTGAATCCACTTCGAGTCTGTTAAAGGGATGGAACCCTAAAGGGATGGAACCCTAGTGGGATGGAACCCACGACAATATCTAGTGGAACATATAATGGTCCTATTTTGATATCCACTAATTTTATAGAAATGTTTTTCAAAAATATATCTCTTATTTTAAAAGATATTTTCAAAAATTTCTTTTCAAAAAGGCATCCTCTTGGTTTTAAATATTTTAGCCACAAAACTATTTTGTCATTTTTTATATTTTGATTTCAAAATTGTCCTTATTTTTAAATCATCTCTTGTTTTAAATATTTATATACTCAGATTTTAAATCACTTTATAGATTAAGATTATGTATATTATTCAAAAATACTTTCTAAACTCTTTTATATGTTAAACTATATTCAAATATATTTACAAAGTTTAGTAATTGTTTTGACAAATTATATAAACCAATTTTATTAAGAAAATCAAAATCACCAATTTTTCCTAGAGTATGTCGACGTCCTTCAACCCCCCATGTCGACATGCTGCCCGTTAAATTCAAATTTCAAATTTTCAATAGAAATGTCTATTCGTCATATCATTTCACGAATAGATATGGCTTTTGATTTCTATAAATACCAATAGTTCTAAATGAATTTTTATCCAGAATTCACTTGTTTTCTCTCCTCTTCGTCTTCCACATTTGTTCTAAATAATCCCAAACTATATTCTGTCAAAATACGAAGTGACTCAAACTTGATTATCCCTTATTTGATTCTCCGCCACTCTCTCCATAAGATCTCAAGTGCTATTCAGAGTTATAGGATTATTTGTAAATCAAACTGTTGAGTAAAAGGTGCGGTTGAGCCTTGAAATCAATTGGGGTGTGATTATTGCCTCGGAAATTGATTAGATGATCTTGTAGCCCGGTAAATCAAGAGAGTTCGCCTCAGACTCGAATACAGGAAGGTGTACCTGTGGCCTTGAAATCGAGGGTGTAATTTGGGAGATTATTTTGAAAAGAAATCCTTACAATTGTGCGGGACTGGATGTAGGGTAACTCCGAACCAATATAAAATCATGGCGTGTTCTTTCCTTTACTTCTTTTATTCAGTATTTGCATCTGTGTTTGATTCTGTGATTATATATGTGTCTGTGAATTGCATTTGTCGGTTATTAAATTACATAAGTTTCAAAAAGATTTAAAAAATCCACAAAACATTATTCACCTCCCCTCTAATGTTATTCCAGCCTTAAGATCTGTAATCCGCATTTCTCACACAAATAAGTGAGCATATATTTATTACCATAGTTTTCGAAATTCTTAATAAATTATGCTTTAAATCTTGTTTCAACTTGAATCTCTCTAGTTACGATTTGGTTATCGGGTTTTGATTAAAAACTCAATCAAAACCATAGTTTAGAAAAATCATTTAGTCCATTCTTTAACAACAGATATCAAAATGTTTAGAACATGTAATTCAAATATTATAGTCTCTCAAAGGAAAAAAGTGGAACAAGGGAAGAAATTAATTTTTATTATATTTCGTATGCTATTGGATTGAAATCCAATCGATTCCATTAAAAGATAAAAGATAAATAATTTCTTCAAAAAGTAAAATAAATAATACTAGATAAATTAGCAGCTAACCTAACCTAAATTTTTGACTTTATACAAAATAGATCATTATGTCATGAAAACTAATTTTTATCCAATTTATATAGAAATCCATACCAAAGTACGATAAGCTACAATAAAATGATATGATATGTGTATGCTAGGGTGCTTTTATAAAATGATGATGCATAAAACATGAAAATATTGAGATGATATATAATTTTATTCAAACATAACTAGGTGAAGTCTAGGTAAGAGAGCAAAACAATGTTAATGAAATAACTTGATCGTTGAGGTTTGTAAATGTTGCAAGGCAATTTATATATCTGAATGAGAATAAAAGTCATAGACGTAAATGGAGATAACTAGGTATATAATTATTGTTTTCTGGTATAATTGTGATAACCCGGATTTTTGGGCATCTGATAATTGGATAATTAACTGGTTTAAATCATTGAAACGTTAATTTTATTAGTCAAATAAATAAATTTTTGATAATGGAAATATCTGAACAAAAATAAATTAATTTGAAAACTATGACAAATATTGAATTATAAAATCTTTGAATATGGTAAGTCTCATAGAAATAAAGTATACATATATAAACTCCACAATTTAAATGAAGATGAAATATCCATAAAAGTAAAAATGAAGTACATACAAGCTTATGATATTTAACATGCATATATATATATGTGTGTGTGTACGTGTGTGTATGTATGTCCATATGAAAATCAAATATAGGGAAGTCTATATAATTGAGAATATATATATATATATACACATGTATAATGACAAAAATGAACATAAGTAAATATATGAAGAATGGGTATAAAATGGTGATAGGAATATACATAAGTAAGTACATATGTGGAACATATAAATGTATATAACATGGGTGTATTTAAAAACATATAGAAATATATAAGTATACTTATACGTACACATGTTATATTAAATAGTGATGGTGGAAAATGTAAATATATATGTGAATAAATATTAATATGTATGAATATGAATATTTATGTTCATGTGATAACAAATGCAAGTGCAAGTATATACATACAAATAAATGAATATATATTCATACATCAATTCACATAAATACTTGTAGACATATAGGGAAGCATCGTGATGAAGAAACTCCAACTCAAGCCACAAAAATAGAAAATCAAATCCCTTAAAATTAGGGAACCAAATCAGTTTTGTAAAAAATAATAATAAATACAAAACAAGCTTGTTGTGTGCAGAAACAGGGAGAAATGAGCAGCCTATACTTTCTTATTTACCTTTACCCTGTCCTTCTTCTTTTTCTTCATTCATTCGAGAGATAACAAGGTAAAACAAAGATAAATAGAAACCATACTGCTTATTTTCGAACTTAAGCAAGATTTAGCAAGAAGCATTTCAAAAGACGAGGGAAGTGCCTGGAAGCAGGGGTTCAATAGCCTGTATGTAATAACGAGTAAAGAACTTAATCCTTATATTGGTTATGTATATATAAATCAATATATCTATATGTAGATCCTGGGAAAATGCTTTTACCCTGTCATGAATTCATGAGCAAAACAATATTCATATGATGAAAATCATGGGCAGTAAGTATAAGCTCCTTTGTTACTATTTTAAAGTAGTTCGAAATCTAACTAAAAAAAGAGAGAAAACCAAAACTTTTACTTGCTGAGCAAAATTATCTTTATATATATATATGATTGTAAATTAGGACATTTCTGGGTCAAACATGTATGTGCTGAATAAGTATGATGAACCGCATACCAGTGTTAAATCAAACAAAAAATACCCTGAGGAAGAAAGAAAAGAAGACCCTGTAACAAGCAAAATACCTTATCCCCTGCAAAAATTAATAGCCTGCTAATCTTTGAAAATCACTACCTCATAATCTGGTTAGTTTTAGGTTATGATTCAAATAAAGAATTTGGTTGTTTACAATTAAATATTTTTCTAAATCTTGTTTCATATATTAATCTGTAGCATAGAGGAAGGAAAAACGTGTTTTTCTGTAGTTAGTTAAAATGACAAAGAATTCGAATATCGAAGTTAACTACTTAGGGTATAAGATCTTGATCGTCGTTGAAATTCATGAATTTTAGTGGTACTATGGTTATTTTTAGTCGAGTGTAGAGGGAGGTATGAGTAGATGAACAGATTTGGGTCATCGTTGGACTTGGGGCGACTGAGGCAATTTCGCGGGTGGGTGTTTGGCGTGGAGGAGGAAGAGGGGAAGTCGCAGCTGGGAAAAATGTCCCGACATTTTTTTGTAGGGTATGACAATGGTTACAGGTTGAAGCAGGGTTTAGGACGGGTGCCAGGAGGTGGTCGGTTTTGGGTGGATAGTGGCATCAGGAAGGAAATTACAAAAAAGGGGCTGTGGTACAGAGGGAAATGACGAAGGAATGCATGGCATAGCTTTTGGTCGAGTTCGGTGGTGAACAAGCAGACGAGGTGGCATGGCGAGGAGGTTGAAGTTTGCTGTTTCCGTTCAAGTAGGGAATAAGTGTTCAATTTTCGAACATGGCCTGGGTTTCGAGTTTCCTTAGGGGGAGAGCATTGGAGAGGTCGAGTGGAATTTGGGAAGATGGTCAGCGAAGGAGTCGATCGGAGCAGGGTGTGCACGTGCACATATATTCGCACAAGGATGGGTTCTCGAATGGGTGAAGATAATGGACTGGGATGAAAAGAGGATGGGAAGAAGAACTGGGTAGTGGAAAAGAGAAAAAATGTGGGCCGGTTATGGGCCAATAAACAAAGAAATAAGGAAGAAAAGTGAAATAGGAAAAGTAAATAAGAAAGGGAAAATTAAGAAAGAAAAGAAATTAGAAAGAATAGGCGGGGTTTTGAGCCTGAATGGAAAAATTAAAATTAAAATGAAAAGATAAGTAAAAGAATAAGGGAAAGGAAGGCAAATGGGAAAGGAAGGAATAACAGAAATAAAAGTAAAGAAAACGTACAAGTTTAAAAGTTTTCAAAGCAAAATGTTAAACCGGTTTCAAAAGCAAAGGTAGAGATCAATTTGTCAAACAAGTTTCGTGATTCAAAATTTTAAGTTAAATATTTTTAAGATTAATTATTTTGATTTGAATAATTTTATTAGGCTAATTATTTAATTAAATCTTTAAGTGTTTTCAAATGTAATTTAGTGATGTATTTAAGTAATTGATTAAGATAAATGGTCTATCTTAATTAATTAAGGTCTTAGTAATTAAAGGATAATTACTTAAGGGAATTAATTAAAGGTTGATTAATTAATTAAATGTAATATTTACTTAATATGAAAAATTAAAGGATGATTAGTTAATTTCATTCATTAATTAAAATAATAATAAATGGGTTGTAATTAGTATTAGGTAGGCAGGAATTAAAAGTAATTAAAGTAATTAATTTAATTTATTTGGAGATTAAATTAAATTAAATAGGATTTGTATGACTATTAATCTTGCTTATGAATGATTAAGCTGAATTGAATGCCTTGGTTTGTTTGATATCTCTAATATGTAATTTGTGATGTGCTGCGATATGAAATGGTTGGATTGGTCAGCTAACAAATGTGAATCATTTATTTAATTAGATGTCTGCGATAAATTTCTGTATGCATATGTTATTCTGAATTTAATTGAATTGTTGTTTTTACTTAAACAACTGACTTAAATGATGACATTGAATTCGAAGAGACCGGGGTCGGATATCAATAATATATGAAACCACTTCGATAGTAATCTACCAAAATCCTTTATAGATTTGAGTTTAAAACCAAATAGGCTGGAATGGAATAAATTAAGTAACATGGCCATTTAAACTGAATGACAAGTTCTTGGGTATTGTTTTGTAATAAGTGATGGACTTTAACAAGTTAAGAACTCGTAGAAAGGTATGAGTTACCCTAGTATTCAAATAAGTTTTATAACTTAGAATTTCAAATTATTTATGCTACTCACACTGGTTTCCAGCCTGACTCGGGTGTTACTTTAATGTAACGCTCTGGTTGGATCGAGTATTACAGATTTTCAGGTTAGGACGTTTTGGAGCTCAGGTGGCGAGCTGGATGGCAGGGGCGCATGGAGTGTATTCCATTGTGTGTTAGACTTTGTTCTAATTGTATTCAGGGACAAGTTGTTACAATTGTCCAGTTTAATTATGATTGATTGTACTCTGGTGTATTGTATGTAAACTGACAATTAGAGCCCTCTTTGTATAAATGCTATTATTTGATATTATAGTTAATCCGCTGCGAATGTGAGATGCTGTTGAGTTTGTTTCATCTTCTACATCTTTCTTCTTTACCCTAACAAAGCTAGAATTTCCGGTGTTCGATTGCTTGGCACTTCTATAGTGAATGCATTAGTGTCGAATTTTTGAGGTCGAAAATTTCGGGTCGTTACAATAATAGTGAATTTTTTCGCTTGTCATCGAGGTGACTTCTATTTGATCCATTAACATTTATATAAAATAGCATGATACAAGAAAGAAGTATTACTGAGTATTACCAAATTGATATTTTATTTTCAAGAGCCCATGAAACTTTGCTTTTGTATGGTCAACACATCACGCATTATAGCTGATTTTCCAATGCTTTGTACACTTTTAATGTGGGACTTGGAACCTATAATTGTTTTGCTTTTTCTGCTGCATTTTTGCCATCTATCCACAATCCATAAAAAAGTATATTCCACCACATAAGCACATATCCAATTCAAATATTCAATATAAAATCAAACCATACAAATATATTCAAATCGCATGAAGAAATAAACCAAGCATAATTCGTATAAAATCAAACCAACACTTCACTAACATAATTTACATAATCTCATTATATAAAATATACATCAATCCTTCATCAACTTCCAAATGTCAAAATTATTATCACCAAATGTACCATCAGACAATATACACAACATTTCAAATCCAACTCCACCAACTCAGTATATCGTCAAAAATTACTAAACAATGATGCAAAGAAAAAACATACCTATCACTCCGGTCAAGCACCTCCGGAACCAGCTGAAGATGGAAAGCAGCCACATACTGCTGGATGTACTCAGCAATACGCTAGTCCAACAGCTGTGTCATCTCAATAGCCTACCGATGGTTCTGCTCTTCTAGCTGCGCCACCCTAGCTCTCAATTCTTCGATCTCTGCTAGATCGATCTGAGCTCTGGCCATTTGGCTGGTTCTCCTCTGTCTGCTGGCCTACAATACTTACTTAATTTAGTCTATAATCTTACCATCAAAGCAACAACAATAATGTGTTAATTGTTATGTCTATAAACTTATTATTGAAATCAAAGCGATGTGAAGTTCCTTAGAACTAAAAGATTACTAAATTGTTATACCTTAATATATTATTCATTACCACTTGATTGTCAAAGCCGTAACTGTCACAATCCATTTTTCCATATCGATTTAAACTGATTTAAAACCACACTTGTTAGCCAAATCGCATGGGAAGACGGATAGTGAAAGAAAGAAAGAAGGTAGAAATAGAAGGAAGATAGTAGAAAAGAGAACAATCATAATCTCTCCGTGGAATGAATAAATTATAATATAAACAAATCTTTACACGAAACCAAAATTGTTACTTTAATAACATATACAGACTTTAAATCAGAGTTACAACCATTCAACTCGGACAGTTTATAACAACCCGTCCTTACAACTTGTTGACACATAACCAAATACAGACTGAATATAAGCATCTACGAGAATACATCTCTTGATTCCAGCTCCTCTCCTGAAGCTTCCAGTCTTCCAGCTAAACCTGGAAATATGCTAGGTCTGACCCGAGAAAATAGAGAAAACACCAAGCCCGGGTCAGTATGGTAAACCAGCATGAGAAACACACTAAACTTGATTAATTTAAGTTTAAAAATTCTTTTGAAATCAAAATTATCTCGTAAGACCATGCCACAAATAAACATGTTGGGTTTTTACCTTACGATAACCAAAACATTTCTTATAAAATCCTCCAATATTATAATAGTGTCTATATACAAATACTTATTAAAGTAGCCGAAATTGTTACATTATTAAATTCCAGTATACTAGCCACAAAGTGGGTTCTATAATCAAAAATGTAAAGGCACGTAGGGAGAATGGATTTCCAACGAATGACTAGGACTGGGGTACCACCTATCAAGGTACCTGGTCTAGATCAGCATACCAAGGACCCCTTCGCTCCCCTGTAACACAAGACCGTACTACTCCTTACTGGATAGCTCGAGTAAGATCACCCCACGGTTGGGATCAGCAACCGTCCACACAGACGAAATAAAAGGGGCCTCTAGACAGGGATGACCTTACCCTACTTGGGTGCTACCCACTTAGCCTTGCTGCACATCCCCTAGTTTTCAGTCATTCTCGGTTGATGAGATTCGAGGACGAACGTTACCATTTTAGAACATATCACTTAGAATGCTCACCGTCCTCCTGACGATGTTCTGAAAGCATTCATCCATACAAGTCCGTTCCATGTTCGAATGGAACCGAAGGCACTATTCCTACTACATCCATTTTGGAATCATCCTCAGGATTAGTAGTGATTAGCCCTTGCACTTCACTACTCCATCTTCAACTCCAAGCTCTTGTCCTCATCATGAAAACATACTCGTTGGATCGAAGTGGTTTTCGGATTATAAATACGATCCCGGTCTCTTCGAAACAACATTCGCTATTTCCCGGTAAACTCAACCCCGATTCTTTAGGAAATACATAGACGAAATACAAGATCGAAGTTCACCTCCTAACCGTTGGTGGACAGGTCTCCTTATAATTCATCCTAAGGAACAAACAAGTTTATACACACGGTATAACACCTCGAACAGTAACCGTGCCATATAATTCCCGAGTTTCCTCTAGATATTTCCAAAGTTAAGTTATGTCCAGATTTGATAGTCGGTTATTTAACTATCAAAACAATCAATCAATTCAACCAAGTTATTTCCTGTTGCAACCGTTAATCCTTGTTCACATTTAAAATCCCAACTGATTAGAATTTACTAAGAAAGCTTATTTTACTAGGTAAATATAAATTTAAAACAACTTCTTTCCAAATCATACTTATAAAATTTTCAAATACATTCCTCAAGTTTATTAAATAAAAATACTCTTTTATGAAAGTTTTCTATAATATATTATTTTAGAACAACACTTATATTTAATAGATTATATTGAAGAAAATATACTTAAACACCAATTTAATAAAAATCTTCTTTTTTTGGATGATTATTACAAAATACTTTTATACTTGAAATAGTTTAAATAATACATACTTATAAAAAAATTACATTTATAAAGATTTCTAAAAATAATAATAAACTACTTTTGATATTTCCAAAATATTTATCAATTCTTTTAAAACATCATTAAAAATAATATTCATTTTTTTAAAACAAAACTAGATTCAAAATCAACTCAGACAGAATAAGGCTTATCAGTCTTAACGGTACTTATCAAGCTACAAATCACAGTCAATACAGATATTCAATAACAATCTGGATTCATAGATCGATTCACATTTTATACTTAAATATACTAACAGTCAATAAATAGATATTTGCATGAATAAGAAGATCAGAGATTATCATTGCTAGTAAACAATTACACAGATAATATCAGATTGATAGGTTAACTGCCCATAGAATTAAATTAACTATTTAGTGGAATGGTGCCTGTTTCCTTTGCCCAGATGTCAAACAGTTTGAATAATCTACAATTAACACAGCTCTATTGGTTTGGGGACATCTTATCAGATAGGACGCACAATTATACCCCAGCATTCATTTCCAAATGGTAATTTAATTCTGTTTGTAAAAGCTTATAAAATTTCACTTATTTAATTTCATAATGGGTCGTACAACGGCGTAACAGCTGTTGATGTGAATCATCTTCTTAATAACTCTTTATTACATGTGAAATTAAATAATTATTATAAATATAAATCACTTAAGAATTTTTATTAATTCAAAAATACAAACAATTCATTTCCTTTGATTATCTTAATTATACTTAAATTTATTCAAGTAAACTCAAGTATTAATAATAATTTTTTAAAAGCTTGACTAAATTTTGATAAAATAACTTATTTAAATGTCGTAAAAATCTTAAAGAAAATCAAGTTTATTTTTCAAATCTCCTTTGTCAATATAAACATTAAATAAACATTTAAATATATAAGAGGATTGTTTTAAAAACATATGCTTTGGAAATACAATTTGTTATGGTTTTATATATTTTTTTACATTATACTATTTCCAATTATTTATAAACCTTGATTGAAAATAAACAAAGACCCATACGGGCCGAAACCCACATTCCAAAAGCAAAGAACACCCGAGACTTAAATAACAAAACAACAATGCAACCCAGTAGGACCGAAGCCCAACATCAATCCAACCAAATCCAACATCCCTCATTTACTCCTTCTCTTCTCCTCTTCTAGCTCCAATTCTAGGAACACCATCCTAAAACACTGAATTCCGATGCCACGACCCCGAAAGAACTTCTCCAATCGATTCAACATCTTCCAATGAACATCGTTGCTTATGAAACAACCTATCCTGGAACGAATCCTATTCTTCTCGCCTACCCCAATTCAGCCATGTCGTGTCATCATGTGCACCGGTGTACACGCACCATTGCTCCATTGGCCATTTCTACCTCGCGAACACCTGATTCGTCGCCTTTCCTCCACTGGTCAACATCGCCACCTCAATGATGACTCGAGTCCACCCTAGACGAAAAGCAATCCTCCCTCGAACCATCGAAAATCACCAGCCCAAAATTTCGACGAACTGCTCTCAGCAATCTCCACCAATCGAATCTACTTCACCATCGATCGAAAGGCCTACCTTGACACTACCTCTCTACCAAAAATTGTGTAGCGCTCCTAATTTTCGCGTTCGAAAATCGACATCCATACTTCACATCGTACTCGAATGCCGAAGATTCGACCATTCAAATCCGAGTCACCGAAGCTTATAACAAAATTAAGTAAACAACACAGCGGAAGAAAAAGAATAATACATTGATATACAACATTGATACAATATCTGATACAACAGATGATACAATAGATATCAATATACATCAGAGATATGATACAATAAAATAGCAGCGGAAAGGAAAAATAGATAACACCAGCAGCGGAACAAATTACTCTAAGATAGTCTTCAAGAGAGAACTCCAGCAGCAACAGCTCGATCCAACATCACGATGCACAAAGATAAGCAAGCACAGTCCATATCCAAAGACTGAACTACCTCCAAATAATCTACTAAACTTGACTATCTGAAAAACCCAACTCTAGACTACCCGTGTGGAAAATAGTGGGTACCCAGAGTTTAAAAAAGAAACAATAAACTCTAGGTCAGTCGTGGGACTGGTGTGAGTAACAAAAAAAAAAACAGTTTATCTTTAAAACAAACCAAAGGAATATTTTAAAATAGATCCGCAACGCTTTTAGAAAATGTAACTACCATAAGGCCTCCCGCCACACACCCA